>JAWDJE010000001.1:265045733-266248233 GCA_035047345.1 Bradypodion ventrale
TCGAGGCGACCCCGACCAGGTTCCTTCTCCATCACCTAGAACGCCACTGGGGCACACACACACACAGAGCCTAATCCAGATTTGCACCATCTTTTATTTTGTGTGCATGGGGTACCAGAGATCATCTCCAACACACACACACACACACACACACACACACACACACACACACACACACACACACACACATCCAGATTTTTCACCATCATTTATTTTGTGTGCATGGGGGACCCGAGATCACCTCCAGAATACTACTGCTCTGTGACATCCGAGCTAAGCATGTGGCCTGGAAAAGGGGGTGCAGAACAGGACGGATTAGACTTCAAATGTGTGTGAAGGGGTTTCCTCCTGAGTTGGCCAGCAAGAAAAGATCTGCTTTCAGACAGCCTACAGCTGATGCTCACACCTGATTCCAAATCCACATTACACCGACTTTTCACAGAACCTTTGCATGCAACGGTAGCGAGGAGTTCTTTCCTTGGCCAGTTGTGTCAACAGTATCATTGAATTACTTAAGGATTGTTACAGTTTTTAATCTAAATTAATAAATTAGTGTGGGAGGTATTTTGGGTCAGACAAGTTGAAAGTTCTTGGAAGTGGAATTGTCTTCCCTTGTATTTGTGGCTTGCTTGCTTATATCTGGCCTCCAGCCATTTCTGTGATGAAGCTTTGGTGGAGGAATGTGGCCTGGAGCAATTAGACAGAAGCTGAAGCACAAACCAGATGGCCATTTCCAGCAAAGGATCATGACTAAAAGCCATTTGATTTTTGCCACCTTTTCCATCACTACCCACATTTTAGAGACTGCACATGAGGTTGAGAGAGAACTTATCACTTTCACAGCCAGCCCTACTCTTAGACAGAGTGGTAGTGCCACTGATGCCCTATGACAGTGATGGTGAACCTTGGCACTCTAGTTGTTCTTGAACTTCAATTCCCAGAAGCCCTGATCAGCAGGAATGCTAACTCGGGCTTCTGGGAATTGAAGTCCAAGAGCCCCTGGAGTTTCAAGGTTAGCCATCACTGCCCTATGACTATACCTCCAAAGATTCCTGGCAACTCTGTGTTGCAGGATGACAGATATGTGTTTAGTACAGCAGAACCTCATCAGAGTCCTTTAAACTAGCTTGGTACCTTCAAGAACTACAGAAGATGCTGCCTCCTTGCTGGTGTGGAGGCAAGAGTCACCTGCTGCTAGGATCTACTTTTACATAAGAAATGGAGGACATCAACCCACCTTCTTCTTAAGCTGGAGCCATTTCAGGTTTACCATGGACTCCAAAATGGGACAGGCAGCAGGTTTATGCTTCTAGTATAAAGTCCTGTTCCATTACTTCTGCTTCACATCTCTCAGTCAGCTAGGAACTTGCAACTACTATACTATAAAAACCAAATTTAAGGGTTATCAATGTAAGCTGAGGATTGTCCAAAAATACCCAGAATTTGAATGTTTTGCTTGTTTCAAGGAATAGTACATATTAGCATATGTAGCAAGATAGTTGGAACCATCAGTGTCATCCAAACAGTCCTGCCACTTTGCATATCAGGACTGAACTCTCAATGTGAGCAGTTCTGGTTGCAATACTGTTGAAGTATACCTCCCTTGACCATATTGAGGACAAAGACACTCTATTCTTATATTTTATGGACAGCAAGGATTATCAAGAGTAACTAAAATGTACAGTACAATTCCTAATCCACATTTTTTCCTCCAATGAAAAATAACTTGGAATAATTTGTTGTAGGAGTTCTGCCTTGAAATCTATCAGTCACCTGTTTCATTAGATCCATCAGTCACCTGTTTCAGACATTAGATGATGGAGAAGAATTCTTTTACACTAAAACCTTTCTTGACTTTCTAAAATAAATGTGTGATGCCGCAGAGTGACTGAGAAAACATTCTATTTCTGTGGTCTCTTGAAAATACTCATCTCTGTACAGTAAACAAGTTGCATAATTTGAAATACATTGACAAGGAAATTAATACTCCCAAACATGCAGGTTGCTTCATGAAAGAATTCTTTAAAATATGCATTCCATAAGAAGCTTGTTTTGCATAACCTTGGAAAGAAAAAAATACTACCTATAGATTAAAGGGCAAAACTAGCAATCTGTTCTTCCACTGCATATCAGAATGTCAGGAGCCAGTGTGATTTTATGGGTAGAGCACCAAATCTAGACTCAGTAGACCTGGGTTAAAGTCTATACCCAGCCATCACTGTGGGTGACGACAGTAAACCTCTTCTTGACTATCTTGCATACCTTGAAAATCCAATCAGAGTTACTACTATAAATCAGGAGCGATTTGATAGCACATAGCAACAGCAAATCAAAATATCACAAAGAGTCTTTTTTTAATACAATACTAGGCCCAGCTAAGCCTATTTATGAAAACAGGCACTTTATTCATAATGAAAATGGTCACTGAGTCTATTGGTCTTAAAGGATTACTTTGTATCCTAGGGAAGAGCAGGATTTTACATGCATGGATATCTATACCATAAGTCCAAAATATAACAGACAAGTGGCAGTGCAGTTTTGAAGGCAGGATAATGCAAGGAAAATGGGCTCAGTGGTTAAGAAACTGGCCTTGATGAACAGAAGGTTGGCAGGTCAGGAGTTCGAGACCTGAGTGCTGCACCTGTTGTCTGTCCCAGGTCCTGCCATCCTAACAGTTTGAAAGCAAGAAATCGCAAGTAGATAAATCGGTACTGCTTCAGAGGGAAAGGTAACAGCATTCCATGCCCTTTGGTTTGTAGTCATGTCTGCAACATGACCACGGAAATGTCTGCAGGCCGGGGTGGATAAACTATTAAGCAAAATAATCATCTGCTAGGGCATCAAAGGGAAGAGGACACCACAGAAATTTTCCATATCTGAATTACCATGGGCCATGGGCCATATGGTGCAATACTGCAAATGGTGCAGCTGAACCAGGATCCGCAAAAGGGCCCACATTAAATGAAAAAATTACATACAGATATATACAATAATAACAAGAGCACTCAGAGAGTGCAGCTCATTCACTAAACCTGGTAGGCCAAAGTGCTGCAGTTAATTTCTTCTCTACAGTGCAGTTATTCTATACCATTTTTTCAGCCTCAACCAGCCAGTGGAAAATTCTTAAAGATTGTATTGGAAATGAAAACATCTTAAAATCCCTCTCTGATAACAGATGGGAGGCACATGCTATGGCTACTGCAGCAATTTTGAAATATTTCCTTAAATTTTTAGAAACATTAGAATATATAGCCAAAGACCAGTCTTAAAAGGAAGATACTAAAAGAGAAGAAAATAATATTGCAGATAAGATGCAAGAGCTAGAATTCATTTTTATGTTGAATTTTTGGAATGAGATTTTGCAGAATTTTCACAGTGAGCCAAGTTCTGCAAAGTGAGGGTGTGAACTTTAAAAAAACATGTGCAGATCTGTATGTATCATTAGCTGACCAACTGTGTACTTCACGAGATGAATTTGAAAGATATGAAGTAAATGCTACCAAATGTTGATTATAAGGCAGCTACAACTTGCAAACGTATCAGAAAGAAGGTACCCAATGATGGAGATGCACCAGAAGTATATCTAAATGTCAGAGATAAATTTCATATCACCATCTTTTACACAATTGTTTTTGCCTCAAACGGGTTTGTGCTTTGGTGAGATTTTCACTGTTTGGCCAAGTTTTTACTTCCTTTCCAAATGTAGACATTGGCTTTCATATGTTTTTAAAATTAATGGTCACAAATTGCTCAGCTGAGTGTTCATTTCCTCAGTTGAAGCATATTAAAAATCCCATCAGAACAACTATGCAACAAGGCAGGCTTGATGCCTTATCTCTATTAAATATAGAAGCAGATGTGTTACATAAGATTAGTTTTGAGAATCTGATCAAAGACTTTGCAATTAAAAAAGTAGGAGAAAACTTTGCCGGACCCACTCCCCAATAAAGAGACGGACACTTGTAATGGATTTAAAATTGGGCCACTTTATTAACTTGTAACTTAAAACTTTCCTTAACTACCATTAAGGCAAATGGGCCGTACTAGCACTGGTAAGGAGCAAATATCATTTTGATCTTAATTGGCTACATTGTAACAATTTGTTTACCAATGAAACAAATTGTTGATCCTGGTAACAATTTGTTTACCAATGAAACAAATTGTTGACTCTCGTCAGAATGTTACTTGTTAACTCCTAGTTCTGACGTACATCCGGTGAATTTTGGAGGTGTTGCATGCTGTCTTGAGCATAGCATCACCTTGTTAATGGTCGCCGCTGATTGGCCAGCCCAAGTTTGCCTCTACCTTGTCCTCCAGGTGGCCAACCAACTGCATACCTTCCAGATTTCAATGGGTCATCCACTTTCTCCTTACCAGTGCTAGCCGCCACATGGGGAGGAGTTCACCGACTCACCGCCCCCCGCCCCCGACCGGCCAATGCGGTCACCAGGCCCGTTTGCAATGCTGCCAAGAAGAGGCCCATGCCTCAATCAGAAAGGTGCACCCCATCACCGCGATACAAACTGGGATCTTGTATGCGGATCAAGGGGTGTTGGACCAATGTCCCTGAACCAATATCGGCAAAATACTGGGACAATGCCCTGTTAACAGACCGCCGGGCCCGGTCAATACGACGAGGATCAATACCTCCCCAGTAAGCTGAACGCAGGACCATCTGAGACCACACAATCCAGACCTACGGCCAGTAGTGACCAATCAGGTCGAGGTCTCTGTGCATGGCGAGGAGCAATTCCAAGCCAGTGATCTGTGCTAAATCATTTCTGCCCAGGTGTATCACTAGGATGTCAGGAGGTTCAGGGTCCACAATGGACCGTAGAAATGGGAGAAGCTCGTGCCACCTCATCCCTCGAAAACCGTACCACCTTACACATGCAGCGGCACATAGACCCAGGTATGTGCCCATGTGGAAGAAGCAGCATGATGGGCAGCCCAATAAACATAACTGTGGCCAACGATCCACACTCGCGCCGGTGCATCCATGTGCTCAGGGGCTGAAAGAAAAAAAAAGAGAGAAAAGGTGCCAGCGAGGTGCTCAACATAAAAAGGGGTGAACATAGGAGTGAAAAGGAGCAGACCCCCACCGCCCCATATGTCAGATATCCTTCTCAGAATGCCCAAAGGCCGCCGCCATTGATGCAGCGCCTATGTGGAGTGAATGGGTCCCATAATGCACTCCAGGGAGCCCCAAATTGGCGAGGGCTGCCCCAGTGACCCTCCAAAACTGATATTTGGTCAAGGGGGATGCATCCCGGTGGCAAAAGAGGGGCCCTTGTGCAGTACCACGCACAGCCAAGAACGATGTCAAGGCACGGACTGGGCAAATAGTCAATATGCTACAACTAAGTAAGGTGACCACACTACCCCTTCCCCATTGATCAACCTTGGAGAAGTGGATGGTCAGGTGTACCGACTCATGGGAGAGCAAGACATCAGTCAGCTCCAAAGCCCTGCGCGACCTGCCATTATGTGAGCTGGGAACAAGTTCGCTAACCCTAAGAGCCCAGAAAAAAGGCAACCATGGTGGCAGCATGAAAGAGAGTAGCCTCATAGTGGTCACAGCAAAGTATGGGCCAAGCTTCGGCCAAGCGTGAAAGAAGTGCTGGGGAGACCGGTTGCCGCGTGTCAGAACGAGGGCCGTGTTCATGGGCCCAACCCTCCAAAACCCTGCAGATGCGAAAATCCCCTGTGGTATCCTGGACACCCCGGATTTTTGCAGCAAAGGCCGAAGCCGAGATGCGCCCGCCAATAGTACGGGCAGCTAGCCCTGTACTATGCAAGTGCACCATGTACTGGAGGACATGTTCGACTGGGATAGACCACAGGTCGGGCAGGGACACCATCTGGCGGAACGTGGTGAAGGCCAGATATGTTCGCTGGTATGCCTTAGAGGTGCGGCTGGCCAATGACAAACCAATAGCATCGGTTCACTTCTCCATGCCAAACGTCCATATCTCTTTCGGGAGTGTAGAGGGAAGCTCGTCGGCTTCCAGCTCTAGAGCCCGAAAATGAGCCATCTGCAGGCGGGATAAAGCATCAGCAATATCATTATTGATGCCGGGAACATGCCTGGCCTTAAACATTACATTAAGGTGCAAAGAGCACAAGACAAACTGGCGTACTAAAGCCATGACCCTAGGTAAACAGGATGTTTGAGAATTAACAATGTACACTACGGCTGCATTATCACACCAGAAGTGAACTACAGAATTCGCCCAGCTGTCCCCCCCATAGCATAAGTGCTCCCAGGATTGGGAATAATTCTAGGAAGGTCAAGTCCCCAAGTAACTCCATGCCGTGCCACGCATCAGGCCACCTCCTGCAGGACCATTGGCCATTGAAGTAAATGTCGTACCCCAATGCCCCTGATGCATCGGACTGGACCTGGAATTTAGGCGTTGCGGAATGTTTGGCACGCCAAAAGGAAACCCCATTAAAGTCAGCCAGGAATGTAAGCCAGACACAGAGATCAGCCCTCATGCCCCTGGTGAGTCGAACTCTGTGGTGCTTCTTAGATAGGCCAACCATAGCATCACAGAGGCACCTGGCAAAAGCCCGGCCAGGCGTGATAACCCTGCACGCAAAGTTGAGGTATCCATGAAGCACCTGCAATTCATCGAGGGAAACCTTGCATTTAGCCAGCATGGATGTTATAGCATGTGAGATTCGCACCACCTTATCTTTGGGCAACCTGGACGACTGGGCTACGGTATCAATTTCAATCCCCAGAAAAGTCAATGTGGTGGACAGACCTTCAGTCTTTTCAGGGGCCAGTGGTACCCCAAGTTCAGCCATAAGCCCCTGAAAAGTGAGCAATAGTTGTTCACATGTTCCGGAGTCGTGTCTCCCACCAAATAAAAAATCATCTAAATAATGAGCCACGGAATGAGATCCGGACCTGCAAACAAATGCCCAGTGGAGGAAAGTACTGAAACGCTCAAATGCTGAGCAGGATACAGAGCAGCCGAAAGGCATGGCCTTGTCGACAAAATACTGTCCGTCAAAGCAGAAACACAGTAACTCAAAATTGTCAGGATGCATGGGAAGCAGCTGGAAGGCCGACTTGATGCTGCACTTAGCCAGCAGCACCCCAGTACTGCAAGCACAGACCATCTGTAACGCCTGATCAAAGGATGTATACCGAACTGAACAAAGTTCCTCCGGTATAGCGTCGTTAACAGAGGAGCCTGCTGGGTAGGACAGGTGGTGTATCAGGCAAAATTCACCCGATGACTTCTTGGGTACCAGGCCAAGTGGTGATACTTTGAAGTTCGGGTACGGGGGTACGTCAAAGGGTCCAGCAACCCTCCCCTCATGTATTTCCTTAAAAATCTTTGCCAGTGCCAGTTCCTCCTTACCCTTCACTGACTGCAAATTGGGAGCATCCTGTGGTGCACGTACACCAACAAAGGGGAAGCGGAAGCCAAAAGAAAAACCTGCCCACAGATAAGCCGTGTCATCCCGCCTGGGATAGAGGCGCAGCCACCTACCAAGCACCTCAATTTTGATTGGGGAGGGGGCCTTTAGCAGTTGAAGATGCCTCTGCTGAGGAACATCTGGTGCCTTGCAGCCCACGACCCCTGTCCCGCAAACCCGGCTGATCGGGAGCAAGTGTTTGCAGAATGGGGTCCCCCGCAAACAGTACACTCATGTCTGAATCTGCACTGTCTGCGGGTACATCTGCCTGGTGATGAAAAACTCCAGCACAGCAGGCGGGCTGGAACCCCCTGCCCTGCTGGCTGGCAGGGAGACTGTGCACAGCCGGGTCGTTGTATGATGTGGCCGCAATGATAATGGTCACCTGAGGACATGAGGGAGTCATGTAAAGCAGCCACAGTAACTGGTTGGGCTCATCCCAACGCATCTCAGGGTGAAGGGTGGCCCGCATGCGGAATTCCTCGTTGTAGGCAAGCCATGATTGTCCTGGGAAATCCACATAGGCCCTATAATTGATATCTAGGTACTGTAGAAGCGGGATCGCCAGATCCGGCCGGGCCCTAATGGGTACTGTGGCATAAATAAGGTACGCCAGGAGCCAATTAGCCCATGTACGTGGGGGTTTGCGACAATGGGATAACTCCTTATCCTGATCGTCCTCCTTCTCCTTCTCTTCCCTAGTAGGCTCCCTGTTAAGAAGGCTGAACAGATCTACATACTCCCGGTGCCATATCTTGTCCCTTTTGAACGGCAAGAGATTATCCCCCAGTGGCAAGGACAGGCCGGCAGTCGGCAGGGCAGAGGTCAGTATGGCATGGTAGGCTGCATTCACGGGAGGGCCATAAGGCCATATAGGATATGGCACTGTTGGCCCAGTGGCCAACACCCCTTATGGCAATGGAGGGTAAGGCGCTCTCCAAGCACCCACATGTGTGGCAGACAATATGGGTGCCTGGGCAGGGTATGTCAAAACCGGCTGTTGTGGCCAAGGTCACTGAGGGACAGAAGCCGGGGGACAAGGGGGCACAACCTTTGGGCTTACTTGACTGCTATACTCACCAGGTGCACCTCCCCCAGCTGCCCCCACTGGGGGTTCCGGCTGGTGTGTGGCGTCGGAACTCGCGACCAATACCGAGATCGCCAGACCAAATGAAGATGACCCCCGAGTGCCAGAACCATCCACCTGGGCCGAGATATATGGGTCCCCCATGGCCGCCCCTGCATGGAGGTCTGTTGCCCGGGCTGGAATGGCCTCCAAATGCTCCACCCATTGATTCAGGATCATGGACAACTCGGGCCACTCAAGAGCAGCCTGTCCAAGGCCCCGAGATGTGGAGCGTCTGGCCGACTGATGAGGGGCTGCATTGGGCATGAAGCCCACAGCCCACTCGAGGGCCACAATACGGGCCTCCAGGGCCCTTGGTCCCCAGGCTGGGGGCCCTGCCAGAGGTGTTGGTCCACTGTGCCAAAAGGGCCGGGTACCACTCCCAATGCAGGAGGCTGCCCACCTGCGTGGCGGTCAGCCAGGCCTGGCCCAGGCGCAGCCCCAGCCTGCTCATGGGCCTCCCCCTGCAGAGCTATCCCTAGCCTCGTCCGAGCCCTCCGACTTGGGGGAGGTCCAGGCTCAGAAAGCAGCATGGGCCCCGCCTGGGACCTAGTCCCAGGTGCTGGCCTATGGCAGGTTGGTGGCGGTCTGGGGGCCCGTGCGCGCTGTGCAGTGGAAGGCCCACCGGAGCAGGGCATCCTCTTAGGGGCCATTGCCAGAGCCGTCAACCCGCCTGTGCCGCCGTATGTTGGGCGCGAACGGTGCCAAAAACCTTCACGGAGAGTTCACCTCGTTCCCACCTCGTTCCCGCCACAGGCTCCCGCAGTCCTGCAACAAGGCTCGGCGGTGCTGCGACTTGCAGCCAGAGAGGCACCGCTCGAGCCAGAAGGATCGGCTGGAAGGAGCAGCAAACGCGCCCTTGGCCCAGCCGATCAGAAAAAACTGCTGGTGGAGGAATGCGGAGCCACCCCTTATAAAGGGGACCAAGCTCTGCCCCTGAGCTGGACCCAAAGTACCCGTATCTCTGGGGCGGGGCCGGCAAAGCACACGGTGGATATATTGTTGCTGTTGTGCATTCCTTTTAAATATAAATAAAGTAGAAGTATACAAAAATAAACGTTATTTTCCATCTTACTGTAAGTTTTGTTTAATTTCAATAAATAAAAAAATATTTTATGGTTTATTATTGTTTATATTTTCAATTACACATATATGGGGGCACCAAAATCTTTTAAGTGCTTAGGGCCTCTAAGGGTCTTACTCCAGCCCTGCTGCCAGCACAGATAGTGCTGGGTCTTTGGCTGTAAACTGAGACAAGCACTGTTCCCTAGAGTTGAATATGACTGGCTTTTGAACAAGGGAAAACTTTACCTTTACCTAATGTAAGGAAAAATAGTACAGTAATACCTCATACAAAGTCCGCTTCGTACAGCATCAAATTCATACAACATCGCCTAATTCCTTGAAAAAAGTTGCCTCATACAAAGTCACTGTGACTTTGTATGAGGCATTGGGGTTTTCCCCAGGTTGCATTGTGCCTGGGCAGTATAAAAGGGAGAATGAAAGTGTGGTGCCAAAATGGCCGCTGCGCTCTTTGCGGCTCCCCCCCACCCGGACTCAGACATCTGGGTGAGTTAGGGGGCATGGCCACCCCTCTATAAAAGGGGTGGCCACGAGGCAGCCGAGCTGCCATTTTAAAATAGCGACGGAGAGGAGAAGTTTTCCCTCCACCCCCTCCCTAGTGAACAGTGTGATATTTTGGTCGCTTCAGGGCCAGGTGGGAATTTTTGGCCGGAACCCACAATTGGCCCTTGGGTTCTGGCTTTTTTGCCCATCCCACACTGTTGCTGAAGTTTGACATAGGGGTTTTCTTGCTCTTGACTTTGGTCACTTAGGCGGGTAGCACTGGTAAGGTAAAGATTTATGACCCATAGGTATCTGGCAGGTTCGCAATTGACTGGCCAACACTTAGACAGGTACAGGTGTAATAACGTTGACCGGTCAACGACGAACCAGGCAAGGGGTGATGGCAGGAGCTTTTCAGCATGCATCACCCCGTGATTTGACGGATACACATCAGAGGGTGGGGTCAGTAGATAGTTTATTGACTACGGTCAACAATTTGTTTGTGTCATCAAACAAATTGATACAAATGGATACATTGTAGCCAATTGCCATTGGCAATTTTGGGAGGAACCTTACCAGTGTTACTGCAGCCTGCTTGCCTTAAGAATTATAATTGGATGAGTACCAATTGAAAGTTATAATTCGGACTAGGGCATTATTCAATAAAAGTGGCCCAATGCCTTTATCCATATACCGGTGTCTGAGTCTTTCTTTGGGGGGTGCGCCTGCAATGCATGCGTGCATTGCTCTTGTGAGTTTTGCACGGGGCAAAGAGTGTTTAGGAGTGGTTTTGAGCACGATTTTGGATTCTTTTGAATTTTTTTCATCAGAATTTTTGGAAGCATTCCTTGGATTTTTGCAGCATTCTTCAGGTTCTTGGACCATTCTTTGGCACAGTGGAAAGGTAGGTAAATGAGGTTTTCTGTTTCCAATTGGCTTGGGGTGGGAAGGTGGATGGGTGAGGGCAATTTTTTGGTGGGGTGGGCAATTGTTTGGTGTTTGCTGCTGTTTGGATGATTAACATTGTGCTACATGTTGGGACATGTTGGCATCCATTTTGTCCTTGCTTCCATCCAGTAATTGTTTACACTAGCTTATACAAAATGGATGATCGGCTGCATGGCTGCAGATTAACACAGTGCTGCATGATGAGACATGTTAACTTTTAAACCTGCACTTTATAAAGTTTTCAAAAGTAAAAAACTTGTATGGTTTGTCCCCTAAAATCAGGGTTGTTTGACATGTTTTTGTAAAGTATTTAGCCTTTAGACAATGATTTCTTAAAGTTCTGTCAGTTTCCTGTCTGTTTCCTTGACTTTGCCCTGAAGTCTGTGCTGTTACAGTACAATGTATCTCTATGGAAATGATGTTGTATGAGGCATCGCGGCAAGGATTTGGACATTGTATGAGCCATCGCAGCTAGGATTTTGCATGCCTCAATCCATGTAAAGTCCAAACTTGTGGAATCAAGTTTGGACATTGTATGAGGTATCACTGTATATAGTGGTTCTTACTCAAATATTAGGATTTCTCACATTGCAGCTCTATTCCAATTCAGTGAGCATCAATTGGGGGAAAACATGGTAGATACATCTAGTGGGCTTAACTGTGTTAGACTGTTGCAGCAAAAACAGCAAGGCATGTTTTAGTACCATAAAACTAACACACATTATCTCTAGCATATTTTCTAAACTGTATTCAGTACACTTGTTTTTGGACATACATTTGCTGGTTTGCCTACATAGGAAAACAATCTCAACTTGGTCAAAACACTTTTTAAAGAGTAAACTGTAGATGAACCTATCCATCCCTTAGCTGTCTATTACATTCTTTCCCCAATTAAGAATGATGTCTATTAAGATGGGGCAGCTTCCTTGAGATTTCTGTTTAATTCTTGGCTGAAGAGGATGTCTGTGGGGAGAAGGACAAAATGTACAAATGTAAAACCTAATAACATTTTGAGCAAACAATCCCAGCTGCTAAATATAAAACCAAAAACAACCAGGCAGGTTTTTCATAATCCATTTGGAAAATGGACTGCAAACTTTAATCCACACTCAAGAAACCCAGGTGAAAGCAATATGGATTAAAGACTGAACTACTTACTTTCCCCCAAACATTAGTCAGAGAAGCAAAATGTAACACATAAGTAATATGAAAAACAGAGACAGGAACAAAAGTAGAAGATGATTTAGACTTGAAACTCTTGATTTGTTTTGGGGAGAAAACGTTACACCAACATGCTTCTACTCTTAAAAGGTTGATGGCTCATCCTGCCTGAAAGTACATGGAATTCTTTTATTGCTGCATATCTGAACCTAGAATAACCAACCATGCTATATCAGGCATATTGGCTGAAATCCAATTGCTTATTATTAGCAGATGCACTCGAGTAGACCCTTTAAATCAGTGGGCATTTGGTGAGTCAACTCATCCATAACTTCTCTCAACTTAAATGGACCTACTCAAGTTGCAACTTACTACACTAAGCAACAGGATTTCAGTTAGAATTTTCTTACTGTTTTCTGGAATTGAACATTTTGTTTCTCAACTTGTTCCTTGCTTCATTTCTCCCCACCATGGGCCTGCCAGATGTTCATTTGTTGTATCTACATCTTCTGATTCTTGTCCTCCAAGACATGGGGCAGCATGATGGTTATAATGGCTTCGGATGCAGCAGCTCTAAACAAAGTTATGGTGTTCCCAAACCATTATTTACATTTTCTTATCATACATTTTCTAATTATTTGTTTGCTTTTGAATTGTATGTATTTTGAGTGAAATATATGCATAATTCATATGGTAAGCTGTTGGGGGACATTGGTCAAAAAGCAAAACATGATTTTATTTAAAGTAATTTGTTGTTTTTAAAATTCAATCTTCAAAGTCAGTGGGAAACGGATGGTAAAAAAACTAGTTGTGCATGGCAACTGACAATTTGGACCTATCCTGTAGTTTTGAATGATTTCATCTTGAATCATTCAATTCATTGAATTCTCTTGCAGTGCAGTGCAGTCTATGAGGGAGCTTCTGTATATAGTTTTTAGAGTTTTAGAGCTTTTTAGGGGTTAAATGTGTATATGTGGGGTGGGAGTATGTTGATAATTTTGTATAGTTGTATTTTGTTTAGGTTTTGTTGGGTTGATAAGTGTTTTCTTTTTCTTTCCCCCCAATCTCGTTGTTCTGTGCAGGACAATGACAATAAAGGTTTATCTATCTGTCTGTCTGTCTGTCTATCTGTCTATCTGTCTATCTATCTCTTGCTTCTTAGATACTAATATATAAAGCAATTATCTCCTCCAGCCATCACATTTTCATCCTGTGTACATTTTGCTAACTCTCCAAAATTATCTCAGATATTAACTAAAATCCCAGCCAAGACAAAATCAACTTAGACAAATTTGCCAGATCAAATGACCTGACAGCAGAAGTAGCCAGATTTGCCTGTAGGAACACTAGGGTTCGCAATATTATGGTGAATCAGCTACAGCAGTAGGCCAAAACCAATAAAATGTCCCTCTTCCTTTGTCAGTAACTACTATCTATTCCTCTTTATGCTGTACAAATGTTTTAAGTACTTGTATAAACTGTCATTTTATCAGTTTTATAGCAGTCATTATACCTACATACAAATTTTTAAACTGTTTTATCTGTGGACATATTTTGTATTATATTTTAAATTAGATTCAATTGTGTTATTAAAATTCTGCTAATACCATATTATTTATTTGTCTTGATTTTAATGAGGATGTTGATTGGGCTGTATCCCATTAACAATTGCTTGTCCTAAATATTTTATTGTATCTGGCCATTGACCACAATAAAGAATTGATTGATTGATTGATTGATTGATTGATTGACAAATTTGCCAATATACACAGATACATAACATGTGACAGTACTCAGGGATTTACACCTAGAAGAAAGGAAACAATCTGAAGACCATACAAAATGTGCCTGCGAATGCACCCAGCAATGGCTGAAATCCTGTTGCTTGGTGTATGCTGAGTGGTAACTTTTGTTCTACACATGTGCATGGATCAAGCCTGTGCAAGCACCAAGCCATTTTGTGGCAGGAGCAGTTTGTTTACCAAGGAGGAACAGTCTGAAAATTGCCATCTGGCTTACATTGAGCAACAGGATTTTGGCCATTGTATGTCTGTTGTTTAATATGTCTTGAACATCATGCATTTACCTGAGATACCTTGGATATCTTGGAGTCATTATTCAGTGAGGAGTCCTTGTATGAGTAGATGTCTCCATGATGACATTCCACACAACTTCTATACATAATGATCTGTCCCTGGCTATTCTTCTTGATGTTGGTTCAACATTTTTCTTGAAAAAATCTTCCCAACTGCAAGGGGGTCTCCCCTAGGTCTTTTGCGATCTCTCTGATACCAATTCATTATTCTGGCACTCCATCTATTGTCATTTGTGTGTGCCACATGGCCCACCCACCTTAATTTGTTCATCAGGTATTCTGTTACTATGTCTTTTTGCAGTGATCTTTGCCTGATATCCTTATTTTTTACTTTATTGTGAACTGAGATTTTGAGCATTGATCTCTCCATTGCTTGTTGTGTTATTGCAGCCATTTTCCTTCCACAGCTGTTAAAGTCCACGTTTCACTGCAATATGTCATTGCATTAAAGACCATAGAATTAAATAAATTTGCCTTTGTTTCTGGTTTAGCTTTTGACTTCAACATGGATGACACTTCTTTGAATTTACCCCACATGGCTCTCTGTCTTCTAGATATTTCTTCTTTTAAATCATTGTCTATCCTGACTGCTTGACCCAAATAAACATAGCTTTCCAACTCTTCTGTTTGTTCTCCTCTAAGTTTTATTCCATCACAAAGCAGCTCTTTTAATTTCATAAACTTAGTTTTACTTTTGTCAACCTTGAGACCTATTTTTGAACTTTTTCTGTCCAGATCTGTAAGCATTTGTTGCATTTGTTGCATCACTTCTGTTGTATTACTTATCAGGACAATGTACTGATACCTGGGATATATGTTTTTAAAAAATCTGCTGAAAAATACACAAACATCAAGGCCTTTGGGAAATTATACATATTGAAAGGAAAATATTTACAAATGTCTTTTCTGGATAGCCTGACATTTCTCAGAAAGCAAAATTGAAAAACTAAGGCAACCATGAGATAAGGTTTGCTGAAAAATAAAATAATGATAGGAAAATTGGAGGAAACAGGAAAAGAAGAAGACAAAATGTGAGATGGACTGAATTCCTAAAGGAACTCATTGTCTTAAGCTTGTGGGAGCCGAACAGGGCTGTTAATGATAGAATGTTCTGGAATTTGCTCATTCTAGGGTCACATGAATCAGAGGTGACTTGACAGCACATAACAACAATCTTTTCATGTACAGATTATATGCATGTTTTCAATGATACATGGTGAATGTGAACCATTTTTAATGCACATTTGCTTTTTAGTTCACATAAACCCCTAAGTGATGCAAAAAGAACATACATACCTTTTCCAAATGAGTGTAACACTTCATACATGTGTTGATATGGACCTCAGTCCACAAATGTTTATACCATAACAATTAATTGCTGGCCTGAAAGCACTGAAATTCATACCATTTGCCTTCCACATGCATGTAAAACAATAAGATTTCAATCAAATTCCTTTGCCATGCATGTAGAAGACAAATGGTGTGAATTTCAGTGCCTTCTGGCAGCAATTAATTGGGATTTGGGTGTGTGGAGGTCCCCCAAGAACCCCATGGGTGACTCATTAATTGCCAGCTATAAGGCACTGGAAGTTATACCATCCAATAGCAAAAACAATTACACTTATATACCACCCCATAGCACTTAGTGCCCTCTCTGACAGGTTCACAAGGTACTTAGCATTTTTGTCCCCAACATGCTGAGTTCTCATTTTACTGACATACGAAGGATGGAAGGATGAGTGAACCTTTCACAACATTGGCAGTTTTGGCTGCAGTACACTGTGCCAAGAGGGCTCAATTTGTCTGCAAAGCAACAAGATTTCACCAGCTGGTGAATCTATGTAAATCGCAACTGACAAGAATATTTCACCTTGTAGTGAATTGCTGACTTAACCAACAGGACCTTTGAGTCAACTGCCTTAAGCAAACAATTTAGAGTGTCAAGAAAGACAGCAAATTCTTAGTTATTTAGACCACAAGCAGCTTATATCCTGCTTGGGGGCAGCTTAAGGCCTGAGTACTATGCACTTGCTTGAAGCGAGGGAATTATATTTCCTATTCTGCATCAGACAACAAAAGTATTACGTTTCATCTGACATAACCTGTATATTCATTAAGGACTGGAAAGATGTAAACATAAGGTCCTTTATCTTAAGCACTACAAATGTTCCATTAGTAAACTACTGAATGCATCCATCTCGTCTCAAGGTTCTTTAAATTGGTAGGAACAAGAAAATTTTGGCTTTTTTTCCTTGACAATTGCTGGATTATTATATTTATTTATATTTTGTCATGATTCTGAAATGATGTACTATTGCATTGCTTGATGAAACCTAATCTTTCCTATGCCACATGCAGGGCTGTAGTCAGGGGGGGGGGGGGGAGAGAAAACCCTCTTGAGCTAACAGCCCCCCCAACCCACCCGGTGATGCCAATGTTATATATGTGAATGTGACATTGTTTCTCCTTCTGAAATTTTTTTGTCCCTCCTGAAAAAATCCCCCCTCCCCCAAAAAAATCTAGAATCCTGGCTATGGCCCTGGCCACATGCCCCCTCCATTACCTTCTGAAACAACTGGTAGAATGCCAGTACTTAAGGTATCCTTTCCCCCACCCTACCCCCTTTCTATCTCTTCCCTATCACACACACAGAAAGAGAGAGAGAGGTTCATTTTTAACATCTCACCTGAAGAAGGGAGTCAGTCTGCTGCTGAACGCTTGTGAGTATTCTTGTGTGCCTCTACATATTTCTTGTATCTTTCCTATGGCCTACAAATGCATCGCCTCCATGTGGAGCTTGGTATTTATTTTGTACCAATCCTACCTTTGCTGTACTGTTTTCAAGGCATATCACCCTTTTTCTTTTCTTTTGAAAAGGCAGAGCTTTGTTTCTAAGTAGCTCTGCCGTGGCATTATGAAAGGCAAGACTGAAATTTTAATCAATTTTGCATGACACATAGAAGAGTGAAAATGGAGGGTTACTATTCCAAGGAAAACCCAAACTGCTATCAGGAGGATCTCATGTGATCAGGGTTCCCCACCCCCCTAGGAGCTCTCTGAAGGAGAGGCTTAAATTGCTCAAGCATTTAATGGTACAAGCATACGTCTGAAAAGGGAATTTCTGTAAAGATGGAATAGAAACACTAAAATAACACAATTTCATGCCTGTGACAAATGAGTCTAGCAATCTTTTTCAGACAAGGAGAGCTTTCTCTTGGTTGCACAATAACACACCAAAGCACCAAACTGTAGCCCTCCCATTTGATTCTCTAAAGAACCCACCGCTCCCACTGTTGAGAGTCATAGAAATGTTGAGAGTTCTAGCACACAAAATGTAGGAATCGGGGCCGCTAGGACGGCCGTTAGGTCCCGGAGGAGACTGATCAAGAAACGATACGAGGCAGTATGGAGCGAGATCAGATCAGTGGTTTATTGAAGGAAAAGTATCTACATTTATAGATCAGAAGGCAAGGCAGGAAAAAACCGTCATCTGACAGAAAATCACATCACCTATTTACTCGGGTTAATGGGGAATCTCTCTTGGGGAAGTTAATTAACGTGGGCAAACATTGACAGGGGAAACACCATTGTCTAGGGCTTAGACCGGGGTAAATATGGCCACTATTTGCACCAAGGATTACGCTAAACTCGGAGATGAGTGTTTGCCTTAATGTGTAACAGGAGTTGGTGATCTGCTTACTTGGCAGAGCCGTAGGTCAGGTCAGAATTGGGTGAATCAAACCCTATTATTAATCCACCCCCCTTAATTTCTCTGCCCGCAGAGCCCACGGGCCAGGAGCGTTCTCACCGAAGTGGCCTCTGCGCGGGCCGTTCCATGCCATTGGGGCATGGGGAATCCACAACAAAAGATACCAGATTGGGAAAGGCCAGTTTGTAATCTTGCACCTTATAAATGGAAAGAGCTCTTTTTTATTTTTATTTTTTGGAGAACAGCACACAAAATTCCCTAGCCAGCTTGGTCATTAGCCAATGCTATTTGAGGGATTCTGGGAGCTAAGAGCCAAACAAAGTACATTTTCTAGGAGGCGGAAGGTCAGCAGTTTGATTCCAGAGTACTGCAGGACGGAATGAGCTCCCGTCTCCGTCCCAGCTCCTGCCAACCTAGCAGTTCGAAAGCAAGAATGCAAGCGCGGCGCCAAAATGGCCGCCGCGCCCTTTGCGGGGCCCCCCCCCACAGGACAGAGAATCCGGGTAGTTAGGGGCGTGGCCACCTCCCTTATAAAAGGGGTGGCCACGAGGCAGCCGTGCTGCCATTTTGCCTCAGCGACGGAGCGGAGAAGTTTTTTCCTGCGTCTCCGTCGCTCGTTGGTATCAACGGGAAGCCTTTTGGGTCATTTTGCCTAGTTAGCTTCCCTTTCTGCTGCGGTGAGATGCCTTCCAAAAAGAAGGCTGCTGCGAATTCAGCTCGGGCTGTTAGGAGGCGCAATCCGGGTCGGAGGACCGCGGTGCCGCCTCCTCAGCAGCCACCTTTACCATCCCCGGCCGGGGCTGGTGGCATGGGGTCTATCGCCCCTTGGCCCGATCAGAGTGCGGGCGCGGAGGGTGCTCCGGCCCGTGGCCCGCGAGCGGTGGACACCGCTCCTCCTTCTGCTCAATCTGTTGGGCCTATTCCTTTCGGGCCGCCGCCTCTCCCGGGGCCCTCTAGCCTTGGGGGGTGGCCCGGCTCCCTGCCTTGGCAGGTTTTTTCACCAGCCCTACCGGGCTTTGGCATTGGCCAATGGCCATATACGGGCCCTGGGGTACAGGGACCTGTCCCCATCCAAGGATCAGGTGGGCCGGCCGGCTCTTTTCCCATGGTTAATGTGGACACCTTACTGGCCCGTATTGCGGCCCTGGAGGCGTCTTTGGCCCGGGCCAGTCAGGCAGGCGCCCCTTTCGGGGTACCTTTTGAGGCGCTATCGGCAGCAGGACAACAGCCGGCGGCGAGGGTCGAGCTGCGGCAGGCGGGTGGCGCGGCTCCGGCCACTGCCTCGCAGCTCCCCAGCCAGCAACCTGGTGCGGGTCAAGCCCCGACGATGAGCTCTACATCGGTCGTGAGCTCCGACGCCCCCAGTGGGCCAGAACCCCCGGTGGGGGCGGCCCGCGGGGGTGCAGCATGTGAGTATATGGTGCAAACGAGTACATCTACACATATTCCCAATATAGGGGGGGCCTTTCAGTGGCCTTGGCCTCGCGCGGGTGGTGCGGGGGCTACCCCACTGGCGACCCACCCGGCGACAACGAATGCCACCATGCCCACTGGGGTGGGCCTAGGTTCTTACACTGCTGGGAACGTCCTGGGGGTGGCAGGGTTAGCTCAGGCCCCTTTTAATAGGCCGGCTGTCCCCTTTTCGGCTTTGCCGACGGCAGGGTATTCCTTGCCACTGGGTGATCACTTGGCACAGGCCACCAGAGAAAAGATATGGCGAGGGGAGTATGTAGATATCTTCTCACTCCTGAACAGAGAGCCCACTAAGGAAGAAAGGGAGGGTCAGGATGAGAAGGACAAGGAGCAGGCACGCCGCCGTAAGCCGCCGCGTACCTGGGCTAACTGGCTCCCCGCTTATTTGATATATATGGCGGTATATTTGAGGGCGCGGCCGGATCTAGCTATTCCCATGGTCCAATATTTGGACAACATATATAGGGCGATGGTAGATTTCCCGGGCCCCTCATGGCTAGCATATGATGAGGAATTCCGTATGAGGATTCCCCTCCATCCCGAGATGAGATGGGATGAGCCCTGCCAGGGACTGTGGCTCTTGTATATGACACCCACACGCCCTGCCCCGGGGGATAGATACCATTCTGGACATGCGGTCCAGCGGGCAGCTCCAGCACAGGTTACCCGCCAATCGGCGGGGCAGGGGGTTCCAGCCCGCCTGCTGTGCTGGACTTTCTCGTCAAATGGTTCCTGCAGTCGAAAGAACTGCAGGTACAAGCATGAGTGTCCCACATGTTCTGGTCCCCATGCAGCCTCGGCTTGTCCCAAGCCTGGGGGGGCGCGAGGCAGAGGGAGGGGTGGACAGTGGGCTGGCAAGGCTGCCACGGAGGGAGCTAGTTCTCCAAAAGGCCCCCTCCCCAATTAAGGTGGACATGCTGGAGCGCTGGCTCGCATCGTACCCGAAGGGGGAGGACAGAGAGTATCTCATTCAAGGTTTTAAGCAGGGATTTCGTATCCCTTTTATGGGTGATAGATCCCCTCAGGATGCTCCCAACCTGTTATCCCTCAGAGGAAGGGAGGAGGTGGCTGCGGCCAGCATTAAAAAGGAATTAGACGCGGGCAGGGTCGCTGGGCCTTTTCCCGCACCCCCTTTTCCCAACCTTAAGGTTTCACCATTGGGTTTGGTTCCCAAAAAGTCCCTAGGGGAGTTTCGCCTTATTCATCATTTGTCCTACCCAGCCGGCAGATCGGTCAACGATGCTATACCTGATGACCTTTGTTCGGTCAGGTATACATCGTTCGACCATGCGCTGCCCATGGTGCGCTCGTGTGGCCCGGGTGCCTTGCTGGCCAAGTGCGACATTAAGTCAGCTTTTCGCCTCTTGCCAGTGCACCCGGGTGACTTTGAATTGCTGGGTTTTAAATTTAAAGGGGAATATTATTTTGATAAGGCCATGCCTTTTGGCTGCTCCATATCATGCTCGGCTTTCGAGCGTTTTAGTACTTTCCTAGAGTGGGCTTTTGTCCGCAGGTCAGGGTCCCGGTCTGTAGCCCATTACCTGGATGACTTTTTATTCGGGGGTGAACGGGGCTGGGACACGTGTGCACGTCTCCTCAATACATTTCAGACGCTAATGCAGGAACTTGGTGTCCCTTTAGCGCCCGAAAAGACCGAGGGCCCATCGACCAAGTTAGTATTCCTGGGGGTTGAGATTGACACGGTAGAGCAGGCTTCTAGGTTGCCGGGTGATAAGGTGTCCAGGATAGTGACCCTTATCTCGGAATTGCTGGCCAAGCGTAAGGCATCCCTGAGGGAACTGCAGGTGCTACATGGGCACCTTAATTTTGCCTGCAGGGTGGTCGCACCGGGCAGGGCATTTGCCCGGCGCTTATGCGACGCCATGGCAGGGTTATCCAGGCCCCACCACAGAGTCAGGCTTACCCGGGGTATCAGGGCAGACATGTTTGTCTGGTTGCAATTCCTGAGGGAGTTTAATGGGGTCTCATTTTGGAGGTCGGACCTCCTGGCATCCCCCAATTTCCAGATCCAGTCTGATGCCTCAGGATCCCTGGGTTATGGGATGTACTTCAATGGGAAGTGGGCCTATGGTGGGTGGCCACCGGCATGGGCAGGCACAGGTCGCCTGCGGGATCTCACATACCTGGAATTTTTTCCCATTCTGGGGGCTTTGATGCTATGGGGCGAACAGTGGGCTAATTCGGTAGTGCATTTTTGGTGCGACAATGCTGCCGTGGTACACATTGTCAATGCACAGACTTCCAAATCGCCCAGGGTTATGGATCTAGTGCACCATTTTGTGCTGCGCTGCCTGCGCTTCAATGTCTTGTTCAGGGCCAGGCATGTCCCAGGGGTTAATAATGATATTGCTGACGCTTTGTCCCGCCTGCAGATCTCCCGGTTCCGCGCCTTGGCCCCGGATGCGGAGGAATTTCCCTCGCCACTCCCGGACGAGATGTGGACTATTGGCAAGGAGAGGTGAACCGGGCGATTGGCCTGTCACTAGCGCCACGCACGCGTAAGGCGTATCAACAAGCACTCAATTCATTTAGGGTTTTTGCTACTCAATTTCACTTGCCAGAGACCTGGCCTATCCCGGTGGACCATGTTCTGCGGTTCATGGTCCACCTCCATGCACAGGGCCTTGCACCTCGCACCATAGCATCCAAGCTCTCGGCGTTGGCTTTTATGGCCAAAGTAGGGGGTCATGTGGATACCACCTCTGACTTCCGTGTGAGACACATTTTGGAGGGGTGGGTGCGCGAGCGCGGGCGTTGCCCGGATGACCGGCACCCTATTTCCCCAGGGGTCCTTACCCAGTTGGCCCGGGGCTGGCCAGGCCTCTGTTTTGATCATTATGAGGCAGCCCTTTTTCATGCAGCCACAACGGTGGCATTTTTTGGAGCGCTCCGCGTCAGCGAACTCGTGATGCTGTCTAAGGCGGATGCAAGTGGTAGGGCACTGGAACTCGGAGATGTCTATGTTGCCAAAGACTGGGCCCAGTTGAGGATTCGCTCCTCTAAAACAGATCAGCATGGCGTAGGCAGTGGAGTAAGACTGCTACGGTGTTCTTTGGCCGACATCTGTCCGGTTGGTGCCCTACAGGAATACCTGGCACTGCGTGGCACGCACCACGGCCCGTTTTTCTGTCACCAAGATGGGTCTCCCCTTACTAAATTTCAGTTTTGGAAGGTGACAGCCAGAGCCCTCACCAGGGTGGGACTACCAGGTGCCCGTTATGGCACGCATTCGTTTCGTATTGGTGCAGCCTCTACAGCAGCTGCTTTTGGGTACTCTGGGGCTGACATACGCAGCATGGGGAGGTGGGGCTCACAATGTTTTCAGTTTTATGTGCGCCCACTCCCGCCATGAGTACCAATTCAGTCACCTTACCTTCCCTTTTTCTCAATTTTCTTACAGACCCTGGGTGTCGTATTACACCGGTGACAGTATGGCTGGTGGGCCACAGCTATGTGCACAGGGCAGCGCGTTACGCTGCGGCGACAGAGTGGGGACCCCGACTGGGACTGGGTGACCATGCCAGTCTCGCATGGCATGGTAAGCCTGGGATGTTATGGCAGGAGCTGCGGCCTTTCCTTTTTTCTGGCCTGGGTGCTGACCCGCCTGACATTCTAATCATCCACCTGGGGGGCAATGATTTGGGCCAGGTCACCGGCTTATCGCTCAAGCATGCGATTTGCGAGGAACTCGCCAACTTGCATTATGTCTGGCCTGCCACAACCCTGGTTTGGTCGGACATTGTTCCGCGCCATTCTTACAGAGGGGGCGTTAACCTCCTGGCTCTTGACCGCGCTAGGCGCGCGGTCAATAAGGCAGTGGCGCGGTTTCTTGCCACCAGGGCTTGGGGACGGGTTAGTCATCACCCCGATATTAGTCTGCAAAATTATGACCTGTACGCAGGGGATGGGGTCCATCTGTCGCGAGGAGGTATGGACCTCCTGTTAGGTGATTGGCGAGCAGGCCTGTTGACCGAGCTGACGGTCTGGGGGGGGGCGTCAGGTCTTCTGTGAAGCCCCTCCGTGTGGCGGGTAGCACTGGTAAGGTAAACAGTATGACCCACAAGTATCCGGCAGGTTCGCAATTGACTGGACAACACTAGACAGGAATAAATTAGTTAAACGTTGTCCGGTCAACGACGAACCAGGCGATGGGGTGATGGTGATTGCTAACCAGCATGCATCACCCCTGTGATTTCACGGATACGCGTCAGAGGGTGGGGTCATGAGTTAGTTATTGACTACGGTCAACAATTTGTTTGTTGTTGACAAACAAATTGATACAAATTGATACATTGTAACCAATTGCCGTTGGCAATTTTGGGGTGGTACCTTACCAGTGTTACTTCGGCCTGCTTGCCTTAGGAATTATGATTGGTCGTTTTACCAATACAAATTTATAATTCGGACTAGGGCATTGAATCAATAAATGTGGCCCTTTGCTGTTATCCACTTTCAATGTTGTCTGTGTCCGTTATTGGGGGGGTGCGCCTGCAATGCAAGCGCGGCGCCAAAATGGCCGCCGCGCCCTTTGCGGGCCCCCCCCCCACAGGACAGAGAATCCGGGTAGTTAGGGGCGTGGCCACCTCCCTTATAAAAGGGGTGGCCACGAGGCAGCCGTGCTGCCATTTTGCCTCAGCGACGGAGCGGAGAAGTTTTTTCCCCTCCACCCCCTCCCTAGTTAACAGTGTGATATTTTGGTCGCTTCGGGGCCGGGTGGGAATTTTTGGTTGGGACCCATATTGGCTTCGGGTCCTGGCTTTTTTGCCCATCCCACACTGTTGCTATGGTTTGATATAGGGGTCTTTCTGCATTTCTACTGTTGACTTTGGTCACATGGGCGGGTAGCACTGGTAAGGTAAACAGTATGACCCACAAGTATCCGGCAGGTTCGCAATTGACTGGACAACACTAGACAGGAATAAATTAGTTAAACGTTGTCCGGTCAACGACGAACCAGGCGATGGGGTGATGGTGATTGCTAACCAGCATGCATCACCCCTGTGATTTCACGGATACGCGTCAGAGGGTGGGGTCATGAGTTAGTTATTGACTACGGTCAACAATTTGTTTGTTGTTGACAAACAAATTGATACATTGTAACCAATTGCCGTTGGCAATTTTGGGGTGGTACCTTACCAGTGTTACTTCGGCCTGCTTGCCTTAGGAATTATGATTGGTCGTTTTACCAATACAAATTTATAATTCGGACTAGGGCATTGAATCAATAAATGTGGCCCTTTGCTGTTATCCACTTTCAATGTTGTCTGTGTCCGTTATTGGGGGGGTGCGCCTGCAAATTGCAAGTAGATAAATAGGGGCCACTTTGGTGGGAAGGTAAACAGTGTTCTGTGCCTGCCCCATGACCACGGAAACGTCTGCAGAAGCAGACAGCACTGGCTCTTAGGCTTTGAAACAGAGATGAGCACTGAACCCTAGAGTCGGATACGACTGGCTTTCGAGCAAGGGAAACCTTTACCTTTACTATTTTTAATCTCCTTATTTTTGTCTAAATTAATTGACATCAGACTGGGGGGAAATAAACCATATACTGTATTAAAATTAACGGGTGAGCATTGACTGTTTACAGCTAGTATCCCAATAGTTTATAGAGCCTGATATACTGTGTTCTTTTCTTTTCCATCCTGGTTCATTGCAGTAGAGGCAGTACATTTAACTAACACTTTAGCCCAGTATTTCCCAAACTTTGGTTTTGGGACTTCAATTCCCAGAAGCCTAAGTCAATTCCCCAAAGCACTGATCAACCAATGCACTGACTTAGGCTTCTGGGAATTGAAGCCCCCCCCTTGTGGTGCCTGGGCCCCACATTGGGAACCACTGCTCTAACCCCTGGGCTCAGCTAGGTTTGTAGGGTAGCCTTGACTACCTATCCTTAAAGCCGGTCCTAAATCTAAAACCATAACTTGCAATGCACTTCTGCAATTTCTTGCAAGTGAAGCACCAAGGTGTTGTGCAAGACAAACAGCCCACAATGGCAGCCTGTGTTGTGCAGATGACTGATCCTACTGAAGGGATAGGAAATGTGTGATGCTCTAGATCAGTAATGGCAAACCTTTTAGAGACCGAGTGCCCAATCTGCAATCCGAAACCCATTTGTTTATCACAAAGTGCCAAAACAACAACAGGGGAGGAAGGAAATGCTCCCACTGGGCTACTGGGTAGAGGGGTGGGGTGAACTATGTGCTGGGGGGGTAGCTCTCCTATTGGGCTGCTGGGCAGAGAGACAGGGTGAACTCTATGCTGGGGAAGGGAGGAAGTGCTCCCTTTGGGCTGCAACGCAGAGAGGTGGGGCAAACTCTGTGCTGGGGTGATTGCACATGTGCCCACAGAGAGGGCTCCAAGTGCCACCTCTGGCACGTGTGCCATAGGTTCGCCACCACTGCTCTAGATATTGATGGACTACAACTTCCATTTTTCTATTATCATTGCTAGCTAGAGCTGATGAGAGCCACAATCCAACAACTCCTAGACAGGCACATGTTCCCCAGCTGTGCCCATTGCTTCATGTGAAGAGTCAGTGAGAAAACATAAGACCTGCAGACATTAAATAAAACCTTAGTATGCTAGTAGGAGTGGTTCATTCCAAGGGAAATTTCAAGCAAAAGCTGTGATAAAACTTCACCTAGACAAGGTAAACCTAGGATTGGGGATCCAGGGCACGGTGTGGTCCTGGTTTTCCTCATTTCTGAGGGGCCGGACCCAGTCGGTGTGGTTGGAGAGTGAGAGGTCGAGTCCTAGGCCCCTAAAATATGGGGTGCCTCAGGGCTCGGTACTCTCTCCTCTCCTATTTAACATCTACATGAAGCCGCTGGGTGAGATAATCCGTTCCCATGGGGTGCGGTACCATCAGTACACGGATGACACACAGTTGTACATCTCGGCCCGTGGGGACCCCAGTGATGCAATCAAAGTCCTTTCCAGCTGTCTGGAGGCTGTTGGGGTCTGGATGGGGGCAAATGGGCTACAGCTGAATCCTAGCAAGACTGAGTGGCTATGCATAGGGGGTCCTCCATTATCCCGGGAGCTACCATCTTTGGTTTTGGATGGGGCTGTTTTGCCCCAGAGCAACCCGGTGCGCAATTTGGGGGTCCTCCTGGATGCGCGGCTGCTGCTAGAAGAACAGGTGGCGGCTGTGGCCAGGAGGGCCTTCACCCAACTTTGGGTGATTCACCAGTTGCATCCGCTCCTGGACCGGGACTCTTTGCTCATGGTCACTCACGCTCTGGTGACCTCCAGACTAGACTACTGTAATGCGCTCTACATGGGGCTGCCCTTGATGACCATTCTGAGGCTGCAGCTGGTCCAGAATGCCGCGGCCCGGGTGGTGATGGGGTGTGGACGTTATGCCCATGACTCACCACTGCTTCGGGGGCTGCACTGGTTACCAGTTTGTCTCCGGATGCAATTCAAGGTGCTGGTTTTGACCTTTAAAGCCCTACATGGTAGTGGGCCAGGGTATCTTAGAGACTGCATCGCCCTAAGGACGTCTGTCCATCCAACCAGAGCGGACCGGAGGGGCTCTCTAATTGTGCCATCAGCCAGGGGGGCTCGCCTCTCTGGCACAAGGAGGAGGGCCTTCTCCGTGTCCGCACCGGCCCTTTGCAACCTCCTGCCTGTGGAACTGCGTCTCCAGACGGAGTTGCTGCCCTTTAGGAAGGAACTAAAGACCTGGCTGGCGGGCCAAGTTTGGGGTGCGGGTGGGGATGGGGTGTGCCTTCTCCCAAGGTCTTGGTTCTTGCGCACCTTTTAGGGGTGGGTTTTTTAACTTTTAACTTTGTTTTATCATGTCTTTTATCTATTTACTGTCCGCTATGTAAACCGCCCTGAGTTGGGTTGTACCTGAGTGGGCGGTATATAAGCGTGAAAAATAAATAAATAAATAAATAATGATTGTAGGTGGGAGAAGAAATATTCTAGTAGCAAGATTGCAGAATATTTATAATCATTGCCAAAGCTTTCACAGTAGCTGATGCCTATCCATCATAATTTAATTTAATTATCACAGGGTTGTAAAAATGAATATATCTCTGTTATGTAGGCATAATCAATCAACCTCCCTAAACATCATGCTTCCTCTGAACTCATTGCACTGATTTGCTCATCCATCTTAGAATTCCATCTAATTCATGATGAGTCAGATGCTTTTAAACTATCCCATGGAAAATTAGGGGACTTCCTTCTTGGGTATATAGGGCTGTTTTCTAATATAAAGAAATAACTTATCTGGTCACTTCTTTATGCCACAGCTATGTATACTATAGGTAAAGATTGCCATTGCTCATAAGCCACTTGTATCCTACTCCAGGTCATACCTGTCAAATATCCTGTATTGGCCAGGAAATCCTGCATTTCACCCCTCTTTCCCAGTCCTTTCAGCAGCCATCCCGTATTTAAAAAGGGGTTACTGCACATGCGTGCCCGCCAGAGACAGCGGTGCACATATGCAAAGGGATTACTGTGCATGTGCAGTAACCCCTTCACACATGTGCAATGCTGGAGTAACCACTTTGTGCATGCGCACCCATCAGAGGCAATGGTTCTTCCTGTTTTTTCACCACCGCTACTTGACAGGTATGCTCCAGGGGGTGAAGCGCATCTCCATTTTCAGCCAAAAAGCCAGTGCTGCCTGCACCTGCAGACATTCCAGTGGTCATGTGGCAGGCATGACTAGATACCAGAGCACACAGAACACTGTTACCTTTACCACTGAAATGATACCAATTTATCTACTTGCAATTTCTTGCTTTCAAACTGCTTAGCTGGCACTCTGTCATGCAGCACTCAGCTCTCTAACTGCTGAACTGCCAACCTTCCAGCCGTCAAGCTCAACATTTTAACTACTAAGCTTCCACGGTCCGTGCATGTAAACTATAGTGGAGGTAAATTTGAATTGTATTGTGGCAGTGGTAAACAGCGTCATACCATAACAGTTAGATAGCACATTTCTGCTTAATACCATCCCAGTCAAGATCAACCTGCTTTTCTCTGTGTCTAGATGTTAGGAGTAGTACACTATGAAGGGGGAAAGCTTCCAATTTGTGGAATATCCTTCTCTTGGGGGGCCATCTGGGGCTAACACTGGACTCAGATCAGCACCAAGATGAAATATTGACTCTTGACCCACATGTTGAGTCTCAATTATCATGACTTGGTCTTGCTTTGTTGAGTTTTATTTTGATTGTGTTGAAATATTTTAAATTCTTCCAATAAACAAAAGTGATTTTTAAGTTGTTTCTTATTGTATCATGGTATGATATCTGCAGATACAGTGTACAATAGAAATACCTTAAACAAGCAGCTATACTGAAAGTCTCCAAGCAGCCTTTCAACTCTGATATGAACATAAATTCCAATTATCAAATAGTCTTTTAAAATCTCAAAGAAAATAATAATTATGCAAGAATTATGCAAGAATTATATTAATATTTATATAATAATCAATAACTTGATTCCAACCTGTGGATAACCCTTTTCAAGATTTTCTAGGTATGTAGTATTCAGCAAGGGTTTACTGATCCCTTGGTAAACCATGGTTCCAAACTCTGGGACCGTGCCATTTGTCCAAAGCTACACACACATTTTTTATAAGGCACAGTGGAGAATCAAACTCCTGACTTCTGGAACAGAAGGCAAGTACAGTAGAACCTTGGAAAACGTCCAAACTCCATTCCACAAGTTTCTACTTTATCCAATTTTGGACTTTATCCAAATCAAATGGGCGATGCATCAGTTAATGTCCAAAAAAAAATGGACATTATCTGAGGTTCCTATACCAAATACCTTGGATAGCACCCATTTTTTAGCGGTTTTGGACTTTATGTGATGCATCATGTGTGCATGAAAACCGCAACATTATCCGATTTAGACTTTATCCGAATCTGACATTATCCGAGGTACCACTGTACTGTACTTTATCTTACCTAGCAATTCAGACAGTTCTCTTCCTTCCTTCCTTCCTTCCTTCCTGTGGTGCTTTCTTCTGTCCTCATTATTCAACCATGGACTGACTCTCTCTCTCTCTCTCTCTCACACACTCTTCTTAACCTTCTTTCTCTATCTCTTCTTTCTTATTCTCTGTAGAGTACTACAAATTTGGATGTCACATTGCTTACAGACCTAATAATAATTGTACATCCCAAGACTTTTCAATTTTTTCCCTGCCTTACAAGCTACAGGTGGTGGAGAGATCTACAAACACAGATGCCAACTCTGTTTATCATGTGGGGTCCATCTTTTTAACCTGCTGTAAAACATCTGCCTTTACCAATCCATCTATTGTGCCAGAAATCTGTAGTCTGTTTGTGGAGTCAGTAGTTATGCTTTTATTTGAACAGCAACTAGTTCTGCAATTACCATGCAGCCTTTCAAAGAACTCTTGCAATTATGCAATCAATAGTAATAATTATGTTAATATTTTATCCGTGCTGCCCAGGAAATTGAGAGATGGATTTTTGAAGGCATACTTTGCGAAGATTGTTCAGCAGACTAATCCTATTTCTGATTAATTTGTGTGGGCATGTAATAAAACTCAGGAATAACTAGGGTAGTGGGGTGGGAGAGGAGGTCTTCTCAAAATGAGCCAAGCCATAGACCTTTGTAGCAAGTGATATCGTTAGGCGCATCCTTGGCCGTTCAAAAGAACCGAGGCCACCCCTCTTGGTCAAAACTCCACATGGTTTAGCTATAATTTGCCAGAGCTATGACAGCTACAAAGGGTCATTAGTAATAATTGGGCATATTGCCTTTCATGTTAAATGAGATAATAGCAAATAGGCTTTCGAAGGGAGAGTAAGGAAATGAAACCTGAGCATTTTCTGAGATTAGAAGGGCACTGAACTTGGGAGAGACCTGCATCTTAGCATCTGTTTATGTCATTGTGATACAAACAGAAAGCAACATAGGTTCAAAATGATGCATTTAAAATACAGTAACTATAGCATATAATATGGCAACCTGCTGGAGAAGAGGTCAACACACCCCAGGTGTTAACCAGTCCAACAAGACTGGTTGATTGGCAGCTCTGCCTAACAAGTTTGGGAGGGACATTCTAATCCAGGGTTTCTAAACCTGCAGCCTGCAATGCCATTTCATGTGCACACACACCCCCTGCCTCCACCACTCCAGGAAGTGTCATGTTGGGGAGGAAGAGTAAAATGGCCACCCGGCTCCCGAAGCTGTCTGTAGGAGTGTGACCCAGTCACCAGCTTTAAAAGGTTGATAACTCCCCGTCTGATCCATACAGCCAGAGGTGAAACCTGAAACCTGCAACTCCTGCTTTGGAAGCTGCTTCCAGCAAGGAAGCCCCACCTGCAAACCTGAGCATGGATTTTGACTCTGCAGCCTATTCTTTTATTTAGATTGTATATCTCTCTCTTGTCAGTTTTAGTGTTGCTGTTGCTATTTGCTAAAGGTCGATTAATAGGGAGTTGCCAAAGTTAAGGTTCCAGTTTCTTATTACGGTGTGTTTTTATAATATGTCAAGGGTCAGGAGCATTACTGCTCTAATTCAAAGTGTCAGGAGCAGTTACTAAAATCAACCTCAAGGAACAACAGCCTGAGGATGGACTGCTGTGCTTGTCGGCTGTGCTGAGCTAATTTGGATTTACCTTTCATTTCTTAACTTGGTACGGATTCCAAATGCCTGCTGTAGGCAACACAGACAGTTACTTTCACCTTCTTTGAACAATCTGTATGAATGAGACCGAATAAGTCATTTTGAATGGAACTCGGTTAACTTTGATTCCAGTCTGCCTCAGAAGTTGGTAAAGTATAAATTGCATTAGCTCTGGGAGTACATACCTGTCAAGTTGCTGGTGTCCAAATACGGGAAGGTTTCTGGGCACTGGCATTGGCGCATGTTCAAATACAGGATGACGGCAGGAAGGAGCATGGCGGAGCGGTGAATTATGGGAAATACTGGCCAAAACGGGATACTTGACAGGTATGCTGGGAATATTATGTGGAACTGACTTGCATTGTACTCACCTTTTCTTTCCTTTCCTTCCCTGCTTCCCTTTTGCAGTCTCTGTTGAACTATTAATGGTGTCTTCTTCATATTACATCCAAAAATATTGCATAGTATTAGCATCATACAGAACTCTAGTTAAGCAATTGCAAATTAACGTGCTATGCATACTATGCAGTACTAACACAAATAGACAAATAATATCCGCTAGACATAGAGCCAGTCTACATTGTCCCTCCTGGGCTGGTGTAGATGAGCTTTCAAAAAGTCACATGAGCTTGGGAAGGGGCAGAATGCTTTATGGTATTGTTTGTTTTTTGTTTGTATTTATATCCCATCCATCTGGGATATTCTCCCATTCTGGGAAGTTTAGGAAAAGGTAAAGGTCACCCTTGCTCAAAAGCAAGTTGTATCTGACATTTCCGTGGACATGTGGCACGCATGACTAGACACTGGAATACATAGAATGCTGTTTACCTTCCCACCAATGCAGTACCTATTTGTCTACTCGCAATTTCTTGTTTTCGAACTGCTAGGTTGGCAGGAGCTGGGATGGATGACAGGAGTTCAGTCCATCATGCTTGTTTGAATTGCTTATGCACATTTTGTATTACTGTATATTTAGCTTGTATTTTGATGATGTATATTGATTGTATTGTTTATATTTTATTGTATTGTACTTTTGTATTATTACATGTTGGGAACCACTCTGAGTCACCTGTTGGGCTGAGATAGGAAGCAGAAACATTCTCTAACATGTCTGTATCAAATGGTCCATCAATTACTCCCAACATTAAGGCTCTATTGTTTGTTAGGGTTCTACCTTTGTAGCTCTAGCAAGATGCCTGCTACCTGAAGGCCAATTCTCCTCCAGAGACCAAACTAAGAATGAGGAAACTTCATCCAGACTGCTAGATTAAAGATCCCTGAATGCAAGTGCGGTGCCAAAATGGCCGCCGCGCTCTTTGCGGGCCCCACCCACCCGGACTCAGACATCCGGGTGAGTTAGGGGGCATGGCCACCCTCTTTAAAAGGGGAGGCCACGAGGCAGCTGCGCTGCCATTTTGGAAGCGGCGGAGTGGAGAAGTTCGCTCCGCCTCTTTCTCCCCGGCTTTTTGCCCCGATCTTGGTCGCTAAGGGAATTTTTTCCCTTCTCTTGCTTTTAATTGCCTGGGAGACATGGCTCCCAAGCGTAAGGCACCAGGTTCTAAGCCGCGGCCGAGGGGGAGGGCTCTGCCCAACCCCTCAACATCTCGGGGGCCGCCTCCGGGCCGGAGGGATCGGGCGGCACCCCCTCAAGCAGGTGGTGGGGTTGGCGTTCCCATTCCCACCAATGCAGGTCAGGCTTCCACCGGCCCTTCTGGGGTTACTACCCCTGCTATGTAGGGTGGCCCACTTGGGCCTGGTGCGGGTCTCCGCCCCACCATTCTTCCGGCCCCTCATGGGCCGGACTACTGGGCTTGGCCTTATGCGGGCCAGGGATCCCCAGCTGGGTTTATCCCACAACAATTGCCCGGCGGCCCATCCGGCCCATCTGGCCCACCTTATCCAGGTGGGTCCGAGACCATTGATGCCCTCCTTGCACGCATTACTGTGCTGGAGGCATCAATGGGCATTGCCCGACCACCTCCAGATGGTGGGCTTCCAAACCCTCCGGTTCTGGCCCACACGTCGGCCACGACTGTCCAACGGGCCGTTAGCAGGGTCGAGCTGCTTGAGGCCATCAGGCCAGCCCAACTTGGTGCCTCGCAGCTCCCCACCAGAACATCACTTCGGGGCTTTCCGCCGGGGGCCAGTCCTGCGTGGCAGGGGTGCAGCGGCATGCAGAGCTCGATATCTGTCGCAAGCTCCGACACCCGCCGTGGGCTGGAACCCCCAGTGGGGGCAGCCCACAGGGGTGCACCGAGTGAGTATCCTGGTCAATTAAGTACACCAGTGACACTACCTAGCACTACTGGGGGCATTCAGTGGCCATGGCCACGACAGGTTACTGTAGGAGGGCAGTTGCATCCACACTGTCCTGTGAATTCTTGGTTGTCCAATTACCCCCTGGTTATGTCAGGGGTGACCGCCCCTGTGGGCATGCCCAATGTGTCAGGGGTTATTCAGGGCACACTGCATGCACCACCAATTCAATCCGTGCCGACGGTGGCCCTGCCGACGGCCGGTTATTTCTTACCACTGGGTGATCATCTCTCTCAGACCACGAGGGAGAAGAGTTGGTGGGGGGAATATGTGGACATTTTCTCCCTCCTGAACCGTGAACCCACCAAGGAGGAGAGGGAGGGGCAGGATGATAGGGATAAGGAGTTGTCCCATCGTCGTAAGCCACCTCGCACATGGGCCAATTGGTTGCCGGCCTATCTGATTTATATGGCGGTATACCTGAGGGCACGTCCTGACTTGGCCATCCCGATGGTCCAATATCCGGATAATATTTATCTGGCTGTAGTGGATTTCCCTGGCCCGTCATGGTTGGTTTATGATGAAGAGTTTAGGATGAGAGTGGCCTTCCATCCTGAGATGAGGTGGGATGAACCCTGCCAGCAGTTGTGGCTGCTGTACATGACCCCCACGCGGCCAGCACCGGGTGACCGGTATTACTGTGGCCATGCCGTTCAGTGGGCTGCTACTACACAGACTCCCCACCAGCTGGCAGGGCAGGGGGTTCCAGCCCGCCTGCTGTGTTGGAGCTTCTCCGCCAGTGGAGTGTGCAACAAACGTCAGTGTCAGTTCCGGCACGAGTGCCCCTCTTGTTCTGGCCCTCACGCCGCCCCCGCGTGCCCGCAGGCTGGTGGGTCACGAGGCAGAGGAAGGGGTGGGCAGGGGGTGGGCAGAGCTCCCTCTGACAGTGCTACCCATCAAAAAGGCCCCCTCCCCAATTAATGTCCAGGTGCTGGAACGTTGGCTTGCCGCTTATCCTAGACGGGATGATGCGAGGTACCTACTTGAGGGTTTTCAGTTTGGCTTCCGCATACCATTTCAGGGTGTACGCGGGCCTCAGGATGCCCCGAACTTACTTTCTCTCAGGGGTAATGAGGATATTGCCGCCCAATCTATAGCCAAGGAGGTCACCGCACTGAGGGTGGCTGGGCCATTTGCTGACCCGCCATTCTAGACCTTGAAGGTGTCACCTTTGGGTTTAGTCCCTAAGAAGTTCCCGGGTGAATTTCGACTAATTCACCACCTTTCTTACCCTGCGGGCTCTTCGGTCAATGATGCGATACCTGATGACCTTTGCTCGGTCAGGTATACGTCCTTTGACCAGGCCTTACAGATGGTACGCTCGTGTGGCCCAGGGGCACTACTGTCAAAGTGTGATATCAAATCGGCATTCCAATTGTTGCCAGTGCACCCGGACGACTTTGAGCTGTTAGGTTTTCGTTTTTGGGGCAATTTTTATGTAGATAAGGCCATGCCTTTTGGCTGTTCTATTTCATGTTCGGCTTTCGAACGATTTAGCACCTTCCTTCACTGGGCTTTTGTTTGTAGATCAGAGTCCCGGTCTGTAGCCCACTACCTCGACGATTTTTTGTTTGGAGGGGAACACAGCACAGACACGTGTGCTCGTCTCCTCGCCACTTTTCAGGCGCTCATGAGGGAACTGGGTGTTCCCCTAGGACCTGAAAAGACTGAGGGACCAGCCACCACTCTCACCTTTTTAGGTATTGATATTGACACCATTGCCCAGACGTCCAGGTTGCCCATGGAAAAAGTGACTCGGATCTCTGATGCGATTCTGGCAATGCTTGCCAGGCGTAAGGTGTCTCTCCGAGAGTTGCAGGTGCTTCACGGCCACCTCAACTTTGCCTGTAGGATAGTAACACTGGGCAGAGCATTTGCCAGGCGTCTGTGTGACGCCATGGCGGGCCTTTTAAAACGCCACCACAGGGTACGGCTGACCAGAGGTTTACGGGCAGACCTTACGGTCTGCTCACATTCCTACAGGATTTTAATGGCATCTCCTTCTGGAGATAGGAGCTTATGCTCAGCCCGCATTTCCAAGTACAGTCGGATGCCTCCGGCTCCCTGGGTTATGGGATTTACTTTGAAGGAAGGTGGTCCTATGGTCAATGGCCTCAGACATGGCAAGGCACGGATCGTTTACGCGATCTTACTTTCCTGGAGTTTTTCCCCATCTTGGGGGAAATGCTCTGGGGGGATAGGTGGGCTAATTCAGTAGTTCACTTTTGGTGTGACAATGCTGCAGTGGTGCACATTGTCAATGGCCAGACATCCAAATCCCCCAGAGTTATGGCCTTAGTTCCCCAATTTGTCTTGAGCTCCTTGTGCTTTAATGTGCTTTTCAGGACCAGACATGTGCCAGGCATTGACAATGATATTGCTGATGCCTTGGCTCCAGAAGCAGAGGAACTTCCCTCTCCACTCCCGGCCAAGATCTGGACATTTGGCGAGGAGAGGTGAACCGGGCGATCGGCATGTCTTTGGCACCTCGCACGCATAAGGCGTATCTACATGCACTCCTACAGTTTAGGAACTTTTGTGGGCAAAGGCAGTTGCCCAAAGTGTGGCCGATCCCGGTCGACCAGATTTTACAGTTCATGGTTTACCTTCATGATCTAGGGTTAGCCCCTCGCACCATCGCCACTAGGCTTTCAGCATTGGTGTTTATGGCTAAGGCGAGGGGCTTCACTGACTGCGTGAATGACTTCCGCATACGCCATGTATTAGAAGGGTGGACACGTGAACGTGGCCGCCGCCCAGACACACGTCACCCCATTTCACCAGAGGTTCTGATGCACCTTGCACAAGGTTGGCATAGCTTGTGTTACGATAGGTATGAGAAGGCTCTCTTTCATGCAGCTAGCACCGTAGCTTTCTTTGGAGTGCTCCGTATCAGTGAGCTGGTCCCATTGTCAAAAGAGGACATGTCTCGTAGGGCACTGGAACTCGATGATGTCTTTATCAACCAGGAGTGGGCCCAGTTGAGGATTCGCTTCTCAAAGGCCGATCAGCATGGAGTAGGCAGTGGTGTCAGACTGCTACGGTGTACAATTGCTGACATCTGTCCGGTTGTTGCCCTACATGCATTTTTGGCAGTGCGTGGCACGCACCCTGGCCCATTTTTCTTCCACCAGGATGGGTCTCCCCTTACCAAATTCCAGTTTTGGAAGGTGACCGGTATGGCACTTCACAGTGTCGGCCTCCCAGGGGCTCGTTACAGCACCCATTCATTCAGGATAGGCGCCACTTCAACTGCGGCTACGTTTGGGTACTCTGATGCTGATATACGTCGCATGGGCAGGTGGGGGTCCGCGCGTTTTTCTTTATATGTACGCCCCCTCACTGCATGAGTGCCAGTTATGTCCTTAATTCCTTTTCCTTTACAGACCCTGTGTGTCCATGCACACCGGTGGTAGTATGGCTGGTGGGCCACAGTTTTGTGCACTGGGCAGCGCAGTATGCTGCGGCGACAGACTCGGGACCCCATCTCGGTCTACATGCAGCCGCACGTATGCGATGGTATGGTAAGCGCGGCATGAGATGGTGGGAACTGTTGCCATTCCTGATGTCCATCAGGGATCCTGGACCGCCTGATGTCCTGATTCTGCACCTCGGCGGCAATGATCTCGCACAGATCACTGGCCTTTCTTTTAAAATGTCGGTGTGCAGTGACCTGGCCTTTTTACATCGCTTATGGCCGTACACGCGGCTGCTATGGTCTGACATCGTGCCGAGACAGTGTTACAGGGGAGGCATTGACCTCTGTGGTTTGGACCGTGCTCTATGGTCAGTGAACAGGGCTGTTGCCCGGTTCCTTTTTGATAATGGCTTTGGTACAGCCATTCGACATCCTAGGATAGGCTTGCAGGATTCTGATCTATATGCAGGAGATGGGGTCCATCTGTCAGCCAGAGGTATGAACCTCTTTTTTGAGGATGTGCAAGCAGGCCTGGTGACCGAGCTGACGGTCGGGGGGGGGGGGTGGTGAGTCATCATGGACGCCTCCCCATGTGGCGTGTAGCACTGGTAAGGTAAAGATTTATGACCCATAGGTATCCGGCAGGTTCGCAATTGACTGGCCAACACGTAGATAGGTACAGGGGAAATAGGATTGGCCGGTCAAGGGCGAACCATGCAAGGGGTGATGTCAGGAGCTTCACAGCCTGCTTCACCTTGATATTGAACGGATACACGTCATAGGGTAGGGTCAGTAGATAGTACATTGACTCCGGTCAACAATTTGTTTGTGTCAACAAACAAATTGATACAAATAGATACATGTAGCCAATTTCCATTGGCATTTTGGGAGGAACCTTACCAGTGTTACTGTGGCCTGCTTGCCTTAAAGAATTACAATTGGATGATACACCAATTGAAAGTGATAATTCGGACTAGGGCATTATTCAATAAAAGTGGCCCGATGCCTTTAATCCAATACCGGTGCCTGTGTCTTTCTTTGGGGGGTGCGCCTGCAATGCAAGCGCGGTGCCAAAATGGTCGCTGTGCTCTTTGCGGGGGGCCCCCACCCGGACTCAGACATCCGGGTGAGTTAGGGGGCGTGGACACCCTCTTTAAAAGGGGTGGCCACGAGGCAGCTGCGCTGCCATTTTGGAAGCGACAGAGCGGAGAAGTTTTTCCTTCCACCCCCTCCCTAGTGGACAGTGTGATTTTCTGGTCGCTTCGGGGCCGGGTGCGCATTTTTGCTTGAACCTACAATTGGCTCTTTGGTTCTTGGCTCTTTCGCCCATCCCACACTGTCACTAGTGTTTGAGATACGGAGTAAGTTGACTTTGGTCACTTTTGGCGCGTAGCACTGGTAAGGTAAAGATTTATGACCCATAGGTATCCGGCAGGTTCGCAATTGACTGGCCAACACGTAGATAGGTACAGGGGAAATAGGATTGGCCGGTCAAGGGCAAACCATGCAAGGGGTGATGTCAGGCGCTTCACAGGCTGCATCACCTTGATATTGAATGGATACACGTCATAGGGTGGGGTCAGTAGATAGTATATTGACTCCGGTCAACAATTTGTTTGTGTCAACAAACAAATTGATACAAATAGATACATGTAGCCAATTTCCATTGGCATTTTGGGAGGAACCTTACCAGTGTTACTGCGGCCTGCTTGCCTTAAAGAATTACAATTGGATGATACACCAATTGAAAGTGATAATTCAGACTAGGGCATTATTCAATAAAAGTGGCCCGATGCCTTTAATCTAATACCAGTGTCTGAGTCTTTCTTTGGGGGGTGCGCTTGCAATGAACTTCATTGGCTAATCTGGTAAATCATCACCATCATCATCATCACTGGCATTACTTACCTGTCTCATTATATTAACCCCTTCCTGGCATTGTACCTGGCTGTAAACTGAAGAATTGGTAACTTTTAGGTAATGGTGCAACATAACGGCACAATAGTTTATGATGCTGGAAAATGACAGAGCTGAATCCACTGTCCTAACAAATCTACTTGCACCTTCCCCCTAGTCTTCACAACTTTGGTGTAGGTCAGATTTTAAACTGCCAAAATGAAGCCACCTTCTTGGCTTTGTCATTGAACAAACTTAAGTCCTCAGTCTTCACAACTGCCTCAAAGGGAATGCTCAAGGCAAGCATGCTCAAGGCACTCTACTCACTATTTGCCCACTTAAACAAGAAGAAATGACAAAAAGAAGAAACTGGATCAGGAGGCTCCAGGGGTTAGTTGTGTATCCCCACAAGGATTTCACCCTCTGCTCCTCAAAGTTTTTGCTACCTTTAGAAGTATGAGCAGCTAAAGACACGGCAATATATTTTGCTTATATTGCTATGTTGGGGAAATGGCTACAAAGAAATCTGATCAGTGTGATATTTTTCCTCCAGCCCATCAGGAAACATGTGTGTTCTAGAGCAATGATTGCTTTCACATTTACCATGTTGGCCTTCTTTTGACAAACGAACTACACGGTTTTTCTCCTTGATCAATTATATCCAAGGTAAATACATCAGCTATGAACTGTGCATAGCAACTTTTTCCACTAAATAGAGACATTCAGTATAGCTCTGTCTTGTAAATCTTTCAACAGTTGGTCTAACAGCAACATTCTTTGCTTTATTACAGCTAAAATATTTTGCTGCAACTAAGTCGCAGAGGAAGGACATGGTTGCAAGGGTGTAAATTATAGTGGCTTGGCTTCTGCTAGGCAATAAGTAAGTTTTGCCGGCTGTGTAAATCCCAGATTTGGCAGCTGATGTTTTAAATGGCATCAACTTTCAAATTGGAAGACCTTCTATTGTCTATCTATTATCCCTTCCTTACACCATCAGCCTTCAGTGACATGTGACTGCCTAGCATCAGATCAGTAGTTGTGTTTGATAAAAGACTTGCATGCCCATTGTGTAGTGGAGGGAATTAAGGTGAAAGAGATCTAAGAATGAACTCATAGCTGAGTGTGTTTATTTGTGTGTGAAGGCTTCAATCCAACTGGTAGTCCCATTTAGAGTATAGACACATAATCAATAGGATTTGAATACTACCATTCAGCAGTTGAATCAGTGTTTTAGTTAAGTTTTGTGTTTAGAGGCAGGCCATACTTTTTATATATTTAAGATAGATGTGCCTTCAGGAGAGAGAGAAGAATGTTATGATGGGCCATAAATGACACCCTAATCCAGGGGTTCTCAATCTTTTCAAGTCACAGGCCGCATCATACTCCCTCAGACAGCTGAGCAGGCTGGACTTGTGATTCCCCTGCCTGCCATAAACGCTGCCATAAAACACATCTGTGGCTTTCCTAAATACATTTAGAACAGCCGCAGGCATATTTACGGTAGTTGTAAACATGTTTACAGCAGCCGTAAATGTGCATGTAGCTGTTTCTACTGCTTCCGGCACTTCTGGCAGCAGCGGTGGGGGAGCAAGAGCGGTGGGCCACATGAAATGTCAACATGAGCCATAGGTTGAGAACCCCTGCCCTAATCTATGGCAATTCTAGGAGTGCAAAATCAAAAAATGGCCAAACAGTGAAGAAATGTACAAAAAGAAGGAAAACCGTTTGTCGAAAATGAATAAATCTGTTGTGTTGACAAAATCTTCCTTTAATAAAATGAATAGTAGGTCTTATGTTGCCTTGTTAAAGTCCTATATCAAATAAAAGTCTTGTTATCTTATCAAAGTCTTGTATAATCTTCTTATAAATGATGAAAAACATAGGTCTTATAGATGCCTATTACAGTGCTTCAAGAAGTTATGATATAGTCCCATCCTAGTGATGTCACTAGGCACCAAATAATTCACATGAGAGGCCGATAGATGCGCATAATAGAGTATGTTATGATTGTCTCTCAAGTAAGAAAGATGAAAAACCTTATACTAGAAGGGTTTGGGAACTATATCATAACTTCTTGAAGCACTGTAATAGGCATCTATAAGACCTACATTTTTCATCATTTATAAGAAGATTATACAAGACTTGATAAGATGACAAGACTTTTATTTGATATAAGACTTTAACAAGGCAATATAAGACCTACTATTCATTTTATTAAAAGAAGATTTTGTCAACACAATGGATTTATTCATTTTCTACAAACGGTTTTCCTTCTCTTTGTACAATTCTAGGAGTGCAAAATTCTGCGAAGGAGACACAATCAGTACAATGCTGTACATCTTTGCTATTGCAAGCGCGGCGCCAAAATGGCCGCCGCGCCCTTTGCGCCCCCCCCCACAGGACAGAGAATCCGGGTAGTTAGGGGCGTGGCCAGCTCCCTTATAAAAGGGGTGGCCACGAGGCAGCCGAGCTGCCATTTTATCTCAGCGACGGAGCGGAGAAGTCTTTTCCCCTGTGTCTCCGTCGCTCTTTAACTTACCGGGAAGCCTTTTGGCGGCGATTTTTCCTTTTGGCTTCCCTTCACTCCGGTGGAGATGCCTTCGGAGAACAAGGCAGCTCGAGTGCGGCTCGCGCTGTTAGGAGGCGCAACCCGGGTCGGAGGACCGCGGTGCCGCCTCCCCAGCAGCCGCCTTTGCAGGCCCCTGCCGGGACCGGCGGAATGGGGTCTATCGCCCTTGGCCCGGAGCGGGCGAACAGATTGCGGGCACGGTAGGGGCTCCGGCCCGCGGCCCGCGAGCGGTGGACACCGCTCCTGCATCTGCCCACCAGGTTGGGCCTGCTGCTCTAGGGTCGCAGCCTCCCCCGGGGCCCTCTAGCCTTGGGGGGTGGTGCGGCCCCCTGCCTTGGCAGGTTTCTCCACCGGCCCTGCCGGGCTTCGGTGTTGGCCAATGGACATATTCGGGTCCTGGGGTACAGGGACCTGTACCCACGCCTGGACCGGGCGGGCCGGCCGGCCCTTGGCCCCAGGTCAACGTGGAAGCCTTACTGGCCCGCCTTGCGGCCCGTGAAGCGTCGTTGAATCGGGCCAGTCAGGCGGGGGCCCCCTTTTTGGGGTTCCTTTTGAGGCGCTGCCGGCAGGAGGACAACAGCCGACAGGGAGGGTTGAGCTGCTGCAGGCACGTGGCGCGGTTTCGGCCACTGCCTCGCAGCTCCCCAGCCAGCAGCCAGGTGCAGGTCAGGCCCCGGTGATGAGCTCTACGTCGGCCGTGAGCTCCGACGCCCCCAGTGGGCCGGAACCCCCGGTGGGGGCGGCCCGCGGGGGTGCAGCATGTGAGTATACGGTGTAAGCGAGTACATCCACACACATTCCCAATATGGGGGGGGGCTTGTCAATGGCCTTGCCCTCGCGCGGGTGGTGCGGCGGTGCACCCGCTGACGCCTCACCCGGCGATGACAGCTAACACCAAGGGCCCCGTGGTGGGGGGTGTTCCCTACCCTGAGGGGAATGTTTTGGGTGGCCGGGTTGGTCCAAGCCACTATTCCTTACCGCTGAGTGACCACTTGGCACAGGCCGCCAGAGAGTAAATTTGGCGGGGGGGGGTGCGTGGATGTCTTCGCGCTCCTAAACAGGGTGCCCACCAAGTAGAGAGTGAGGGGCAGAATGAGACGGATAGTGGCACGCACGTTGTCGCAAGCCACCAAGTATGTGGGCCAAATGGTTGCCGGCCTGCATCATATGCATGGCGGTGTACCTTAGGGCCCGGTTCGGATCTGGCAATTCCGATGGTCCAGTATTTGGACAACGTTTACCGGGCGATGGTTTACTGTCCGGGCCCAGCGTGGTTGGCTTGTGACGAGGAATGCCGTAGGCGGATTTCCCCGCACCCCGAGATTAGGCGGGATGAGCCAGGCCAGAGGCTGCGGCTTTTGTACGTGACGCCCACACGCCCTGCGCCCGGGGAGATATACCATTGTGGGCATGCGGTTCAGCAGGCGGCCCCAGCATATGTCACCTGACAGGGGGCGGGGCGGGGGGTTCCAGCCCGCCTGCGGTGCTGGACTTTCTTGTCCAATGGCTCCTCTAATGGGAAGACTTGCAAATACAGACAGGAGTGTCTCACCTGTGTTGGCCCCCATGCGGCCTCTGCCTGTCCAGGCCTAGAAGGATGCGGGGCAGAAGGTGGGGCAGACAGGGGGCTGGCAAGACTGCCGCAGATGGATCTAGTTCACCGAAGGGCTCCCTCCCCATTTAAGGTGGACATGTTGGAGCGTGGCTCACATGGTACCCGAAGGGAGAGGATGCGGGTTCTCTCCTTCAGGGTTCTAGGCTGGGGTTCCGGATCCCTTTCATGGGTAATAGGTCCCCTCAGGATGCCCCCAATCTTTTATCCCTTAAGGGGAGGGAGGAGGTGGCTGCTGCTAGCTTTGACAATAGGGTCTATGTGGGCGGGGTCGCTGGCCCTGTCCCTGCACCCCCGTCCCGGGGAGCATATTATTTCAATGATGCCATGCCTTTTGGCTATTCCATTGGGGCTCGGTATTCGAGCCTTTCACCACTTTACTAGATTGCGCTCTTGTCCGCAGGTCAGGGTCCCGGTCTGTAGCCCATTCCCTGGATGGTTTTATTCGGGGCTGAACGGGGCTGGGACACGTACACACGTCTCCTCAACACATTTCAGACGCTAATGGAGGAACTGGGTGTCCCTTTAGCGCCCGAAAAGACCGAGGGCCCATCTCCACAGCTAGTATTCCTGGGGTGGAGAGTAACACGGTAGCGCAGGATTCTGGGTTGCAGTGGGATAAGGTCTCAAGGCTACTGGCCCTTGTCTCGGTCTGGCTGGCCGAGCGCATGGCATCACTGAGGGAACTTTTGGTGCTACGTGGTCACCCCAGTTTAGCTGGCAGGGTCGTCGCACTGGGCGGGGCATTTGCTCTGCGCTGGTGCGATGCCATGGCGGGATTCTCCAGGCCCCACCACAGGCTCAGATTCACCCGGGGTATCGGGGCAGACGTGCTTGTCTGGCCATAGATCCAGAGGTGGTTCAACGGGGTGTCATTTTGGGGTCTGATCTCCTGGCTCCCCCTTGCTTTCAGATGCAATCCGATGCCTCAGGATTCCTGGGTTTACGGGATGTACTTCAATTGGAAGTAGGCATATGGTGGGTGGCCACCATACTGGGCAGGCAAGGGTCGCCTGCATGGTCTCACGTATCTGGAATGTTTCCCTATCCTGGGTGCTTTGATGCTATGGGGCAAGGAGTGGGCCAACTCAGTTGTGCAATTTTGGCATGGCAACGCGGCTGTTGTCCGCATCATCACTGCACAGATTTCCAAATCGCCCGGGGTTATGGGGCTAGTGCGTTGGTTTGTGTTATGCAACCTGTGCCTCAACGTTCCCTGCAGGGTCAGGCATGTCCCAAGGGTTGATAATGATATTGCTTCTGCTTTGTCCCGCCTGCAGAGCTCCCGGTTCCGTGCCTCGGCCTCCGGATGCGGAGGAATTCCCCTCGCCACTCCTGGACGAGAGATGGAACGTTGGCGAGGAAAGGTGAACCGGGCGATTGGCCTGTCACTAGCGCTACGCATGAGTAAGGCGTATCACCACGCATTTAGTTCCTTCAGAGTATTATGTACCCGATTCCGACTGCCAGGAACCTGGCCGATCCCAGTAGCCCATGTTTTGCGGCTCATGATTTACCTGTATGCCCAGGGCCTTGCACCACGCACCATAGCATCTCAGCTGTCGGGTTGGCTTTTGTGGCCAAAGTGGGAGGTGGTGTGGACAGCACCAATGACTTCCGGGTGAGACATGTTTGGGAGGGGTGGGTGCGCGTGCGCGGGCGTTTCCCGGCTGACCGCCACCCCATTTACCAGGGGTTTTTTACCCAGTTGGCCCGGGGCTGGCCTGGCCTCTGTTTTGATAGATGAGGCAGCCCACTTCATGCGGCTACAACGGTGGCCTTTTTTGGAGCCCTCCGCATCGGCGAGCTTGAGATGCTGAGGAAGGCGGATGCAAGATTTTCCCAGGGTTTTTTACCCAATTGGCCTGGGGCTGGCCGGGCCTCAGTTCTGATAAAGGAGGCAGCCCACTTCATGCGGCTACAACGGTGGCCTTTTTGGAGCCCTCCGCGTCGGCGAGCTTGAGATGCTGAGTAAGGCGGATGCAAGATTTACCCAGGGTTTTACCCAATTGGCCCGGGGCTGGCCTGGCCTCTGTTTTGGAAATGAGGCAGCCCACTTCATGCGGCTACAACGGTGGCCTTTTTGGAGCGCTCCGCGACAGCGAGCTTGAGATGCTGTATAAGGCGGATGCAAGTTGTAGGGCACTGGAACTCGAGGATGTCTATGTTGCCAAAGACTGGGCCCAGTTGAGGATACGCTCCTCTAATACAGATCAGCATGGCGTAGGCAGTGGTGTAAGACTGCTACGGTGTTCTTTGGCAGACATCTGTCCGGTTGGTGCCCTACAGGAGTTCCTGGCACTGCGTGGCGTCCACCACGGCCCGTTTTTCTGTCACCAAGATGGGTCTCCCCTTACTAAATTTCAGTTTTGGAAGGTGACAGGGAGTGCCCTCACCAGGGTGGGGCCTACCAGGTGCCCTTTATGGCACACATTCATTCCGTACTGGTGCAGCCTCTACAGCAGCTGCTTTTGGGTACTCTGGGGCTGACATACGCAGCATGGGGAGGTGGGGCTCGCAATGTTTTTCAGTTTTATGTGCGCCCACTTCCGCCATGAGTACCAATCCAGTCACCTTCCCGTCTTTTTCTCAATTTTTCTCAATTTTCTTACAGACCCTGGGTGTCGTATTACACCGGTGACAGTAAGGCTGGTGGGCCACAGCTATGTGCACAGGGCAGCGCGTTACGCTGCGGCGACAGAGTGGGGACCCCGACTGGGACTGGGTGAACACGCCAGTCTCACATGGCATGGTAAGCCTGGGATGTTATGGCGGGAGCTGCGGCCTTTCCTTTTTTCTGGCCTGGGTGCTGACCCGCCTGACATTCTCATCATCCACCTCGGGGGCAATGATTTGGGCCAGGTCACCGGCTTATCGCTTAAGCATGCGATTTGCGAGGACCTCGCCTACTTGCATTATGTCTGGCCTGCCACAACCCTGGTTTTGCGGACATTGTCCCGCGCCATTCTTATAGAGGGGGCGTTAACCTCCTGGCCCTTGACCGCGCTAGGCGCACGGTCAATAGGGAGGTGGCGCGGTTTATTGCCGACAGGGCTTGGGGACGGGTGAGTCATCACCCCGCTGTTAGCCTACAAAATTATGACTTGTACGCAGGGGATGGGGTCCACCTGTCGCGAGGAGGTATGGACCTCCTGTTGGGTGATTGGCGAGCAGGCCTGTTGACCGAGCTGACGGTCTGGGGGGGGGGGCGTCAGGCCTTCTTTGAAGCCCCTCCATGTGGCGGGTAGCACTGGTAAGGTAAACAGTATGACCCACAGGTATCCGGCAGGTTTGCAATTGACTGGACAACACTAGACAGGAATAAATTAGTTAAACGTTGTCCGGTCAACGACGAACCAGGCGACGGGGTGATGACGATAGCTAACCAGCATGCATCACCCCGTGATTTCACGGATACGCGTCAGAGGGTGGGGTCATGAGTTAGATATTGACTACGGTCAACAATTTGTTTGTCGTCAACAAACAAATTGATACAAATTGATACATTGTAACCAATTGCCGTTGGCAATTTTGGGGTGGTACCTTACCAGTGTTACTTCGGCCTGCTTGCCTTAAGAATTATGATTGGTCGTTTTACCAATACAAATTTATAATTCGGACTAGGGCATTGAATCAATAAATGTGGCCCGATGCTGTTATCCACTTTCAATGTTGTCTGTGTCCGTTATTGGGGGGGTGCGCCTGCAATGCAAGCGCGGCGCCAAAATGGCCGCCGCGCCCTTTGCGGGCCCCCCCCCAGGACAGAGAATCCGGGTAGTTAGGGGCGTGGCCAGCTCCCTTATAAAAGGGGTGGCCACGAGGCAGCCGAGCTGCCATTTTATCTCAGCGACGGAGCGGAGAAGTCTTTTCCCCTCCACCCCCTCCCTAGTTAACAGTGTGATATTTTGGTCGCTTCGGGGCCGGGTGGGAATTTTTGGCTGGGACCCACATTGGCTTCCGGGTCCTGGCTTTTTTGCCCATCCCACACTGTTGCTATGGTTTGATATAGGGGTCTTTCTCATGTTCCTAATGTTGACTTTGGTCACATTGGCGGGTAGCACTGGTAAGGTAAACAGTATGACCCACAGGTATCCGGCAGGTTCGCAATTGACTGGACAACACTAGACAGGAATAAATTAGTTAAACGTTGTCCGGTCAACGACGAACCAGGCGACGGGGTGATGACGATAGCTAACCAGCATGCATCACCCCGTGATTTCACGGATACGCGTCAGAGGGTGGGGTCATGAGTTAGATATTGACTACGGTCAACAATTTGTTTGTCGTCAACAAACAAATTGATACAAATTGATACATTGTAACCAATTGCCGTTGGCAATTTTGGGGTGGTACCTTACCAGTGTTACTTCGGCCTGCTTGCCTTAAGAATTATGATTGGTCGTTTTACCAATACAAATTTATAATTCGGACTAGGGCATTGAATCAATAAATGTGGCCCGATGCTGTTATCCACTTTCAATGTTGTCTGTGTCCGTTATTGGGGGGGTGCGCCTGCAATGTCTGTTATCAAGATGTTTTCTTGTGGATTAATGACCCCCAGAAGGTTATATCATTACAGTCTTTCTTAAATCTTGCAAAGTAGAGCCCATACCTTCCTCAGTTGACCCAATCCATCCCATACTCGGTCATCCCTTTTCATACTACCTTTGGTTTTGCTATTATTATTGTCTTTTCCAGTAATCTTGTCCTTTCATGGTATGCCCCAAAGTATAAAAGCCTAAATTTAGTCCTTTCAGATTCTTCTGGGAATACGGAATTGATTTGATCTAGAACACATCTGCCTCTTTGGCAGGCAATGGTACAGTATCTATAAAGCCCTTTCTCTAATGGCACATTTTGCTTGAACTGTTCTTTCCCTGTCAAATATCCTCACTGTCCAGCTTTCACATCTATATATAGCAATTGGGAATACCAAACAGTGAATTATCTTGGCATTGTTATCCAGTGATACATCCTCACTCTGAAGCATATTTTGTAGTTTCTTTACAGCTGCCTTTTCAAACCTCAGTCTTCTTCTAATTTCTTGGCAGCAGCAGACTAGTTAGCAGTTATGCAGTTCCATTGTACTAATTATTTTTATCTTCAGCTATAAGCCAGTTTTTCTACTTTGTCCAGTCTTCATTTCACGTTTCTGCAGTAATGTGATTTCATTTGTATATCTTAAATTATTGATGCTCCTTCCTCCAATTTTACTTCCCCTCCATATTAACCTAATCTAGGCTTGCATGTAATATTACCTGTGTACAGATTGAAACTAAATTTTAATTTTCTTTCCTATAATAGACCCTTGTCTAGAGTTTACAATGCACATGAGGGTAATCAAATGTAGCTTCAATTTCATGTAAAACAATTCATAGTTTTCCATGGTCCATACACTCAAAGGCATATCTGTAATCTTTGGGAAACAAACTGATTTTCTTCCAGTCAATACATTCCATTAGCCAATGTGTATTTGCAATATGATCTCTGCTATCTGTTCCTTTTTAGAATCCTTGCTTGAAGATCTGGTACTTCTAATTCCATATATAGTAAGAGTCCTTGTTGCAAAACCTTATTTTCACAGAACAGTGTTTAAGACCTCCTTTTAATTTTCTTTTCTTTTTTGAGATTATAGTGTCAGATTATTCATTAATCTGAAATCATCTTCCTCTCCTAACATTATCCCTCCTAGGTGCTGCAAATCTTTTAGTACTATGTATTAAGTCAAAGTGTTAAACAAAGTTCTGGATCATTGTGACTTAACTACTCATTATAACATTAGTTTAAGTAAGAAAAGATACACCTGTGCTGTACATAGGGTCTGTAAATGAATCATACTTGTTACTACTTTAATTATTTTCCCCATAATTTTTTTGTTACTGGGTCAGGGCCGACATTGTTTTCCTTAGGTAGGGAATATGAAATAAATGGGTTCAAAATTCTCCAGATTTTTTTAAAAATGTATTTTCCTCTTCATGGAATTACCTTCTTATCTAGTGAGGCCCCAGGTTCATACTGTTTCCTAACATATTTGGCAGTGAAGCCTAGGCCTTAGAGAAGAAGCTTAGAATTCATTCTTTTCCCTATAGATTATTATTATTATATATTTGTTACATTTATATATCTCTTTCCCCCAGGGTACTTACTCAGAATGGCATACATTGTCCCCTTCTTTCCAATTTTAGCCATAACATAATTCTATGAGATAGAACAAAGGTGAAAGAGACTGGAAAATGATCTGCTTGATGCCACTTATTTAGAGTTGCCATATGTAATGGAAAACCATGAATTTCACGTTTTGTAACTGTCCCACACGGTTCCATAAACAACAGTGAAAATTCACGGACTTCAAACCACTTGATTTTGGGGGGGAAACCACCTATTTTTCTTCTTGCATTTCTATTGGAATGACTAGTAGGTGGCAGCAGCAGCTTGGAGAACAAGGGGGGAGGGGGAACGTGCCTTTTTTCTTGTAGCTTCTCTTAGCAGCAGTTCGATACCACAATACTGCAGGGCGGAATGAGCTCCCGTCTTTGTCCCAACTCCTGCAAACCTAGCAGTTTGAAAGCAAGAAATGGCAAGTAGATAAATAGGGACCACTTGGGGGGGGGGCAGTGTTTCCTGTGCTCTGGTGTCTAGTCATGCCTGCCACATGACCACAGAAATGTCTGCTCCCATCTCTGTCCCAGCTCCTGCAAACCTAGCAGTTTGAAAGCAAGAAAGGGCAAGTAGATTAAATAGGGGCCATTTTGGTGGGAAGGTAAACAGCATTACATGCACTCCGGTGTCCAGTCATGCCTGCCACATGACCATGAAAATGTCTGCAGAAGCAGACAGCACGGGCTCTTCAGATTTGAAACAGAGATGAGCACTGAACCCTAGAGTCAGATACGACTGGCTTTTGAGCAAGGGCAACCTTTACTTCTGTCACATTTTTGTGAGAGGGAATTATGGTAACCCTACACTTATTGAGTTTCTGTGATTTTAGAGAGGGTGTGTGAAACCTGGACCTACAAAGTTCCAGCCCAGCCATCTAGCTGCAGAACTAAACTGGCTCTCAAAGGAAGCCTGAAGCTTGTCTCTCAACACAGGCTCATAACATCTCCAAGCAAAAACAAACTCTGGAACATTCTTTGCATAGCATCATGCTATAGAAGAAGGGTGAACATTTAATGTAACACAGAGGACAACAAGTTACGACCAGTGCTGTTACAAATGTACTTATTGCAGATGTATATTTGTTTTATGGATGAGGAGCTAATAAAAAGATATAGCAACTTATTTTGGACTACAAGAGCAGTCAATAACTTAATCAATTCTTGGCCCAGCTCAAAAGTAAACATAGTCTTCCAAGCTCTAGAGAACTAATTTCAACATTAGGTTCCAGAGAAGTAATATTAAAATGTTAGCATGAGGAAAGCAGGTGAGAAACAGCATTCACAAGAGTGTCTGGTTGGCCTGGGTGTTTTTTTTCTTCATGATGTGATGCACAGTTACAGCATATGGCAGAAGCCGTTTGACATTTTCATTTCCAGAGATTAGCACATTCGCTGGCTGGTATTAAACTAGGATTTAGACCATGACTGACACTTTCATGGAAACACAATAAAAGAGATTAGAACCCCATATCTAATCAATGGCAAACTGCTTTCACTTTGAATTTGAAGCCTTGTCATCAGAAGTTATTGAAAGCACACTATGGCCAAGTAACAAAACCTGAGCTTCAGAAGGATTACTGTAAAAAGAACACATGAATGAACACACACATGACTTTAAAGCAGAAGCTGTTTCAAAACACTGGGAAGACAGTGGAATAATTTCATGGAAAGCTGCATGCAGCCTATAGAATAAGTGCTGGGTAATCTGAATTTTTGTTTTAAAAAGTTGCAAATGAAGCTATATTATCCTGAGTCAAGATCATCTTCATTGTTTATCTATTGCATCACCAAAACAGAAGTACAAAAGACAAAACAAGTATGTGCTGAGGCAGGGAGAATTATCATAATTTAAGTAAGACAACACATCTGATCAAACTGGGGGGACTGACCAGGTGAAATTTCCGCTCATTGTTCTGTCTGGTTTCTGAGCTCTAGTTGTGGATGGAGAATATTATGTTCCCAGCTCTCCCTATTTACCTTGAAAATAAACATGGATTTCTAATAGAAGATACTTCCTTACTGAAGGCCATCATCTACAAAATACAGTAAAAACCCCTACTTACGAAAAAAGTCTGTTCCGTATGCTTTTACTTAAATCGATTTTTATGTAACTTGAAGCAAACCCATAGGAATTTTTTATGTAAATTGAAGCAAACCCATAGGGAAATGAATTTTTACATAACTCAAAGCAAACCCATAGAAAAAAGAATCTTTATGTAACTCGATGCAAGCCCTTAGGAAATCATGTAAATCAGGACATGGTTATAGCACAAAATCATTATGTAAGTCAAATTTTATGTAACTCGAGGCATACTGTATGTAAGTTGGGGTTTTACTATATGACAAACGGCTCCACTAGACTTCATCCCTCCTCACCTAGACATTTCTAACTTCCTCTTTCCTTTTACTGATGGCTGAAACAACTGTTTCTGATACGTAGGAAAAAGACAGAACACTTCTATTCGAATTTGGACTTTTTGAAAAATATAAGACAATAGGAAGATTAATACAAGGCAATGGCTTTATTTGTTTGTGGTTCCTACCTCCAGGCACAAAAAAAAATAGAAGAGAGAGGAACTTAAGATAGACAGTAGAAGCAGATATTCCTATCAGAAGAGGTAACAAGGACATGTTAATTTGTTGTTTTTATTGAATATTTATTTGTTGAATTTCTTATTGTATTCAGTGGAACTTGGTGAATCAAATTTTTAAGGTACTGTATGTGAAGAAACTGAGAAATTTGGGGACATGGGTGGATGATGAGCATTTCTGGGAAATTCAGAGGGGTGGGGGTCAGTGGCTTGGAACAACTGGCTAAAAAAAGGTAGGGCAGTGTTTGCCAATAACAAAATACATTAGGAGTATCATCTGCAGTTAATCTTGTGAGTGAAGCCTCCAGGGCCTAAAAAGCTTGTTTTCTGGTACTGTGCTAATTGGGAGATAAATCCAGCTGCGTGAAAGGAAGGGGCAGTAAAGTATTCTTGTCTTCATGAACATTTGAGGCAATAAAATATTAAAATCCTCCATTTACTTGTCTGGGTTCTTGGCCACCTAGCCAAATCATTGATGTGCAAGGATTTACCTGGGAGCCTCCAGAGGTGAACGATTGAGAGATGGAGTACAACGGAGATTGTTCTGAGAGCAAGAAGTTTTAATTCACAATCCACCAGCCCAAGATACCAGTTTTCAAAGGGTTAACAGTGAGTAATTCATCTTCACAGATAGTGACAGCCATTTTTGCAACCTCTTCCAACATCACCATTTAAGGAAGCCGTTCTAGCTGCATCCATCATGGTAGCAGGCACCTACTGCAACTTACAAGTCATTGACATAGGTTCCATTATCACAGCAGATATTTTAAAGGTTTATCACAAGAGTGGCTTTTGGGTGGGTGGGCACTCTTAAGGACTCTGGAGCTGACTTGAATACCATTGATTGGTTGCTCATCAATAAGAATCAAATTTCTAAGGACAATTCACAGAGCAAGGGTCCAAAGATCCTCTATGCCCCCTACCTTTACAAAATATAAAAAACTGAGGGCTCATGTGGAGAGAAGTGGGCTCTAGTTAATTCAGAATTCTTTGATGAAAAGGAAGGGAAAGGTGACAGACCAGTACTAGGACAATTAAGTTTTTGGATATGAAGAGGCCTATGGAAAAACACTGTCCCCAGGGCATTACAAATACCATGGGTGATTTTACTTTACAGTATTTTATTTTGTGTTTGTGCTCATTAATATAAAATATCATTAAAATATAATAAAACTGTGTGTGTGTGTGTGTGCATGCGTGTGTGTGTGCGTGTGCGCGCGCGTGTGTGCATTATTTTGTATTGTATGATTATTTTTCTTTATTTTTGTACTTTTTAAAAAATTAATAAAAATTATATTAAAAAAGAATCCTTCAATGAGACATTTTTGTTGGGAAACAATCCAAGATTTCACACCAGTATGACAAGGCTGGTCAGCTAACCCAGATGAACACCTGTTGTAATGGTCCATGGGAGTTGAGGTCCTGAACTCAAGGATGGCATGCGAGACTGAAGTATGATGGTAAAAAGTCAGTCCCGAGTCCTCGGGTGGTCTATATTTATTAGCTTGCATTCTGGATCACTTGCGCACAGACTGCACATGACCCCTATTACAGAAGGCTTGCTTACATAGCATGTTGCTGGCTAAGGTACGTTTGACAGCCTAAGAAAGTACTGCGTGCCTAGGTTCGCCATAGGCAGACTAATCAGCAGATGTAGTGAGACTCACTGTTCCTGCCTTATCTAAGTCCTAGAAGATTCTGTGTACCTATGCATAGCTATTTGGTCTAGCTGCGGTTTGCTTTGCAGGCGCACCCCCCCAATAACGGACACAGACAACATTGAAAGTGGATAACAGCATCGGGCCACATTTATTGATTCAATGCCCTAGTCCGAATTATAAATTTGTATTGGTAAAACGACCAATCATAATTCTTAAGGCAAGCAGGCCGACGTAACACTGGTAAGGTACCACCCCAAAATTGCCAACGGCAGTTGGCTACAATGTATCAATTTGTATCAATTTGTTTGTTGACAACAAACAAATTGTTGACCGTAGTCAATATCTAACTCATGACCCCACCCTCTGACGCGTATCCGTGAAATCACGGGGTGATGCATGCTGGTTAGCTATCGTCATCACCCCGTCGCCTGGTTCATCGTTGACCGGACAACGTTTAACTAATTTATTCCTGTCTAGTGTTGTCCAGTCAATTGCGAACCTGCCGGATACCTGTGGGTCATACTGTTTACCTTACCAGTGCTACCCGCCAATGTGACCAAAGTCAACAGTAAGAACATAAGAAGACCCCTATATCAAACCATAGCAACAGTGTGGGATGGGGAAAAAAGCCAGGACCCGGAAGCCAATATGGGTCCCGGCCAAAATTTCCCACCCGGCCCCGAAGCGACCAAAATATCACACTGTTAACTAGGGAGGGGGTGGAGGGGAAAAGACTTCTCCGCTCCGTCGCTGAGGTAAAATGGCAGCTCGGCTGCCTCGTGGCCACCCCTTTTATAAGGGAGCTGGCCACGCCCCTAACTACCCGGATTCTTTGTCCTGTGGGGGGGGCCCGCAAAGAGCGCGGCGGCCATTTTGGCGCCGCGCTTGCATTGCAGGCGCACCCCCCCAATAACGGACACAGACAACATTGAAAGTGGATAACAGCATCGGGCCACATTTATTGATTCAATGCCCTAGTCCGAATTATAAATTTGTATTGGTAAAACGACCAATCATAATTCTTAAGGCAAGCAGGCCGACGTAACACTGGTAAGGTACCACCCCAAAATTGCCAACGGCAGTTGGCTACAATGTATCAATTTGTATCAATTTGTTTGTTGACAACAAACAAATTGTTGACCGTAGTCAATATCTAACTCATGACCCCACCCTCTGACGCGTATCCGTGAAATCACGGGGTGATGCATGCTGGTTAGCTATCGTCATCACCCCGTCGCCTGGTTCATCGTTGACCGGACAATGTTTAACTAATTTATTCCTGTCTAGTGTTGTCCAGTCAATTGCGAACCTGCCGGATACCTGTGGGTCATACTGTTTACCTTACCAGTGCTACCCGCCACACGGAGGGGCTTCAAAGAAGGCCTGACGCCCCCCCCCAGACCGTCAGCTCGGTCAACAGGCCTGCTCGCCAATCACCTAACAGGAGGTCCATACCTCCTCGCGACAGATGGACCCCATCCCCTGCGTACAAGTCATAATTTTGTAGGCTAATAGCGGGGTGATGACTGACCCGTCCCCAAGCCCTGTCGGCAAGAAACCGCGCCACCGCCCTATTGACCGTGCGCCTAGCGCGGTCAAGGGCCAGGAGGTTAACGCCCCCTCTATAAGAATGTCACGGGACAATGTCCGACCAAACCAGGGTTGTGGCAGGCCAGACATAATGCAAGTAGGCGAGTTCCTCGCAAATCGCATGCTTGAGCGATAAGCCGGTGACCTGGCCCAAATCGTTGCCCCCCAGGTGGATGATGAGAATGTCAGGCGGGTCAGCACCCAGGCCAGAAAAAAGGAAAGGCCGCAGCTCCCGCCATAACATCCCAGGCTTACCATGCCATGTGAGACTGGCGTGTTCACCCAGTCCCAGTCGGGGTCCCCACTCTGTCGCCGCAGCGTAACGCGCTGCCCTGTGCACATAGCTGTGGCCCACCAGCCATACTGTCACCGGTGTAATACGACACCCAGGGTCTGTAAGAAAATTGAGAAAAAAGGCGGTAAGGTGACTGGATTGGTACTCATGGCGGGAGTGGGCGCACATAAAACTGAAAACATTGCGAGCCACACCTCCCCATGCTACGTATGTCAGCCCCAGAGTACCCAAAAGCAGCTGCTGTAGAGGCTGCACCAATACGGAATGAATGTGTGCCATATCGGGCACCTGGTAGGCCCACCCTGGTGAGGGCTCTGCCTGTCACCTTCCAAAACTGAAATTTAGTAAGGGGAGACCCATCTTGGTGACAGAAAAACGGGCCGTGGTGCATGCCACGCAGTGCCAGGTACTCCTGTAGGGCACCAACCGGACAGATGTCTGCCAAAGAACACCGTAGCAGTCTTACACCACTGCCTACGCCATGCTGATCTGTTTTAGAGGAGCGTATCCTCAACTGGGCCCAGTCTTTGGCAACATAGACATCTTCGAGTTCCAGTGCCCTACAACTTGCATCCGCCTTAGACAGCATCACAAGTTCGCTGATGCGGAGCGCTCCAAAAAATGCCACCATTGTGGCTGCATGGAAAAGGGCTGCCTCATAATGATCAAAACAGAGGCCTGGCCAGCCCCGGGCCAACTGGGTAAGAACCCCTGGGGAAATGGGGTGCCGGTCGTCCGGGCAACGCCCGCGCTTGCGCACCCACCCCTCCAAAACATGTCTCACACGGAAGTCAGAGGTGCTGTCCTCATGACCTCCCACTTTCGCCATAAAAGCCAACGCCGAGAGCTTGGATGCTATGGTGCGAGGTGCGAGGCCCTGTGTATGCAGGTGAACCATGAACCGCAGAACATGGTCCACCGGGATAGGCCAGGTCTCTGGCAGGTGAAATTGAGCAGAAAATGCCCTGTAAGAATTGAATGCTTGTTGATACGCCTTACGCTAGTGACAGGCCAATCGCCCGGTTCACCTCTCCTTGCCAATAGTCCACATCTCGTCCGGGAGTGGCGAGGGAAATTCCTCCGCATCCGGGGCCAAGGCGCGGAACCGGGAGATCTGCAGGCGGGACAAAGCGTCAGCAATATCATTATTAATCCCTGGGACATGCCTGGCCCTGAACAAGACGTTGAGGCGCAGGCAGCGCAGCACAAAATGGCGCACTAGTTCCATAACCCTGGGCGATTTGGAAGTCTGTGCATTGACAATGTGGACAACAGCAGCATTGTCATACCAGAAATGCACAACCGAGTTAGCCCACTGCTCGCCCCATAGCATCAAAGCCCCCAGAATAGGGAAAAATTCCAGGTATGTGAGATCCCGCAGGCGACCCGTGCCTGCCCAGGCCGGTGGCCACCCACCATAGGCCCACTTCCCATTGAAGTACATCCCCTAACCCAGGGATCCTGAGGCATCAGACTGGATCTGAAAATTGGGGGATGCCAGGAGGTCAGACCTCCAAAATGAGACCCCATTGAACTCCCTCAGGAATTGCAACCAGACAAACATGTCTGCCCTGATACCCCGGGTAAGCCTGACTCTGTGGTGGGGCCTGGATAACCCTGCCATGGCGTCGCATAAGCGCCGGGCAAAAGCCCTGCCCGGTGCGACCACCCTGCAAGCGAAATTGAGGTGACCATGCAGCACCTGTAGTTCCCTCAGTGATGCCTTACGCTTGGCCAGCAAATCCGAGATAAGGGCCACTATCCTGGACACCTTATCGCCCGGTAACCTAGAAGCCTGCGCTACTGTGTCAATCTCCACCCCCAGGAATACTAGCTTGTTAGATGGGCCCTCGGTCTTTTCGGGCGCTAAAGGGACACCGAGTTCCTCCATTAGCGTCTGAAATGTGTTGAGGAGACGTGTGCACGTGTCCCAGCCCCGTTCACCCCCGAACAAAAAGTCATCCAGGTAATGGGCTACAGACCGGGACCCTGACCTGCGGACGAAAGCCCACTCTAGGAAGGTACTAAAACGCTCGAAGGCCGAACATGATATGGAGCAGCCAAAAGGCATGGCCTTATCAAAATAATATTCACCCTTAAATTTGAAACCCAGCAACTCAAAGTCGCCCGGGTGCACTGGCAAGAGGCGAAAAGCCGACTTAATGTCGCACTTGGCCAGCAGGGCACCCGGGCCACACGAGCGCACCATGCGCAGCGCATGGTCAAACGATGTATACCTGACTGAACAAAGGTCATCAGGGATAGCATCATTGACCGATCGGCCGGCTGGGTAGGACAAATGATGGATAAGGCGAAACTCGCCTAAGGACTTTTTGGGGACCAAGCCCAGTGGCGACACCTTAAGATTGGGAAACGGGGGTGCAGGGAAAGGTCCAGCGACCCTGCCCGCATCTAACTCCTTTTTAATGCTGGCCGCAGCCACGTCCTCCCTACCTCTGAGGGATAAAAGGTTGGGGGCATCCTGAGGGGACCTATCACCCATGAAAGGGATACGGAATCCCTGCTTAAAACCCTGAAGGAGATACTCATCATCCTCCCCCTTCGGGTACGATGCGAGCCAACGCTCCAGCATGTCCACATTAATTGGGGAGGGGGCCTTTTGGAGAACCAGCTCCATCCGTGGCAGTCTTGCCAGCCCACTGTCCGCCCCTCCCTCTGCCCCGTGTCCCTCCAGGCCTGGGACAGGCGGAGGCTGCGTGGGGGCCCGAACACGTGGGACACTCATGCCTGTACTTGCAATTCTTCCTATTACAGGAACCATTGGACGAGAAAGTCCAGCACAGCAGGCGGGCTGGAACCCCCTGCCCCGCCGCTTGGCGGGTAACCTGCGCCGGAGCTGCTCGCTGGACCGCATGTCCACAATGGTATCTGTCCCCCGGGGCGGGGCGTGTGGGCGTCATGTACAACAGCCAAAGCCTCTGGCACGGCTCGTCCCATCTCATCTCGGGGTGAAGGGGAATCCTCATACGGAATTCCTCGTCATAGGCTAACCACGAGGGGCCTGGGAAATCAACCATCGCCCTGTATATGTTGTCCAAATATTGGACCATGGGAATAGCCAAATCCGGCCGCGCCCTCAAGTACACCGCCATGTATATTAAATAAGCAGGGAGCCAGTTGGCCCAGGTACGTGGCGGCTTACGGCGACGTGCCTGTTCCTTGTCCTTCTCATCCTGTCCCTCCCTTTCCTCCTTGGTGGGCTCTCTGTTCAGGAGTGAGAAGATATCTACATACTCCCCCCGCCATATCTTTCCTCTGGTAGTTTGTGCCAAGTGATCACCCAGTGGCAAGGAATACCCAGCCGTCGGCAAAGCCGAAAAAGGCACCGCAGGCATAGGAAAATGGGCCTGAGCTAGCCCAGCCACCCCCATAACATTCCCAACAGTGTAAGAAGAAGTACCCACCCCAGTGCCCAGGGTGGCAGTCGTCGTCGCCGGGTGGGGTGCCGACAGCGTGGCCCCCGCACCACCCGCGCGAGGCCAAGGCCATTGAAAAGCCCCCCCCCATATTGGGAATGTGTGTGGATGTACTTGCTTGCACCGTATACTCACATGCTGCACCCCCGCGGGCCGCCCCCACCGGGGGTTCCGGCCCACTGGGGGCGTCGGAGCTCACGACCGACGTAGAGCTCATCACCGGGGCCTGACCCGCACCTGGCTGCTGACTGGGGAGCTGCGAGGCAGTGGCGGAAACCGCGCCACGCGCCTGCAGCAGCTCAACCCTCCCCGTCGGCTGTTGTCCTCCTGCTGACATCGCCGCAAAAGGGACCCCAAAGGGGGCCCCCGCCTGACTGGCCCGAGCCAACGACGCTTCCAGGGCCGCAATACGGGCCAGTAAGGTTGCCACGTCGACCTGGGGCCAAGGGCCGGCCGGCCCGCCCGGTCCAGGCGTGGGTACAGGTCCCTGTACCCCAGGACCCGAATATGGCCATTGGCCAGCACTGGAGCCCGGCAGGGTCGGTGGAGTAACCTGCCAAGGCAGGGGGCCGCACCACCCCCCAAGGCTAGAGGGCCCAGGGGGAGGCTGCGACCCAAGAGCAGCAGGCCCAACAGGGTGGGCAGGTGCAGGAGCGGTGTCCACCGCTCGCGGGCCGCGGGCCGGAATCCCTTCCGCGCCCGCATTCTGTTCGCCCACTCCGGGCCAAGGGGCAATAGACCCCATTTCGCGAGCCCCGGCCGGGGCCTGCAAGGGCGGCTGCTGAGGAGGCGGCACCGCGGTCCTCCGACCTGGGTTGCGCCTCCTAACAGCGCGAGCCGCACTCGAAGCTGCCTTCTTCTTCGAAGGCATCTCTACTAGAGCAAAGGAAAGCCGGAAAGGAAGAACCGCTACCAAAAGGCTTCCCGGTAAGCTAAAGAGCGACGGAGACACAGGGGAAAAGACTTCTCCGCTCCGTCGCTGAGGTAAAATGGCAGCTCGGCTGCCTCGTGGCCACCCCTTTTATAAGGGAGCTGGCCACGCCCCTAACTACCCGGATTCTCTGTCCTGTGGGGGGGGGGGCCGCAAAGAGCGCGGCGGCCATTTTGGCGCCGCGCTTGCATTTGCTCAGCTCAGTCCGTGGACGTGAGCCAGATACTGTATGCTGTTTACAAGACCTTGTGTCTCTTACCTCCTGACATTTGTCCTACTTCTCTCAGTGCCCTCAGCCAAGGAAACATGGAGTCACTGTTGCTCCCTATTACTATTAGCCCATACCCAATTTCCTTTCCGGTCGAGCCAGGTTGGTCTCGAGCTTGTTTGCATAGCCCAACAAACCCATTGGGAAAGGTTGCTGTCCAATCAGTGACCTGGGCAACCCACAAACACACACACACACACACACACACACACACACACACACACACAAGAGAGTGAAAGAGTAATGGATAAAGAGACTCAGCATAACACACAGCAGAAAGCTGCCTTTCAGAACCATTGTTACAGCCACATGAGCAGATAGAGCCTCTAAGAGAAAAGTGTCTGATTTTTGGTACCTTTAATTGCCCAACCTTGTAAAACATTTTGAAATTCCCTGAAAGTACTGTTTAGTCAGATCGATCTTCCTGGTGTGTTGGGAGGCACCAGGGCCAGGGAGGTTCCCTAGCCATCACCACATTGTATTCTCCTGGACTCATCCACTCCAGGACCAACAGCGTAGTATAGTTGAGTACTTAAAGAGGGACTCTCTGAAATCTGTAAATGTATTCTGGGATTTCATCTATATTTTAAGCATGCTTTCCAAGGTGCTGAAGCCTATCCTAGTATGTCCAGCATGTCATTTTATATCTGTCAATTGCAGAGTAAACCCTGGGGGCTTTGTAGCACTTCCAAATTTTGACACACTAGCCCCCTGTCATTGTATTTGTATGCTAGTCACATTGACAAATTCTATGGTCAAAAGCTAAAAATAATTTTAAATAAATTAATCTCCAGCACGCCATTTTGAGGCAGTGGCTTAGCATATAACCTGAGGCAGTTTCACTCATAAAATCATTTGCCAGCTGGTGTTGCATACCACTGGGAATGGCTCTGCTTTGCAGGCGCACCCCCCAATAAAGGACTCAGACACTGATGAAAGTGGATAACGGCATTGGGCCACATTTATTGATTCATGCCCTAGTCCGAATTATAAATTTCTATTGGTAATTGACCAATCATAATTCTTAAGGCAAGCAGGCTGAAGTAACACTGGTAAGGTACCACCCAAAATTGCCAATGGCAATTGTTACAATGTATCTATTTGTATCAATTTGTTTGTTGACAACAAACAAATTGTTGACCGTAGTCAATATCTAACTAATGACCCCACCCTCTGACGCGTATCCGTAAAATCACGGGGTGATGCATGCTGTCTAGCTGTAGCCATCACCCCGTCGCCTAGTTCGTCGTTGACCGGACAACGTTTAACCAACTTATGCCTGTCTAGTGTTGTCCAGTCAATTGCGAACCTGCCGGATACCTGTGGGTCATAAATGTTTACCTTACCAGTGCTACCCGCCACACGGAGGGGCTTCAAAGAAGGCTCGACGCCCCCCCCCCAGACCGTCAGCTCGGTCAACAGGCCTGCTCGCCAATCACCCAACAGGAAGTCCATACCTCCTCGCGACAGATGGACCCCATCCCCTGCATAAAGGTCATAATTTTGCAGACTAATGGCGGGGTGACGACTGACCCGCCCCCAACCCCTGTCGACAAGGAACCGGGCAACAGCCCTGTTTACCATGCGTCTAGCACGGTCAAGGGCCTGGAGGTCGAAACCTCCCCTGTACGTGTGCCGCGGCACCATGTCCGACCAAACGAGGGTTGTGGCGGGCCACACGTAATGCAGGTAGGCAAGGTCGCCGCAAATCGCATGCTTTAGCAATAAGCCGGTGACCTGGCCCAAATCATTGCCCCCAAGGTGTATGATCAGAATGTCAGGCGGGTCAGCATTCCGGCCTGAAAAAAGGAATGGCAACAGCTCCCGCCATAACATCCCGGGCTTACCATACCATGTGAGACTTGCGTATGCACCCAGTCCCAGTCGGGGTCCCCACTCTGTCGCCGCAGCGTAACGCGCTGCCCTGTGCACGTAGCTATGGCCCACCAGCCATACTGTCACCGGTGTAATACGACACCCAGGGTCTGTCAAGGAAAAATTGAGGGGAGAGAAAAGATGTGGTGACTAGACTGGTACTCACTGTGGAAGAGGGTGGTCATAAAATTGAAAACATTGTGATCCCCACCTCCCCATACGGCGTATTTCAGCCCCGGAGTACCCAAAAGCAGCTACAGTGGAGGCCGCCCCTATTCTGAAGGAATGGGTGCCATAACGGGCCCCCGGGAGGCCAACACTGGCAAGCGCTTTGCCTGTCACCTTCCAAAATTGAAATTTAGTAAGGGGAGACCCATCTTGGTGACAGAAAAATGGGCCATGGTGCGTGCCACGCAGTGCAAGAAACTCCTGTAGGGCACCAACCGGACAGATGTCTGCCAAAGAACACCGTAGCAGTCTTACTCCACTGCCTACGCCATGCTGATCTGTCTTAGAGGAGCGTATCCTCAACTGAGCCCAGTCTTTGGCAACATAGACATCCTCGAGTTCCAGTGCCCTACGACTTGCATCCGCCTTAGACAGCATCACAAGCTCGCTGATGCGGAGCGCTCCAAAAAAGGCCACCGTTGTAGCCGCATGAAATAGGGCTGCCTCATACCTATCAAAACAGAGGCCATGCCAGCCCCGGGCCAGTTGGGTAAGAACCCCTGGGGAAATTGGGTGGCGGTCGTCCGGGCAACGCCCACGCTCCCGCACCCACCCCTCCAAAACATGTCTTACACGGAAGTCAGCGGTACTATCCGCATGACCGCCTAATTTGGCCATAAAAGCCAACGCTGACAGCCTAGATGCTATGGTGCGAGGTGCAAGGCCCTGGGCATGCAGGTAAACCATGAACCGAAGTATATGGGCCACTGGGATCGGCCAGGTTTCTGGCAGCCGAAATTGGGCACAGAAAGCTCTGAAAGAATTGAATGCGTGGTGATACGCCTTACGGGTGCGTGGCGCTAGTGACATGCCAATCGCCCGGTTCACCTCTCCTTGCCAATGGTCCATATCTCGTCCGGGAGTGGCGAGGGAAATTCCTCCGCATCCGGGGCCAAGGCACGGAACCGGGAGATCTGCAGGTGGGACAAAGCGTCAGCGATATCATTATTGACCCCCGGGACATGCCTGGCCCTGAAGAGGACATTGAGGCGCAGGCAGCGCAACACAAACTGGCGCACCAGGTCCATGACCCTGGGTGATTTAGAAGTCTGTGAGTTGACAATGTGGACAACGGCCGCATTGTCACACCAGAAATGGACGACCGAGTTGGCCCACTCCTCGCCCCATAGCATCAAAGCCCCCAGGATAGGGAAAAATTCCAGATACGTGAGATCACGCAGGCGACCCGTGCCTGCCCAGGCTGGTGGCCACCCACCATAGGCCCACTTCCCATTGAAGTACATCCTATAACCCAGGGATCCAGAGGCATCGGACTGTATCTGAAAACGAGGGGAAGCCAGGAGGTCAGACCTCCAAAATGACACCCCATTGAACTCCCTCAGGAACTGGAGCCAGATAAGCATATCTGCCCTGATACCCCGGGTCAGTCTAACCCTATGGTGGGGCCTAGATAAGCCTGTCATGGCGTCGCACAAGCGCCGAGCAAATGCCCTGCCCGGTGCGACGACCCTGCAAGCGAAATTGAGGTGACCATGTAGCACCTGCAGTTCCCTCAGTGATGCCTTGCGTTTAGCAAGCAAGTCCGAGATAAGGGCCACTATCCTTGACACCTTATCCCCCGGTAACCTAGAAGCCTGCGCTACCGTGTCAATCTCCACCCCCAGGAAAACTAGCTGGGTAGATGGGCCCTCGGTCTTTTCGGGCGCTAAAGGGACATCAAGTTCCTCCATTAGCGTCTGAAGTGTGTTGAGGAGACGTGTGCACGTGACCCAGCCCCGTTCACCCCCGAATAAAAAATCATCCAGGTAATGGGCTACAGACCGGGACCCTGACCTGCGGACGAAAGCCCACTGTAGGAATGTGCTGAAACGCTCGAAGGCCGAGCATGATATGGAACAGCCAAAAGGCATGGCCTTATCAAAGTAATATTCACCCCGGAACTTGAAACCCAGCAACTCAAAGTCACCCGGGTGCACCGGCAGGAGGCGAAATGCAGACTTAATGTCGCACTTAGCCAACAGCGCACCCGGGCCACATGAGCGCACCATGCGTAGCACTTGGTCAAAAGATGTATACCTGACTGAGCAAAGGTCATCAGGGATAGCATCATTGACCGATCGGCCGGCTGGGTAGGACAAGTGATGGATCAGGCGAAACTCGCCTGGTGACTTCTTGGGCACTAAGCCCAAGGGTGATACCTTAAGGTTGGGGAACGGGGGTGCAGGGAAAGGGCCAGCGACCCTGCCCGCATTAACCTCCTTAGTAATGCTGGCAGCAGCCACCTCCTCCCTCCCCCTAAGGGACAAAAGGTTGGGAGCATCCTGAGGGGACCTGTCACCCACGAAAGGAATACGGAACCCCAGTCGAAAACCCTGAAGCAGGTAAACCGCATCCTCCTCCCTCGGGTACAATGCGAGCCAACGCTCCAACATGTCCACATTAATTGGGGAGGGGGCCTTTCGGTGAACCAGCTCCCTCTGCGGCAGTCTTGCCAGCCCCCTGTCCGCCCCTCCCTCTGCCCCGCGTTCCCCCAGGCCTGGGACAGGCGGAGGCCGCATGGGGGCCAGCACAAGAGGGACACTCAAGCCTGTACCGGCAATTCTTCCTATTGCAGGAACCATTGGACGAGAAAGTCCAGCACAGCAGGCGGGCTGGAACCCCCTGCCCCGCCACCTAGCGGGGTGTCTGTGCTGGGGCCGCTCGCTGGACCGCATGTCCACAATGGTATCTTTCCCCAGGCGCAGGGCGCGTGGGAGTCATGTACAGAAGCCACAGCTTCTGGCAGGGCTCATCCCACCTCATCTCGGGGTGCAGGGGAATCCGCATACGGAATTCCTCGTCGTAAGCCAACCACGACGGGCCCGGGAAGTCGACCATCACCCGGTAAATGTTGTCCAAATACTTGGACCATCGGAATTACCAAATCCGGCCGGGCCCTGAGGTAGACCGCCATGTATATGAGGTAGGCCGGCAACCAGTTGGCCCACGTACGTGGCGGCTTATGACGACGAGCCTGCTCCTTATCCTTCTCATCTTGCCCCTCCCTCTCCTCTTTGGTGGGCTCTCTGTTAAGAAGGGAGAAGATGTCCACATACTCCCCACGCCAGATCTTCTCTTTGGTGGTCTGGGCCAAATGGTCCCCCAGGGGCAAGGAATACCCCGCTGTCGGCAATGCCGACACAGGAACGGTGGGAACTGCGGGCATCTGAAAAGGAGCGTGGACCAACCCGGTCACCCCTAAAACATTCCTGACTGAGTAAGGAGCACCCCCCACAACGGGGCCCTGGGTGATAGTTGGAGTCACCGGGTGGGCCGTCGGCGACTGAACCGCCACACCACCCGTGCGAGGCCAAGGCCATTGAAAAGCCCCCCCAAACGTGGCCATGTGTGTGGGTGCGCTAGGTTGAACCACATACTCACATGCTGCACCCCCATGGGCCGCCCCCACCGGGGGTTCTGGCCCACTGGGGGCGTCGGAACTCACGACCGCGATTGAGCTCGTCGACGGGGCTTGACCAGCACCGGCCTGTTGATTGGGGAGCTGCGAGGCAGTGGCCGATGCTGGGCCACACGCCTCAGGCAGCTCGACCCGTCCCGCCGCCTGCCGCTGCCCGGCAGACGATGCATCAACTTGCACCCCAAAAGGAACCCCAGGGTGGCTAACCCGGGCCAGGGATGCCTCAAGGGCCGCAACGCGGGCCAGGAGGGCCTCCACATTAACGTAGCCCCCTAAGCCAAGGGGGGGGCAAAGGGCCGGCCGGCCCACTAACTGCAGGCGCCGGTCCAGGTCCCTGGACCCCGGGGCACGTATAGGGCCACGATCCTAAGCCCGGGCCCAGCAGGACCCGGGGAAGTACCCTGCCAGGGGAGGGGACCCCACCACCCCTCATGGCTGGAACCCCCCGTAGAAGCTGCGCACCAACGGAGGAAGGCCCCGCAGAATGGGCCACGCCAGGGGCAGTGGCCACTGCTTGCGGGCCGAGGGCCGCGGCCCCTACTGGGCCAGTACGCGGCCCCCCAGCCTCCGGCCAAGGGGCAATTAACCCCATCCCACCGGTCCCGGTGGGTTCGGGCAAAGGAGGCTGCTGGGGAGGCGCAGCCGCGGTCCTCCGACCCGGCTGGCGCCTCCGCGCAGAACGAGCCGCGTTCGCAGTCGCCTTCTTCTTTGAGGGCATTGCAGCTAACCGATGGGAAGCCGAAAAAGGGTCAAGAAAATCAGCAGCCAAGAGGCTTCCCGGTGAAGGGTAAGAGCGACGGAGGTAAGAGGGGAAAAACTTCTCCGCTCCGTCGCTTCGCAAAATGGCAGCTCGGCTGCCTCGTGGCCGCCCCTTATATAAGGGTGCTGGCCACGCCCCCTAACTACCCGGATGCCTTCGTCCAATGGGGGGAGCCCGCAAAGAGCGCGGCGGCCATTTTGGCGCCGCGCTTGCATTCTGGGAAGTCTGAAGAAAAGAACTCCAGTAACTGGAACTCTGGGCTTTCATTGCAAACATGGTGTCACAAACTATGTGCAGTTTTGTGGTTAACGAAATATGCTTTGCTTTGTCAGAAAACTAAGGCTTCACCAAGTCCTTTACCATTCAAATTTATTAAAGCTGTTGTCAGGATTTCATTTAAAGCTTGAGAGAATTGTAGGAGAGAATCAATGTTTTAAAAGTTCTTCAGGAAATCATTAGCTGTTCCACCACTTTTTTTTATAAAAAAATCTTATTGCTATATACAGGCATTTCTGTTGTCAGATATCAGACTTACCAGTTTAAAATCACATCTTTGCATTGGGGGTAGAAATTTAGTGGATAACTAGTCAGTAATTATTTCTGCTAAATTTCATTTGCATGTGTAAATTTTCTCAATCCTAACATTTTCTAGTGCAATGATGGCGAACTTTGGCACTCCAGGTGTTCTTGGTCTTCAATTACCAGAAGCCGAAGTCAGCACTCCTGCTGATCAGGGCTTCTGGGAATTGAAGTTCAAGAACATTTGGAGTGCCAAGGTTCACCATCACTGTTCTAGTGGAACAAAAAATTTCTTCTCCCAAAGATGCCATGGTGCTGGGATGCACTTTCCCCCCTTTTACACCAAGACCAATTTGAGAAGTGCAGTGGCATAATATTCATTTGGTGCCCTTCCCACGCAGTGTATCTCCTGGCAAAGTAACTTCCCTTCTAATCTGAGGGGAAATTAAATATCTTTAATTTAAAAATTAAATATCTTTTTATATAACTTTGTATATGACATCAAAAGGAGTAAAGATTTTATACAATTGAAACACAGATATCCTGTCATATTTTCTTGTGAAGGACAGTAGTTCTTCAATCCACTTTGCTATAACATTTACGATGTTTCATCAACATAAACATCGATAAACTTAAATAAGTGTTGATAAAGAGTGATAAAATAAATTTAGAGTGCTATAGTTTTTTTCTTCTTCGCTCCCTACCTTTTACCTTTTACACAGCAAACTGTGAAGAGTAATTTCTCTTGAGAGATCTTATTCTAGGCAGAGCAGATAATTATGGTCATCTTGACTGCAGCATTCTTGACTAATTTATTTTTAATGAAGGATAATTTGGAGAATGCTTTTTCTCACTCACAATCTGAAATGGAGAGCATTAGATAAGAGCTGAGAGCTATAGAAAACCTTTAAAATGGTAAAAGCAATAATTAAATCATCAACCATGTATGTCTACCTTGTACTGCTAGATGCAATCTGTCTTTCTGCCAACTTGTTCCCACAAATACCAGCTTAATATGGAGTGTAAGGAGTAAAAGTCCTAAAAGTGCATGAGAAAAGGCCTCCTTCCACATAATAAACCTCATTTTAGTTATTACTACTAAGAAGTAGAAGATATCCAGAGTTGCTTGACTATTGGCCTACGACAACATGTGGAGATATCAAGTTGCCCAGCTCAGGTCACCCTGGGACCCGGTTTGTAGCCTGGTGAGTCCTGAGGCATGGGAGCAAGAGCCATGTTGTCTGTGTCTAAATTTCGACTACAACCACCTTTCTCCAGAAGCCTGGCTCAAGCCTCTGCCACTCCAAGGTGATTGGATAACCTTAGGGAAAGTCTCCTCTAGGTTTCTGCTTTTAGCTAATACACAACAGCCAGTCCAGGTAGGTCAGTAGTTCAAAATCTGAACTAGAAAAGGTAGATTAGCATTAGGCCCTCTTGTCAAGGCACCTTCTTTGGGCACCCTAATCCTTAAAATTCAGAAAATGATGCTTCTAACATTCTAACTACATTTAATAACGTATTTATTTTTAAATGTCTAAAAGCATTATGTATCAGAACGTGTCAAAATTTGGCTGTACTACAGAACAAGAATAGTAATTCAAAACAATAGTTACAAAGTAGAATAAAATAATCCTTCATTTCCCATATTGCCATAATAATAAAAAATATTCTAATTAACTCTCTTCAGGTTCTAACTAAACTAACTGTTGTTTTCACTCTTTCTCCCTCTCATACTAACATTAACCAATCAGATAATAACTCTTCATATCAAACACTTTCACCCTTCTGGAAACTTTGTTCCAGATCTTTTTTTTTAATTTTTTTATTAATAAAGACCTTAACTCTTCACACAAACAGTTCTGCTGAGAGAACAGCATCAATGTTTATTTATGTTTGCATTATCTGAGACATATTCGCTTGGTTTCTTTCAGGGTGACAAAAATATTAACCTCTGAGCTATGTGTGTGTATAGAGGGTAAAGTATCAATTTATCTAAAGAGATTCATGTATATGAAACCTTAAAGCAGTATTACTGTATAGCCAAGCTTGCATACATAGCTTACATTTTATAAAGCACAACTCATTTTGAATGGAGATAGTATAGTTAAAAAAAGTTTTCCCTCAAAATATAAAGCATTTGTGTATTTCTTGATCAATCACAAAAGAAAAATCATTTTTAAACTCAACTTTTTTTACTCTGCTTTGAACCATCTGTGATAAGAATCTAAAATATTTCTAGTTCAGTGAAAAAAGAGAAACATTGGAATGTATTTTGCTCCTATGAATGCAGCAGACAATTTGTAGCAAATGCTTCAATTTTCTTTTAATTCTTTCTCTCATTCTTTGTTCCAATGATTACAGATATCCAAAATCTTTTTTTTTTATCAGAGTCATCAGAGCCCATTATGGATTTGCTATCCTATTGACCAAAACAAAAGGCAAAACAAAGGAGCAAGCCAGGTGATACAGGATGCTTAGCACAACAGAGGGGAGGAAGGGGAGGTACAGGAAAGGGGGAGGGGAAATGCAATGTTGCAAGGAACAATACTGCATAGGGACATGGAATGTGAAATCAATGAACCAAGGTAAACTGGAAGTGGTAAAAAATGAGATAGAAAGAATAAGCATTGACATCTTGGGCATCAGTGAGCTAAAATGGACAGGGATGGGTGAATTCAGCTCAGGAAACCATCATATCATCTACTGTGGACAGGAAAACCTTAGAAGAAATGGAGTAGCTACAATTGTCACTAAAGAGTGAGAAAAGCAGTAATGGGATATAACCTCAAAAATGACAGAATGATATCAGTCAGAATTCAAGGCAAACCTTGCAATGTCACTGTGATCCAAATACATGGACCAACCACTGGTGCAGATGAAGCCACAGTGGACCAGTTCTATGAGGATCTAGAACACTTCGTAGAACAGACACCAAGAAATGATGTACAAATTATCTTAGGAGATTGGAATGCCAAAGTAGGAAATCAAAAAGTGGAGGGAATAACAGGCAAGTTTGGTCTTGGAACACAGAATGAAGCAGGGCAAAGACTGATAGAGTTCTGCCAAGAGAACACACTGGTCATAGCAAACACTCTCTTCCAGCAACACAAGAGGCGACTTTACACATGGACATCACCAGATGGCCAACACCGAAACCAAATTGACTATATACTCTGCAGCCAAAGATGGACAACCTCCATACAGTCAGCAAAAAACAAGACCTGGAGCAGACTGTGGCTCAGATCACAACCTACTGATCGCAAAATTCAGGCTTAGACTAAAGAAAATAGGGAAAACAAGGAGACCAGACAGATATCACCTAGACAGCATCCCTAAAGAATACACGGTGGAGGTGATGAACAGATTTAATGGCTTAGACTCGGTAGACAGTGCCAGAAGAATTATGGACAGAGATGAGGGACATCATGCAGGAAGCAGCAAAGAAAATCATACCAAGAGAAAGGAAGCGTAAGAAAGCAAGGTGGTTGTCTGATGAGGCTCTTAAAATAGCAGAGGAAAGAAGGAATGCAAAAGTCAAAAGAGAAAGGAAAAAATACAATCATCTGAACACAGAATTTCAAAGAAAAGCAAGGAGAGATAAGGAAAACTACCTAAAAGAGCAGTGCAAAGAAATGGAGGAAAACAACAAAAGAGGCAGGACTAGAGATCTTTTCAAAAAAATCGGGGAAATCAAGGGAACATTTAAAGCAAAAATGACCATGATAAGGGACAAAGATGGAAAGGAGCTAGCTGATGCAGAGGAGATTAAGAAAAGATGGAAAGAGTACACAGAGGAACTCTACAAAAAGGACCTCAACACTCCTGATAATCACAATGATGAAAAAATTGAACTAGAGCCAGACATCCTGGAGAGTGAAGTCATAAAGGCCCTAAAGAGCACTGCAAACAACAAAGCTAGTGGAGATGATGGTATCCCAGCTGAATTTTTCAAAGCTCTAAAAGATGATGGTGTCAAACTACTGCATTCAATATGCCAGCAGATTTGGAAAACAAAACAGTGACCACAGGATTGGAAAAGATCAGTATATGTTCCAATCCCAAAAAAGGGCAATGCCAAAGAATGTTCAAATTATCGAACAATTGCACTCATCCCACACGCCAGCAAGGTGATACTCAAAATAATACAGGATAGACTTCAGCAGCATGTGGAGAGAGAATTACCAGAGGTGCAGGCTGGTTTCAGAAGAGGCAGAGGGACTAGAGACCACATTGCCAACATACATTGGATCATGGAGGGAAAAAAAGGAATACCAGAAACAAGCGTACTTTTGATTTATTGACTACACTAAGGCATTTGACTGGGTGGACCACAACAAGATGTGGCAAGTAATTAAAGAGATGGGAATACCAGAGCACATCATATGCCTCATGAGAAATCTGTACATGAACCAAGAGGCAACAGTTAGGACAGAACATGGAATGACAGAGTGGTTTGAAATAGGAAAAGGAGTGAGACAAGGTTGCATTTTATCACCCTGCTTGTTCAATCTATACACAGAGCACATAATGCGCAATGCAGGGATGGAGGAATCACAGTATGGGATCAAAATTGCTGGGAGAAATGTCAACAATTTGAGATATGTAGACGATACCACCCTAATGGCGGAAAGTGAGGAAGACCTAAAGAACCTCTTGATTGGATTGAAGGAGGAAAGTGCAAAAACTGGCTTGAGACTTAATATTAAGAAAACCAAGATAATGGCAACAGGTCCGATCCGTTCCTGGAAAATAGATGGGGAAGAAGTAGAAGCAGTGACAGATTTTACTTTCCTGGGATCTAAGATCACTGCAGATGGCGACTGTAGCCATGAAATAAAAAGACGACTGATGATGGGGAGACAAGCTATGAGAAACCTGGGGAATATAGTGAAAAGCAGAGACATCACCTTGAAAACAAAAATTTGCATAGTCAAAGCAATGGTATTCCCAGTGGTAATGTATGGGTGTGAGAGCTGGACCATTAGGAAAGCTGAGCGCAGAAGAATAGATGCCTTTGAGATGTGGTGTTAGAAGAGAGTCCTGAGAGTCCCTTGGACAGCAAAGACAACAAACAGGTCAATACTGGAGAAAATCAAACCTGACTATTCATTGGAGGGACAAATAGTGAAGATGAAGATGAAGTACTTTGGACATCAAATGAGAAGGGAGGACTCACTTGAGAAGGCTCTGATGCTGGGAAAGGTAGAGGGCAAGAGAAGAAGAGGACGTCCAAAGATTAGATGGATAGATGGTATTGTAGACACAGTGGGCACAGAGCTGGGCGGGCTCAGGAGGATGGTGGAGGACAGAGGTGCCTGGAGGAAAATGGTCCATGGGGTCGCAAAGGGTCGGAATCGACTGTGCGACTGAACAACAACAAAGCACTTCTGATCTTTTAGAATTTTAATTTTTAGCTTTCCTGAATCTCATCCAAAATCCCATCTAAGTCTTGACACTTTCAAAATCTATTCTGTTCATGAAATCAATTATTTTCTTTTATATAATGTACTTACATCCCATCTTTTATTCTGTAAGCCCATGAGAAGATGTATAACCTTCCACCTCTGCAGTTTATCTTCAAAGTGACTTCTTAGGTAGGTCAGGCTGAGAAAGAATGACTAGGCAATTTCATGGCTTACTGAAATCTTGACCTTGAATCTTACACAGCCTAGTTCAGTACTCCGAACAGAGTATGCGGATTCTCAAACAAAATGGAGATAGGCCATTCCTGATAAGGGCATGGCACCTCTTTTGGAGTGGGATGACTAGGACTAATGGACTGTGGTGGCTTAGTGATTAGGACACTGAACATGATGTCTGGAAGGTTGGCAGATCAGCAGTTCGACACCCAAGTGCTGCATGATGGTGTGAGCTCCTGTCTCTGTTCGAGCTCCTGCCAACCTAGCAGTTCAAAAGCAAGAAATTGCAAGTAGATAAATAGGTACCACTTTGGTGGGAAGGCAAATAGCATTCCATGTACTCCCAGTGCTTAATCATGCCTGCCACATGTCCACGGAAACATCTGTGGACAGCGCTGGTTCTTTGGCTATAAACAGAGATGAGCACCAAACTCTAAAGTAGGATACATCTGGCTTTTGAGCAAGGGCAACCTTTACCTAACTAGGATTGTGTGGTAGTGAACATGCTTTCATAAAGAAGGCCTCCAGGTTAATATCCAGTTTCTGTCGTAGACCAAGGAAAAGGTCCTACCTGAAACTGTGGAGATTTGCCTCCAGGCAGTGTTAACATTCCTGGGTTATATAGACCAAAAGTCTGAGTCTGTTGTTGTTGAGTCACACAGTAGAGTCTGACCCTTTGCGACCCCATGGACCATCGTACACCAGGCTCCTCTGTCCTCCACCATCCTCCTCAACCCACACAGATCTACACCCACTGCATCCACAATGCCATCCATCTACCTCATCCTCTGGTCCTCGCTTCTCATTTGGTGGCCAAAGTACTTGAGCTTCATCTTCTGTATTGGTCCTTCCAGTGAGCAGTCAGGGTTGATTTCCTTTAGGATCAACTTATTTGATCTCTTTGCAGTCCAGGGTACTCTCCAAATCCTCCTTCAGCACCGTAGTTCAAAGATGTCTATTCTTCTGCGCTCAGCCTTCCTTACAGTCCAGCTGACAGTGAAAAGTCAGTAAGAGGCACCTTCTTCTGTTTGCAGCTATCCCCTTCCTGTGCTTTTTATTCATCTGAACCCTAGCCACAGAAAAAGAAAGTGGCTGCCACAGATGATAAGATAAATATAATTCCTATGCAACACATAAATGTATATTTTGACATATGTGCTAATAAAGTTCTTCAATCAGGGATGGGAAATTTGACTCTCCTTTTGGTTTTTAGATGGCCCATCCAGGAGTCAAAGCTGGGCAATTTTAAATGAGAGCCTTTGGAAACAAAAGCTTGAATTTAGTTATTTAAGTGAGAAAGAGGGAGACAAAAAATAGAGGGGGGAAGTGAATATTATTTGTTCTGAATTTTGCTGTTCTTTGAGCCGTCCAGAGTCGAGCAATCGAGGGGGCAGCATATAAATGTGTAAAATTAAATTAAATGAAATTAATTTTTCCGGGATGGGGAGGAACCAACTTGGTGGATGAGGGTGCTGCATTATCTCAGGGGCTGACCTCTGCTACTACTGTGCCCCCCCCCCCAGTTCACTGCTTTACCACTAGATTTCAGAAACACAGCAGCTGCAATCTTCCCCTCCTCAGCTTCCCGTTAAAATGATGTGTGTGGGAAGTGAGCTTGTTTTTAAGCAGCATGCCATGCCTGAGAGTTGACCCTGCCTAAAGATCTCATCATCATCAGTCCCTTATAAGGCAATATTCTGGGGACACAAAAATTGTCAGCAGAGAATGTACAGCCTGCTTGCTGTCCACCCTGGACCTTAGACAATGAAATACCTTCAAGTCATACAGTGGCTCAAATTGGACCTTGGTTCTTCCTGAACAGGAAAGACCATGAAAAGGGCTTCCCAGTAGGATGAAGACTAATAGACTGAGCCGCAAAGTCTTTCAACTTTCTGGAGCATAACCTTGTATACTGCATGTATTAGTTATTCTCTCCATTGCTCTTTACTCCTGGTTCCTTTGGGTTGTTTTTTTTTTTATTTCTTTCATTCAGACCTTATTTCTGGCTTCACTCTTTAGTCTTCCTAATGTTTATCTGTCTTTGGGTCCATCTTCTTCTGGATTGCTCTTCTGCACTGATTTTTGCTCTTTTCTCCTGAGATTTTGAGTTGTGGCTTATTCCATTAAAAGACATGGGTCAACTCCTGGCTCCTAGCTCATTGTGGCTAGCTGCCTGTGTTTTAACCCTGACAGATGTTGGAATACAAATGCACTAGATAAAGAACAAAATGTAAAGCATTCCCCTTTGTGTGTTTTAAACATTAGAAGTAGAGTTGTGCACAGTCTTAAGCCAATGTGTAGAAATAAACTGGATATGGGATATCTGTGTGATTTCAGGGTCACTATAAAGCACAGTAGAAAGCTTCTAATTCCACCCAACCTGGACAGAGCAATACACTTATGGACCCTTCATTTTCCATCCAGCATTCAGGGAACGCACACGTTTTAAAAGGAGTTCAGCAATATAAACTGAGGAAAGGGAAACTGGAAACATATACAGGTACATTTAGGTAGACTGAGTTGCTGACACTGAAGGACAAAACATGTGACAGCTAACCTTCCACAGGAAAGCTGGAGATCATTCTTAGATTGACCACCACTTGGTGTACATAATTATTTATTTATTTTTGCTGTGGCACAGCCACTGAGCTAAATGAAGAATTCTATCATTGTGCAAATGAGCTTCGGAATTCTATAATACTCTCCCTCCTCTTCTTTGTTCTCAACTTTGATCCCTAAGATTTACTTATTTCTATTAAGACTCTCCCCCCCCTCTCCTCCCCTCTCTCTCCATCTCCCCCTCTCCCCCCCTCTCTGTGTGTGTAAAATGCTTATTGTATGCACTTTAAGTAGAAGGTCCACAGCAATGAGGACATTAGAGTCAATCTTTCCTCTCTCTAGCCTTTTTAATTTTTTTATTTGTTCTTGCAACAGTACAAGCACCACTGTTCACTGACCTTTTTGCCCCATGGTGCCTAGGAAGCCAAGCTTCCTCTAAGAGTTTCCTTAATTTACTTCTTTGATGCTTCCCTTCCTCTGCTGGGCATGTCTAAAATCTTCCTCTGTGTGTCTCAAATCCTCTCGGAAGACAACATTTCCTTGCTATACCCCCCGCAAAGAATACAACCCATACGCAGCATCCACTGACTACGGCTTCTTTGTGTATCTGCAGAGATGAAAGGAAATAACTGTTTAAACAGAGTACAGTTTGCAACCTTCAACTCCACCCACGCCTTCTAGACAAAGTATGTTTACTATTAAAGACCTGGACACCATCTTTTGTTCATGTACAATCAAGCTGAATGTGTCAAATGTCTGTGTATGTATCTAACTTTGTTCAGAACTATCAGGCATTGTGCTTGTTTTAAGGAAACTACCCTTTTTTAAAATGCAAGTTAATTAGAAATGATACAATTTCTGTTAGATGGAATATTAACTCAGAAGAGCGTTTGTTCTCCCCTTTGTGTTTCAGAGGAGCTTAAACAAAACACAGTGCCGCAGTCTCATCCTGAATTAGAAATTCGTTGAACATTTTGTTATGGATTGTTTTCATAAAGAATGAAAAAAATAATGGACTGGATCTCGTCTTAGTCATGCTTAAAGCTGAGCCGCTGAAATAGAAAGGGTTTGAGTTAGTCACAATTAAATCAAATATCACTGATTTCAGAAGGTTACCTCTGAGTATGACTAAGTTTTCATCCAACCCTGTTGTTTTGTCCAAATCCCCATCATACAACAACATAAAAAAAGCAGATGTACTGCCCACCTTCTGGGGGCCACGGTGGCTTAGCGGTTAAGATACTGAGCTTGATGAACAGAAGTTTGGCAGGTCAGCAGTTTGAGACCTGAGTACTGCATGACAGAATGAGCTCCCATTCTGTCCCAGCTCCTGGCAACCTAGCAGTTAGACAGCAAGAAATTACAAGTAGATAAATAGGTACTGCTTCTGAAGGAAAGGTAACAGTGTTCCATGCACTCTGGGTCTAGTCATGCCTACCACATGACCACAGAAACATCTGCAGACACAGACAGACATATCTTGCCAAGATTGAGACTCTGCAAGGGTGTTATGCAAGGGTGTTATGCAAGACTCTGCAAGGGTAACAATTTATTTGTCAGATATAGAAGAAACATATAGTATAAACAACTTCTTGTGTTGTTTGCTCTAGATGAGACAGAAATTGCAGGTAAACTTTCACCCATTCAGTGGAAACATGGCTATTCCCCTTAAGTGCACTTAACAGCTTCTAGTCAATACATTGCCATCACAAAACAGCTACCTATGAAATATTTATATACTGTATCTTGATTCCTAAACTATAGCTCATGTCTAGGCAGTTCTCAAGTGGTCAACTGGCACCAACATAGTGTTTGTTTGTTTTTTTGTTTCTGGTTGATTGTCATGGCCAACATATTTTTCTCTTGCTTACATGTACATGTCCTCTATTCCAATGAGGCATCAACTATTGAACTTGGTTTGTTAACCAGCTAGGGAAAATGAACCACAGAATAGCCTTTCTCCCAACTGCTAGCTGCCACGCGACATCCCTCCTTGTTCTGGAAGACTTCCCAAAAATATTTTTCAGGAGGCATAAGAGGCTGCAGGTGTCTCAAAGAAGTGTGTGTGTGTGGGAATTAACTCCCATCTCCATTTTCATTATACAAGTGCATTGAGCTAACAGCACTCCATTTGTGAGGTTTCTGAAGCCTACTGATGGTTGGATGGGAAGGAGAAAATTATATCCTTTGTCAGCTGAAAAGTAGACAGTTTCACAGAATTGTTTTCACTCCACAGAAAGCACACTGAGTGTGTTGTGTTCATAATGTTCTCACTGCAAGAATGTATAGTATGTTTTCCAGCTGACAATATTTCAGTGACTGCAAAATACAGTCATCTGATGATGTACTCACTGCTGTCAAAAAAATTGCCCAGAAGCCAAGTGTTCCTAAAGTATATGTTTGATTCTTTATAATGTTGAGATTCCTAGAAGCTCTAAAATTTAAAGTAGTAAAGGTTGCCCTTGTTCGAAAGCCAGTCGTATCCAACTCTAGGGTTCAGTTCTCATCTCTGTTTATAGCCAAAGAGCCAGTGCTGTCTGTGTCTGCAGACGTTTCCATGGACATGTGGCAGGCATGACTAAACACTGGAGTGCATGGAACGCTGTTTACCTTCTCACTGAAGTGGTACCTATTTATCTACTTGCAATTTCTTGCTTCAGAACTGCTAGGTTGGCAGGAGCTTGGACAGAGACAGAAACTCACTCTGTCATGAAGCACTCGGGTATCGAACTGCTGACCTGTCGACCTTCCAGTTGTCACATTCAGCGCCTTAGCCACAAAGCCACCACAGTCCCCCAGAAATTTAAAGTAGCTATCTATAAGATAAGATAAAATTTTATTACAGCCAGAGGCCAGTACAGTCATCACAGAACAAACAGATACCACCAAACAGGTACAACCAACAAGTACAACCAAATAATACAGCCACGAACACTTGTTCTGTCATTAGCAAAGTCATTTCCAGGGCTAATAATTCTTGCCATTGCCAATCTACTCTTTCCAAATATGTTAGGACAGTAAATCTGAATGTGCAAATGTATTATAATTAGCTAATCAGAACTATCAAGTATTAAAAGGGAGAAATTAATGAGAATTGATATACCATAAACCCTATAATCGGAAAGACCTAGGAAGACGCACATGGGCTCACTGCCATCCTAAGAGCTTTTTATCCCGCAGATATAATGCTTTTCCCTTGTTTTTACGTATATTGGTTGCTCACCATGCAAAACTAGCCACAGCGGCTGTCAGTTCTTTCGTTCCATCTGCCAAAAGAATTCTGAGTACGCTATTATTATTGTGATCCAGGTTAGGGAAAGCATTAAAAAGCTCTCTTCTAAGCTTATCATAAAAGGGGCATTCCAATAATACGTGCTCAGAGGTTTCTACCTTATTGGTTTGACATGGACATATACGCTTATTGACTGGTATTTTCTGAAAGAATCCCTCCCTAAAGGCAGAAGGGAGCATATTGTAGCAGATGTTGTTGTTGTTGTTGTTCAGTCGCACAGTTGATTCCAACCCTTTGCGACCCTATGGACCATTGATCTCCAGGCAGCCCTGTCCTCCACCATCCTCCTCAGCCCGCTCAGCTCGGTGCCCACTGCGTCCACAATGCCATCCAGCCATCTCATCCTTGGCCGTCCCCTTTTTCTTTTGCCCTCCACCTTTCCCAGCATCAAGGCTTTCTCAAGTGAATCCCCTCTTCTCATTTGGAGTCCAAAGTACTTCAGCTTCATCTTTACTATTTGACCTTCTAAGGAGCAGTCAGGACTGATTTCTTTCAAAATTGACTTATTTGTTCTCCTCGCTGTCCAGGGTACTCTCAAAACTCTCCTCCAACACCACATCTCAAAGGCGTCTATTCTTCGGCACTCAGCCTTCCTAATGATCCAGCTCTCACATCCATACATTACCACCAGGAATACCATTGCTTTGACTATATGGATTTTTGTTTGCAAGATGATGTCTCTACTTTTCACTATGTTCCCCAAGTTTCTCATGGCTTGTCTCCCTAGAATCAGTCGCCTCTTTATTTCATGGCTGCAGTCACCATCTGCAATGATCCTAGATCCCAAGAAAGTAAAATCCGTCACTGCTTCTACTTCTTCCCCGTCTACTTTCCAGGTGCTGATAGGGCCTGTTGCCATTGCAGGCGCACTCCCCAAAAAAGGACTCAGACACTGGTGAAAGTGGATAACGGCATTGGGCCACATTTATTGATTCATGCCCTAGTCCGAATTATAAATTTCGATTGGTACTCAACCAATTATAATTCTTAAGGCAAGCAGGCCGCTGTAACACTGGTAAGGTACCTCCCAAAATTGCCCACGGCAATTGGTTACAATGTATCGATTTGTATCAATTTGTTTGTTGGCAACAAACAAATTGTTGACCGTAGTCAATAAACTAACTACTGACCCCACCCTCTGACGCGTATCCGTAAATTAACGGGGTGATGCATGCTGCCTAGCTCGTGCCATCACCCCATTGCCTGGTTCGTCGTTGACCGGACAACGTTAACCAACTTGTGCCTATCTATTGTTGTCCAGTCAATTGCGAACCTGCTGGATACCTGTGGGTCATAAATATTTACCTTACCAGTGCTACCCACCCATGTGACCAAAGTCAACAGTCATAAACCCCTGTATCAAACCATAGCAACAGTGTGGGATGGGCAAAAAAGCCAGAACCCACGAGCCAATTGTAGGTTCCAGCCAAAAATTCCCACCCGGCCCCGAAGCGACCAAAATATCACACTGTTAACTAGGGAGGGGGTGGAGGGAAAAACTTCTCCTCTCCGTCGCTTTCACAAAATGGCAGCTCGGCTGCCTCGTGGCCACCCCTTTTAAAGGGTGCTGGCCACGCCCCCTAACTACCCGGATATCCAAGTCCGGTGGGGGGGCCCGCAAAGAGCACGGCGGCCATTTTGGCGCCACGCTTGCATTGCAGGGGCACCCCCCAAAAAAGGACTCAGACACTGGTGAAAGTGGATAACGGCATTGGGCCACATTTATTGATTCATGCCCTAGTCCGAATTAAAAATTTCGATTGGTACTCAACCAATTATAATTCTTAAGGCAAGCAGGCCGCTGTAACACTGGTAAGGTACCTCCCAAAATTGCCCACGGCAATTGGTTACAATGTATCGATTTGTATCAATTTGTTTGTTGGCAACAAACAAATTGTTGACCGTAGTCAATAAACTAACTACTGACCCCACCCTCTGACGCGTATCCGTAAATTAACGGGGTGATGCATGCTGCCTAGCTCGTGCCATCACCCCATTGCCTGGTTCGTCGTTGACCGGACAACGTTAACCAACTTGTGCCTATCTATTGTTGTCCAGTCAATTGCGAACCTGCCGGATACCTGTGGGTCATAAATATTTACCTTACCAGTGCTACCCGCCACACGGGGAGGCTTAATAAAGGCTCACCGCCCCCCCCCAGACCGTCAGCTCGGTCAACAGGCCTGCTTGCAGATCTTCCAAAAAGAGGTTCATACCTCCTGGCGACAGATGGACCCCATCCCCTGTGTAAAGTTCACAACTTTGAAGACTAATATCGGGGTGTCGGACGACGCGCCCCCAACCCTTGTCTACCAAGAACCGGGCTACTGCCCTGTTCACCGAGCGGCGAGCACGGTCAAGGGCCTGGAGGTTAATGCCCCCCCTGTAAGCGTGATGCGTTATGATGTCCAACCAAACCAGGGTTGTGGCAGGCCACACATAATGCAAGTAAGCCAGGTCACCACAGATAGCATGTTTAAGTGACAGGCCGGTGACCTGGCCTAAATCATTGCCCCCAAGGTGTATAATCAGGACATCAGGCAGGTCAGCATCCCTGATGGAAAAAAGGAATGGCAACAGTTCCCGCCATAACATCCCGCGCTTACCGTACCACCTTAGACATGCGGACGCACGTAGTCCCAGCTGTGGTCCCCACTCTGTCGCCGCCCTGTGCAGCATACTGCGCTGCCCTGTGCACATAGCTATGGCCCACCAGCCATACTGCCACCGGTGTAAATCGACACCCCGGGTCTGTCAAAGAAAAAGAAACAGTTCAGTGACTTAACTGGTACTCACAATTGAAGAGGGCGAACATATAACTGAAAACACTGTGATCCCCACCTTCCCATCTGGCGCATCTCAGCCCCAGAGTACCCGAATGCAGCTGCAGTAGAAGCAGCTCCTATTCTAAAAGAATGGGTGCCGTAACGAGCCCCGGGGAGGCCAACACTGGATAATGCCTTACCGGTCACCTTCCAAAATTGAAATTTAGTAAGAGGAGACCCATCTTGGTGGCAGAAAAACGGGCCAGGGCGCATACCGCGCAGTGCAAGGAACTCTTGTAGGGCACCAACCGGACAGATGTCTGACATTGAACATCGTAGCAGTCTTACACCACTGCCTACACCGTGCTGATCAACTTTTGAGGAACGTATCCTCAACTGAGCCCACTCATCAGAAACATAGACATCTTCGAGTTCCAGTGCCCTACGCGTTGCATCCGCCTTAGACAGAAGCACCAGCTCACTGATGCGGAGCGCTCCAAAAAAGGCCACCGTGGTAGCCGCATGAAACAGGGCTGCCTCATACCTGTCAAAACACAGTTCATGCCAGCCCCGTGCAAGGTGGGTAAGAACCCCTGGAGAGATCGGGTGGCGGTTGTCCGGGCAGCGTCCACGCTCCCGCGCCCACCCTTCCAAAACATGTCATATACGGAAGTCATTTGTGCTGTCAGCATAACCCCCCACCTTGGCCATGAATGCCAGTGCTGACAGCCTGGATGCTATGGTGCGGGGAGCTAGGCCCTGGCTGTATAGGTAAACCATGAATTGAAGAATCTGCACCACTGGTATAGGCCAGACCCCCGGTAATCGGAATTGGGCACAAAAGGCCTGGAAAGTACTGAATGCGTGGAGATACGCCTTACGCGTACGGGGCGCCAGCGACATGCCGATCGCCCGGTTCACCTCTCCTTGCCAAATGTCCATATGTTGTCCGGGAGCGGCGAGGGAAATTCCTCTGCGTCCGGGGCCAAGGCACGGAACCGGGAGATCTGCAAGCGGGACAAAGCATCAGCGATATCGTTATTAATACCTGGTATATGCCTAGCCCGAAATAGCACATTGAGGCGTAGGCTGCGCAAAACAAACTGGCGCACCAATTCCATGACTCTGGGTGATTTTGACGTCTGTGTGTTGACAATGTGCACCACCGCAGCATTGTCACACCAGAAATGGACGACCGAATTAGCCCACTCCGCACCCCATAGCATCAAAGCTCCCAGAATGGGAAAGAACTCAAGGAACGTGAGATCGCGCAGGCGATCCGTGTCCTTCCAAGCTAGTGGCCATTGATCATATGCCCACTTCCCCTCGAAGTAAATCCCATAACCCAGGGACCCTGATGCATCCGACTGAACCTGGAAACGAGGGGACACCAGAAGGTCAGATCTCCAAAAGGAGACCCCATTGAACTCTTTAAGGAATTGAAGACATATCAGCATATCAGCCCTCATGCCCTTGTTCAGTCGGACCCTATGATAGGGCCTGGACAAGCCAGCCATGGCGTCGCACAAGCGTCGAGCAAAGGCTCTGCCAGGTGCGACCACCCTGCAAGCAAATTTAAGGTGACCATGCAGTACCAGTAGCTCACGGAGGGACACCTTGCGTTTGGCCAGCAAGGCCGAGATCAACAAAGTGATCCGGGAAACCTTGTCAATGGGCAACCTGGATGCCTGCGCAACCGTGTCAATTTCGACACCCAGGAACGTGAGCTTGGTGGATGGGCCCTCGGTCTTTTCGGGCGCTAAAGGGACACCAAGTTCCTGCATTAGCGTCTGAAATGTGGTGAGGAGACGCGTACACGTGTCCCAGCCCCGTTCACCCCCGAACAAGAAATCATCGAGGTAATGGGCTACAGACCGAGATCCCGACCTGCGGACAAAGGCCCACTGTAGAAAGGTGCTAAAGCGTTCAAATGCCGAGCATGAGATGGAGCAGCCAAAAGGCATGGCTTTATCAAAGTAAAACTTGCCCTGGAATTTGAAACCCAACAACTCAAAGTCGCCCGGGTGCACAGGCAGCAGACGGAACGCCGACTTAATGTCACACTTTGCTAATAGTGCACCCGGGCCACAAGAGTGCACCATGCGCAGGGCCTGGTCAAATGATGTATACCTGACCGAACAAAGGTCATCAGGGATGGCATCATTGACCGAATGGCCAGCCGGGTACGACAGGTGGTGAATCAGACGAAACTCCCCCGGTGTCTTTTTGGGGACTAATCCCAAAGGGGAAACCTTCAGATTGGGAAAGGGCGGGGCGTGAAAGGGTCCAGCCACCCTACCTGCATTGACCTCTTTGGCGATACTGAGAGCGGCCACCTCCTCCCTGCCCTTAAGGGAAAATAAGTTGGGTGCATCTTGGGGGGACCTATCCCCTTCAAACGGAATGCGAAACCCCCGCTGGAAACCTTCCAGCAAGTAAGCAGCGTCTCCCCTCCTTGGGTATGCTGCGAGCCAACGCTCCAGCATGACCACATTAATTGGGGAGGGGGCCTTTTGATTGACCAGCCCCCTCAGCGGCAGGTCTGCCTGTTCCTTGTCCACCTCTACCCCTGCACTGTTTTCTATTGCACTCACCATTGGCCAAGAAGCTCCAGTACAGCAGGCGGGCTGGAACCCCCTGCCCCGCCACCTGGCGGGGTGCCTGCGCTGGAGCAGCTCGCTGGACTGCATGTCCACAATGAAACCTCTCCCCAGGCGCAGGGCGCGTGGGGGTCATATACAGAAGCCACAGCTTCTGACAGGGCTCATCCCACCTCATCTCCTGGTGTAGGGGTACTCTCATTCGAAATTCCTCGTCGTAAGCCAACCACGACGGGCTGGGGAAATCAACCATTGCCCTGTAAATGTTGTCCAAATACTGGACCATCGGAATGGCCAGATCAGGCCGGGCCCTAAGGTACACCGCCATGTATATGAGATATGCGGGCAACCAATTGGCCCACGTGCGAGGTGGCTTACGACGGCGGGACTGCTCCTTGTCCTTTTCGTCTTGCCCCTCCCTCTCTTCCTTGGTGGGTTCCCTGTTAAGCAGGGAGAAAATGTTCACGTACTCCCCCCGCCAAATTTTTTCTTTAGTGGCTTGGGCCAAATGATCCCCAAGGGGTAAAGAGTACTCCGCCGTCGGGAGTGCCGACACCGGCACGTTAACAGTGCGGGGCATGAAAATTGGGGCTGCAACCTGCCCTGAAACCCCCGCAGCACTCCCTGTAACAGGAGGACCCCCACCCCATGAGTGTCCTGCTGTCGGCAAAGCCGCAACTGGGTATGCTGGGGGTTGCTGTCCCCCAGTCCCAACCTGACGTGGCCACGGCCACTGCAGGCCCTCCCCTGTGGTGGATGTCGGTGTGGGTGCATTAGTTTGAACCGGATACTCACAAGTTGCACCCCCATGGGCCGCCCCCACTGGGGGTTCCGGCCCACGGCGGGCGTCAGAGCTCGCGACCGGAATCGAGCTCGGCGGACACACCCGACCACCACCAACTGGAGGTATCTGCTGCGCGGGAAGCTGCAAGGCCACGGCGGGCACCGGCCCATGGGCCTCAAGCAGCTCAACCCGCCGGCCACCTGCTGAAGATTGGCCGGCGCCGCGGTGAACTGTAAGCCAAAAGGTGCCCCCGATGGAGTAGAAACCCCCATGGACGCCTCCAAGGCCGCCATGCGGGCCAAAAGGGCGTCCACATTCACGGAGCCCCCGATGCAAAGGGGGCCAAGGGGGCATGCGACCCACTGGCCGCCATGCCTAGGGCCGGTGCAGATGCACTTGGGCCCGAGTATGGCCATGGCCGAAGCTCCGGCCCTTGAGGCACCTGGGGCATACCCTGCCAAGGAAGTGGCCCCAGCCCACCCTCCTGTGAAAAAACAATGGCCGGGGGATGGAGGCCAGGGGCCAGAGGCCCAGCGGCACTATGCCCACCCACCTGTCCCAAGCCCATGGCCGAGGATTGCGGGCCGGGGGCCGCAGCCCCCGCTGGGCTGGCCTGGGGCTGTCCAGCCTCAGGCCACGGGTTGATCTGCCCCATACCACCGGTCCCGGTGGTCGCCCCCGCGAAGGGGGCCACCTGAGGGGGGGCAGTCGTGGTCCTCCGATCCGGCTGCCGCCTCCTTGTCGGGCGAACTGAATTCGCCATCGCCTTCTTTCTGGAAGGCATCGATCCTGGGTGGGAAGCCTGATAGCAGGCGAAGAAAAACCGCTTGCTGCCCGAATGGAGGCTTCCCTGGCACGGAGAGCGACGGAGCTAAAAACTTCTCCTCTCCGTCGCTTTCACAAAATGGCAGCTCGGCTGCCTCGCGGCCACCCCTTTTAAAGGGTGCTGGCCACGCCCCCTAACTACCCGGATGCCCAAGTCCGGTGGGGGGGCCCCGCAAAGAGCGCGGCGGCCATTTTGGCACCACGCTTGCATTATCTTGGTTTTCTTGATGTTAAGTCTCAGGCCAGCTTTTGCACTCTCTTCTTTCAACCTAATCAGTAGCTTCTTTAAATCTTCCTCACTTTCTGCCATTAGGGTGGTATCGTCTGCATATCTCAAATTGTTGGTGTTTCTCCCAGCAATTTTGATCCCATATTGTGATTCCTCCATCCCTGCATTGCACATTATGTGCTCTGTGTATAGGTTGAAAAGGTAGGGTGATAAAATGCAGCCTTGTCTTACTCCTTTTCCTATTCCAAACCATTCTGTCATTCCGTGTTCTGTCCTAACTGTTGCTTCTTGACTCTTGTACAGGTTTCTCATGAGGCATATGAGGTGTTCTGGTATTCCCATTTCTTTAAGTACTTGCCACATTTTATTGTGGTCCACGCAGTCAAAGGCCATGGTGTAGTCAATAAAGCAGAGGTATACTTGTTTCTGATATTCTTTTGTTTTCTCCATGATCCACCATATATTAGCAATGTGGTCTCTAGTCCCCCTGCCTCTTCTGAAACCCGCCTGCACCTCTGGCAATTCTCTCTCCACATGCTGCTGAAGTCTATCCTGTATTATCTTGAGCATCACCTTGCTAGTGTGTGGGATGAGTGCAATTGTTCGATAATTTGAACACGCTTTGGCACTACCCTTCTTTGGGATTGGATAAGGGTAAACAATCTTTGTAGTGGATAAGGGTAAACAATCTTCTATGATGCGGGTTGTTCAATATTGACAGGTAAGGAGAGGGCCTAATTTCATTGTAGGGTGTCCTATCAAACAGGGGTGCAGATAATTTACTTGAGTCAATTTGTCGATGTATATCGAGGATCCTTTGCTTAATTGCTTCTCTGGCACGGGCAAGACCTATACAAAGAACATAAAGTTTCGAGAAACCATATGTTGTCAATGTCCTTTCTATAGAATTGAACCATGTAGGCCTAATTGATTCAGACATCATAAATTCAAGTAGACCAGATGGTGAAAATAGCAGTTTTAGCCAGTACATAGCAGCACAGATTAATAACCTGGCCTGCACTGTGTACATGCCAGTTTCTAGTCTCAAGGTAGCATTAGAGACGCTGGTTGGAGTCTGCAGGATCATCCTCAAAAATTTGGCTTGGTCCCCCATTATTGAATTGGAGGATATTGCAGATTTTCCAATAAAAATTAATAAAAGGATTAAAGAAGTATTAGATAAAAATGAAGTTTTCCTGCTGAAAGACTGGATACAGGCCTGTAGAGATAATGAGAGAAAAACAACTTTGTATTTACAATTGAAATTGAATTGGCTTCAGATAGGGATGGTAAATAAGTGGAATTGTAAATTTTTGAATGAAGCTGGATTAGAAAGAGAGAGTACTGAATTTGAAGAACTAGTTCTAAAAATAAGAAAGGGACAAAGAGGAATAAAGGGGCTGGTGAGAAAATATATATATAATGATAAACAAGGAAGGTAATCCACAGGAGGAATTGAAAGTAAAATGGGAACAGGATCTAGGGATAAAGATAGAGGATCAACATTGGAAAAATAAATGGAAGAAAAGAATTATGAGAACTCTGTTGGTAAGAGTAAAGGAGCACAATTATAAAATGTTGTGGAGATGGTATTTGACCCCAGTGAGATTACATCAGATAAATAAAAAGAATGATAAAATGTGTTGGCGTTGTAAGACTGCACTGGGTACATACGAACATATGTGGTGGAATTGTAGAGTGGCAAAGAATTTTTGGGAAGGAATTGAGAAAGAAAGAAATGAAATTTTGGGAACAAAAATCAAACTGGGTTCAAATACCATTATGCTGACAGATGTGGAAAATATAAACTTAAGCTAAGATTTAAAAAGTGCTATTAGAAATAATGCTGACAACGGGTAGAATGTGTATTGTGAGAAAATGGAAAAATGAAGTTAATATAAAAATTGAGGAATGGTATAAGGAAATGTGGGATTTAGCATTGAATGATAAGTTAACACATGAGATAAATATGAAAAAGGGTATTATTAAAGAAAATAGATTCTGGAAGGTATGGAAAACCTTTGTGGATTACTCATTGAAGGGTGAAGAGTTGAATAGACCTGTACCTGCTCACAAGACTTTTTGGGAATGATTTTACTGAGAAACTCCATGCTCTCCAGGGCAATGTAAATAACACATGGTGGTTAGTTTTTTCTTTTTTTCTTTTTCTTTTTAATATTGGTTAAATTGTTTACTCTTATATTTAGTTATATTATATTTTTACTAAAAGTATGAGCTAGAATTGTGACTTGGTGGATATAAGATATAATAGAGATTATGTAATGTATACTGAGATGGTGAAAAAACAAATTTTTTTAGATTTGGTATTAGATAAAAACTTAGTATTAATAAATATAATTATAAGACTGAAGGGGGAGGCAATATAATACCGAGTCACAACAGAATTATAGACTTATGACTTGTTGTTTTTATTATTGTATGTGATTTTGAAGTTTGTCTTTATATATTGTATTTATGTTAAAAATTCAATAAAATTATTTTAAAAATTTGGCTTGGGTCACCTCAAGGGGATTAATATTTGAGCCAACACTGAAAGGGTACATCATTTGTGTAAGAGATTTAGCTTAGAATAATCTAAGGGCCACCACTATATTGTGACCACCCTTCCTCTAAAAGAAACTCTGTATTGCACTGGCGCTTTTCTTTGCCTTAGTGGCTATGTGCATTGTGTGTAGGTTTCTGCCCCCATTTGCTTGAAATATTACCCCTAAATAATTAAAGTGGTGAATTTGTTCAAAGTGACTATCTAAATAAGCAGTTCTGAAATTATTTTGAGGAACAGACTTCAGGACCTTGGATAGCTCTGAGTTTGATCCCAGACCAAGCTGGATAGGGAATTCTAGGAGATGCCACAAAGGGGTGACAAACTGTGAGCAAACAATGATGAAATAAATTAGTAATTCATTACTAAATCAGTAAATATCGGCTAAATAAAAAAATTGCTTGTTATCACTTTTTTATTACTAGGAAAAAGAAGACATGTTTTTCAGACTTCTTGCCTCACGAATAAGAGATCAGAGTTCCTCATAGGCTTAAAGCAGGGTTGATCCTAAAATAAGTCATTTCCTTCGCATGGACACCCAGAAGCTTTAAAGAGGAAAGGCAGGGGTAACTTTGGGATCATTGTTGTTGCTCTCTACATCTGTGTGTGCATATAACCCCGGGTGATATATTCACAAATTCTCACTTGCCACTCTTTCTTGCCCTGGGAACAAGCAATAATGTTAGATGTCCTTTATTTTTTCCTCTTACATGGGAGCAAAGTAGGAAGGATTGCACTGTGATTTGTATTTAGAAAGAAATTAAAAACTCCAGTCCCAGCCAAGTGTATCATTAAATTATACTGATCTCCAAAATAAATCAGCTTGTTTACTTGGAGAAGATTAAGGGAAAGGGAAATCAAATTTCTCTCAGATTTTATCCCTAATTTGAAAAGGGAAAGACAGTTCTCTCAGATTTTATGCCCAACTATATTGATAAAGTCGCCTGGATATTATCCTAATTTGACATGCAATGGATATCCTTCTGGTTATAAAAAATGAAAATCAGGCCAGCATGGCCAAATGTATTTTTCTTCCTCTTGGATTTTATGCCCAAACAATTTACATTGATAAAATCTTCAAAATATTATCCTAACTTGAGACGCGGCAGATATTCTTCCAGTAATAAAATATGCAAATGAGGCCAGGATTGCCAAATGTATTTTTAAATATCTAGAAACACAAGCAAGGTCTTGTTTAAACAGAAAATTAAATGTCAAGGTAGTCCTTAGGATAGGGGAAAATAATTCTTTTTCTTTCCAGATGAATTAGTCTTTTGTACTACTTTCATGCTTCAGTATTCTCCAATTACTTCCCTGCAAAATACTTATATGAATGCAAGGAGACAACAGAGAGAGACTTAGCATTCTTTTATTGAAAACTAGCATAGTTTGCCCGGGGATGCTGGGCTGTTTTAAATTGTGTTGGAAGGTTTTTCTTTTGTTAATGTTTGTATAAATGAGGTTAGTCTGTAATTGTGATTTTTAAAATGTTTATTTATGCACACGGCCTGTTATAAACTGTGATCAGATTTTTTGGGTTTGTTCTTGTGGATTAAAAAAAGAGGAAAGGATGATATAATTTTTTACAATTATTTTATTTAACCAAATAATGTTTCAGTATGTGAATTTTTAAAAAATAGTTGTATCTTGGATAATAATTTTAAAAATGTGAAAGTACTTTTTTTTACATTCAATGTTTTTAAACTGTGTTTAGATGTTTTGGGGGGGTGAGTGAAAACTCTACACAGTATTTTAGAAATGTTTTTATTTTATTATTGTGTGATTTGTTTGTGATTTGTGTGAATGTGTGATGCAATGTTATGTTTTTGACTGTTTTTTCTCTTGTGGCCACTGGGTGGGACTGTTGAGTATTTCTTTTACTTTGACTGTTTTTTCTCTACTGGCCTCTGGGTGGCGCTTCTTCCGGTAAGTAGTCTCTTTCTTTCCTCATTTCAGTTCCGGCCATTGTGGAGGAAGGATGTCTGCTGGTAAGTTGGCTGGTTTAATTTCTTATGGGGTTTTGGTTTGTTTTTTAATGTTTTTGTTTGTTTTTTGTGTGATTTTTTAAAATTAATGGTTTATTTATTTTAATTATTTTGGTGTTTGTTTGGGGTTTTTTTTCCTCTTTCCTTTCCGCGGCCTGGGCTTACTGGCCGGGCCCCGGGGACCTGACCGCCAGGTTTTTTTTCCTTCCTCCAGCCTGAGCTTGCTGGCCGGGCTGGGGCAAGGCCAGCACCAGGGGGCATTGTGGGGGGTGTTCCTTCCCACGGCCTTGCCTTGCTGGCTGGGCTGCAGGAATCCATGTGGTTGCGGGGGTGGTTCCTTCCTGCTGCCTGGCTTTGCTGGCTGGGCAGTGGGAAGCCATGGGGTGGGGGGGTTTCCTTCCCATGGCCTTGCCTTGGTGGCTGGGCTGCAGGAAGCCATGCGGTGCATGGTTTTTTTTTCCTTCCTGCGGCCTGGCTTTGCTGGCTGGGCTGCGGAAAGCCATGGACCGGGGGGTTTCCTTCCCATGGCCTTGCCTTGCTGGCTGGGCCATGGGAAGCCATGCGGTGTGGGGGGTTTCCTTCCCACAGCGTGGCTTTGCTGGCTGCGCCGCGGGAAGCCATGGGGCAGGGGGGTTTCTTCCCATGGCCTTGCCTTGCTGGCTGGGCCGCAGGAATCCATGCGGCGCCAGGGGTTCCTTCCTGGGGCCTGTCTTTGCTGGCTGGGCAGCGGGAAGCCATGGGGGTGGTTTCCTTCCCGCAGCCTTGCCTTGGTGGCTGGGCCATGGGAAGCCATGCGGCATGGGGATTTTTCCTTCCTGCAGCCTGGCTTTGCTAGCTGGGCAGCAGGAAGCCATGGACTGGGGGGTTTTCCTTCCCGCTGCCTTGCCTTGCTGGCTGGGCCACGGGAAGCCATGTGGCACGGGGGGGGGGGGTTTCCTTCCCATGGCCTGGCTTTGCTGGCTGGGACACGGGAAGCCATGGGGTGGTGGGTTTTCGTGGGAAGGCCTGCGGCGTGTCTGTGAGGTGCTGTGTCCGCCTGCGCTTGACTTGCCCTCATGTTGGGTTTTTTATTTTTATTTTTCGTGCACCAGCTTCCTCAGCATTCTATGCGCTCATGGCGCGCAGGACGCTGGGGCTTGTAGTTTGGCATTTGCGTTTTCGGTTTCTGCAGCATTTTTTCCCTGCGGCTTCATTTTGATTGGCCACGGCGCATTTCCGAACATTCCTTTTGCTCGTGCCTCTCAGCCTGATTGGCTGTGGCGCAGCGCGGCCCAAGGAATGTTGGGAAATGGAGTCCTTTCTTTTTGTTTGTGATCGGGGGGCTCCTGCCTCACTGGTGCAAAATTCAACCCGACAGTTACCTGCGAACCCCAGTCGGGCGAGTGCACGGAGGCTCAGACGGGGCTAGTGGGGCCTGGCTAAACATCCTTTGTCACATTCCAATGGTTAACACACAGATTTATAGGTATAGATGAAACACTTGTTCTTGCAGTGTAAAGGCCATCTGTTTCATCACTATGAAATCACTTGGGAGAGAACTTGCATGATCTAGCCTTAATTTGCATCCTATTCTATTACGCATTTGTGACCCTCAAGGATTTTCCCTTGTGTCTGTAAGACAAGCTGTTGCTGCAAGGTAAATGTAAAAGTCACCCTTGCTCAAAAGCCACTCGTATTCGACTAGGATTCAATGCTCACCTCTGCTTCAAAGCCGAAGAGCCAGCACTGTCTGCTTCTGCAGCCATTTCTGTGGTCATGTGGCAGGCATGACAAGACACCAGAGCAGACAGAATGCTGTTTACCTTCCCACGGAAGTGGTCCCTATTTATCTACTTGCAATTTCTTGTTTTCAAACTGCTAGGTTGGCAGAAGCTGGAACAAAGTTGGGAGCTCATTCCATCCTGCAGTATTTGGGTATCGAACATCTGACCTGCCACCTTCCAGTCAGTGTCTTAGCCACTTGAACCACTGCAGTCCCTGCAGCACTGCAAAGTGCACTTTGCCACTACTGCAAAGACTGGGTTTAATCACTCTCTAATTATACTTTTCTACAAAAGTTTACCACTTCACTGTTGAATTGCTATAAGACCACTCCCTCCCATACACACACTTTAACCTTAGAGATGGACATGTGCATTCCTTTGATGACAGAGTTAGCTCACTCTGACTCTTAAACCAGTGATGACGAACCTTGGCACTCCAAGTGTTCTTGGACTTCAATTGCCAGCTCATGTCAGCACTCCAGGAGCAGCGGCCACTCCCCTGACTTGGTTTTCCTGTTGGAGTGGTGGCTGAGTGATCTGAAAGTACAGATGTAGAAACTACACCTGTGTCATGGTCAGATGACTATCTGGTTTCTCTTGATTTTTTGGGAGTGATGCCACACCACAGGGAGGCAAGACCCATTAAATTGGTCCAGCCCTGGCAACTTATGGATTCCGTGAGATTTCAGATGGAGTTGGGGCTTTTTCCTCCGGATAGGCTGCATGATTCGGCTGAGGCCTCGTTTGCCCTATGGGCAAAGGAGGTGACCTCGGTCTTGGATACAATCGCGCCAATTGCAGGAAATTGCGGCCTCTCTTATCCTGCAGAGTGCATAGTGCTCCCTGATACACGGATGATCTCAGGGAGATGAAGTGGGTGAAGAGATGCCTGGAGCGCCATTGGGTGAGGACCTGGTGCGAATGCAACCAAATACGAGTTAGAGCCACTATCAGAGCCTACCTCGTGGCAATGAGGAGGGCAAAGTGCCAATACTTCGCCTCCCTCATTGCCTCTGCTGATAATCGTCCAGCGGCTCTGTTTCGGGTCACCAGGTCCCTCCTTGGCAGGGAGGGGCCAGGGCCTGGATGGCAGGGCTCAGCTGACGATTTTGCCGACCATCTTGCAGAGAAAGTTGCTCGCATCTGTGAGGGGTTTAATCCTGACGTGGAGCTAGATCGCTGGAGAGGGCTGGAGTAGAGTCTGGCCATGTTATCTGGGATCGGTTCGATCCAGTTGTCCCTGAGGAAGTGGACAAGCTCCTTGGAGCTGTGCATGATGCCACTTGCTTATTAGATAGCTGCCCTGCCTGGCTGGTAAAAGCTGCCAGGGCTAATATGGGCAGCTGGGTCAGCGCGATGGTGAATGCTTCTTTGTGGGAGGGGGTGTTCCCAGTGGCTTTCAAACATGCACTGGTGCACCCCCTTCTAAAGAAGCCATCGCTCGACCCCACAGTTATTTCAAATTTTAGACCAATCTCCAACCTTCCCTTTCTGGGGAAGGTGTTGGAAAGAGCAGTGGCACAGCAGCTCCAGGGGGTTCTGGATGATACAGATTATCTGGACCCATTTCAGTCAGGATTCTGGCCCGGTTATGGTACTGAGACTGCATTGGTCGCACTCTTGGATGATCTCTGGCGGGAGCGGGACAGGGGCAACTCCTCTGTCATTGCTCTCCTTGACCTTTCTGCGGCTTTCTTTACCGTCGACCACAGTATCCTTCTGGGCTGGCTCCGAGGTTTGGGGGCCCAGGGCATGGTGCTGTCCTGGTTTTCCTCATTTCTGAGGGGCCGGACCCAGTCGGGTGTCTTTAGAAAGCAAGCTGTCCAGTCCTAGGTCACTCCCATGTGGGGTTCCTCAGGACTCTCACCTCTACTGTTTAACATCTACATGAAACCGCTGGGTGAGATCATTCGTTCCCATGGGGTAAGGTATCATCAGTATGCTGATGATACCCAACTGTACATCTCAGCCCATGGGGACCCGGGTGATGCAGTCAAAGTCCTGACCAGGTGTCTGGAGGCTGTTCAGGTCTGGATGGGGAACAACGGGCTTCAGCTGAATCCCGGCAAGATTGAGTGGCTGTGGGTAGGGGGTCCAGTGCTATACCGGGAACTACCATCTTTGGTTCTGGATGGGGCAGTGTTGCCTCAGACAGATACCGTGCACAATTTGGGGGTCCTCTTGGACTCACGGCTACTGCTCAAAGAGCATGTGGCAGCCGTGGCCAGGAGGGCCTTTGCACAGCTTCGAGTCATTCACCAATTGTGCACACTCCTGGATCGGGATGCCTTGCTCATGGTCACTCACGCTCTGGTCACCTCCAGATTGGATTACTGCAATGCACTCTGCATGGGGCTGCCCTTGGAGACTGGTCCAGAATGCCGCTGCCCGTGCAGTGATGGGTTACGGACGGTATGCCCATGGCTCACCTGTGCTACGGGAGCTGCACTGGTTACCGATATGCCTCCAGGTGCAATTCAAGGTGCTGGTCTTGACCTGTAAAGCCCTTCATGGCATTGGACCTGGGTACTTAAGAGACCGCATCACCCCAAGGTTATCAGCCCGTCCAACAAGGGTAGACAGGAGGGGCACTTTGGCGGTCCCATCAGTAAAAGAAGCTTCTCTTATGGGGACCAGAAGGAGAGCCTTCTCCGTGTCTGCCCCAGCCCTCTGGAACCTCCTTCCATCAGAATTGCGCCTCCAGTTGGAGCTACTCCCCTTCCCTTCAGGAAGATGTTGAAAACCTGGCTCTGCCAACAGGTGTGGGGTACATTTGGCTCCATATCTCAAGCTTGTTGGCTTATTTAGCCTGCCTGTTGTGGGATTGAGCCACCCCCCCCCCCCTTTTGTTCTTTTGTTCTCTGATAAACCTGTTTTACTGTGGGTGGAGGGAGGGTTAGGGTAGCTTTTAATGATGATGATGATGGTTTTTATGTATTTTAATTTTGCTTTTAGATGAGGTTTTTATGTAATTGTTTTATTGGTAATTATTTTATCTTTCTTGTATTGTACATATATGTATATTTTTCTGTTGTTGCCGCCCTGAGTGGTGTGTTGTACTAGGAGGGCGGGGTAGAAATCTAGAAAATAAATAATAAATCTAGAAAATAAATAAATACAGGAACTGCTCCAGCCCAGCCATGCATGTGCAGCAACAACTCCTTCTGTACATGCGTAGAACCCTTCTGCACTGAACCCTTCTGTGCATGTGCAGGACCCTTCTGCGCAGAACCCATGCACAGTAACTACTTTCCCCGCCAGTCAAATTACGGGATGGTGGCGGGAAATTGCAGGATTGAGTGCTGAAATATGGGAAATCCCGGCCAATCTGGGATACTTGACAGGTATAGTTCAGTATCTCCTTATTTAAAGAAATGAGTGACATTTTAAAGTTTTAAAGTACAGGATGGTCAAAGGCCCCAAAAAGCACTTTTAAAAAAATTAGCTCCATCTTACTTTAAGGGGATAGACTGGGTTTTTTTTGTTTTTTTTTTTCTAATTTGAGGATCAATAAAGACGAGGCAAAACTCCCCATCCCCAACCACTGCCTCCAGAAAACATATGCTAATTGCTAGCAACTACACACATGGAGCTTTTTAAATATTTATAAAATTAAAATGAAAGAAAATGCAATATGAAAATGAGAACATTTATATGAGAGAGTTTATAAGATGAACTGTTATGTGAACATTCATTTTTAAACAATATCTTGCAGCAAAACACCTAGGTATAGCTGCATCTGCCATTGTTAAATCTTTTAAACTTCTTGCTTTTCCATTTCATGAAAAACTAGAATACTTATTTTCTTATAATCTTAATGCTACAACCTCTGTTTGATTGAAAGAAGACTCATGGCCTGTCCACTTCAATGCTCAAAAAAAGCATAGAGCAGCTGAACAGAATACAACACAAGCCATCAGTCAAATCATGGGAATTTGTTCCACCATTTAGCATGGCTAGCTATCTTAACCTATAAAACCAAGTGTTCACCGTTGGACCTGGCTATAGGTTGCTATGCGTCGCCCTACTGACCCGCACCCACCCTTCGTGCGCACGGCCGAATTGCCTACGCAGGTCAACGAAGGATTTAAAAATCCGGCACGGGGGCCTCAGCCCCACAAATGGCAAGAAAGGGAAAGAACTTCACTTCCCAATATTCCTTGCGCTGCGCCGCGCCAGAGCCAATCACGCTGAGAGGCTCTCGCACGGCGCAGCGTTCGGACACGCGCCGCAGCCAATCGAAAGAAACGCATTTTAAAAAAACCCAGCAAAAACACAAAGCACCAACCCATAACTACAAGCCCCAGCGTCCTGCGCGCCCACGCAGAACGCTGAGGAAAACGGCGCCCGGAAAATTAAAAAGAAAAACAGCTCACAGGCAAGCAAACACCAGCCGGCTTTCTTTTACTCACCCGCGGTGCCTGAAGCTCCCGAATGGAGTTTCCCCTTTAACATCAGTGGGAGGGGGTGGCGATCCCCCTCTCCGCTGCCTACCCTAGTGTTGGGAGGTTTGTGGGGATAAAAGGACTATATTGCCCCAACCCATCTGGAAACAAAAGATGAGGCAGAGAGGATCGATCCCCCACCACCCCTCCTTTAAAAAACTCTGTCTTTTCTTCTCTTTAAAAACGGAGTTGTTTTAAGAAGGGGGTGGGGGATCGATCCTCTCTGCCTGTTCCTCTGTGTCCAGAAGTGTTGGGCCAATATACACCTTTTATCCCAAAAAACCACCCAACACTAGGGTAGCCAGCGGAGATAGGGATCGCAGCCCCCACCCACTGATATTAAAGGGGAAAAACGATCTACTTTCACGATTCCACAAAAACAAAGCACGACTCCACAAAAACAAAGCACAATAACACACTACAGCTCCCCTCCCCACCACCTAGCCCACCCTTCCTAACCCCCAATGACCATGCCCCCATCCCCACCACGGGCCGGCGCCGTAGATAATCCAACGAGTCCGGCCTGCGAAAAAAAACCCAGCCTAACACCACATGGTATTTCAATGGGCCACCCAGCCACCAAGGCCGGCCCACAGAAATACCCACACCAAAAACACAAACAACAACATTCAAAAAAAGCAAAAACAATACTAAACATAAAAATTACAAGGAAAATCTTCCACAAACAATCCAAAAAAAAAAATCAAGGACAAACACAACCCCCCACCCCCCACAAATCACAACAAAACCACCCCTAACAAAACAGAGATCACAACTTACCAAGACACGTGCAGCCTCACCGAGAATCAGAATTGAAATGAGAAAAGAACAGGAAGAATACACAGGCCAGGACAAAGTCAACATTAAAACATTACGCAACAGCACCACCAAGTGGCCACAGGAAATATTACACTCAATGAATTCAAATTGATCTCCAACCATCTACAAAAAACATACACTTACACATTTTTTAAAAAATCTTATCCAAAGTACACCTATCACCAAAAACCACATAGGAACACATTATTTTTAAAAATGCAATTATTGGGGAAAAAATATATCAACCTTATCTCTTTTTAAAATCCAAATTTTTTTAATAACAGTTTAAAACACTACCTACGTATAAAAAAACAATATATTTAAAAAATAACATAACTAATTTAAATACACACACAACAAAAAACATCCAACACCATTTCTCATATTTTTTAACAAACAAAACCCCCAAAAAAGCCCGCCAACGCCGGGCAACCCTTGCTAGTAAATATAAAAGTAAATATTAGAGTTACAGATGTATTTCAAAAAAAGATTATTTTCCCCTTTATTAATTATAATGAAATAGTAATGTATATTCATACCTTCTGGCTGGATATACGCATCAGAAACAAGTCACATCAAAGCAGATGAAGCAACTTCTAAAAAGAACTGCAGTCGCTCAAGTAGCTAAGATGCTGACTGGAAGGTGGGAGGTCAGCACTTCGATACCCGAATACTGCAGGACGGAATGAGCTCCCGTCTTTGTCCCGGATCCTGCCAACCTAGCAGTTTTAAAGCAAGAAATTGCAAGTAGATAAATAGGGACCACTTCAGTGGGAAGGTAAACAGTCTTCCATACACTCCGGTGTCTAGTCATGCCTGCCACATGACCATGGAAATGTCTGTAGAAGCAGATAGCGCTGGCTCTTCGGCTGTGAAACAGAGATGAGCATTGAACCCTAGAGTTGGATACAACTGGCTTTCGAGCAAGGGTGACCTATGCTTTTACCTAAACAGAAAAAGCACAGCACATACCTTGTGCTTTGCTCCAAAAATATGTTTGTAGTAATATATTAAAAAGTTAAAAACAGAAGCCAATGTTGTGAAAACTGTAAAGGCCAAAATGAAATAAAAATCAAAATGAAATCCTATTGCCCGGGTAGTGTTGGGGTGCGGGCATTATGCTCGGGCCTCACCACTGCTTCTGGAGCTGCACTGGTTACCAATTTGCCTCTGGGTGCAATTCAAGATGCTGGTCATTACCTACATGGTAGTGGGCCAGGATACCTATGAGACCGCATCATCCCAATATCATCTGCCCATCCAACCAGGGTAGACCGAAGGGGCTCTCCAATTGTGCTATCAGCTAGAGGGGCTTGCCTTTCTAGCACAAGAAGGAGGGCCTTCTCTGTGACTGCCCCGGCCCTTTGGAACCTCCTGCCAGTGGAACTGAGGCAACAGTCAGAATTGCTGCCCTTCGGGAAAGAACTGAAAACCTGGCTGGTGGGGCAGGTGTCGGGGGTTGGAGGAGAAATAACCCCCGCCTGCTGGCTGGTTAAATAAGAACCATCCTCCCTTTTTTAGCATGTGCGGGTGGGTTTTAACAGGGTTTTAAAGGGGATTTACTGTTTTAATGGGGTTCTATTTATTGGGGGGGGGGGAGTTCATATTGTAAGCCACCCAGAGTCCTTTTGATTGGGGCGGCTATAGAAATCTGAGTAAATAAATAAATAAATAAATTTTAAAAAATGAAATTAAAAAAGAAAAAGAATTTTTAAAAGAAAAATAAAAGGCTGCCATTTTAACCCAGAGGCTTGAGTGCCATCAAAAACAAGGAGAGTGACTTCTGACAGAAGAAGGATTGAAAAGGAAGTGTATGTATGACCTCAGTTTTTAAAATGGATAAATTACAAGTAAACTTCCTTGCTCCGGTGAATTACATCCACCTCTGGTATTTTCAAAGAACCACAGTGATGACCGGAAGATCATCAGCAGTTCAAGACCCGAGTGCTGTGTGATGGAGTGAGCTCCTGTTATCTATCCCAGCTCCTGCCAATCAGTTTGAAAGCAAGAAATTGCAAGTAGTTAAATAGGTACCACTTCAGTGGAAAAGGTAACATTGCTCCATGTGCTCCAGTATCTAGTCATGCCTGCCACATGAGCAGAGAAACATCTGCTCTCAAACAGCACTGGCTCTTTGGGTATAAACAGAGATGAATATTGCACCCTAAATTTGGGCATGATTGGCTTTCATGCAAGGGAGACCTTTACTGGTATTTTTACAAAAGTAAATATTGAATTTAGTGATATAGTTTAATCTCACTGTTTAAATAAACAAAATATATTCTGGCCTAGCAAAACTGGATCCCTCCTCATGCTTTATAAAAATTCTGACAGAATAGCATATAGCTAAGAACTCTTATAGCTAAGACCTCTTGAGGAGGATGGTGGAGGACAGAGGTGCCTGGCGGGTAATGGTCCATGGGGTCGCAAAAGGTCAGAGTCGACTGTGTGACTGAACAAGAACTCTTTAAAGTGTTTTTTCTACCCACTATTCCATTTATATCTGAAAACATCAATAGCAAACAGTGGTCATCTGTATAGTTTGGACAAAGACATGAAGCAGAATCCAGCTCTCTCCCTCACACACATGGGTCAACACTTTTAGACATCTCTACCAGATCTCCTTGTCCTGCTGCATAGTAGAGCCTGCCTCGTAATCTTTTCAGCATTGCTCTTTTGCTTAAAATAGGGACATGATGATGTCTGGGAAAATAGCTCAAAAACATTTGATTGCATCACTTTTCATCAAACCATGCTGTCGTCTCCTATATCCCAGTGCAAATTATTAATTAGTTGAGCCATAAAATCTCTGTTCTTCCAGATGGTGCTGGTATTCTAAAATGGATTGTCCCAGGGATGGTTATCCAAAAGGCAATGTTCTTTCTGAGAATCAGCTACATTTGTAGGCTTTTTCTCCCTTCTGCTGGCAGCATTACAAGAAGATGGGGTGGGTGGATGTTTCATTATCAGTCCTGGCAGGTCAGACAGACACTGTTCTGACTCCCTGACTGCAGCAGTAACATTCTCCCCAAAGTATTGCCATACACTGGCAAGTAATACTCTTCAAATAATATCCAATTGTGATAGCCCTCCAAACTGAGGGACAGTTCTTGTAGATTTTTGGGCTGCATGGCAGTGTTTTCTTTCATTGTAAGGAATGGACTTTCAACATATAAGAACATGTGTTGCCAGTCTTTTCTGCAGATGCAACTTTCTTTGAAGTCTACAAACCAAGGAAAATCCCTTCAGAGCGACCAAATGAAATCATAAATGATACTGCTGTGCTGAAAAAAGCTCATGCCTACCCTGAACACCACCACCACCACCCGTTATCTCAATTCACCACATGACACCCCATTCTCACCCATTTTGCCCTTCAGAATGGTATCACATAAGGCTTTGAAAGAAACTCAAGTATTTTGGGGCCTAGGTAGTCTTCTAATACATGCTACTGTTACTCAGAAGTGGAATAGAAAGGAAAAGTAAATTGGTCCGGGTGAATGACTAGTTGCAATGATGGTGCTGACATGAGGAATTTGGATTTTTGGGGCTAGGGGCCATGTTTCCTAGTAGATGGACTGCTGGCAAGTGCACCTCAGGAGGAATGGTAAGACTGTGTTTAGTCACAGCATGAAGAACTTCATCAGGAAGACTTTAAACTGAATTGGAAGCAGTAGGGAGGTGCAAGCACTGAGGCAAAGATAGATGAAGGTTTATGCACAATTAGAGGAGCACACCAAGTAACTCTAGTGGGGATCAATAATAATCTTCATTAAAATGTACAATGGAAAGCAGACCATAAATCACTCTCTCTCTGATGTCTATGCATGAATGCAAGGAGTACAGAAAACAAACAAGAAGAATGATAAATCTAAGGTCAGGAGGATAAAGGTGACGTTATAGGAATAACTAGCATATTTTTGCCTGGCACAGCCGGGCTTTTTGTGTATGCCTGTGTGTTTTTGGTGGTATGGGTTACACACACACACACACACACACACACACACACACACACACACACACACACACACACACACACACACACACACACAATACACACACATTCAAAACACACACACAACACAATACAGCCACACACACAACCATGCACACACACAATATACACACACTCACACTGCACACACAACACAACCAAACACACACTCATTACACACACACACAACACAACACAATCACACACACATACACACACACACACACAATCTTGCTGAAGTTGGGGGGAAGGGATCTCCCTCCTCCCCCCAATCTTCGGTGATGACTCCCAGAAGGCCATGCCGGGGGGAAGGGCCAGCTGGCAAAAGGTAAGTATGGTGGGGGTTAAGGAGGGGGCAAGGTGGTGGTGTGGGGGGGGGGCATACTTACTGGGGCCGTGCCTCCCCCCACTCCCTAACCACCATCGGACTTACCTTTTGCCTGCTGGGTGTCCCCCCTCCCCGGTGCGGCCTTCTGTGTCGGGAGGCGCTCCAGCCTTTTATTTCGTCTCTGCAGGCGTTGAGGCCTCCACGCCCGCAGGGATGAAAGAAAAGGCTGGTGCACCTCCCAACACAGAAGGCCGCACCCGGGGGGGGGGAGAACCAGCCTGCAAAAGGTAAGTGGGGGTGTTAGGGAGTGGGGGCAAGGTGGGGGGCGCTTGGGTGGTGTACTTACTGGTGCCGTGCTTCCCCCCACCCCCTAACCCCCACCTTACTTACCTTTTGAAGGCTGGGTATCCCCCCCCCGGTGCAGCCTTCTACATTGAGAGGCGCACCAGCCTTTTCTTCCATCCCTGTGGGCGAGGAGGCCTCGATGCTCACAGGAATGAAAGAAAAGGCTGGTGCGCCTACCAACGCAGAAGGTTGCACTGGGGGGGGGGAGACCCAGCCTGCAAAAGGTAAGTGCAGTAGAGGTTAGGGATTGGGGTGTGCAAAGTGGGGGGGGGGGGTAGTTGGCCAGCATACTTATCAGGGCCATGCCTATCCCCCCTAACCCCCACCGCACTTACCTTTAGCCGGCTGGGTGTTTTTCCCCCGCATGGTTTTTTTTAAGCTGGCACACCGGCTGCCGCACCTCCTCTGTGCTTGCACCCTTCAGCCTCATTGGCTGAGGGGTGGCGCAGCACGGAGGATGCTGGGCCTGGTAGTTTTTTTGTTGGCTGCATTCGTGGGGCAGTTGCCCCACTGGCGACTGCCGGACCCTTGCGACGATGGTCTGTCGGGGTGAAGGTAAGTGTGGGTGGCTTAGTACGGGATAGTAGGGATGGGTGCAGGTGTGTATAACGGATTCCAATAGTTAACGCCCTTTCTTATAGGTAAAGATTAGAACTTCATGGAATGACTCTCATGACAGGAATACAGCAATTGATAGATATAAATTGTTCAAAAAGAACAGAAAGAGAGGAAGAGTCACACTTTACTTTTTTTGCACAGAAATACAGGACAGGCTTTGTTATCCCAACAAGAACATCTGGATTAATATAACTGGGAAGAAAACAAAAGGAGTCTATTACTGAATGTCCAAGATTCCCGTGGGAAAAACGCCCTTATCTCTTTTTTGAGGAATATAACAGCCATGGTGCTGTATAAGGTGTGTGGGAGTAATTCTGCTACCTCTTGAGCCGCTCGCTGTTCTGTAGCTGGATTCCAGGTTGTGAAACAAGGTTTCTCCTTCAGAAGCGGCTCCTACAAAGCAACCCAAAAGTTATAGTCCTTCTCTTAGAAAAAAAGGCCTTATTGTTAAATATCCCCATTCAGTCCACTCCACTTCAGGTGGAGCGGAATGGGCACTCTTGATCAAGAGAAGTCATTTTATATTTTACTAGCATATTTTGCCAGGCCTTGCCGGCCAGTTTTTTTGGGTGTGTTTTTTGTGTAGGGGTGGTTTGGGTGGCGGTGACTTGGATTTTGTGTTCTTTGAATTTATTTGAATTTTTAAAAATTGTTTATTTTTTATTTGGATTTTTAAAATATTTTTTTGATTGTTGCATACTCTTCCAGCCTCTAGGTGGGGCTGTGATTAAGAATGTGATTGTCTTTATTTCTTCAGTTCTGCTGCAGAGGCATGGAGGCAGGATGTCTTTCGTAAGTGCTCTTGACTTATTTTATTTTGATTTTGTTGTGATTTTGGGGTGCTGGGGTGGGGGTTTAAGTATAGTGTTTCTGTATTTAATTTATTGTTTTTACTTGTTTAGGATTGGTTTTTTTATTTTATATGTGTTTTATTGTTTTGGATATTTCTGATTGTTATTTCTTTTTTCTTTTTTCCATATTTATTTTTGTAATTTGTGTTATTATTGTTTTTTGAGTTAGTTTTCATGGTTTTTCGTTAGCCTTTGTTATTTTGGATGTGTTTTGTTGAGTTTGTTGTTTACTGTTTTGTTGTTTACTGGGTTTATTTGAATTATTTGTTTATTTTTTGTGTTTTTTTTATTTTTGATGGTTGGTGTTGTGTTAACCTGTTTTGTTTTGTTGTGGTTTTGTGGGGTGAAGAACTGCCTGTCCGTCATTTCCTCTTTTCCCCATTGCTGCTTTGAAATTAGGTTTCGATGCAGTGATGGGGAAAAGGAGGAGCCGGCAGTCAGCTCGCTCTTTGTCCGGTAAGGTTTGTTAGGTCAGTCGGGGAAGGAGGAGGCATAGAAGAGCTATCTGCTTCACAATGGTTCTCTCCTCTCGGCCTCCTTTTCCCCTGGCTTACCTAATGGGAGATCGGCAGGCAATGATCTATAAGGGGTGGTGCTCTTCCTTGCGGATTGCTGGCTGCTGCTTTTCTATTACCTCCACCACTGTTTCGTGCTAGTTCTCAAAACAGTGGTGTGGGTAGTACAAAGGCAGCATCCAGTCATTTGCAGGGAGTGTGCTTCCCCTGACGAAGTGCTGCCTGCTGCTGGTTTTCCCCCCCAGCTCAACTTACCTTGAGGCCAGCAGTGGTCTGGCCATATCTTCGGCGGGGTAGCGGGGAGGAGAGGGAGTCCCTCTCCTCCCCATTGCTCCAGGAAAGAAGGCCGGTGGTTGTCTCGCCAAGTTTTTTTTGCGGGTTAGGGTTAGCGAGGCCGTGAGGCACTGCGTCTGCCTGTGGTGGCCTTGCGTTCCTGTTGCATGAGGCGTTATTTTATTTTATTTTTTGCACATCAGATTTTTCAACGTTCTACGTGCTCACGCCCTTCAGCCTGATTGGTCACAGCATGGAGGACGCTAGAAGTTGTAGTTGGATTTTTCTGTCTGCATTCATGGGGCGGCTGCCCCGCTGGCAGCTGCTGGACCCTTGTGGCAATGGTCGGTCAGTAAAAAGGCAAGTGTACGGGGCTCGGTACAGGATAGTATGGACGGGTGCAGGTGTGTATCCTGGATTTCAATGGTTAACGCCCCTCCTTATAGGTATAGATTGAGGAAAATAACAGTCCAATAAATGAAAAATATAAGAAAAATAGCATAGTATCGGCAAAACCTAAGTGTGGATATCTCTGCAGATTCTAAGTCCCATAATTTCTGGAATATTGCCTCACCGCCCCATACGAGATGGTATCACAGGAATCAATCTCAGATGGCAGGATTTGAAAAGTGACTCGTGAACTAAGAAAAAGGTCTGTTTTTATACCATTTTGCCTGGGAAAGTGTCCTGAGAAAGTGCTAATTACCTTCTCAAAGTGACAAGTTTTGTGCATAGATCAAAAGGATACCAGGTGGCTATCTTATCAATGTTCCATCTCAAACCGTGAGATAGAACATCTTCCCAGACAGTGACCTTGGGAGTAAGAACCAAAATCTACTTTCCCAGAGAAAAGGGATGATGCCACTTAATGGCAGGTGCCAACTAATAATGGCTCCAGTTTGGCTAAGCAGAGAATATCGCAGAAACAAAAAAAACCCAGATTTAAAATCCTTAATTAATAACCTACATAAGTATGATGTAATAATTATAAAAAATGAAGCCATCCCAGATGGAATCACAACACAATCAAGGAGAAAATAAGAATGAAACCTTTGAAAAACAAATTGGAAGAATTTCAAAGACACAACGTAGTAGTAATGGGAAAGTTCAATTATCCTGATATCTGTTGGGAGACAAATTTTTCCAAATATGGCCTTTCCAAGAAATTCCTGTCTTGTGTTGCTAATAATTTTCTTCTACAAGAAGTGCAGGAAGAAACTAGAGGAGTAGCTATTGTTGACTTGACTGTAACCAGTAGAGATGACCTGGTGCAAGAAGTAACAGAAAAGGAACTCTGGAGTTCTCTGGCATTTACTGTAATTCACCCAAATCTATAATCTTGGAGCATTTCTGTCATTTAAATGTTTATACTTAGCTAATCTCATTTCACATTCAATGTTTCAATCATTGCTTTTCCTAAAAGAAACCATTCTTTTTTTCAGGTTGCAGCTAGCTCACCCAATAAATACAATTTTTACATGTTGTAAACACAATGAGGTATTGACAATTATTCCATGAAATCAAGGCACCACTGCTACTTTCTATCTTTTTGAAGCAAGCTCATCCAAGTTTGGGAACACAAGTACTGTAGTCTGCATTGCATTCAGAGATGGCAATACTGGACTAGACAAAAAGGGAATAGAGTAGCTCCTTACATTCCTAGATGCTAGGGCAGGGATATGCAACCTATGGCCTGTGGGCTGAGGCTGGCTTGCAGTGCCAATTAATCCAGCCCGTGGTGAGGACCTCAGCGCCAAAAACATGCCAGAAGTGGCAAAAATGTGCCCAAAACACACCAGAAGCCTCCAAAACATACCTAAACTGCACTGGTAGCATGGAAAACCAGCTTTAAAATGTGCCGCCCTCACTCCCACCACCATGGGAAGCAGCATATGTAGCAAAAAAAAAAAAAACCCTGAAAACATGCCATCAATGCACCCGTTGCCACCACCGGAAGTGGCAGAAGTGGGGAGGCTTTGGGCTCAAGGACTGCCTTTCCACCTGCGTCCTGGGCCTCTGCCTCAGCTGGAGCTCAGCTATGACTCTACTATATTGTATTTCTCATGCTTGATTGAATTGCTTATGTATACTTTTGCATTACCGTATGTTTAGCTTGTATTTTGATTATTGATGTTGTCTTTATGGACTCTTTTATATTGTATATTGATCATATTGTTTATATTTTTATTGTATTGCATTTTTGTATTATTATATGTTGGGAACCACTTTGAATTGCCCGTCGGGCTGAGATAAAGTGGTATATAAATTAAAATTGAAAGGAAAGGAAAGGAACCACACACACACACACACACACACACATTTCTGAAGCAACCTAATGCAAAGTAAAGTTCACCAACCAAGTGCTGAAGCCACAGGTGGGATGTTTCAAACCACAAAAGATATTACAAAAACTAGCTTAACAGTGAGTTAAAAAATACCAAGGTATAAGGAAAGGTAAATAGCATTTGTAATAAAATTGGGGGCTAATATTTGTCTAGGCTTAAGACTGTACAGAAGAATTGTGTAAATATTAAGAAAAGTGTGTGATTTCTGCATTGCAAATTAGAATTCTCTCTGAGCAGCCTAAAAAGTCTGAAAATATTTTGTATAGAACTTCAGGTTGCATAATGGAAACCTCGGCATATTCATAGAAAAGCAAGGAAGAGAAACTTAAGGCAAATTATTCCATTTTTAAGAATGCTGACCATCCCCTTTAAAAGCCTGGAATTAAAGCTGTTGTGCTTATTGTTTTGGGGATTTCCCTAACATTTTAATAGCTCTGCCTTTTTTAAACAAAATTGATATATAAGAACATAAGAACAGCCTTGCTGGAACAGGCCACAGCCCATCCAGTCCAGCATTCTGTCTCACACAGTGGCTCACCATTTGCTTCAGGGTATTATTCCCAAGCAGATGCCTTCACCTGCTTAGGATTCCCTGGAAATGGCATTGAGAGATATCCTGCCTATCTCTCCAACCCAGAGGTTGTTCTTAAGTATCCATAATTATAGCCATTGATACCCTTGTCCTCCATGAACTTGTCTAATCCTTTCTTAAATCTGTCAAGACTGACAGCTGTCACCACTTCTTCTGGCAGGGAGTTCCATAGACCAGTAATCCTCTGGGTGAAAAGTACTTTCTCTTATTTGTTTGAGAGCTAGTACCCAAAAGTTTCATGGAGTGTTCCCTAGTTCTAGTGTTATGTGATAGGGAAAACAGTTTTTCCTTATCTACTTTGTCCACACCGTGCATGATTTTATAAACTTCAATCAGGTCACCTCTTAGACATCGTCGTTCAAGAGTGAAGAGGCCTAACCGTTGCAGCGTCAGATGGTAAGGAAGGTGTTCCAGTCCCCTAATCATTCTGGTTGCCCTCCTCTGCACTTTTTCCAGCTCCATAATATCCTTCTGGAGGTATGGCGACCAGAACTGTACACAGTATTCCAGATGGGGCCTCACCATAGATTTATAAAGAGGCAAAATGACACTTGCTGACTTATTTTCTGTACCCTTCCTAATGATCCCTAGATGTGCCTCAGCAGTGAAAAAAGCAAACTCAATGCTAGGGATCATTAGGAAGGGTATAGAAAATAAGTCAGCAAGTGTCATTTTGCCTCTTTATAAATCTATGGTGAGGCCCCACCTGGAATACTGTGTACAGTTCTGGTCGCCATACCTCCAGAAGGATATTATGGAGCTGGAAAAAGTGCAGAGGAGGGCAACCAGAATGATTAGGGGACTGGAACACCTTCCTTACCACCTGAGGCTGCAACGGTTGGTCCTCTTCACTCTTGAACAACGGCATCTAAGAGGTGACCTGATTGAAGTTTATAAAATCATGCCCGGTGTAGACAAAGTAGATAAGGAAAAACTGTTTTGAACTTGGGGGAACTCCATGAAACTTTTGGGTACTAATTCTCAAACAAATAAGAGAAAGTACTTTTTCACCAGAGGATTACTGGTCTATGGAACTCCCTGCCAGAAGAAGTGGTGACAGCTGTCAGTCTTGACAGCTTTAAGAAAGGATTAGACAAGTTCATGGAGAACAAGGGTATCAATGGCTATAATTATGGCTACTTAAGGACAACCTCGGGGTTGGAGAGATAGGCAGGATATCTCTCAATGCCATTTCCAGGGAATCCTAAGCAGGTGAAGGCATCTGCTTGGGAATACCCTGAAGGAAATGGTGAGCCACTGTGTGAGACAGAATGCTGGACTGGATGGGCTGTGGCCTGTTCCAGCAAGGCTGTTCTTATGTTCTTATTTTTTAACGTAAAATGGCAAGCATATAAATACAAAATCACATGTGATAAGCAAACAGAGCATTACTATGAATCAAAAACATTGTTGTAGTCTAAGCACAAAATAAAATGTACAATTAACACCATATGCAGCACTTCTTCCAATTTTTTTCTGACTGCATTTTATTATGCAATAAACATTTGCACAAGTTTCAATTAGAATGTATTTATATGAACTTTATTGGAAAATAACTTTTGCTAATTATAACATTTTTATAGGTTTTATAAATCCTATTCCCCCAATAGTCCAATGTGAATATGTGCTAATAAGAAACAATTGTTCACACCAAAACCTGATGTGATACACAGCCCATGATTAGCAGAAGAACATCCCTAACTAATGAAAGCATCTGAGTGTCACAACAGGAGATACTCTGACCTCCAAGAGTATGCAAATTAGGCCTGTTGTGTTCATTGATTGGCCTTTATGACTTAAGCAAGTGATTCCTTTGCAGTTTGATCTCAGAGAGGGGGGGGGGACCCTGTAACTCTCTGCAACCTTAATGTGGTTTCAGCTCTAACTTCAGGCAGACACCAACAAACATCTGTTTCTTAATTTGTGTGAGTATTTTAGGTTATGCTAAAGATTCTGCCTGATGTTTGTTTGTTTGTTTGTTAATGGATTCACAGGTGACACACAACTCTGTCATTAATACTTTTTGTTGTTCAGTCACACAGTCGATTCCGACCCTTTGCGACCGCATAGACCATTGTCCTCCAGGCACCTCTGTCCTCCACCATCCTCCTCAGCCCGCCCAGCTCTTTGCCCACTGCGTCCACGATGCCATCTAGCCATCTCATCTTTGGTCACCCTCTTTTTCTTTTGCCCTCCACCTTTCCCAGCATCAAGGCCTTCTCAAGTGAATCCTCTCTTCTCATTTGATGTCCAAAGTACTTCATCTTTATCTTTACTATTTGACCTTCTAAGGAGCAGTCAAGGCTAATCTCTTCTAATATTGACCTATTTGTTCTCCTCGCTGTCCAAGGGACTCTGAAAACTCTCCTCCAACACCACATTTCAAAGACATCTATTCTTCTGCGCTCAGCTTTCCTAATGGTCCAGCTCTCACACCCATACATTACCACCAGGAATACCATTGCTTTGACTATGCAGATTTTTGTTTTCAAGGTGATGTCTCTACTTTTCACTATGTTCCCCAGGTTTCTCATAGCTTGTCTCCCCAGAATCAGTCTTTTTTTATTTCACGGCTACAGTCACCATCTACAGCGATCCTAAATCCTAAGAAAGTAAAATCTGTCACTGCTTCTACTTCTTCCCCATCTGTTTTCCTTTCGTTCTTTCTCCTTCCCTCCCTCCCCGCTCCCTTCCTCTTTCACCTGGGCCATTTTAGTTTGTGCTCTGCCCACCTTCACCCATGTTGGAATTATTTGCAGAAATGTTCTTCTTTACATGTAGAAACTCAACTTTAATAAGGAAACTTATAGAGTAGTGACCTTGACAAAGATCAATTCAGGTGCAACAGTTACCTCACGACTACCAGCCTAAGTATAGTTCACCTTTAGTACCAAATAGCATGATGTAGTCCTTCAGAAAGTCCTCTAGGTACCCAGCTTTGCTGTCTTCTATCTCAAGTCTCTGCTCAGCACCATTTCCTCCCCCCCAAAAAAATAAAAAAATAAGAAGGTTTCCTAGGTATCTTTGCCTTTGCCTTATTTTTGCTTTATACCCTCAAAGGATGCTTTATACCCTCAAAGGATATTTTCATAAGAACCAGCTTCCTAGTTTCTGTTTGCTCTTTCAATGTGAATGTCCATTTTAGAGACAGCCTCAGCTCTTCCTCTTCTGGGCACCTTTCCTAATGTTTCTCCTCTTCTTTCTTTCTCTCTGACTCTTTTTTATCTCCCCCTCCCTTTCCTGCTCATTTTTCCTCCTCCAATCCCAGCTGGTTCCATGCATTTCTCCCAGCATATCTCCCAGCATCTCTTCCTGGTCCCTGGTCATGATGGTGACCCCATACCCTCCTACCCTCCAGTCTTCCCTGAAGACTGACTGAGAACCTGTGTGGTCATGATAAGGAGAAGGGATCACCCCGCTCCCGTGCCCACCCAGGATGGGATGGTTCTTATTCACAGCCAGCCTTGTTGGAAACCACCACCACCTGTAAAAATATTCCATCGACAAAAATGTAACATGAATTTGTAAAACAGCAAACAGTTTTGAGGGTATTAAGTAAAAATACATTGCTACCAACAATTTGCTTCATGGCTCAGCTTATTTTCAAGCGCAACAAAGCAAGGAATCAAATTGTCATCACCCTCCACTATGTATTCTGCTCAAAACAAGCTATATCTCCTCCTGGTATTGTGTTGCAGGAAATTAATCATTCCTTGTCCCCTGCAGCATGACACAGAAAGGAAATTAAAGACATTTACACTCTGCTTGGGCTGAGGCAAAGCATGCTTTGGAGCAGCAGAAAATCTTATCTGTGGCTCAAGATCTCTCTTATATTCATGCCCCAAATATGAGAAGAAACGAAGGCAAGGAAAGGCCACGTATGGCCCAATTGTGTTCTCCAAGGCCATTTTTGTGTTAACTAGTGCACACATCTCTCAGATGTTCATTTTTTTAAAGAAAATTTTGCTGGAAAAAAAATCTCCTTGCCCCCTCTGGGTCCCTAGATGACCTCAATAATCTGAGAGTAGTCCTTTCAATATATATATATATATTTCATACATTAGGAAGAACTGAAATGCAGCCTGAGTTATAGACTAAGGAGCCAGATAGGCAGATAACTGTAGTGTTCAGTCCAGTGTTTTTATTACTCCGGGTCTGCTTTCTTCCTTTTCCATGAAGTATTCAAGAAAAAAATAGTCACTGTGACTTTGAGTATAAATAAGTGTGTGTGTGTGTGTGTGTGTGTGTGTGTGTGTGTGTGTGTGTGTGTGTGTGTGTGTGTGTGTGTGTGTGTGTGTTTAAAAGTAAGGGGTACCTTTGGAGAGATATTCTTTCACACCACTTAAAGATGCAACTCTTTTCCTTTTAAGCAATAGATACCCAAATCTACTCTACTAGTTATAATAGTAGCAAAATAAACAATTTTTACTTCTTACTTCAGATAAGCAAACATGCTTCGCTACTGATACTTGAATATTGCAAAGAACTGAAACTGGAATTAAAAAGCAGAGTCTAAACCAGGAGTTGGCAAACTTTTGGGGGGCCAGCTCATGCTCCATCAGACAGTTGAGTGTTTCCCCCACTGTAAACACTGCCGTAAACACGTATGTTCCTGCTGTAAATGTGTCTGCAGCCACTTATTTATTATTTATTTGTTTGTTCAAATTTATATTGCCACCCCCGTTCCGTGGCGACTCAGGGCAGCTAACAACAATACAACAACAGTAACAAAATACTGTGAACAAACACAGACTATCTCCCCTCCAGCAGGAGCAGAGGTGGTGGCTAGAGCTAGGGCAGGGGACAGATTATTTGGCAGCACAGGCTGGATTTGGCCCACAGGCTGTAGGTTGCCTACCCCTGGTATAAGCCATGGCATCTAACTCCAGCCCATAATACAGCTGTTATACACCACTGTTTCTTAATCAAATGTTCTGAGCTTCACATACCAGGATTCCAAATTATTGGGTACAAGGTCTTCTAGAAATTGAATCCCAAGCAGCTATCAGACAAAAGATTTAAAACCAAAATAAGGCTTTTGTGCTTTATTTTCTAAATTTTTCAGAGGGTCCTCCAAATAAATTGTTCCCTTTCTAAAAAACAAACAACCAACCAACTGCTATTATTTAAATGGAGGCTGTTATCGTAGGTCATGGTGAAAACTAAGAAGACAATTTTCCAAAGCAAACCAGAGGCCAAGGTCTGAGGGGATGGGGTACCCACTTGGCTACAGAGCTGTTTGCATAGGCTTCTGCATTGTAGTAATTTTTAAAAATAAGTTGGAAGAGTCCTACACTTAAAATATTTGAAGGTAAAGCCATTTTGTCCACACCTCATATTTCCTTTTCTGACCATCAGTATTTGGACAGAGACAGACCAATATGACCACAGATCTAATGATACAAAGAGGATCCCCTATCATGTTAATCGAAAATTCATACCTGTTCTCCCTTTGAACACCTGTGCTCTAAATAGTTATACTGTGTTCTGCCCTTTATATAACCAGTTAGCCAGTATTGTTGACGCTTGGGAAGTGTCTGTTACAATCTGGTGGGGAGTATTGCGAACCCCGATTTAGTTGATAAGCAAGTTTTGGTTGGTTTTAGTTGTTAAGCGAGGCAACCATTCAGAGAAAATTCTGCTCTTTAAGCGAGTTATTCTTTAAACAAGGCACTCTTTATGCAAGGTTTTACTGTATAAGGTTTTGAAGGACCGAGAATGTGTTGGGAAATGAAAACTGTATGAATTTTCCCTCCGTGGCTCACCTTTTTCATGAATACCTGGTGATTTTTTCCCATTAGTAAGTAAATCAGTAAGATATAATCAGTGCACTGAAACTTTTACCTGAGCATTCAAAATGATTGGAATAAATCCTGTTTTACTTGGAAGGTATGATTAGCTGGCTTCCTACAAAATACTACTGTAAGACAAACATGGTACGAAGAGTGTAGAAAGTGCTAATTTACAGCCTAATCATTAAGATCTAGGGATGATGCTCATCTTAAAAGCAATATGTCAAGAGGACACATGCTAAACAGGTTGATTTATAAGGGATGGGGTCTAATTATTAGTGTGTCCTCCACCAACACTGGATGGAGAGGTGCTGCCTCTAACCTTTGAATAATACCAATTATCCAAAGGTTACCAACAGCACTTCTCAATCTTCCCACCTTAAATGAAGGAAACATTTTAGAAAATCCTATGTATGAGCCAAAAATAACCTGCAAGATGGTTGCTAGGTACTCTGCTCCTTGACATTTGTACAGCAGAGTCTTATCTACCTTTTAGCCAAAGAACCCAATAAATGCCATCTTAAAAATTCTGCCCCTTTCAGTTTTAATCAGACCCTGTGTGGTCTTTGTTTTTTCACTTCTATGAGGAATCTCCTCAGATGATGAAAGAAGATAAAAATGTTTGTTTCAGCCATTCTGGCTGTTGCATAATTTTCCAGAGAGCTCCAGCTTTGCAGCCATCTTCCCTTCACATCTTTGCCTATTGCAGTAGTAGATATATATATTTTTGGTATCCATCTGTATTCTGTTATCAAAAAGTCACACACACTCTGTATGGGTTGGTGAAGATCTCTGAAATAGGATCTGTAGGACTCAAAACATATGGGTGACAGATTAGAACAGAGGAAATCTCATTCATTCTTCACAATGGCCGCATCACATGAATTAATGCGTGCCCACCACTGCATGAATCTTGTACTGTTTTGTCAATCACCAAAACAGTACAAGATTCATGTTCTAGCTCTTTTGTTAAAACATGAAAGTTTCATCTGCATCTGCCATTCTTTTGATTTCTTGAGACAGAGAAGCAGTCATGTACATGCTCAGTTGTACAATGGATAACAAATAAAGATGGAAAAACTATTGCAATACCACTCTGTGCTGACCTACCTGAGCAGGCATGGTCACCACACAGCGAGTCTGTTTGAGGAGAGTCCAGATATCAAAGTCCAAAAGGCAAGCCCAGGTCTGGTTACCAGTAGTCCAAGCAAGCGTCTAATCCAAAGGGTGTCCAGGAGCATTGTCAGAGTTGGCAGAGAAGTCAGGGTCACGGCAGGCAGGCAGGCAGGCAGGTCAGGGTCTAGGCAGCCAGCCTGTAGTCGAGCAGGGTGTCAGTCTTTGCATGAAAGTTGTACCAATGCTGGAAGGCTGTAACAAGTTTGCTTATAAGCCTCCCAGTTAATTGGCATCGGCTGGGAGCCTTATTTGGTGCTTTACTCTAGCCTGCCTGCATCTCAAGTGTAGCTCCTTTCTGGACCTTTCCCTGACTGAGGGCTGATCACTGTCAGAGTGCAAGGGGAAAAGACTTGGGCCAGGCGCAGACTGCGATCCTTGGCTTATGACATCCTCAGGTTTGGGTGCAGGCAGAACTGGGCTGGGCATAGGGAGTGCTCCCTGATCCAGGTCATCTTCGGTGTCAGAGGAGGGCTGGATCACAACACACTCTTATGTAGAAGTTTTTTGTCAACAGAATTTAAAACACTGTAATTTTTCAATAGATTTTACACATGAATGAGGATTGCAATTCAAATTGATGAAGTTCATATCTCCAAGGAAAGAAGTATTTTGTGAGAGGCAAAACAAATATTGGAGGAATATGCATTCTCCTTGGTATGTAGCCTGATGCAGAAAGAAAACACAACTGGAGCCAGGGAGAATCCATCACCGTTCCAGAGGGAGAGCAAAGCCAAGAGAAATCTCTTATGTTCCAACAGGTATTTGATCACCTAAAAAGAAGATGAAAGAAAATTTCAGAAGTTATACATTGCATTGTAGCTCTCTATCAAACCACTATTACAGTTTAGGTTTTGAATATTTTAATTCATGCTAATGATAAGCCATCTTAATTAAAGAGATCAAAGTGTCTCACTGTAACAAAAAAATAAATTACATCAAACCGCCTACACTCATGTAGTTCAGAAGAAGCCAGATAAAAATAACTTGTCTTTCATAAGAAACAGATAAAGGGAACATATATTTTAGCAAATAATGCAAGATCATGCAATTTTCTCGCCAAAACTACACTAATTAAAGAGTGAGCCTCTGATCTTAAGTAAGATATCCTCTGCCCAAATAACAGATTAGTGACATTTTAAAGAAAGCAAGAAATGATTCATTGGGAAATCCAGCTGTACTTGAAGACGAGGGTGGGTATCGGAGGTACAGTATATTGTACTGCCTCTTGATGCTGCCTCTGGCCTCACCGGTGGAGAAGCCCACCCAGTGCCAGACGCCGGGGGCATTCCATCTCCCTCAGCATCCTCGGACACCACCACCCCAACCCCCAGGGAGGTCATATTCATTGTTGTTTTCTCTTGCTGCAATTGAATTGTATATATTGTGGTTTGAGTTTTTGTAACTGTACCTTTGGAGATGTGTTACTGTATTATTATTATGTATTTATTGTCTGTCATGTAAACCGCCCTGAGTCGGGTTGCACCTGAGTGGGCAGTATATAAGTGCGAAAATTAATTTAAATTTAAATTTAAATTTCTATTGCTACTGTAACAATAAATCTAATAATTCCTAAATTTGCATCTATACATGGAAATCAACTTGAGTAAATAACTGTGTAATGTTTTCATTCTAAGCAACCCATGTCCTATTTATTGGTGACATGTAAGTGGCCACTACCTTAGAGAGTAGCTAAATACCTTTACTAATATCTCACTGAGTTTCCACTGACTGGAAGGTCCTGCCAGGGTAACCATTTGCACAAGCATCATTGTTAAGGAAGTGAAGGACAGATTTCACCATCGTGACCAACAGTTACACAATGGCAAGGCCTGTTGTAACTGTGTAAACCTGCCTTACTCTGCTAGTAGGACTTTTTGTTCAGTGGAAGCTCAATAGGATATGCGCCTCTGTGGATACCTTGTACACACCTGACAAGCTTTCCCATCTGAAAGCAGTTCACAAGCAGAATAAATATTTTTCTTTATATCCTTTTACACTTGTGTTCTTGTCAGGACATCTATTTTTTCCTTCTAGGAATCTAGAAGATTGCCCTTATAGTAATCTTTATTCATGATTTGACTTAAGCTACATTGAATTGACATGAGCTTTTGATTGACATTGATTTGCTAAATTTGTACCTGGGTAAAAAGATTGTTTAAATGGGGAGACCACATTGTCTTTGCTTTAATCTGAAAAATGTTAAGTTTTGTAGCAGCTACACAGCAAAGCGGGACAGGTTTTAGGCTTTTTGTTTGAAGCCAGTTTCCCCCACTCCATCCCCTTGGGAACATAGTGAAAAGCAGAGACATCACATTGCAAACAAAAATTCGCATGGTCAAAGCAATGGTATTCCCTGTGTTAATGTATGGCTGTGATAGCTGGACCATTAGGAAAGCTGAACGCAGAAGAATAGACGCCTTTGAAATGTGGTGTTGGAGGAGAGTTTTGAGAGTCCCGTGGACAGCGAGGAGAACAAATAGGTCGATCCTAGAAGAAATCAACCCTGACTACTCATTAGAAGGTCAAATAGTAAAGATGAAGATGAAGTACTTTGGACATCAAATGAGAAGGGAGGATTCACTTGAGAAGGCCTTGATGCTGGGAAAGGTGGAGGGCAAAAGAAGAAGGGGCAGGCCAAAGATGAGATGGCTAGATGGCATACCTGTCAAGCGCAGCTCCGGAGATTACGGGACCTGCGCAGAACATTTCTGCACAGGTCCGTTGTACGCATGCGTAGAAGACTTTTACACATGCGTAGAACGTTTCTGCGCGGAACGTTTTTGCGCAAGTCCGTTTCTACACATGCGTAAAAGCCTTCTACGCATGCGTACAACGGACCTGCGCAGAAACGTTCTGCGCAGTACACTTCTACGTGTGCGTAGAAGGCTTTTACGCGTGCGTAGAAGGCTTTTATGCATCCCCTTCTGCACAGAAGCCTTCTGTACACACGTAGAATTGAGCTGCACAGAAGGTATGCACAGTAACTCATTTTCCCCTGCTGCCAAATTACGGGGTAGTGGCAGCTCCAGGCAGGAAATGGCAAAAATAGGGGAAATCCCGGCCAATCCGGGATACTTCGCAGGTATGCTAGATGGTGTTGTGGACACAATGGGCACAGAACTTGGAGGACTGAGGAGGATGGTGGAGGACAGAGGCACCTGGAGGAAAATGGTCCATAGGGTCGCAAAGGGTTGGAATCGACTGTGTGACTGAACAACAACAACCCCCTTTTCAGCTCAGCTAATAAACATGCTAAGATAAAATGCTTAGGAAAAGGGCAGATAGTATTTTCTCACAAACATGTGCTCAGAAAATAACACATAACTCATCTGGTGGGAAGACAGGAACTTTTCTAATTGGCTACTTCAAGTCAAACAATACAAACAACTTCCTTTAAGCCAGACAAAAGTCATTCCTATCTCATTGGTTAGTGTGTTAGTATTTACCCTATTTGCTGGCGTATAAGACCCACTCTTTCCCCCCTTAAAATACACTGTAAAAATGGGGTGTGTCTTGTACTGTATATAGTGGCCTATAGTGGGCTATTTTGGTAATAACAGGGTGCATCTTATACTCTGATGCATCTTATACACCGGCAAATATAGTACTTCTCATGTTGTCCCAAAATACTCAAAAATAAATACATGTGGCCAAATCTGTTGCCTGTGTCACTGTATGACATAGAAACAATACCTATTTTAAGACAATGCTGACCATCTGTAACAAAAGCCATAAAATTATGTGTGTGGGCATATTTTCAGTTGATGAGTGGTTGTTTAATTTACCTACATAACCAATCAGCATTGCAGCACTCTACCCATTTACCAAAGGGACTGCAGTGGCTCAAGTGGTTAAGACACTGAATTCACTGGCTGGAAGGTTGGAGTTCAATTCCCGGGTATTGCATGATGGAGGGAGCTCCCGTCTCTGTCCTAGCTCCTGCCAACATAGTAGTTTGAAAGCAAGAAATTGCAAGTAGATAAATAGAATGCACGGTGGCAAAATGGCTGCTGCACGCTTTGCTGGCCCCGCCCCTGAGGCACGGCACAGCTTGGGAGAGGGGGCGTGGCCGGCTTCCCCTTTATAAGGGGCAGCCGGGCCAACGGCTTCATCTTTCTAATTTGGCTGGGCCACGGTGCGTTTAGCGTTCCCGTGCCCCGCCAAGCCCCCTTTCCTAGCCTGCTGGCAGCCCGGGAGTGGGCTAGCGAGAGTCTTTTGCCTGGCTCACTCGGCGAGCCTTTCTTGCGGCTTGGAGGCTCCTTTTCGGCGTGCTTGGTGCCTCGCTCTGTCGGCCCCCATCCAGGAACGGCCTCAGCCAACCCCCCCTCCAAGGAGGAGGGCCCGCCGCGTGGCTTCATCCGTGCCTCCAGGGGGGGGGACACTGACTCGCGAGGCAGTGAGCGTGCCACAGGGGTCTCAACCCCACAGGCCCCGGCTGTCGTCCCCCTGGCTGATACCGGATCCCAGCCTCTGCCTGGCCCCCAGACCCACGATACGGTTGAGGCCCAGTTCGCGGCCCTGGAGAGGGTCGCAGACCTACAACCCTGGACAGAGGCTGCCATGCTTCTTCCTGGTGCTGGCCCCCCTGTTGATCCCTCGCTGCCAGTCTCCCTTGACTCCCGGCTAGTGCGGCTTGAGAGGGCCCTGTTGGGCATGCCTGTGGGCCGCCCGCTGCCTGGCCCTGCGGGGTCGCACTTGCTCCCCGCCACTAGGGATAAAATCTGGTGCAGAGAATATGTTGACCTGTTTAGCCTCCTGAACAGAGAACCAACACGTGATGAGAAGGAGAAACAGGATGACCATGATAAGGAGTTGGCCCGGCGGCATAAAACATTGTGCACTTGGGCCAACTGGTTACCCGCTTATCTCATTTATGCTGTGGTATCCATCAGGGCTCGCCCGGACCTAGCTATTCCTCTCTTCCAGTACCGATATTATCTATCGAGTGTATGTGGACTACCTGGGTCAATCGTGGCTAGCGTATGATGAGGAATTTCGTATGCGGGCTGCGCTTCACCCAGAGATGCGCTGGGATGAGCCCAATCAGCTTTTGTGGCTATATTATATGACGCCATCCCACCCAGCCACCGGCGACCGTTTCCATTCTGGACATGCTGTACAGCGTTCTGGTTCCGCTCAATCCCCCCACCAGCAGGCGGGGCAGGGGGTTCCACCCCCCTTGTTGTGCTGGAGCTACTCGTCGGCAGCCGGATGTTCTCGGCGGCAGTGCAGGTTCAGACATGCATGCCCTACCTGTTTTGGCCCACACCCAGCCACTGCTTGCACCAGATCTGGTGGATCCCGGGGTTGAGGTAGGGCGCAGCAGGGACCCAACCAGCCCAACGCTGCCCGTCAGCTGCTAAAGGCCCCCTCCCCAATTAAGTTGGAAGTTTTGGAATGTTGGCTCCGTGTCTACCCCAACCTGGTGGACACAGAGTATGTTTGGGAGGGTTTTTCTAAAGGTTTTCATATCCTATTTGTAGGGGGGCGCTTGCCACAGGATGCATCTAATCTAGTTTCCTTGAGAGGGATGGAGCAGGTTGCCCTGGTAAAAATATTCAAGGAGGTCTGCGAGGGCTGGGTGGCCGGCCCCTTCGATGACCCGCCTTATCCCAACCTCAAAGTGTCGCCCCTGGGTTTGGTCCCCAAGAAGGTATCCAGTGAATTTCACCTGATTCACCATTTATCTTACCCAGCAGGTAAATCCATGAACGACGCTATACTGGACGAGCTATGCTCAGTCCGGTACACTTCATTCGATCAGGCTCTCAACATGGTCTGGGCGTGCGGCCGGGTGGCTATGATGGCCAAGTGTGACATCAAGTTGATGGCCAAGTGTGACATCAAGTTGGCCTTCCGCCTCTTGTCTGTTCACCCAGATGATTTTGAGTTGCTGGGCTTTCGTTTCCAGGGACAGTATTTTGTCGACAAGGCAATGCCTTTCGGGTGCTCTGTCTCTTGCTTGGCTTTCGAGCGTTTCAGTTCATTCCTGCATTGGGCCTTCGTCCATCACTCAGGGGTTCGCTTGGTGTCCCACTACCTTGATGATTTTTTGTTTGGGGCCCTTGTGGACGCGGATGAGTGTGCGTGCCTATTGGCCGCGTTTCAGGGTCTTATGGCTGAATTCGGCGTGCTGTTGGCTCCGGAGAAGATGGAGAGCCCTGCTACTTGTTTAGTCTTTTTAGGGATTGAGTTGGACACTGTAGCCCAGTACTCCAGGTTGCCCACAGACAAGGTTGCCCGTATCTCGGATGCTATCCATTCCCTACTGGCCAAACGCAAGGCTTCCCTGCACAAACTCCAGGTGCTTCATGGGTATCTCAACTTTGCTCACCGGGTTATTGCGCCGGCCATGCCTTCACCAGGTTTCTGTGTGACGCCATGGTTGGGTTATCCAGGAAGCACCACAGGTCATGGCCATGGTCCGCCATTTCGTGTTGTGTGCTTTGCGCCACAACATACTGTTCAAGGTCAGACATGTGCCGGGTATCAAGAATGATATTGCTGACACTTTGTCTCGCCTACAGATCGATCGGTTCTGGGCTCTGGCGCCAGGGGCCGACGAACTGCCGTTGGCACTCCCGTCCATGATGTGGAGTTTTGGCATGGAGAGGTGAACCGGGACATCACTCTTTCACTAGCTAGCAGCACCAGTAAGGCGTATGTGCTTACACTCAGGGCCTTTGAGGCGTTCCGCCATGGGCTGTCCCTCCCTGGACTTTGGCCTATCCCTGTGTATCACCTGTTGCAATTCATGGTACACCTTCATGCTAACGGGTTGGCGCCTAGAACTATTGCTGGCTGCCTTTCTGCGCTGGCCTTCTACATGAAGGTTAACGGCTTTGCAGATGTCACTTCGGATTTCAGGGTCCGCCGTGTTTTGGAGGGGTGGTCCCGTGAGCATGGTCAGCGCCCCGATACTAGGCAACCTATTTCCCCCGACATGCTCTTGTGGCTTGCCGGTGTTTGGCCGATGGTATGCAGGGACCAATATGAGCCATGTCTTTTCCATGCGTCTGCCATGTTGCCATTCTTCAGCGCACTTTGGGTCAGCGAGCTTGTGGTTTCGTCCCACTGGGACACCTCTCGCAGAGCGTTGGAGCTGGCTGATCTGACGGTAACCCACGAATGGCTGTTCATTTTTCCAAGACAGATCAGCGTGGCAAGGGCAGTATGCTCATGCTGTACGCTTGCAGTAGTCCCGTGATTTGCCTGGTTTGGGATATTCACGCCTTCTTGGCATTGCGTGGTTGTTACCTGGGGCCCCTTTTCTGTCATGCAGACGGTCTACCTCTCACCAAATACCAATTTTGGAAGGCCACGGGAGCGGCGCTGAACTCACTGGGCTTAAGGGGTGTGTGTTTTGGGACCCACTCTTTCCGCATCAGCACGGCATCCACTGCAGCGGCCTGTGGTTACATGGAAGGGGATATCCGCTCCATGGGACGGTGGGGTTCCAATCGTTTCTGTTCATATATACGCCCATTGGTTCAGTAGCACTTTTGCTTGTGTATTTTCTTTTCTTTTCTTCCAGGTGCAGCGTGCCTTGGGATGCCTGCACGAGTCTGGATCATTGGGCACAGCTATGTGTATTGGGCCGTCCGCTACGCTGTGTCCACTTCTTGGGGGCCGCACCTGGGCATCGGCACATTGGTGCTGCTCCATTGGTTTGGTTTCCGCGGCATGCGTTGGCATTCGTTGGTTCCCTTTCTCCAGTCCATGGGTGACCAGAGCCCCCCGGATGTTCCTGTCATACACCTGGGTGGCAACGACCTGGCTCAGGTCACGGGTTTGGAGTTGGCATGCGCCATTCGGAGAGATCTCGCCCTGTTGGGTCAGTCCTGGCCACAGGCACGGATCATTTGGTCTCAGATGATACCACACATGTTTTACCGAGGTGGAATTGATCCACGGGGAGTTGACTGGGCCCGCAGGTCAGTTAACAGGGCAGTGGCCCATCACGTGTATGCCAACGCTTTGGGAGCGGTGGTGCCACACCCGCTCATTCGCATAGAAGACCACTGTCTGTATCGCGCTGATGGTGTACATTTGTCGGACAGGGGCATGGACCTCTTTTTGTCCTCCATATAGACGGGGCTGCTGGCCGTTTGCGGCCATGGTGGGGAGGTGAGTTGGTGAACTCCTCCCCGTGTGGCAGTGGTTAGGGGCAACTGCAAAAATAATTAACAGGATAAATACAGTTGGTTGGCCATAGGGAGGATAAGGTTAGCCGAACGGGTATGGCCAGCCAGCTCAATTAGATAGGCAACACATAGAGTTGGTCAACAAAATGCTTCCGCTGAAGCCAGTTGTTGGCATAGGCTCTCACGTTGTTACCGCATTAGCAAGGTGTGATAGTCAGATAATTAGGACTCTAATTGGATTTGCCCCTTACCAGTGCTATTGTGGCCCATCTGATCCTTAACCATTGTTAAGGTAGGCCTTGTTTGAATTTAAATAAATGTGGCCCAATTATAATCCAAAAATTTCTGTGTCCGTGTCGTTATTGGGGTGTGGGTACAGCAAAGGGAATAAGAAGAATGAGCAGTGACCTAGTCAGTCAACCAGAAACCTTTCTTCTTCCAACATTCACAGTGAGGCCATCAGGAAGATTTGATTTACTGTTTGTGAAAAATGGAAAGCATCTTTCCCTGCCCACCCAACTCCTGGAACAGCTTCTGTCCTGGGGCAGAGCAAAAATGAAAAACCATGAAAATGCAGTATGAACATGATTCTGCCATTAATGCTCAAAGACAGACTGCAAGATGGCAGCACAGTACTTGATTTTACATACAGATTTTGTTTCAAAACAGCTAGTTTATTTTCTTTTCATTTGCACCTTGGTTAAAAATGTTCCCTTATGCCACTTTCCAGATCACGTGGGTACACAGAATAAAATTTTATAACAACACAGTTCGACAACTATTAGATGTTAATCTCTTTTTTAAAAAGCATTTCTGCTGACAGTTTCAAGCTGGGGTTCCCAACCTACGGCCCACGGGCCAGACTCAGGCCTCGATGCCATCCCATCTGGCCTGTCGCACCCAGAAGTGAAAGTGGGCACATTTACATCATCCATAAAATGTGCCTGTGCATGCACAAACATACCCTCAGCTGTCGTTAATGCAAAAGTGGATGCGTTTATGACAGACGAAAATGTGCCCACTTCTGCTTCTGGGAGCATGATCTGGCCCGCTCAGCTGTCTGGGGACATGGTGAGGCCCATGACATAAAAAGGTTGGCCACCCCTAGTTTGGTGCTATGTATTAACAACTCTGCACAAGTTTAGCAGTTGAGAGCTGTTACCAAAACAAGAACTTATAGTTGAGTACTGCATTATTAGTGGCACACTGTTTTTACTTTTTCTCTTAATGTTAGCCTTTCTGCTCTCTTCCATGGCTGCTAGTAGCAGAGTCCACTCTGTGCAATGCAAAGAAATGGAACTTTAATAACAAAATGACATGCAAGCTTCCAGCATCTAATATCATGGGCAAATCTCCTCAGGAGACTTCATTCCTTCACAGATATCTTCTCTGCAGGTTCATCTCAAGTCCCTTCACTCTCAAGGCTCTAAGTCAGTGTTTCTGTGTCTCCAAACCCAACCTTTTCCTGCCAGGGGCCTGATCATGCCTCCTTAGTCAGTGCTAAAACATGGTGATTTGGCACTTCCAGTGATGTCAGGGCACTTCCAGCATCAGTGGCAATTTGGCCCAGGGGCTGGATTTAGCCCGTGGGCCATAGGTTGGGAACCCCTGCTCTAAACCTTTGGTTTTTGGACTTCAGTTCCCAGAAGCCTAAGTCAATTTCTCAAAGCACTGATCAGCCAATGTACTGACTTAGACTTCTGGGAATTGAAGTACCCCTGTGGGGCCTAGGCCCCATGTTAGGAAACATTGCTCTAAATCAAAGTCACCTGTTGTTTACAATGAGGGCAGGTATCTCCATAAGTCTAATTGAGAAGATTCCTCAGAGACTTCCTGGTGCTGACCACTTGCTCTCCTCTGCACTGGTTGCTGCTTCTTTTGCTCCTCCTAGTAAGAGGGTTTCCTTGGCTTCCTTTCCTATGCTCATTGCTCAGCCTCTTCTAACAAACAGATAACTGTTCCCAACCAGGTCCTCTTTGAAGAAAAAAATCCAGAATTTTCCATGAGACTGTAGGACGGGCTGACCTCCTGCGGGAAAAAGTCTGCATCTTTGTAAAAAAATGTTTGTTTAGATATCAAAATTGGGCTATCAACAAGGTCACCACAGGAAGCAGAGTAGGATTGCATGAGTATGTCCAATCTATCTATTAATCTTCAGCACAGACATCAAAGCAGTAAGAGAATTTCTAACTTCAGCCAAAACCAAAAATAAGATTTGAGCATGGCTATAAGGGCTATCCATAAGAAAATTAATTTCACGATCTGTGAGTCTACAACCAATGAGATTGTTTAAACCCAACTGAAGTTTTTTATACCAGAGGTTTTCTTTCAATAATCAACAAATCAAAGAACAAAATAGGTTTTTCCTCATATCAACATGAATTCAGTTTACCTCTTTCCCCATTTTGACCTTAAGGAACAAATCCTATAAGAAGGTGTTTATATTTCAATGGCAGAGTGCATGATTTGCATGCAGAAGATCATAGCTTGGACCCAGTAGAGACTGCTGACACCAGTTTTATGGCAGGAGTACACCAGCTCTTGCTTTCAGACAGAGCTTTAGAGGCACCATTGAATGTGATGCCCCTGTTTTAGAGACAGGGTTCAACACAGTGAGTAGGTCCTGCTAATAAAAGCAAGAGTGGATTTTCCACCCCTTTGAAATCAGAGCCACAGTTGGGACAGTTCCTGTTGACAAGGAGAGGTAGAGAAATGGGGTTTGCTATCTGCCATCCATGAGCCCAGGGTTAGTCATGTGGGGACCAATCCCCGCCTGATGTGGGTTCAAGAGGCTGGTTCCGAGCAGAAGGCTGTTAGATTCTCCAATACTTTGCCACTCCCTCAACAGCCAACCATTACCTCTCTGTTGCAGAACCCAAGGGTTGCCCCAACTTCCAGTATGCCACAGGGAGTGTGGATGTTGTTATGGTAGCATGTAAAGCAGAGAGCAAGGTGCCTGGCTATGCCCAAGTTGAATCCAACTCAGTAGATTTGTAAAACTCAAAAAGAGCTTTATTTTCCAAGTTGCAATTTCATAAAGCAAAGCAGAATAATACCTGTAAAACAAAAACAGTCCATAGAGATAACGTCCATCAGAAATCCATCAATCAGTTGGGCAGGGTATCTCTCCAAGCTGGAAATCCAATTAGCCCCGGTGGGCTACATCCTGCCTTTGTTCCCTCCAGGGAATTTTTGTTCAGCCAACAAGAAGCCTTGTGGCACTCAGAGAACTGAGTTGGTGTCCAAAAGTGGCCCCTTAAATAGGGAAATGGAGGACTGCCCCTCCCTAAAGAATGCATGATTTCATTGGAAATTTTAGGTCATGGAAAACACCTGGACTCCCATGACACTTTGAGTTTTCACCTCTTCCCCTTGTCCAATGCCCTCTCATCCCAGTCTTGTGAGAGTTCAAAGGTCCAAATGCTGAGAATGGGGTCTGCTTCCCTTGATGTCACTTCTGGCATTGGAAAACACCTGTGCCAGTTTAGAGCCACAGAATCCTCAAAACCTTTCTTTAAAGATAGTTCAGGAAAAGTACCACAGGGCAAAATCATAAAACATCAAAAGAAAAGAAAAACTGAAGAGCAAGTATAGCTTTTTATATTTTAATAAAAAGCCCAACTTAACAGCATTGAAATAAATTAAAAGATGGAACAAAGATATGTTTTGACATCTTTCTTTTCTTTTCACAGTCTTTTGTGGCTTCTGAAAGAAAATCTCTGCAATACAAAAGATTTGGAATTTCAAAAGATTGGTTTATAAAAATTATGAATTTCTTTCATATTTCAGAGTACCCTGCTTTTTTGACATTTTATTTTATTAACTTTTAGAGGAGTTTCCATATTGGTGCCTGAGGTGCCTGGCTGCCTGTTCTTTACTTGGGGAACTACTGCCTGTACTGGTGTGTTGCAGTTATTAAAGTGGTAGAAGGGAGAACTGTTTTCCAAGTCCCCATATTTTGGGTTGGAGGGTTTGATAAAATGGCACTTTTGTCTGTTGTCTTGTCCCTTATTATTATTATTATTATTATTATTATTATTATTATTATTATTATTATTATTATTATTATTATTATTATTATTATTATTATTATTATTATTTGGGGGGGGGGTAATCTGGTTTTGAGATTTTTGTGGATCTAAACTGGGTCTACCACCAGAAACTAGAATGTGGAATATAAAAGGGAATACACAAACACAATCGAAGATGCATCAAAGTATTGCCCTGCCTATCTCTAGTGCATTTATGTTGTCTAAATGTCTCAGATAATTACTATTTATTGGTCTACCCTACAGCAATAGGAAAAGTAACATAGAAGGAAAATGTGAGGGGGGAAGTGTAGAATGGACATGCACTGGTGGGGACTCTCACCAACATGCGCTTTGCCGGCCCCAGCCCTAGATACGGGCACCCGGACCGAGCGGAGGGGCGGAGCCGAGCAGCCCTTAAAGGGAGCTCCGCGCGCTCCCACCAGCCTTTTTCAAACTTTGGCTGGGCCAGGGTGCATTTGGCTCCTCTCACCCAGCCGATTCCTGGAGCATGAGCAGCCTCGCGAGTGGCACTTGGTTGCCGTGCAACACCCCTCTTGCCGCTCGAGCTGTAAGTTGGCTGTGGCGCTTTGCAGCGGCTCCTGCAAATCTTTCAAGGGGCCTGGCTCTTTGTCTCTCGCCCCATGGCCTTGGCTAGTGGCCGGTTGGGGCAACTGCCTGCTTTGCCCCTTGCTTTCCCGGGGCTTTGAACTTCACGTCATAATGGCACCTAAGAAGAAGGCCTGTCGCGTTTCAGACAGGCCCCCGGGGGTTCACCGCCCTAGGCCTTCTAGGCCTGCGGTACCCAGCAGCAGGGCCCCTGTTGGGCCTAGGCCTGCCTGAGGCACGGCACACACAACAGGGCCTTTGCTGGGCATGGTTACTTCTGGGCTTGGAGTACCTCCTGGCCCTCCTATAGGGGTTTGGCCTCTTGGGTAACAACCTACTCAAGAGGCCTTGCCTTTAGACCCCAGGGACTTGGTGGCTCACATCACTGCTTTAGAGCATGCTGCTGGCCTAGATGCCGCACCGGCCATGCGCAGGTCAGCCAGGCAGTCGGCCCGACAAGTGGCTGACCCGTTCGATATGGATTGGCCCCAGCTGACCGTACTACTCACCCAGAGGGTAGAACAACTTGAGGCTGCCCAGCCCCTCCGGTATGTGAGGCGGCGGGGGCCACATCAGCCTGTCGGTCTGCCTTTCCTCCGCCCAACTGCTCTGACCTCGATAGGTCATTGCCACCTTTTCCCGGCCCTGTAGCCTCTAATTCGGTCATGAGCCCCGATGCTCCATGGCAGCTGGAACCCCCGGTGGGGGCTTTTGCTGCGAGCACACCTGGTGAGTATGCTGGTCAAGTAAGCTCACAATACACTGGTTCCTGGCCTATGGCCGCTGCGGCTCAATGGCCTTGGCCATAGCAGATGGCTCCGGCTGTTCCAGCCCATGGCTCTCTGCTTCCGGCCTCACATGTCACTCCCTGGCGGGCACCTTATCCCCCAGTACCACCCGGGGTTACACCTGCAGGGCTTAACATCCCATATCCGATTTGGCCTTATGGCCCCCCGGTGAATCTGGCCTACCATTCCATCCCACGGTTGTCCATACCAACTGCTGGCCTTTCATTGCCATTGGGGGATCACCTCCTGCCGGCCACCAGGGATAAGATCTGGCACCGTGAATATGTCGATTTGTTTTGTTTATTGAACCGAGAAATGACTAGGGAGGACAAGGAGAAGGAGGATGACTGTGATAAGGAATTGGCTCACCATCAGAAGGCCCCCCCCCCCGCACATGGGCTAACTGGCTTTCAGCCTACTTGATTTATGCCGCAGTTTCCATCCGAGTCTGCCCGGATCTAGCGATCCCTATGATCCAGTATTTGGACATCATTTATAGGACATATGTTGATTTCCCGGGGCAATCATGGCTTGCTTATGACGAAGAATTTTGTATGTGCATGGCCCTCCACCCTGAGATGCCTTGGGACGAGCCCAACCAGTTGCTTTGGTTGTTGTATATGACCCCATCCCGCCCTGCCTCTGGTGACGGCTACCATTGTGGCCATGTTGTGCAATGCCCTGGCCCAGCACAGTTTCCCTGCCAGCCAGCAGGGCAGGGGGTTCCAGCCCTCTTGCTGTGCTGGGATTTCTCATCCATGGGCCGTTGCGGCCGGAAGCAAGTTCAAGCACTAGTGCTCCATTTGCGCAGGACCTCATTCTGCCAGCACCTGCTTCCAGTCGGGAGGGGCATGTGGTCAGGGCCGTGACCAGCAGGGCCTGAGGCATGCCCCTCCAGATGCAGCAATAGCTGCAAAAAGGCTCCTCCCCAATTCGAATTGAGGTGCTAGAGCGCTGGTTCAGCATTTACCCCAAGTGGGCCAATGCGACCTATTTGTTGGCAGGTTTCTCTTTTGGTTTTCACATTCCTTTTGTGGGTTCACACACGCCACAGGATGCACCTAATTTACAGTCTTTGCAGGGCAAGGAGGACTTGGCCCGGTCAAAGATTTTTAAGGAGGAGTGGGAGGTGCGGGTCGCTGGCCCTTCAGTGAACCCCTATATGATAATCTAAAAGTGTCCCCCCTTGGCCTGGTACCCAAGAAGTCTTTGGGCGACTTTTGTCTTATCCATCATCTATCTTATCCTGTGGGCTCATCTGTCAACAATGCCATACCAGAGGAACTTTGTTCCGTCCGGTATGCATCTTTCAACCAAGTCTTACAGATGGTCCATTCCTGTGGTCGTGGGGCACTGCTGGCCAAGTGCAATATTAAGTCCACCTTCCGGCAGCTTCCCGTGCACCCAGATGATTTTGAATTGTTGGGCTTTCATTTTGAAGGCCAGTACTTTGTCGACAGGGCCATGCCTTTCGGCTGTTCCGTATCCTGTTTGGCTTTCAAACGCTTTAGTTCTTTCCTTCACTGGGCACTTGTCCACAGGTCTGGGGTCCATAATGTTGCCCATTATTTGGATGATTTTTTGTTTGGTGGGCAGCATGGCTCTGGGACATGTGAACAACTGTTGGTTTCCTTCCAGGAGCTGACGGGTGAGCTGGGAGTGCCATTGGCTCCTGAGAAGACTGAGGGGCCCACTACCACACTTGTATTCTTGGGGATTGAAATTGACACCATAGCCCAGACTTCACGGCTAGCCATGGATAAGGTTGTCCGCATTTCGGAAGCAATCTTTTCCATGTTGGCCAAGTGCCGGGTTTCACTCCGTGACTTGCAGGTTCTTCATGGATATCTCAACTTCGCTTGCAGGGTTATCACACCTGGCTGGGCCTTCTCCAGGCGCCTGTGCGATGCTATGGTTGGTTTATCCCTGAAGTACCACAGGGTCTGGCTCACATGGGGTGTGCAGGCTGACCTTCGGGTTTGGTTCGCATTCCTGGCTGATTTCAATGGGGTGTCTTTTTGGCGTTCCAAGCTTTCTATCACACCTAAATTCCAGGTACAGTCTGATGCTTCTGGATCATTGGGATATGGTATTTACTTTAATGGCCTCTGGTGCTGTGGCTGGTGGCTGGAAGCATGGCAGGGTCCTGAATTGCTCAGGGATTTGACATTTTTAGAATTTTTTCCCATCCTGGGTGCCCAGTTGTTATGGGGGGAAATGTGGGAGAATTCAGTGGTGCATTTCTGGTGTGACAATGTGGCCGTGGTGCACATTGTAAATGCCCAAACATCTCGTTCACCCAGGGTTATGTCCCTTGTCCGCCAGTTTGTATTGCACTCTTTGTGACATAATATTATTTTCAGGGCTAGGAATGTTCCAGGCATTGATAACAGTATTGCCGATGCTTTGTCACGCCTGCAGATTCCACAGTTTTGGGCACTAGCGCCAGAGGCTGAGGAGCTTCCCTCTCCACTTCTGACCGGGATGTGGACATTTGGTGAGGTGAAGTGAGCAGGGCCATCGGCCTGTCCTTTGCGAGAGCCGTACCCACAAGGCGTACCAACGGGCTTATCAGGCATTCTTTACATTCCGACAGGGCGTTCCTTTGCCTGACTTGTGGCCTGTGCCAGTGGACCACATACTTCAATACATGGTACACCTGCACAGTTGTGGCCTGGCTGCCCGTACCATTGGTGGGTGGCTTTCCACCCTGGCTTTTGCCGCCAGGGTTCAGGGTTACCAGGACACCACGGGAGATTTCCATATCCGCAGAGTTCTGGAGGGTTGGGCTCGGGAATGCGGCCCTCGCCCTGACATGCGGCAACCGGTATCTCCAGAGCTTCTCTTGAGCCTGTCTGAGGCTTGGCCAGCCCTTTGAAATGACCAGTTTGAATCTACCCTATTTCATGCTGCCACCACAATGGCCTTCTTTGGGGCTTTAAAGGTGAGTGAACTGGTATCCCTTTCCTGGACTGACCATTCCCGCAGGGCTCTTGAGCTGGCAGATGTTGCTTTGTTCACTGATTCTGTCACATTGACCATCCGTTACTCTAAGGTGGATCAGCGGGGCAGGGGCAGCATGGTAGTCCTGCTCAGCTGTGGTATCTGGGCAATTTGTCCGGTTTTAGCTTTGGCATCCTTCTTGGCTATGCAGGGATCCCTTCAGGGACCAATTTTTTGCCACCAGGATGGGTTGCCTTTGAAGAAATACCAGTTCTGGAGGGTCACGGGTTCCGCCCTTTCAACTTTGGGCATTCCGGGGGCACGGTATGGGACCCATTCATTTCGCATAGGTGCTGCATTGACGGCTGCAGCTTTTGGGTATTCGGATGATAACATCCGACGAATGGGCCAGTGGGGCTCTGGTTGCTTTCGTTCATATGTTCACCCTATGTTGCAATGAGCTTCTCGCTGGCACTTGTTTCTCTGTTCTGTTTATTTCAGCTCCTGCTTCGCTTGCTGTTCCAGCCCGGGTATGGATCATCGGGCACAGTTACATTTTTTGGGCTACCTGACATGTTGCTTCATCCCCATGGGGGATGCATCTCGGGCTCCGTGATGTGGCGTACCTGATGTGGCATCGCTTCTGCAGGATGAGTTCGCGAGATTTGATTCCGTTCATCCTGGCTGCTTGGAGTTGCATTTCACCTGATGTTTTGGTCCTCCACTTGGGTGGTAATGACTTGGGCCAGGTTACCAGCCTGGACCTAGTGGTATCCATCCACAGGGACCTGGGCCTGATCCATCAACATTGGCTGCAAATCTGATTCATATAGTCATATATCATCCCATGTGCATTTTTCCAGGGAGGCAGTGACCCCCGCCGCATTGACCATGCCCGGCGGTCTGTAAATCATGCTGTGGCTCGATATTTTTTGGAGCACGGTTTGGGCACAGTGGTGGAGCATCCGGCGATCCAGATTGAGGAGCCCAGCTTGTTTCGCGGAGATGGAGAGCAACTCTCCGCTCATGGTATCGATCTTTTTCTGGCTTCCTTGCAAGCGGGCCAGTCAGAGGGGGGTGTGAGTCGTAAAAGACTCCTCCCCATGTGGTGGTTAGCACTGGTAAGGAAAAATCTGATGATCCCTAGGAACCCGGCAGGTACGCATTTGATTGGCCATCAGAAGCACAAGGTAGAGGGAAAGTCGGGCTGGCCAATCAAATGTGGACCATGAACAAGGTAATACGAAGTTCAGAGACTTGCAAAAACCTTTGATAGTTCACCGGATGTCTGTCAGAAGCTGGAGTTAACAAGTATCACTTCTGACTGGGGTCAATAATTTGTTTAATGAAATAAACAAATTGACACAATGTAGCAAATTAAGATCAGGAAATGACAACTAGTCCTTACCAGTGCTATTCTAGCCTGTTTGCCTTAACACAGTTAATTAAAGTTGCAAATTAATAAAGTGGCCCAATTTTTAAACCCAATACAGGTGTCCGTCTCTTTATTTGGGGGGTGGGTCTGGCAATGGTCGCGCACCGGCGGAGACTCTCGCCGATGCGCGCTTTGCCAGCCCCCGCCCTAGATATGGGCACGCGGGCCAAGCGGAGGGGTGGAGCTGAGCAGCCCTTAAAGAGAGCTCTGTGCGCTCCCGCCGGCCTTTTTCAAACTTCGGCTGGGCCAGGGCGTGTTTGCCTTCCACCCCCTCCCTAGGTGACAGTGTGACAATTTTTGGTCGCTCAGGGACCAGATGGGAATTTTTGCTTGAACCTACATTGGCCCATGGTTCTTGTAGTTTTTGCCCATCCCACACTGTTGCTGATGGTTGAGTTACGGGGTTTGTTGTGTTTCTCCTTACAGGTCACTTTGGCAGTTATCACTGGTAAGGACAAATCTGATGACCTCTAGGAACCTGGCAGGTATGCATTTGATTGGCCATCAGAAGAACAAGGTAGAGGGAAAGTCGGGCTGGCCAATCAAATGCAGACCATGAACAAGGTAATGCGAAGTTCGGAGATTTGCGAACCTTTGATAGTTCACTGGATGTCCGTCAGAAGCTGGAATTAACAAGTATCACTTCTGACTGGGGTCAATAATTTGTTTAATGAAGTAAACAAATTGACACAATGTAGCAAATTAAGATCAGGAAATGACAACTAGTCCTTACCAGTGCTATTCCGGCCCATTTGCCTTAACACAGTTAATTAAAGTTGCAAGTTAATAAAGTGGCCTAGTTTTTAAACCCAATACAGGTGTTTGTCTCTTTATTTGGGGGGTGGATCTGGCAAAAATCTGTCCAAAAGTGAGCTTTAAAATATCCTCCATGTGTATGGTATTTGTTCTATTTTCTTCTGATTTATCAAGGTGATCTAACCTGCCCTGTCTCAATTTCTGATACAAGCTGCATTACAAGACGTGTAGTCTAACATTTAGCCTACACAAGGAAAAGAGGTGGTTACTATGACAACAATATTCATGAAGAAGCTCTTGAATTATATGTGTAACGATCCTATATTTATATTTCTGATCCCCTCATGATGTGTGTGCAGATGAAAGGGAGAAGAGTGGTTATGTAAAGGAATTGTGTTTGGAGACACATGCTTGTTCAACAAGCAAAAGAAAACACACACTTATTTGAACCTTTTGTACGTGCAGCTGCTAAAGGTTCAGGGTTTCTCCCCTTCCTTGGCCTCTGTATTTATAGATTAAATTCACAGTTGAATAGAATTACTGGCATTGAAATATAAACTGTGCTGGGAAGAGGGTATTGAAGTTGGCCAAGGATTCACTTGTAGCTGTTGGTGAGGGGCTAGTTTACTAGGAAGACCTCCACTGTGCTTGCATAGGGTCTACTATGGTTTCTTCTCCTTCTTTCTCCTCCTCCTCCTCCTTCATCTAGGTCAAATGTGCAACTGACAAAATGAAGGCACCTTTTGGTGAGTTGAAGGCATCAACCTTTTGGTGCGTTCATTCTGCAGTTCCTTTTGCCTGACCTAATCTGAGAAAGATTAGCTGGCAACACAAGGTTGCCATTACCAGGGTATGCCTGATTGTGGATCAAAAATACCACATTGCAGGCGCACCCCCCCAAAGAAAGACTCAGACACCAGTATATGGATAAAGGCATTGGGCCACTTTTATTAAATAATGCCCTAGTCCGAATTATAACTTTCAATTGGTGTATTCATCCAATTGTAATTCTTAAGGCAAGCAGGCCGCAGTAACACTGGTAAGGTTCCTCCCAAAATTGCCAATGGCAATTGGCTACAATGTATCCATTTGTATCAATTTGTTTGTTGACACAAACAAATTGTTGACCGGAGTCAATAAACTATCTACTGACCCCACCCTATGACATGTATCCATCAAATCACGGGGTGATACATGCTGAAAAGCTCCTGCCATCACCCCTAGCCTGGTTCATCGTTGACCGGTCAAAGCTATTACACCTGTACCTGTCTAAGTGTTGGCCAGTCAATTGCAAACCTGCCGGATACCTATGGGTCATAAATCTTTACCTTACCAGTGCTACCTGCCTAAAGTGACCAAAGTCAAAGAAAAAAACCCTTTGCTCAAACACTAGCAACAGTGTGGGATGGGCAAAAAAGCCAGAAACCAAGGACCAATTGTGGTTCAGGCCAAAAATTCCCACCCAGCCCCGAAGCGACCAAAATATCACACTAGGGAGGGGGTGGAGGGAAAAACTTCTCCTCTCCGTCGCTATTTCTAAAATGGCAGCTCGTCTGCCTCGTGGCCACCCCTTTTATAGAGGGGTGACCACGCCCCCTAACTCACCAGGATGTCTGAGTCCGGGTTGGGGGGGGCCGCAAAGAGCGCGGTGGCCATTTTGGCACCGCGCTTTCATTGCAGGCGCACCCCCCAAAGAAAGACTCAGACACCGATATATGGATAAAGGCATTGGGCCACTTTTATTGAATAATGCCCTAGTCCGAATTATACTTTCAATTGGTGTATTCATCCAATTGTAATTCTTAAGGCAAGCAGGCCGCAGTAACACTGGTAAGGTTCCTCCCAAAATTGCCAATGGCAATTGGCTACAATGTATCCATTTGTATCAAATTTTTTTGTTGACACAAACAAATTGTTGGCCGGAGTCAATAAACTATCTACTGACCCCACCCTCTGACGTGTATCCGTCAAATCACGGGGTGATGCATGCTGAAAAGCTCCTGCCATCACCCCTTGCCTGGTTCGTCGTTGACCGGTCAAAGCTATTACACCTGTACCTGTCTAAGTGTTGGCCAGTCAATTGCGAACCTGCTGGATACCTATGGGTCATAAATCTTTACCTTACCAGTGCTACCCGCCATACGGGGAGGCGTCTATGAAGACTCACCGCCCCACCCCCCCCAGACCGTCAGCTCGGTCAACAGGCCTGCTTGCAAATCTTCCAAAAAGAGGTTCATACCTCTAGCCGACAGGTGGACCCCATCCCCTGCATAAAGATCATAATTTTGTAAACTAATCGTGGGGTGTCGGATGACCATCCCCAAACCCTTGTCTGCCAAGAACCGGGCAACAGCCCTGTTCACCGAGCAGCAAGCGCGGTCAAGGACACGGAGGTCAATACCTCCCCTGTATGAATGACGCGGTACGATGTCCGACTATAACAGCCTTGTGTACGGCCACACATAATGCAAATAAGCTAGGTCACTGCAAATCATTAATTTTAAGGAGAGGCCAGTGACCTGGGCAAGGTCATTGCCCCCGAGGTGCAGTACAAGGACATCAGGCGGTTCAGCATCCCTGATGGAAAACAGGAATGGCAACAGTTTCCACCATCTCATTCCGCTCTTACCGTACCAACGTATGCGTGCGGTTGCACGCAGTCCAAGCTGGGGTCCCCACTCTGTCGCCGCAGCATACTGCGCTGCCCAGTGCACGTAACTGTGGCCCACCAGCCATACTGCCACCGGTGTGCGGGGACACACAGGGTCTGTAAAAGAAGAAGAGAGAACAATGACTTAACTGGTACTCATACCTGAAGAGGGCGAACATACAATGGAAAACGCACGGATCCCCATCTTCCCATCCGGCGTATATCAGCCTCAGTGTACCCAAATGCAGCTGCAGTTGATGCAGCACCTATCCTAAATGAATGGGTGCCGTAACGAGCCCTGGGGAGGCCAACACTGGATAGTGCCATACCGGTCACCTTCCAAAATTGAAATTTAGTAAGGGGAGACCCATTCTGGTGGCAGAAAAACGGGCCAGGGTGCGCGCCACGCACTGCCAAGAACTCCTGTAGGGCACCAACCGGACAGATGTCTGCAATGGAACATTGTAGCAGTCTAACTCCACTGCCTACGCCGTGCTGATCAACCTTTGAGGACTGTATCCTCAACTGAGCCCACTCATTAGTGACATAGACATCGTCGAGTTCCAGTGCCCTACAAGTCGCATCCGCCTTAGACAGTAGTACCAACTCACTGATGCGGAGCGCTCCAAAGAAGGCCACCGTGGTAGCCGCATGAAAAAGAGCCACCTCATACTTATCATAACACAGATTATGCCAGCCTCGTGCAAGGTGGGTCAGTACCTCTGGTGAAATTGGGTGGCGAGTGTCCGGGCAGCGGCCACGTTCCTGTGTCCACCCCTCCAAAACATGTCGTATGTCGTGTTGATACGCCTTACGCATGTGAGGTGCCAAAGACATGCCAATCGCCTGGTTCACCTCTCCTCGTCAAATGTCCAAATCTCGGCCGGGAGTGGCGAGGGGAATTCCTCTGCTTCGGGAGCCAAGGCACGGAACCGGGGGATCTGCAGGCGGGATAAAGCATCAGCAATATCATTATTAATGCCTGTGACATGTCTGGCCTTAAAAAGCACATTCAGGCGTAGGCTTCGTAACACAAACTGGTGAACCAACGCCATAACCCTGGGTGATTTAGACGTCTGAGCGTTGACAATGTGCACTACTGCCGCATTGTCACACCAAAAATGGACCACTGAGTCGGCCCACTCCTCGCCCCATAGCATCAAAGCTCCCAGGATTGGAAGGAACACAAGAAATGTGAGATCGCGGAGGTGATCTGTGCCCCGCCATGCTGGAGGCCATTGGCCATAAGTCTACCTCCCCTCAAAATAAATCCCATATCCCAGGGAGCCGGAGGCATCCGACTGTACTTGAAATCTAGGGGAAACCAAAAGGTCGGATCTCCAAAAAAAGACCCCATTAAATTCCCGTAGGAATGTGAGCCAAACCAAAAGGTCAGCCCGCATGCCTCTGGTCAGTCGGACCCTGTGGTGGCGCTTCACCAGGCCAGACATGGTGTCACATAGGCGCCGCGCAAATGCTCTGCCTGGTGTCACCACCCTGCAGGCAAAGTTAAGATGGCCATGAAGGACCTGAAGCTCACGAAGTGACACTTTACGTTTGGCCAGCAACACCAAAATCATCGCGGAGATCCCGGTGACCTTCTCAATGGGTAACCGGGATGCCTGTGCGACCATGTCAATTTCAATACCCAGAAATGTGAGCATAGTAGACGGGCCCTCGGTCTTTTCGGGTGCTAAAGGGACACCCAGTTCCAGCATTAGCATCTGAAATGTAGTGAGGAGACGTGTGCACGTCTCCGAGCCCCGTTCACCCCCGAACAAAAAATCATCGAGGTAATGGGCTACAGACCGAGACCCGGACCTGCGAACAAAGGCCCACTGAAGGAAAGTGCTAAAACGTTCGAATGCCGAACACGAAATAGAGCAGCCAAAAGGCATGGCCTTGTCTACATAGAACTTCCCTTGGAATCTAAAACCCAATAGCTCAAAGTCCCCTGGGTGCACTGGCAGCAATCGGAATGCCGATTTAATGTCACATTTTGCCAGGAGGGCACCGGGACCACAAGAGCGCACCATCCTTAGGTCTGGGTCAAATGACGTATACCTGACCGAACAAAGGTCATCAGGAATAGCATCATTGACAGAATAACCCGCCGGGTACGATAGATGGTGGATTAAACGGAATTCACCCGGGGTCTTTTTAGGTACTAGCCCCAGAGGGGAGACCTTCAGGTTAGGGAAAGGTGGTTCGGAAAAGGGGCCCGCTACCCTCCTGGCCTCTACTTCTTTGGCAAAACTCAGGGCGGCTACTTCCTCCTTACCCTTCAGGGAAATTAAATTGGGGGCATCTTGGGGTCCTCGCACCCCTTTGAATGGGATACGAAAGCCCAACTGGAAGCCCTCCAGGAGGTACCTCGCGTCCTCCCTCCTTGGATAAGTTGAGAGCCATCGCTCCAACATCTACACATTAACTGGGGAGGGGGCCTTTTGACTGGCTAGCTCCATCAGCAGAAGCTCTGCCTGCTCCCTGTCTACCTCTACCTCTGCCCCGTGACCCACCAGCCCACAGGCACGCGGAGGCGGCGTGGGGGCCAGCGCAAGAGGGACACTCATGTTTATATCAACACTGTCGCTTATTGCAGACGCCATTAGCTGAGAAGCTCCAACACAGCAAGCGGGCTGGAACCCCCTGCCCCGCCGGCTGGCGGGGAGCCTGTGTTGGAGCAGCTCGCTGCACAACATGGCCACAATGGTACCTATCCCCAGGCGCCGGACGTGTGGGGGTCATGTACAAGAGCCACAATTTTTGGCAGGGCTCATCCCATCTCATCTCCGGGTGTAGGGCCACCCTCATCCTAAATTCCTCCTCGTAAGCCAACCACGATGAGCCAGGGAAATCCACCATCGCCCTGTAAATATTGTCCAAATATTGGACCATAGGAATGGCCAGATCAGGCCGGGCCCTGAGGTATACCACCATATAAATAAGATATGCTGGCAACCAGTTGGCCCAAGTGCGCGGTGGCTTACGATGACGAGACAGTTCCTTGTCTCTGTCATCCTGTCCCTCTCTCTCTTCCTTAGTGGGCTCACGGTTCAATAGGGAAAATATATCCACGTATTCCCCCTGCCACATCTTCTCCCTCGTGACCTGGGACAAATGATCACCAAGGGGCAAGGAATAACCAGCTGTCGGCAAAGCCGTCACCAGCACATTATGTATGGAGGGCATACGCAGCAGGACCTGGACAGCCCCTGCAATGCTCGGCACTGCCCCAGGGGCGGAAACCCCCGCCCTCAACGAGGTGCCATTTTGAAATCATGGGACACTGGGGTAGGCTGGTAACTGATGCCCACTCGCCTCCACTTGACGAGGCCAGGGCCACTGAACCCCACCACTGAAAGTGGGCTGTGATGTAGGTGCACTAAATTGAACCTGATACTCACTAGGTGCACCCCCGTGAGCCGCCCCCACTGGGGGTTCCAGGCCACGGCGGGCGTCAGAGCTCGCGAGCGGAATCGAGCTCTGGGGCCACACCTGACTACTCCCAGTCTGCAGATCTGGACGAACGGGGGGCTGCGAGACACCAGCAGGCGCCGGCTGGAGCGTCTCAAGTAGCTCAACCCGGCTGGCCACCCGTTGCAGCTTTGCGGCCATCGAGGTAGCTGGTGCCAACGAAGGGGCCCCGGCAGAAAGAGAAGCGCCCCCCTCCACAGGAGGCTGTGTAATACCCAAGGATGCTTCCAGCACTGCTAAACGTGCCAGCAGAGCATCCGCTGCCACAGAGCCCCCAGCATAAGGTGGGCCAGGTGGGCTGGACGGCCCACTAGGCAGTTGGAAGGGTACCCCGAAAGGGGAGCCAGGGCCAGAATAGGGCCATGCCCAAAACTCCGGCCCATATGGGGCCGGAGGAGGAACGGGTTGTATGCCCACACCAGGCCCTCCCCCGCTGCCCTGACCCATGGCCGGTAACGGCGGGCCAAGGGCCGAAGCCCCTGAGGGGCCAGCCTGTGGCTGGCCAGCCAGGCCCGGCTGCCAAGTGCCAGCCTGAATAGCCCCACCGGTATCAGTGGGCAAGGCTGGCACGGTGCCCTGCCGCGGGAGCGCAGCCCTGGTCCTCCGACCCGATGGCTGTCCCCCGTCTGGCGCAGGGCCAGTAAAAGTTCTCCCCATTGGCCGCGGCTTCATCGCCGGGGCCTTCCGCTTGGGAGGCATGTCTCCCAAGGAAAAGAAGAAGCAGGATCCCTTTCCAGGGATCGAACACCTAGCGCCGAAGCACGCGGTAGCCAAGCAAACCAAGGCTCCGTGAGCGCTAATCCTCCTTTCCCAGCCGGTAAAGCACAAGGGCTAAACAGCCGAAGACTAATTCACTAACAGCGACGGAGAAAACTTCTCCTCTCCTTTAGTGTATGGGACCAAAGACAACAGAACAGCCGAAGGGTTGGCTTAACACAGGTTTATTGCATGATGATCCGGTGGAACATGAGGTAATGGCGGTGATACATCTCAATATATACAGTAGCATTATACATTTGAATCTTGTAGCACCGTAGCTCATTGGCTGCTACCGGCGTGGCCTCGCCCAGGCACGCCTCTCTTCAGTAGTTCTTTCTCCTCCTGATTAGTGCGGGGAAGGTTTTCCCGCGGCTGTCCGTGATTGAGCAATGTGAACCATGTGAGACTGAACGCTCGCAGCTGCCCTCTATGGGCTGCTTGCTCGCGTTCCTTTACAGCTGAGATACATTGTATTTGGAGTGGTTACATTCTTATCTTTCCAGTACAGTGAACATGCATACATAACATCCCTCCCCCCTAGGATGGGACGAAGTCCCGCAACCATTGTGGCTTGCCGCACGTGCGCTTGGGGCATGCATGCGCCTGACCTAGTACAGGAGAGCCTGTGATCCCTGGCTCCGTGGGTGCTTGTCGTGCAACGGAAGACGGGGATTCGTTAGTGGCTCCGTGGGGCGTCCGTGCCTGCCTTGCGCTGGGGGATGGGAATGGAATGAACAGCTGGGAAGTGAACCCCTGCCTGTTGCCTGCGGACCCTGGGGACCCTCCCATTACGAATCTCGGGACCGACGAGGATGCCCTCGTGGTCCCGCTGCCTCCTGCTATCCATTCGGGGGATCTTGAGACTGTGGTGGGCGGATTTGCCTTCGCCTCCTGTCTTGGGGGTGTTGGTCTCCGGGGAGCTGGCGCTATGTTACACTCTAACTCGCAGGGGTTGGGACTGGACGTACCAGGGGCTGAACTGAAACCCCTCTTTTCGCTAGGACGGGTGGGGGACCACTCCGCTAACTCCCCCTGGTACGGAAAATCAAAATCTAATTCGCTTGGGGGATCTGAGTCTGGGGGAAGATTCCTCTAGATATGTATGAGTTCGGGGCCCTTTCCTTCCGCCGAGAACTCCCGCATGATATCTGCAAGGACAGATTCCCTTTCCTCCCCCCTTGGTGGGGACCCATGGCCCCTTTTCCCTCCCCCTTGGGCTAAACGGGTGGGGGAGTACCCTAACGTTGAATCGTGGTTTCCTCCGTTCACGTCCTCCTCTCTGGGGACCCTGCGCCTGAGCTGGTCCACGTGTCGCCTCCACAGGAGGCCTGTACTGGTCTCCACGCGGTATGAAACGGGGCCGGTTTGTTCTAATACAGTGCCCGGCACCCAGGCTGGCCCCGCGCTGGCGTAGTTCCTGCAATGCACGGGGGCACCTACGCTGAAGCTCTTTGTGGGTTCCATCCCTACGTTCCGCCCTTTGTCCTCTACCCTCGTGGGGTCTAGTCTGGAGATTACCGTGGCCAGCTTCCTGCGCATTAACAGTTCCGCGGGGGAGTACCCTGACGCCAATGGGGTGACCCTGTACCCTAGCAGGAATTGGCACACTTGTAGGTCGAGATCCCCAGGACCCATGCGCCGCAGCGCGTCCTTTGTGGTGCGCACGAGGCGCTCTACTTGGCCGTTGGTGGCTGGGTGGAACGGGGCGGAGGTGATGTGCCAAATGGCGTTGAGATCCATGAATGCCCTGAACTCGGTGGACGTGAAACAGCTAGCGTTATCGCTGACGAGGGTGTCGGGTAAACCGAACGTGGAAAAGACCCTCCGTAACTGTTTAATTGTTGTGGCCGAGGAGGTGCTCGAGACTGGAATGACCTCCAACCACTTGGAGAACGCATCCACGACAAGGAGGAAAAGTGCTCCCCTGAACGGGCCAGCAAAGTCTACGTGTACCCGGGACCAGGGCCCCCTTGCTGCGTCCCACTCCCTATGTGGCAAACGAGCCTCTTCCGGCCTGGAGCTTTGGCACGCTTCGCAAGTGCTGACCATGTGCTCGATGTCGGCGTCTAGCTGGGGCCACCAAAAGTAACTGCGGGCTAGTGCCTTTGAGCGGACGATCCCCGGGTGGCTGACGTGCAGTAGTTTAAGCACCCTCGGCCGAAGGGACGTGGGGATCACTACCCGCTGTCCCCACAAAAGGCAACCCCTCTCTAGGGACAACTCTAGTTTTTTCTTGAAAAATGTGTCGAATTCCGCTGCTGGGGAAGACACGGGCCACCCTTTCTGCACCCAGGAGCTAACTGTCGCTAACGTTTTGTCTTTGCCGGTCGCTTTGGCGATGTCGGCCGGTACTACCGGGGGGAGTCTAGGACCTCTATCATTAAGACCTGGTGGTCCCTCTCTTCCTCGCCCACGTGGCAGCAATCCCGGGGAATGGGGGACCTCGATAGGGCATTCGCGTGGCTGATTTCCTTCCCGGGCCGGTACACCAACGCATGCTGATACGCGTTGAGAAAAATGGCCCACCTGAGCATTCTCGGGGACAGGATTTGTGGTGTGGGCTTATCTGCGGTGAAAATGCCTAGTAAGGGCTTATGGTCGGTCACTATGGTGAAGGGGCGGCCATACACAAAATCATGAAATTTCTTGGTGCCCGCAATTATCGCTAGCGCTTCCCTGTCTGTCTGGGCGTAGTTTCTCTCTGCTTGGGACAAGGACCTGGAGTAGAACGCTATCGGGGCCTCCCTCCCGTTTTCCAGCACGTGGCATAACACCGCCCCCAGCCCCACCGGGGATGCATCGCATATCAGGACCACCGGGCGTTTGGGATTGAAGTGGGTCAGTACGGCATCGGATGCCAGGAGTCGTTTCAGGTCATTGAAAGCCTTCTCATGGTCGTCGCCCCACTTCCATGCCTCGTCCTTTTTTAACAATTTGTGTAGCGGTTCTGCCACGGCTGCCTTCCGAGGAAGGAAGGAGTGGTAGAAGTTGAGCAGTCCGAGGAACGACTGCAGCTCGGGCTTGGAGGTGGGGCGAGGGGCCTTCTTGATGGCGGCCACCTTGGATTGGGACGGCCTTATTCCCTCAGGAGTAACACGGAACCCTAGGAACTCAACCTCAGTTGCGAAGAAAACACATTTGTCTTTCCGCAACCGCAACCCCGCCTTTTCGAATATTGTCAGGACCTTTCCCAACCTTTTTGCCAATTCGGCCTGGCTCCCCCCTGTTATCAATACGTCATCAAAATAGGGTAACACCCCCTCCAACCCCTTCAGGAGGCGTTCCACAAGTGACTGGAAGATCCCGGGCGCCAAATTCACGCCGAACTGGAGGCGCGTCACCTGGAACGCCCCTTTGTGGGTGACTATGGTCTGTGCAGCAGCTGCGGCGGGGGTCGCCGGGAGTTGCTGGTAGGCTTGGGCCAGGTCGAGTTTAGCGAAACACCTCCCCCCATGTAATCTGGCCAGTAAGTGGCTGACTACCGGCACCGGATACGCATTAGGGCGAATCGCCTTATTGATGGTGCACTTGTAATCAGCGCATATGCGGACCTCCCCGTTGGCCTTGAGCACTGTTACAATTGGAGTTTCCCACTCCGCGGAATCAACAGGAACAAGAATCCCCTGGCCCACCAATTTGTCCAGCTCCGCCTCTATCTTGTCCTTTAGTGCGAAAGGCACTCTGCGCGGCTTTAGCCTGATTGGTCGTACTCTCGGGTCCAGGTCGAAAGTCACTGGGGGACCCTTGAATTTCCCCAGTCCCTTTTTGAAAACCTCGGGGTGCGCGTCACACACGCTCTGTATTGGATCAGTCCCGGCGGCGTGTACTCCAACGGTGTGCACCCCCCCAATGAATAAACCCAGGGGCTGGAACCATTGAGTCCCGAGGAGGCTGCAATTACCTCCCTTGAGGACGACTAGGGGGAGCGTTGCGGCGTGCTTTTTGAATCGGACCTGGAACTTCCCAACCCCCAACACCGGAATGTGGTTCCCTTGCACGTCCTTCAGCGTGGACCTCAACGCTTTGAGTTTGGGCCGCACGTGGGGGGCAATTTTCAGGAACTCCCCCTGGGAGATGATAGAGTAAGAAGAACCCGAGTCCACCTCCATCCTAACAGGGGCCCCTTGAATTACTACCTCAACGAAGTATCAGGGGTGTCCCGCGGACACGCTGAACACCGGGGCGTCGTCCTCGCTGTCGTCGGAGATGCGCCCTACGCCGTCCTGCCTCCACGTGGTCCGGGTGCCATCCTTGGGCCTCGTGGTGCGGCTCTCGTCCTTGGGCCTCGTGGTGCGGCTCTGCCTCGCCGAGCGGTCTGGCGAACTCCTCCTGGTCTCGCGCCGTTTCCTGCAGACCTTGGCGATGTGCCCGCGCCGGCCGCAGTTGTGGCACTCGTCCTTGCGGAACGGGCATTTGGCGCGGGCGTGGGTGGCGCCGCAGCCGTCGCAGCACCGGCCTTCCTTCTGGACCTTCCGGACGTCCTCGTCATCGCCGCTTTCCGTGGACGAGTTTGAGACTCGCCGGGCCGCACGCACCGAGCTCTCTGCCTTGGCAGCTTTCGGGCGCCAGTCCTGGAGCTCTTGCACCCCGGCCGTCGTGGCTTCCGCAGCCTGTGCCGCGTCTAGGACTTGTTGCAGCGTGGGGGGCGGCTCCTGTTTCATCAGCGCGCGCTGAGTTTCGGTGTCCCTCAGGCCGCAGAGCAGGCAGTCCCGGAGGGTGACTTCTGGGGTCTCCCACTTGCAGGGGCCGGCGGCTAGTCGCAGGGCCGCTGCGAACTCAGCGACTGATTCCCCGGGCGCTTGGACTCGCCTCCAGAACGCGCTCCGAGCGGGGAACATCGCTATCGCGGGCCGGAGGTGGGCGCGCAGCACCGCCAGGAGCTCCTTAGCTTTGAAGTCGCTCACCCTCCTCGGCGCGATCAGGTCCACCAAGGTCCTCTTGGTCTCGTGCCCGTGCATGCGGACGAAGATGGCCCTCTTCTTGTCCTCATCTGAAACTTCGAGCTCCACCAGCGCTCCATTGAAGTCTATCTCAAACAGCTCCAAGTCTCCCGGCTTCTTGATCTCGTAGCCGGCGCATGTCTTGGTCCCGTGGGCAGCCATGATCCCACCTTCGTCGCCAGTTTAGTGTATGGGACCAAAGACAACAGAACAGCCGAAGGGTTGGCTTAACACAGGTTTATTGCATGATGATCCGGTGGAACATGAGGTAATGGCGGTGATACATCTCAATATATACAGTAGCATTATACATTTGAATCTTGTAGCACCGTAGCTCATTGGCTGCTACCGGCGTGGCCTCGCCCAGGCACGCCTCTCTTCAGTAGTTCTTTCTCCTCCTGATTAGTGCGGGGAAGGTTTTCCCGTGGCTGTCCGTGATTGAGCAATGTGAACCATGTGAGACTGAACGCTCGCAGCTGCCCTCTATGGGCTGCTTGCTCGCGTTCCTTTACAGCTGAGATACATTGTATTTGGAGTGGTTACATTCTTATCTTTCCAGTACAGTGAACATGCATACATAACATCTCCGTCGCTATTTCTAAAATGGCAGCTCGTCTGCCTCGTGGCCACCCCTTTTATAGAGGGATGGCCACGCCCCCTAACTCACCCGGATGTCTGAGTCCGGGTGGGGGGCCCCCGCAAAGAGCGCGGCGGCCATTTTGGCACCACGCTTTCAATATTTGAGGAGGCTCTTTCTGTATACTCTGTCTCCTATGGTGGTGGGAACCCAAAGCATAGGCCTTCTTTTTTTCACAGCAGCAGAGTGTCCTGCTCAGTGTTAGCCAGGTGAAAAGACCTCCTAAAGATTGTGGGCCACTTCATTTAAAAGCATCATATTCTTGCTGAGAACATACCGTGCCAGACTGTTATAACTATTACTGTATTCCAAAGAAAAGTACAGTACAGCCTTTCTTTCTAAGTAGAGTCTGCATGTTCACGTAGTAGAAATATATGGACTTCCTCTACAGGTAGGCCTGTAGGCATTTCACTCAACAGCAGTTCAAAAGAAATTGAAAGCCTAAACATTTTAATATAAAAATAAGTAGCTATTACTTATCATTTTTGTATTACCTTTCACCGATGGGTTTTTGTTCACTCTAAACACTAAAAGGAAGAACGCATTGCAAAGCAATCTAAGTCTATCAGGTATATATTGCTGTTCTTCTCTTCTTTTTGCTACCACACTTCATATTTATCATTAAACACATATCAGCAATTTCCTTAAAAGCCTTTTCACTAAGTCTGAAAAATACAAAATCCAACACCTAGCTACCACCCTCCCTTTTTCCCCATCACAGAAGCAAACAGACGTGCTTTTCAAACTGCTGATTAAACTTATGTGTTCCATTGCCTAGCAGCCAGACATGATCAATTACCAAATTAAACACATTTCCACATCTGCTTGTTTTATCAACATAATGTATTTTAACTTTAGAGCACACAAGTAAACTCTTGCAATGTTAACCCATTTTCCACTGAGGGATCTGAATCTCCCAGTCTCTCACAATCTATGGGATTTTTTTAAGTCAGTTGTTTCTCCCTGCAGTAAGATTTCTCTGTTCAAGCTTTTTGCCTTCCTTCCCAATAAATCTTGTGAGATTTGTTTTTTTGGATGCTTCCTAGTTATTGTTCCTTGTCTTGCGGGGGGAATCCCAATAATCTACACAGAATTATACCAATTCCCATGCAGAATATCATCTTGTCTCCACAAGATTCTCTCAAAGGGACTTTGAGTTGCACAGTATATGGCAGCTTCTTGTGCAAAAGAACAGGCAAAGTATGAAAACAAATTAATGGGGGAAAACAAGATTAAGTTTTCATTTTCACAGGAAGCCTATATACCTTGCTGGCATTGAAGGAGGTCTTGGTGAGAAGTCTTCAGGTAGCTGCATTTTTTGATTAAAAAAATCTACTTACACAACAATCCAGTTGTGGCTTTAACTTCTCTGGAGTTCAGTTATCACACAAGATGAAATCAGAGAAGTTAAAACTGAATTTGTCTGCTCTAAAATAGTTTAAAAGTTTAAGTAGGAGTGAGGAGGAAAGGAGATTTGGTTTATCACCAAGTCTTTTATCATTTTGATGTTTAAATCTCAATATACCAGACTTTGAGCAATCCTATAGATATTCTTTTTTTGCCTTTAATGTTGTTATTTTGAGTTTTACCGGCAACCAAAGATTACTTCCAAAAAAAAGAAAATAAATTTAGCACAGCAACTAAAATTTAGTATTAACTGGTCGACAAGACAAGATATAGACAGCAGCCAAAATCTGAAAGGAAGAATATTAGGGTCATGTAAAGGACTGCAGTGACTCAAGTGGCTAAGACACTAACTGGAAGGCGGGAGATCAACAGTTCAATTCCCAAGTACTGCAGGACAGAATGAGCTCCCGTCTTTGTCCCAGCTCATGCCAACCTAGCAGTTCAAAAGCAAGAAATTGCAAGTAGATAAATAGGGATCACTTCAGTGGGAAAGTAAACAGCGTTCCATGTGCTCCGGTGTCTAGTCACGCCTGTCACATTGCCCTGGAAACGTATGCAGAAGCAGACAGCGTTGGCTCTTTGGCTTTGAAACAGAGATGAGCACTGAACCCTAGAGTCTGATACGACTGGCTTTCAAGCAAGGGAAACCTAATCTGCCATAGTTAATTGCAGATAACTGATGGATTGCATGACTGTTTCTTGGTCACATGCCCGGTCAAAGATCTGATTGTGCTACCTCAATGCATCCTAGCACTTCAATAATTGGCAGCACTAACCATAGCAAGCTTCATAAATGTTCTGTGACCACCACTAGGATTCTGGTTAATGACTAAAAAAAGCTAGAAGTTAGTGCAAGCAGCAGAATACATAATAGATATGGTTTTTCCTTAACAGCAGAAGAAGATGTCTCTAGGAATATTTTTCTACAGGGTTAATGGAAGCGCGGCGCCAAAATGGCCGCCGCGCTCTTTGCGGGCCCCCCCCCCCCCACCGGACGAAACCATCCGGGTAGTTAGGGGCGTGGGCAGCACCCTAATAAAAGGGGCTGGCCACGAGTCAGCCGTGCTGCCATTTTGGCGAACCGACGGAGCGGAGAAGTTTTTCTTTCCTCCTTACCTCCGTCGCTCGTGTCCTCTTGGGGGAAGCCTTTTCGGGCAGCTTTCTCTTGTTTTAGGCTTCCTAGCTACCTTAGCCATGCCCTCGAAGAAGAAGGCAGCCGCGAACGGGGCTCGTTCGGCGCGGAGGCGTCAGCCGGGTCGGAGGACCGCGACTGCGCCCGTTCCGCAGCCACCTTTAGCAGACCCCACCGGGAACGGTGGGATGGGATCGGTAGCTCCTTGGCCTGATGCGCGGAGCATACCTGCTGCCCCGGACGGGGCCTCGGCCCTTGGCCCCTGCCATGGTCTGTGCGGCGGGGCCCTCTTGCCCGGGTGCGCTATTCCCTATGGGGGGTGCGAGCCACGGAGGGTGGTTGGGTTCCCTGCCTTTGCAGGGCGTTCCCACGGCTCCCCAGGGGCTGAGCATGGGCTCTTGGCCTTATCTGGCCCCTGGGGCTCAGGGACCTGGACAGGTACCCGTGAATTATGGGCCGGTTGCCCAATTGCCCCCTGTTGGGGCCGGGGCCTATGTCGATGTGGAGGCCCTCCTGGCCCGGGTGGTGGCCCTTGAAGCGTCCTTGGCAAGGGCCAACCAAACAGGGGTGTCTCTAGGTTTTCAGGTGCCCCCTTTGGCCGCCGAACAGTGGCCGGCGATGGGTCGGGTTGAGCCACCTGAGGCGCGTGGGCCGGTGGTGGCCACTGCCTCGCAGCTCCCCACCCCACAGGTGCAGCAGTCTGGTGCTGGTCTGGCCCCGTCGACGAGCTCAGCTTCGGTCGTGAGCTCCGATGCCCCCAGCGGGCCGGAACCCCCGGTGGGGGCGGCCCGCGGGGGTGCAGCGGGTGAGTATGCAGTCCAAGCTAATGCACCCATACAACTGACTTCCTTGGGGGGGCTGTTCAATGGCCTTGGCCTCGCTCGGGTGGCCCGGCGGCCCAATGGCCCCCGGCCCACCCAGCGACTTTGCCCGTGACACAGGGCCTGGGTCGGGGTGGTGCCCCCAATGTGCTGAAAATGTGTTGGGGATCCCCGGGCTGGCTCAGGCTCATTTTCCTTTGCCCGTAGTTCCCTCAGTGCCGGTGTCGGCTTTGCCAACAGCAGGGTATTCCTTGCCCTTGGGGGACCATTTGGCCCAGTCTACCAAGGAAAAGATTTGGAGGGGCGAGTATGTAGATATCTTCTCCCTGCTAAATAGTGAGCCGACCAAGGAAGAGAAGGAAGGGCTGGACGAGAAGGATAAGGAGCAGGCACGTCGTCGCAAGCCGCCACGCATGTGGGCAAATTGGTTGCCAGCATACCTGATTTACATGGCCGTTTACCTCAGGGCTAGGCCGGATTTGGCTATCCCTATGGTCCAGTATCTGGACAATATTTACCGGGCTCTGGTTGACTTCCCGGGTCCGTCATGGCTGGCTTACGACGAAGAATTCAGCATGAGGATTCCACTGCACCCAGAGATGAGGTGGGATGAGCCCTGCCAGAAGCTGTGGCTTCTGTATATGACCCCCACGCGCCCGGCGCCTGGGGGGAGATACCATTGTGGACATGCGGTCCAACGAGCGGCCCCGGTACAGGTACCCCGCCAAGGGGCGGGGCAGGGGGTTCCAGCCCGCCTGCTGTGCTGGACCTTCTCGTCCAATGGTTCTTGCAACAGGAAAAATTGCAAGTACAAGCATGAGTGCCCCTCTTGTTCTGGCCCCCATGCTGCCTCCGCCTGTCCCAGGCCGGGAGGATACGGGGGCAGGGGTAGGGGCAGACAAGGGGCAGGTAAGACTGCCATGGAGGGAGCGGGTTCACCAAAAGGCCCCCTCCCCGATTAATGTCGACATGCTGGAGAGTTGGCTCGCATTGTACCCGAGGAGAGCAGACGCTGTGTACCTCCTTCAGGGTTTTCAACTGGGTTTTCGTATTCCTTTCACGGGGGATAGGTCACCGCAGGATGCACCTAACCTTTCGTCACTTAGGGGAGGGGAGGAGGTGGCTGCCGCCAGCATTAATAAGGAGATTGCTGCGGGCAGGGTCGCTGGCCCTTTCCCCGCACCCCCGTTCCACAACCTTACAGTGTCTCCGCTAGGACTAGTGCCCAAGAAGTCCCCGGGCGAGTTCCGCCTGATTCACCATTTGTCCTACCCAGCCGGCCACTCGGTCAATGATGCTATCCCTGATGACCTTTGTTCTGTCGGGTATACATCCTTTGACCAGGCATTGCGCATGGTGCGCTCATGTGGCCCGGGTGCACTGTTGGCTAAGTGTGACATTAAGTCGGCGTTTCGCCTTTTGCACGTGCACCCGGGTGACTTCGAGTTGCTGGGTTTCAAATTCCGGGGTGAATATTATTTTGACAAAGCCATGCCATTCGGCTGTTCCATATCCTGCTCGGCTTTCGAGCGTTTCAGTACCTTCCTGCAGTGGGCATTTGTCCGTAGGTCAGGGTCTCGGTCTGTAGCCCATTACCTGGATGACTTTTTATTCGGGGGTGAACGGGGCTGGGACACGTGCACACGTCTCCTCAACACATTTCAGATGCTAATGGAGGAACTCGGTGTCCCTTTAGCGCCCGAAAAGACCGAAGGCCCGTCTAATATGTTAATATTCCTGGGGGTGGAAATTGACACGGTAGCGCAGGCGTCTAGGTTGCCCGCAGACAAGGTGTCAAGGATAGTGGCCCTTATATCGGACTTGCTGGCTAAGCGCAAGGCATCCCTTCGGGGATTGTAGGTGCCACATGGACATCTCAATTTCGCTTGCAGGGTGGTCGCACCTGGCAGGGCATTTGCTCGGCGCTTGTGCGACGCCATGGCAGGCTTATCCAGGCCCCATCATAGGGTGAGATTGACACGGGGCATCAGGGCAGATCTGCACGTATGGCTCCAGTTCCTGAGGGAGTTCAATGGGGTCTCATTTTGGAGGTCTGACCTCCTGGCTTCGCCCCAATTACAAATTCAGTCTGATGCCTCGGGATCCCTTGGTTATGGGATGTACTTCAATGGGAAGTGGGCATATGGTGGATGGCCACCAGCCTGGTCAGGCACGGGTCGCCTGAGGGATCTCACATATTTGGAATTTTTTCCCATACTGGGGGCCTTGATGCTATGGGGTGAGGAGTGGGCCAACTCTGTGGTGCATTTCTGGTGTGACAATGCGGCTGTTGTCCGCATTGTCAACTCACAGACCTTTAAATCTCCCAGGGTCATGGATCTTGTGCGCCAGTTTGTATTGCGCAGCCTGCGCCTCAATGTACTGTTCAGGGCCAGGCATGTCCCGGGGGTGAATAATGATATTGCTGACGCTTTGTCCCGCCTGCAGATCTCCCGGTTCCGTGCCTTGGCTCCGGATGCGGAGGAATTTCCCTCGCCACTACTGCAGGAGATATGGACCATTGGCAAGGAGAGGTGAACCGGGCGATAGGCATGTCACTGGCGCCACGCACGCGTAAGGCGTATCACCACGCGTTGGTTGCATTTCGGACCTTTTGTTCCCAATCTCGCCTGCCAGATACCTGGCCGATCCCAGTGGCCCACATCCTCCATTTCATGGTTTACCTGCACGCCCAGGGCCTGGCACCCCGCACCATGGCATCTAGGCTATCAGCGCTGGCTTTTATGGCCAAGGTGGGAGGTCACGCGGACAGTACCGCTGATTTCCGTGTGAGACATGTTTTGGAGGGGGGGTGCGGGAACGTGGGCGTTGCCTGGACGACCGTCACCCAATTTCCCCTGGGGTACTTACCCAACTGGCACGAGGCTGGCATGACCTATGTTTTGATAGGTATGAGGCAGCCCTGTTTCGTGCGGCTACAACGGTGGCCTTTTTGGAGCGCTCCGCTTCAGCGAGCTTATGATGCTGTCTAAGGCGGATGCAAGTCATAGGGCACTGGAACTCGAAGATGTCTATGTTGCTATGATTGGGCTCAGTTGAGGATACGCTCCTCTAAAACAGATCAGCACGGCGTAGGCAGTTGAGTAATAGTGCTACGATGTTCCTTGGAAGACATCTGTCCGGTTGGTGCCCTACAGGAGTTTCTTGCACTGTGTGGCACGCACCATGCCCCGTTTTTCTGTCACCAGGGTGGGTCTCCCCTCACTCAGCCATTCCTGCAGGATGGGGGCGGTTTCTACTGCAGCTACTTTTGGGTACTCTGGGGCTGAAATACGCCGCATGGGAAGGTGGGGATCACATTGTTTTCAGTTTTGTGTTCACCCTCTTCAACCGTGAGTGCCAGTTTAGTCACTGCAATGTTTCTCACCCCCCCTTTTTTCCTTGACAGACCCTGGGTGTCGTTTTACACCGGTGACAGTAGGGCTGGTGGGCCGTTGCCACGTGCACAGGGCAGCGCGTTACGCTGCACAGGGCAGCGCGTTACGCTGCACAGGGCAGCGCGTTACGCTGCGGCGACAGAGTGGGACCCCGACTGGGACTGGGTGCATCCGCACATCTCAGGTGGTGTGGTAAGCGCGGCATGTTATGGCGGGAACTGTTGCCATTCCTTTTCTACATCAGGGATGCTGACTCGCCTGATGTCCTGGTTATTCATCTTGGGGGCAATGGTTTCGGACAGGTCACTGGCCTATCGCGGAAGCTTGCGATTTGCAGTCACCTGGCCTACTCGCATTATGTGTGGCCTGCCACACCCCTCATTGGTCGGACATGATACCGCAGTACGCTTACAGGGGAGCGTTTGGCCTCCAGGTGCTTGACCGGGCTCGTCGCTCCAGGGCTATTGCCCGGTTCCTTTTTGATATGGGTTGGGGACGCGTCATTCGCCTCCCCATCATCAGTCTGCAAAATTACGAGCTTTATTCAGGGGAGGGGGCCCATCTGTCGCGAGGAGGTATGGACCTCCTGCTGAGTGATTGGCGAGCAGGCCTGTCGACCGAGCTGACGGTCTTGGGGGGGGCGTCGAGCCTTTATTGAAGCCTCTCCGGGTGGCGGGTAGCACTGGTAAGGTAAACATTTATGACCCACAGGTATCCGGCAGGTTCGCAATTGACTGGACAACACTAGATAGGCATAAGTTGTTTAAACGTTGTCCGGTCAACGACGAACCAGGCGAGGGGGTGATGGTTACCACTAGACAGCTGGAATCACCCCCTGATTTTGCGGATACACGTCAGAGGGTGGGGTCATCAGTTAGATATTGACTACGGTCAACAATTTGTTTGTTGTCAACAAACAAATTGATACAAATAGATACATTGTAACAATTGCCGTTGGCAATTTTGGGTGGTACCTTACCAGTGTTACTTCGGCCTGCTTGCCTTAAGAATTATGATTGGTCGTTTTACCAATAGAAATTTATAATTCGGACTAGGGCTTGAATCAATAAATGTGGCCCATGCCGTTATCCACTTTCATTTGTGTCTGAGTCCATCATTGGGGGGGTGCGCCTGCAAAGCAACAATGAAAAGCAACTTACCGTACCTTCAGCAGCAAAATAATGCACCTCTTTAAATAAGTCTTTGCGAATTAAAACTGACATCAGTTTTCTAGGGGCTAGTTTTTACATGACCAAAATGCCATAATCCAATACTAAGAAGGAAGTGTCTGCTGGCTTGGGAGAATCCTGTTTTCTTTTAATATTGTTAAGTATAAAAATAGGGGAAATCAGATAGGGTGAAATGACCCCATGGACACAAGAGACCCAATGCAACATAAAGCAAAGCATATTCAGTGAGGAAGGAAAGTGGGAGGACTGTTGTGGGGGAATGGAAAACCACATGTAAGTGTAAACAAAATATACTGGATGTGTGTGGGGTTGTGGTGGTATTGATGAGCAAGAACACTTCACTCAACAACACTTTGTTGTGGTTTCTACTTGTAGATTACAAATCAAGGGCCCTTAACTGCACTTAAACATATGCCATGGGCATCACACTTATGAAACAAATACATATAAAGACATCTGAACATATACATATGGATGTACAAAAAGAAAAAAAATCATATTTCTTTTGTTTTGGTGCTTTCGCAAGCACCCCTTTTGTTTTTCATGTGTTTGTGCATTCAACACAAAAGGGATAGCCTCTTTCCAGTTCTTTTGTTTCAGGTTTTCCATTCATTTTTGTGGCACTCCAAATGCCCTCAAATCCCTTTAAAATTACTCCAAACAAAAAGGAGATTGGCCAGGCAACTAAAATCAATCTGCTTCAAAAGCAGGCAAGAGTACATGAGAAAGAAAAACATATCAGACTTCAACAGGCACTAGTTTACTGTGAAAGCTTCCAGCAGTGCCCCCTGCCCTAAAATTAGAAGAAGAAGAAAGACATGTGAGTTTAGCATGATCATCAGCACAATAGAAAAAAATGCAAGAAAGCACTCAGGTAGCACAATGTTTAAAAAGCAAGGTACATGAAAACAAGGCTTACATTTTGGGCTGCATTCACCAATTTTCAGTCTCTGGACTTGAAATCTCAGGGAGTGGGACATTGTCAACCTGGCAGCCCTTTATTTTTTGCATTAATTTTCTCAGCTTCGGGATATGGCTTTTAGTCATGCTTAGAAACATTTTTGTCTTTTTTTTTGTTACAGTGTATGCTCTGTGCTGCATAAAATCTCAGGAAATGCGACGCTTCTGATCTGGCAACCATTTTTAGCACACAATCCACATACATTTCATTATCATGCTGCCAACTGCAGTGGCTCAAGTGGCTAAGACGCTGACTGGGAGATGGAAGGTCAGCAGTTTGATACCCAAACACTGCAGGATGGAATGAGCTCCCGTCTTTGTCCCAGCTCCTGCCAACCTAGCAGTTTGAAAGCAAGAAATTGCAAGTAGATGAATAGGGACCACTTCAGTAAGAAGGTAAACAGTGTTCTGTGCACTCCAGTGTCTAGTGATGCCTGCCATATGACCATGGAAATGTCTGCAGAAGCAGGCTCTTTGGCTATGAAACAGAGATGAGCACTGAACCCTAGAGTAGGATACGACTGGTTTTCGATCCAGGGTGACGTTTATCTTTACTTTACCTGTGTTAATGACACTGATACAGACAGTATGTGGATCAGCGTCACTTTAAATAAGAAGATTAATTCTCTGGCCTGTCTCAGGAAACCCTGGAGAGAAATGAATGATAGCTCCAAGTTGTAGAAAAGTGAAGAAAATAGGCCCCCCTCCCCACCCTATGTTTACTTACTGTATTCCTCTGTAATAAAATTTAACATTTAGAAACGGGTTTCTTGATCTCATCCTACTATGGACAGTTATTTAAGACAACTGTTTGTGTGGTGGGTATGAGCTTAGAAAGAAACTATGCATCACACTATGTTATTTACAAAAGTGTTGTAAGATTAGCACATCTTCCCCGGGGAATAACATGTTGATCAGAGAAGGGTTTTCTGTCACCCACCATAAAACAAGTTTTTCTCTTTTAAAACTGTAAAAACAGAGATTAGCTATTTCTTTCATTCCTCCATGCCAGTTTCAGCAAAGGGAAACTAAGGTAGAAAAACTCTCAGGGACACCCAACTCTTGATAGTCCTGCTGCTGTTAAGAGGCAGAAATGACTATCTGTAGGGAACCAAGCCTCACTATAAACCACACCCAACTAGGTTCAAGGAGACTTCCCACAGTGTGAGGGTATTTGCATGTTTACTTTTGCTATTTTCTATTATGTTTCAGTAGTTCCAACTCTCTATACAATAAACCTGGTAAGGTACCAGTGGTTTTCTGCCTTTATGCAGACCTGAAGAACAGAAACTCACTAGGATACTGGCTAATCAGATGCACCAATTAGCACAGAGAATGAAGACTTTTGCATTAATAAGTATTTTGTAATTTGCAGTTCTTCTCTTCTCTTAAGAGGGCTAATTCTGTGTTCTGTAATTCTCTGTCTCTAGGTGCTCTGCTCATTGTTCAACTCCTTTGCCCCAAAATATCGATATTATCTTCCCCCACATAATGTTCTGAGCAAAAACTGGTTCCCTCCTGCCTCCTTTTAAAAAAGAACCTTAGGAAATGCACATGTAAGAACAAAAAGACAAAAGTATGTCCTCACAAAGCAGTGAAAGATAATTCCACATATTTGGATTTGGATTATGTAAAAATTTCCTTAAATGAATGTCTTTCCTAAACAGGAGGCACCAGAAACTAAACCAGGTTCTCCATCCACAACAAATTTATAGTGCACTGTTACCGACTGTAAATCTTTTCTCCAAGACAAAGTTTGATCTCAGATCACTTTGTCATCTTCACAGATGTGTGGAGAAATTTTAACCCAGACCTCCCGATTCAACCAATCAACCACTTTATTACGGTCAATGACCAGTACAAACCTCCCAATTCACAGCTTCACACTCTATCCACTGTATGGCACTATCTTTAGTTCTCAAATGTGTCTAGACTTTGAAATAAAAATAGAAGCGATAGACAAAAGCAGTTCAGTGGTGCTATTGCCAAAAATTCTTTCTCTCTTGCAGCAAAATTATCAGACATCGATTAATTGTAGTTGATATAGTGGTCAAAAGAGAACTTGCCTGCATCCTTCCTGAAAGGCTAAAATAAATTTGGAACATTACTTTAACCAATTGTCCTTTGGTAGGTATGCTAGAAATGAGGTGATGACATTTCTTGGAGGGGGGGGGGGATCTCAAGCCATTCATTAGCTGATGAGTCTTGTCCCTGAAATGTTAACAGTATCCTCCCCCTCAAGAAAACTTTTTATAGCCTTTTCAGAAAACTCCAAGCTTATTGGAATCATTAATCTTCATTCTCTGTGTTTGACCTTGCAGAAGTCTGGGAAGGTGTTGCATTCTTCAGTGAGCCAACTATGGTGCTGATAGGAAATAGTGATAACAAGCCACTGTTACTTTACCATGGGAGGCCACTGCTGCTGGAAGTGAGTGGATATGTGGGTGAGGTGAGGTGACATGATCCTAATTTGGGAGGGGGTTTAATCCCTCTACCTCAACCATGGGTCAGTCCAGCCTCTACAGCAATTCCCATGTTCAGTTTCATATTAGGAACAGCCCTATTTTCAATAAACAAATAAAGACAGCTGTGTGCTCTTTACCCGCTACAAGTGCAAGAGACAAATTAAAATATGGAGGAAAGAGCCCACTAGACAAGGAATAACATTAAAGGAGGATATAGCTGAGGAACTCAACCTCACCTATATCTCTTGGAGGACTCTGACTAGGCTGAGGGTTGGAGTGCGTAAATGTAAGACCAACATGCTCAAGTGGGGATTACTGGCAGACAACAACATGATGTGTGAATGTGGAGAGATACAGAATCCGGCTCATTTACTGGTCTGCCAATTACTGCCAGAAATATTTACCAATGAGGACTTAAGTTTGGCCAATGACAAAGCCAAGAAAGCAGCTTCCATTTTGGCAGTCCAGGGACATGAAAGAAGAAAAAGTGCAGGAGAAAGATAATACCTTTGCTGGCTCACTAAAAACCAATTAACATTATGTGAGCTTTCATTATTCAAGATCACTTCTTCAGGCATGCACCAAATTTCTTGTCGATAGTGCAGGAAAACTATCAATGAGAGTCTCAAAAATTCATGGCAAGATGTTGTGCCAGGCTTTGTTTCTGAGGTGTGAGTTGGAAAAAACAGCAGGCTGCATCTGATATGTCTCCCACTTCATAAACATAGGAAACCAAGTATCTGCATATTGCCCCACTGAAATTCTGAAGAGCTTAACAGCCTTTCTGGTGAAACCTGTGCAGGAAAGACACAGTTCAGAGCAGGAATTGTGACTTTCCTGTGCAGGCTGAAGTGTAATTTGCCCTTTTGAGGTGAATTATTGTGGATCAAGGTTCAAATTAGTGGTTGCGTTGCAACTGATACTCAGGAAGAGGCATGTCTTTGCATGAGGAACAGTAGAAAGGGAGGACCTCAAGTTTCCTAGACAGTCCTGTATCTGCTCTGTGCTGTGCTGACCTTCCTTCAACCTTAGATTGCTATTCTTCAGGCTGCCAATATCACTTCCTTCTTACATCTTCCTCTTGCTCCAAGGAGGAGATATCTTAACTTGGTTCTCCAGAGATGAAAAAGAGCATATAAGGCTATTGACATCAATAACTTAGTTGGCTGCAATGAAGACTTCTATCATCTTCTCTATAACAAGTGTATTTCTCTAACAAGCGTAAGTTTTCTTATTTTCTTAGCAGGATGGATGTGGAAGGGTGGGTGTGATTCCTTTATAAAGGGAGGAAGTTTGCTCAGGCGATCATTCTGAGTTGCTAAGGGCTGAACCCACAAGTTAACATTGCTTCTGTGGTTGCTGTGTAATTAGAGAAATGTTGCTGCAAGGTGAAAAGAATTCTCACCCCTTTTTTCACCAAAGATGAGAGCTGCAAAAATTCACATTCCTAAACCAGGGTCTACAAGGAATGGAGATCAGATGACAAAGACCAGTTACAGATGTTGCCCTCAACAGCATGGACCACAAATGCCATTGCTTAAGGTGCTTCTCATCGAATCGGAGAAGAGGTCCCTGTAGTTAAGGAAATTCTTGTTACATTTCACGCCTGAGCTGAGACCAAACACTTCTGTACGTGGCCTCAAAGTAGGGTTGCCATACGTCCCGGAAAACTGGGATTGTCCCAGATTCAAGGTTGGAAAAATTGTCCAGGCCAGTTCAATAAAAATCACGCTCAAGTCCCAGATTTTTAAAACTTACTGATTGTGTATTATAACACATGATTAAAATAAATTCAAACTCTCACCATCAAACTAGCGATTTCCTGCCATATTGGAGTATATCTGGAGACAAATCTTAATGTCCTCACCTCAAACCACCACCCGATAAGTGTGACCAATGTGTTTCCTGGAAGTAAGAGTTGACCACGACGCGACTTCTCGGAAGTATAACAGATCATCTTACAGTAAGAATCAACTCTTGTAAATAAATTCATTTATGCATTGATATATTTAATGTGAAAGTGTTTTATAGCTGTCATTATATTATGTTTCTTTTAAAAAGGCTATTTTGTAGATAACCCACCTATTTTTGTAAAGTATACTTCTGTCCTGGTTTTGTGGAGTGAATTATGGCAACTCTACACTCATAGTCATGTTATGCCTTCAACTGGTTTCATCTTTGCAGATGCACCAAGGGTTCAGACTCCTTATTCAACTTTATGGTCTGCCTAGGAATGCAATTCTCTTTTTCCCTGGCTCACCCTTCCTCCTGCGTCTACAAGAGTAATTGCTTCTTCATTATCTTTGGACTTGGGGATTTATTCTCATCAGCACTGGAGGAGTCCTCTGTTGGGAGCATGACATCTCATCACACTTACATTTAACATTATTACCTGTGATGTATTACTTCCAAACACAGTGGAAGCTTCCCTTTTGTGGCTGATAGCAACTTCCAGGACAAATAAGACAAAGTTACTATATATGGATGGAAACTGTCATGTTAAACTCATTCACACTTTTAATAACATCAAATATTTTTAGAATCCTAGTCTATCAAAACTGCAACTGAAATTAAAATTAAATCAGCATTTCTCCAGTTCTTTTCTCATTCTATTAGATAAACTTTCTCATTCTATTAGATAAACTAAGGGGAGCCTAAACATTTATTAGATATCAGCTGTATACAGAAAGAAAACATCTAATTAAAGATCTTCTTCAGCATAATCACAATCTGATCTTTTAATAATACGAGTAATACAGATTTGTTTGCTTTTAAGCAATGTTAGAACATACCAATTTTTAAGATGATTTAACCCTGTTATTCCACTTTTAACCCATAATCCAAACCATGCATTTAACATCATGCCTAGTCTGACCTAAAGACAGGTTTAAACTAGCTTGTCTAAAACCAAACCCTACATTCCTTACACTGCTTTTCTCCCAGCTCAGAAAATGTTTTAAAGTGGTACCTCACATAATGAACACATCGCATAGCGGAAAATTCACACAATGAAGCGTTCATTATGCAAAGGCAATACCCTGCATATTATAATGAAAAAAAGTTCATTATACGGGTTTTTTGGTAACCGGGGTATACCCACTCAATGGGAACCCTAGTTAATGAACTATTTTTTCGTTATGCGGGGTATCTCCCATAGGGAACCGCATAACAAAAAAAACCGCATAGCAAAGAGGTCCATGGAATGGAGTATTTGGGTTTTTAATAGCAATTTTAGAAAGATTATAGCTAGTGCTACAGCTGTTGTGCGTACTTTTTTATCCATACTAGAAAATAACACAATATTTTCCTGGCATTCACCTAATTAATGAGCCACATTCATGTCTTAAAGCTACTTTGCGGGACTAAGACACAATTTACTCTTATTCTTTCTCTTCCCTTCCCTCAATTCCAAGAATTCCACTAATAGCCATATCATAATTGGTCACCCATTGCAGGCTTGGACATATCTGACACCCAATGTTTCAGCCCCCAACTGCATATTGGCTGCCTGGAAATGTGAAAAATGCCAAACACCTAATTTGTGCAATGTGTTACTCAGGTTACCACATGTAGCAATCTGAAGAAAAACACATTTTGTTGTGCCAAAGAAGCTTTGGGATCAAATACCTAATGATGCAAGGAGAGAGGGGGAACAACAGGACAATCTATTGAATCTTCAGAAGTAACGGAAATAGAATGAGTCACAATCATATGAGGAGACTCAGGTTGTGTGGTTCTCTTTCTGCTAAAAATTCATGCTTTGAGAATTAACTACATAGGGCCCTGTCTCTTACCGGAGGAGCATAATAAAAGAGCTGGCAACAGCAGATGCCTGCTCAAAACAGCACTGACCTTTTCAATGTTTATTCAGAATGACAAATGCTTCTTACAAATAACCCTACTTAATGCTCTGCACCCATCTTGTGTTACCGCAAGAGATACTTGAGCATCTTAGTCAGTCTGTTTTCCAGAGCAGACTAATCTTCACATTTGCAAGAGTTCCTCAACACAGAGACAAATGTATGGTAACAATGACATTAAAGTTCTTATTCTGCAATTTCTAAATGTTGCAAACATAGTTTGAGGAAACTTAGTTTTGGACCAATCATCCTTAGCCAATACAGCTACAATTTCTGGATGTGAAGAAATTCTCAGCTTGAATTTCAACTTCTGAGAACTGTGCAACTTGATCTATACTGAAATACAAATTTAAATACCAATTGGATGCTGATGCAGTTATTAAAAAGTAATAAAGAGCAGAAATGGCATGGGATGAATTTACAAATGATCACTAGCAAGGCTAACATAAAATAGGTATAAAACGGAGTCACCCACCTCAAATTACAGTCATGCCAATGTCACTTGAATAGAATTTTTGTTGGACTAGTGCAGTGATGGTGAACCTTGGCACTCCAGGTGTTCTTGAACTTCAGTTCCCAGAAGCCCTGATCAGCAGGAGTGCTGACTTGGGCTTCTGGTAATTGAAGTCCAAGAACACCTGGAGTGCCAAGGTTCACCATCACTGGACTAATGCATAGGTCTGCAAACTTGGCTCTCCAGATGTTCTTGGACTTCAGTTCCCAGAAGCCCTGATTAACAAGTGTGCTAACTTGGACTTCAGGCAACTGAAGACCAAAAACATCTGGAGAACTAAGTTTCTAGACCCCTTGGCTAGTGTAACTTTTTTCCCCTTCTTATGTCCTTGCACACAAGGGCACATATTGGATGATTAATTGCCTCCAACAAGTTCAGTTTATTGCTACATTTGGTACTTCTTCCCAGGGGACATATATTATTCAAATATTTTCTAAACATCATTCTTCATGTTTTCTTTGATCTAATGTTGCTCCTTGTCCAGTGTGCTCCTTCCTCCATCTTCTAATTTGGTTTTGCTTTTGTGTGCCCTGAAGAATGTTTGTTCTTGGCATAAAGCTCTTTCTGGATCTGAGCTGGCAGACTTAAGGCACATATGCATTCAGAGGATTTTAAGGGCCTTTCTTACTCGTAGAGCAGTGCAACAATGGAATCAATTGTCTTAGGAGGTTTTGAGCACTCCAACACTGGAATCATTCAAGAAAAAATTATACAATCATTTGTCAGAAATACTTTGATTTGGATTCCTGCATTGAGCAGGGAGTTAGACTCTATAGCTTCATAGGCCCCCTCCAACTCCGTTATTCTAGGATTCTATGATCTGGGTTCAGGTATGCAAAATATGAAAACTGGTGTTGTGTGATGAATAGAACAATATACTAGGACTCAGGAGACTTGGGTTCAAATCAGTCATGAAAACTCACTGGTAGGCGAGTGACAGAGCCACTCCTTAGATACTTCACATAACATGAAAACCATCTTATATAATAATTATATGGACTCAAGATTGCTGTATCTCAGATGTACCTTGATATTACAACTTATATGATTACAAGCCTACATGGGATTCATAACGCTGGCAAAAACACTGTTTATTATAACTCAGGCGAAGAGAAAGCCTATGACATCTGTTAACCACAACACTTAAATTCTACGTTTGTGGAAATTATCTATCTTAATTTACTAGATGCAAAGGATATTGTTGGTGGAATCTTTAGGAAGAAAATTGCCAGCCATAACTCGCAGCAGAATACTGGATTAGACAGATATCTAGACAATAAAATGGTGGAGTCACATACATACACACACACACACACAGGGAGAGAGAGAGAGAGAGAATGCTGGTGTACTTCAAAACACATGAATATTTACGAAAGGTGGAGAAGTTACAGATTTGAACTACAGCTGTCAGAATCTCACAACCAGCAGGCCACTTACCTGCTTTAGATGAAATTATGACTCCTTAAAAGTCGGTGAAATTCACATGACAGGAGCAGAAGATTAGGGAAATATTTAAAAATGATATACATTATCCTTAACCAATAAGATGGCAAGGATGGTGGAACACTGAGCACAGCTTGTCTGCAAAAGATGTACAAAATAGGAGAATTCTGTCTATTTATCGTAGGTTGGCAGACAAGATGTAAGCCACCTATTTTGAAGCTTTAGTTAGAAAGCAATAAAAATACATAATGGCTCCCATCAGATAACATTTTCAACTATGAGCTAGGTCACTTTTATCCAACAGTGTAATCATCCTATCAATTTAGACATAAATCCCACTAAGTTAAGTAGATACAGAGCTGCAGTGTATGCATGCAAATTTGAAAATAAGTACTTGTATGCTGCCAAATGGATCATTATTCTGAATTTGACTGCTTCATTTATGGAATTTTATATAACAATGTGTTCCACTTGTAACTTGTGTGTTTCCTTGCTTTTTTCCCTCCTTACTGAAGAGGAAAAGTAGGAAAGTATAAAACAGCTAGATACTGAGAGCCTTTTGACTTATATTGTAAGCAGCCCTCCCTCCACCCATAATTAAAGTATGTTTTTGTCAGGTGGAACCCAAAAGAGTTTGTGGTCCATCGCCCCCTGCCACCCTTGGCCTAGAGTTCCAGATGTTCAGCAGCAGCACAGAGAAAGTAAAGAGATTAGCTCAGTTCTTCTGTCCCCTCCATACTGACTAGCACTTTGTATGGTAAAAAATATTCTAGAAGCATTTAAAGTAGGAAAAGGTTATCTTTATCTACAGTTGTCATTTGTAGTTATAGTTAGTAGAAAAATAAAAGGGAAATGGAGTTTTCAACATGTGAGACTTCCCATTCCTACTGCTTTATAAAAAAAAATCAGAAGAAGAAAAACAACTATCAACAGAACAATGAAAGCAAGAAACAATCAGGAGATGGTGTGGGGGCTTGGCTCAAATGTCAGAAACAAGGGGAAAACTCTTATCAATCAAGTTAGTGGTTAAAGGCAATTCATTAGTTTGTAAAGCCCCCTTCCACTGATAATTCAGTATTAGTGCAGGCAAGATTGTTATTTTCCCAACATATTCATCCGTATTGAGGTTCAGCTACGCAGCATAACAGGTTGTCATGGAAAGTTCTCCACCATGATAAGCTTCATGACGTCAAGTTAATTCAATGAGATTTTCAGATGAATGAAGAAGAAATGTACTTTTCAAAAATAAACAGATTCAAAGAATGGAGAATGCTTTTTCTACTTAATTAATGGAAAAATACCAGCTGCATGACCTCTACTTGGTTACAAGCAGGAAAGGACTACCGTAAACATCTGAAAATTTGTTCAAATCTTTATGCTCAGAAAAACAGAAATTAATTAAGAACTAGATTCTCAATTTATAGTGCAATCTTTTCTACGTTTATGGGGAAGTAAATCCCGCTGAATTCAATACAACTTACCCCCAAGTGTATAGAAAGTAATTAATGTTGTCCTTACATGTTTGTAGGAATCTGTTAGCTTTCCTGAACCCAAATAATTACACATTTTCAACAAATGTGAGAAAATCTCTTCCATGCTGGAATGCACCTTCCAACGTACATGAATATCTGTCTCTGTGGATTTGTGAATATCCATTCTCTGTGTGGGAGTCGGGACTCCTCGGGTCAAGAACCCTGGCAACTCTCGCAAGTGCCGACCATGTGCTCTATATCTGTGTCTATATGGGGCCACCAGAAGTAGCTTCTGGCCAGCGCCTTCGAGCACACAATCCCCGGGTGGCTAATGAGCAGGAGCGTGAGTACTTTCGACCTCAACGACTTGGGAATGACCACTCACTGGCCCCAGAGGAGACATCCCCTCTCCGTCGAAAGCTCAGCCCTCTTCCTGAAATATGCCATGAATTCCTCTGCAGTGGGAGCTGATGGCCACCCTTTCCTTACCCAGGAGCTAACTAGGGAGAAGACTGTCCCTCTCAGTGGCTTTGGCGAGGACAGCTGGTACTATTGGGGGCGAGTCGAGAGCCTCGATCGGGAGCACCTGGTGGTCCTGTTCGACCTTGCACTTGGGGTTTCCCAGCTGGGCAGGGGGACCGAGAGAGTGCATCCGCATGGCTAATGTCTTTCCCCGGGCAGTGTACCAACATGTGCTGGTAGGTGTTGAGAAAAATGGCCCATTGGAGCATCCTGGGGGACAGAATCTGTGGCGTGGGCTTGCCTGTGGTGAAGATGCCTCGCAAGGGTTTGTGGTCGATCACAATGGTGAAGGGCCGACCATACAGGAAGTCGTGGAATTTCTTTGTTCCTGTGACTATCGCAAAGGCCTCCCTGTCTGTTTGCGCGTAATTGCGCTCTGCCTTCGAAAGGGATCTAGAGTAGAAGGCCACTGGGGCTTCCTGCCCGCTCTCCAACACGTGGCACAGTACTGCCCCCACCCCCACCGGTGAGACATCACAGACCAGGACCACAGGCTTCCTTGGGTCGAAATGGGTCAATATGGCCTCTGAGGACAGAAGCCGCTTCAACTCATTGAATGCCTTTTCCTGGCGTTCCCCCACCACCAAACCGCATCTTTTTTGAGCAGAAGGTGAAGTGGCTCTGCCACTGACGCCTTCCTGGGCAGGAAGGAATGATAGAAGTTAAGCCTGACCCAGGAAGGACTGCAATTCGGGCTTGGCGGCAGGGCGAGGGGCATTTTGAATGGCCAAGACCTTTGACTCGGAGGGCTTTATACTGTCAGGGGTTATTCGGAAACCCAGGAACTCCACCTCCCTCGCAAAAAAAAAAACCACATTTGTCCTTTCTCAGTTTCAGCCCCGCTTTCTCGAATGTGCCTAGAACCCTGTCTAATCTTTTGGCTAATTCCGACTCGCTCCCCGCAGATATTAATACGTCATCAAAATATGGGAGAACTCCAGGGAGCCCCTTTAATAGGCATTCCACAAGGGATTGAAAGATCCTGGGGGCTGAATTAATGCCAAACTGTAGGCGTGTGACCTTAAAAGCCCCCTTGTGCATGACAATTGTCTGTGCAGCTGCTGCAGCTGGAGTTATCGTCAGCTGTTGGTACGCTTGTGCCAAATCCAATTTGGTGAAACACCTCCCCCTGTGCAGCATGGCTAATAGGTGGCTAACTACCGGCGCCGCATATGCATTTGGGCGAATTGCCTTATTGATCATGCATTTGTAATTAGCACAAATCCTAACCTCCCCATTAGCTTTGAGCGCTGTTACAATAGGGGTTTCCCACTCCGCAGAGTCCACTGGGACCAAAATTCCCTGGCCCACCAGTTTCTCCAGTTCCACCTTTATTTTGTCTTTGAGGGTGAAGGGTACACTCCTTGGCTTGAGCTGCACGGGCGGGACCTCCAGGTCCAGGTTGAATGAAACTGGGGGCCCCTTGTATTTCCCTAGCCCCTTCTCGAACACTGCCGGGTGAGCATTACACACGTCCTGGATTGGGTCGGCCCCAACGGCATCACAATCCCCAATGGCTGGAACCATTGTGTCCCCAGCAGGCAGAAGGTCCCCTCCTTAAGGACTACTAGCGGCAGCTTCTCAGTGTACTTTTTGAATTCAACTGTAAACTCCCCCACCCCTAATACTGGAATTGCATAGCCTTGAATGTCCCGCAAGTTAGTCTTTAAGGCTCTTAGCTTGGGTCACGCATTGGGGGGAATGCGTAGGAACTCTCGCTGGGAGATAATGGAGTAGGATGACCCCGAGTCTAACTCCATTCTAACTGGGACCCCTTGCAACAGTACCTCAACATAAAAATGGGGGTGCCCCAAAGACACGCTGTGCACACCTGTGTCATCGCCATCGAGGGATCTTCAAGACGCTCGGTGCACTTCTGAGACGCCATCGTCGACAAGCCTGCCGATGTCATCTGATCTCCATGGGGGCCACTCTGGTGGACCTTTGTTCTCCTCTCGCTGTCGCCTGCATACCTTGACGATGTGACCCCACCGTCCACAGCTGTGACACTCGGCCTTCCAGAACGGACACTTACTCCGGTCGTGGGATGCTCCGCAGCCATCGCATCGACGACCTCCCTTGCTTTGCTTCTCCGCCAACTACTTCCTGACCTTCCAGATGCCTTCATCCTTACTGGAGCCTGAGCCCGCATTCGCTGAGGCCTCCGAGGATGAGGGAGGCGACATCAGGGAGCATGGTTCCCGCCAGGCTGCTAGGACTGTGGTCGCTGCCCCTTTGAGTGGTGGGGGCCTTGCCTTGAACAGCTTGACTCCGGCCCTCATCACTTTGGCCACCTGCGCTTCTTTCATCACAGCTTGGAAAGTCAGATCGTGGCCATGGTTCATCAGTTTTCTTTGGGTCTCTTCGTCCCGCAGGCTGCAGAGCAGGTGGTCCCTAAGGGCAATCTCTAAATTCTCCCACTCACATGGCCCCGCTGCCAGGCAGAGAGCTGCCGCGTAGTCAGCCACCGACTCTCCCGGGTGCTGGTCCCTCCTCCAGTATGCAGCTCTGGCTGTGAAGATGGAAACCATTGGCTGAAAATGCCCCCGCAACACCGCCAGAAGTTGTTTGAGGGGGACCTCCTCCACTTTTCTCGGTGCCATTAAGTTCACCAAGAGCTTCATTGTGGGGTACCTGATCAGCGTGATGAGATGGGCCCGCTTCTTCGCCTCGTTGGTGATGTTGGCGACCGCCAGCACACTCCAAAAATGCATCTCAAACCATTCCTGTTGTTCTCGGTGCTTGATGTCGAAGGTAGGTGTTGTCTTGTTTCCGTGGGATGCCATATCCCACCTTCATTGCCAATTTGGTGTTCAATAGTCAAGACAACAGAGATAGCCTTTAGTAGGTTAACACATCTTTATTGCATGGTATACAGAACAAACACAAGGTAATGGCGGTGATACAGCTCCTTTTATATAGTGACTATACATTTGAATGTGGAACCACGGTAGCCTATTGGTTACGGTCAGCATGACATCATTTGGGGTCACGCCTTCTTCACCAGGTGTGTGTGTGGTGGGAATAGTTCCCATGGCTGGTAGTTGGGGAATGTGTACCATGTGAGCCGAATGCTCGCTGCTGCCATCTCTGGTAGCAAGCTCGCATTTTTATGCAGCTGAAATACATTGTGTTCTATTACAGATTGCTTAAGGATACATTCTTTCCTGAAGTCGTTACATTCATCTTAAAGGTATAATGCAGCAGTTACATTCCATACACAACAGTGCCCTATGCAAAATAGACCACGTGTGGTACAGGACTAATATAATTTTTCACCCCATCCAGTTCCAGAAAGCAAATTCTCTTCCCTCTCCCTCTCTTTCCATGTTGATAAAATTGCAGTGTATGAATTGGGTGTAATCTGTTGTGAAGACCAGGCATATGTAGGCAAGATCACTAGAGATTGGCAAAATTGAGAAGGTGCCAATACACTGAACCAAAAAGGCAATAACCTCAGACCATCTGCACTATTCTTGGAGAAAACAATAATCCATCAAAAGCAGAATTGGACAATATTTTGTAATCGATACCCCTTTAATTTTACTCACAGAAGACACAATCATGTTGTTGTTTTTTCCTTTATACAGCATGAACAGATCTCAAGAGTCATCCGACCTTCCTCTCAGAGAAAGGCTCTCTTTTCTCTGCCTCACCTTTCTCAAGCTATAGTTGGTGTGGAAAAACTAGAGAAGCTTGGAGGTTTCTATTTCAGCCTAAGGCAGAGAACTGAAGGGTTCATTCAAATCCCCTCAAAGTCTTTCCAAGGTTGCCTCGGTTGAATGTTTATTTTAATGCCCCCCTACATTTTTATTTTTATTTTAACTTTTATTAGAAAGAAACCTTCAAAACATCAATTCTACTGTGCTCATGAATACAATTTCTGTCTTTATGAATATAAAGATACTAGCTGATTACCTGGCTTTACTTGGGTTTTTCTTTTCTTTAATGTAGGCTAGTCTTTCCCTCTTGGAAACCTCATGGGGTGTATGTGGGTCACTCCTACCTCCGTTCCTCCATCTCTCTCTTCCCTCACCTGTCCCGCTTCTCCATCAATGGTAGTTTACTGCCCTTACTGTGCCTATGCCCTCCCGGCCCTCTCAAGGGCCTCCATTGTCACTGCTGTGCCAGCCCAACCAGGCCCCGGGTTCCATGGCATGCTTTCCCTCAGGGAGATTGACAAGGACCAGAAGTCTCCAACAGTGGTGCTCAACAGCATACACCCCCACAGTGCTAATCTTGCATGCCCATTTGCCTTTTACCTGAGCTCAGAGGGCTACAGCTGAGCTAGTCAGATGATGTCACAATACCTGGGACTATGACATCAGCCAATTACATCACTGGAAAACACGCACATTGTATAGATCAATTGGGGCACAATTTGGGGGGCATATGCCCCCCTGGGGCTTGTGAATCCTGCAGTGCTGATCTCACCAGCCCAAGGTACGTATGTGCCAAATTTCAGCGGGATCGGTCCAGGGGTGCGGGAGCCTTTGGAGCACATAGAAACATAAATTTCTGTTTTATAGATATAGATTTCAAGTGTCAATAAAACTGGATCTGTTGTTCCCTTTTCAGATGATTCCATGTCACCATGGCCTTTTAAAATAGAAAATAAGATTATTGAGAAAATGGAGCAATTGTTGTACTGGTTAATCTTGGAAATGGAGTATCCAATATTTCTTTCAAGGGCTGACAAGATCTTTGAAGAATTATTTTACCACATAGAAGCATGAAATGCACCTGGTAGGCAGACTACTCACTTTGACTAATGTGACATCTCTGTCATGGAGAAGCTCAGTCTGACCATTTAATTCCTTCCAAAGTTTTGCACATTGGCAGGAGATTTAATAAGGAAGAGCCAGAACAAAGTGCCCTTAGTAAGCCTTTAGATTGTAACGCATCCAGCAACTCTGCCCAATGTGATAAATCTGTACATAAATTGCACATTGTGGAATTTAGACTGCTTGCATAGTAGAGTTAATTAGATGCCCATAAGTGTCTTGTGATGTGGCAGCCCACACACACCCACAACTACAGTATGGGGGATGGAGGCATATTTGCTAAATAACTGGCTCTCAAGAGCTCACAGAGGTGTAAGCAACTCAGGCCTGAATATTATTGCTAATTTACATTTGCTTAAGGAAAATCATAGATACCCGGTATGATGTAGTGAACAGAGTGATGGATGAAGACTATAGAGACCATGGCACTGCTCAGCCATGGAAACTAACTGGGGGTGTGGAACTGGTAAAACCTTACAAACCTTCTTTACTTTGAAAACCTATCATGGTCACTGTAAATCAGTTCTGACTTGGTGGCAGGTAACAGCAACAAGGAGGAAAATCATGGAAACCTTAGCATCCAATTACTGCTCATTAATGAGGCACTAGTTGCACTCCTGTGTGGGCATGCAATTATGCAAATATGTAAGCACTCAATAATGCTAATGAGCAGAAATTTGCAAGATTTGTGACTTTTTCTTTAGTCAAGCGAAAACGGATGGATCCCCCTCGTCACCTATGCAGGCTACTATCATATGGAGCCCATACGGAATGGATACTTACCACAACGGACCCTGGTGAAAACAAAGCAGAAAGGGCGGCCCAGAGCCCAGCAAAAACGATATTACATCAGAGGGGAGGGGCTGCATCCCGGTGTAGAGAAACCCCATGAGGCACCACGCTCAGCCAGGCAGGACACCAGGCAAGTACAGGGCCATTACGGGTATATTGCTAACAAACACTGAGAAGGCCCCAGATGTATGTAGGCAAGCCTTACTGGCAAGGGTAGCAAGGACAGACCCGCCCCAAATCACTGTACCATGCTAAACGTCCCCATTTCTTAGGGAGTGCAGAAGAGCTCTCCTCCTATGGTGTAAAAAGGCCAGGACGGAGAATTAACTGGCGGGACAAAGCATCGACAATACCCTTGGTAATGCCCGAAACCTGCCTGGCCCAAAACAGCACATTGAGGTGCAAGGGGCGTGAACAAACTGTCTTACAGGAGCCATGACCCTGAGAGCACAGGAAGTCATGGGGTCGAACACTAATAAAGGATGCGAAAAGGGAATCTAATAATCCCACCTTTTCGTTATCTATTGATTTGTTTAGTTTAAACTGTACCGCAAAAATAATCACAATCCATAGTCATTGACTGGGATATTAAAATGACGGAATCCATCAATTGATTTGAATAAGACCCCTGTGGAGACAGTAATGACACATGGCTTCTATAGAAATGATGATGCACCAGTAGAGTCCCGCGGATGCTCCCCCACAGCGACCGTGCGCCCGCAATGTAAGTAGTCCGAAAGCAATTTGCCGAGCCATTCAATACCCCGCCATGCTGCAAGCCAATGCCCACAGCATCGCCGGGCATCAAAATAACTGCGGCAACCACCTGGCCCCAAAGCACTGGCTAAAACTGAAATTTAGGCGTGGTGGAAGACTGAAAGTCAAGGACCCTCCACTGCACTCAGCCAGAAATGCAAGCCAGGCCAGAGGGCCAGCCCGCATGCTACCCGGCAGTTGGAGTCTGTTGCCCCCTACGTAATCCCGACCAGGGCGTCACACTAGCGACTGGCAAAGGCCCGGCCAGGTGTAACTACTGTGCGAGCCAAGTTGAATCAGCTAGGGAGCACCCAGAGATCATAAGGCAAAAACCTTGTGTTTGGCCAACATGGACAAAATAGCGTACGGAATCTGAGCAGCACTGTCCATGTGGAGCTGGGATGGCTGCACTACGTTGACAATTTCCATCCCCATAATCACTGGCGTAGTAAGAGGCCCTGAGTCTTGTTAGGATGCAATGGTGCTCGCGGCTCAGCTACCCGCACCAAGAATAAATCAACAGTTGCGTACCAACAGTTATGTACCCGTCCCAGAGCCATGCAGCCCACTGAACCCAAGTCATCCAAATAATGGGGCAGAACGTGTACCCGGGACCTGTATGAACAAATGCATCATGCAGGAAGAACTAAAACACTCCCAGAGTGCATACCCGGTACCTGTATGAACAAATGCATCGTGCAGGGAGAACTAAAACACACAGCCCCACACAAACATACTCACCAGATGCAAGTGCCGCCACTGCCCCCACCGGGAGTACCAGTTGCCGCCAAGTGTAGGGGCCAGCAACCAGGATAGACATGCATCTCCTTGAAGGCTTGGGCAATGACCCCGATATTATTATCAAGGCGGCAGATAAAGGTGGTGGGGTAGTAGTCATGAATAGGATTAACTACATGGAAGAGGCTCGCAAACAGCTTTCTAACCTTAATTTCTACCATACTTTGGATAAGGACCCCACTGCCCATGTTTCTAACATTATTAAGGTGGTGCTACGGGAGGGGCTTGCCATTGGATATATTTCAAAATCCACTTTTCGTTTCCTATTGAATTTACATCCGCAGGTACCTATTTTCCACCTTTTGCTGAAAATTCACAAACACACGCCAGGTTCTACCCATGTACCATGCAGACCAATCATAGCAGCCAATGATGCTCTGTTGGAATCCATTGCCATATACATTGATCACCACATTTGTTCTTTGACACTCCCTCTTACGTTAAGGATTCCTCTCATTTTATACAACTGTTAGAAGATTTTTTTGTCCCAGACGATTGCATATTGGTTACCATGGATGTGTCATCTCTTTATACCAATATACCCCTACAGGAAGTCCGGACTTTAATTGAATATCATTTATCTTCACGCACACATTCCGATCCTCCCACACATTTTCTTTTAGACCTCCTTGATATAGCTTTTGAGCACAATTTTTTTCGGTTCATGAATACATTTTATTTACAGATACAAGGCGTTGCCATGGGATCAAATTTTGCCCCATTGGTAGCAAATATCTACATAATCCCCTTAACCATCTGTCAATCCATTTTTTTCTGACATTTTGATTTATAAACGTTACGTCGATGATTTGTTTTTTGTTTTTTCCAATCCGGCTTCTGTTATTAGTTTCATGACTTGGATCAATTCTTTACATGACCATTTATCATTCACACACACAGTGAGCCCTCATTCCGTATCTTTTCTGGATCTAGAAATTTTTGTTTCTGCCAACTTAACATGCGCTTATTCAACAAGCCCACTGACAGGCATGCTTATTTACAGTTTCACTCTTATCATCCTCATTCTTTGAAAAACAATATTCCGTACAGTTTGTTTCTCCGAGCAAAACGGAACTCTACCCACGATTCTGATTATAAATTAGCAGCCACTAGAATCCGTCAATCACTCCAATATAGGGGGTATCCTGTCCATGTTATCAATAATGCATACAGGAAAGTTACCTTTAGATCCAGGAGTTCCATGTTCCAGCGTAAAGATAAGAACAAGAGAAATAACATCTTTTGGTCCCTAGATTTTACTCCCTTAGCTCAACAGATCAAGAAAACTATTCATAAACATTTGCACATCTTTGCTTCTGTCTCTGGATGTAATGAAAGTGCGGCGCCAAAATGGCCGCCGCGCTCTTTGCAGCCCCCCACCCCACCCAAACTCAGACATCCGGGTGAGTTAGGGGGCGTGGCCACTCCTTTATAAAAGGGGTGGCCACCAGGCAGCCGAGCTGCCATTTTAGAATGCGACGGAGTGGAGTAGTTTTCTCCGTCGCATTTTCTGCTCAGAGCTTTGCCCTTCGTACCTTGGCTTAGAGCGGAGTTTCTTGGCTCTTCGCTACTGCAGTACTTGGGGCTTAGGATTCGATCCCTGGCCAGGGATCCTTCAGGAGGCAGTTTCTTCGGGAGCCATGGCTCCCAAGCGCAGGGCTCCGGCGGTCAAGCCGCGGCCAAGGGGAAGGGCTTTCCCTACCCCTTCATCGAACGGGGGGCAGCATCAGGTCGGAGGACTCGGGCTGCACCCCCGCAGCCGGGCAGCGGGACGGATTTGCCCACCGCTGCCAGTGGGGCTGATCAGGCTCCTGCCTGTCAGCCTGGCACAAGCTTCCAGGCTGGGCTGGCACAGGCCAGGCCCTCGGGGATACCTGCCCATGGAGGGCCTTTCCCCGGCTCGGGACAGGGTAGCTCATGTGGATCTGGCGTGGGTTTCCGCCCCACCATTCCTCCGGCCCCCCACGGGCCAGAGTTTTGGGCATGGCCCTACTCGGGCCCTGGATCCCCATTCGGGTTTCCAATACAGCAATTGACCAGCGGGCTGTCCAGCCCACCCGGCCCACCTTATACCGGGGGCTCGGAGACCGTGGATGCGCTTATCGCACGCATTGCGGTGCTAGAGGCATCACTGGGCATCGCCCAACCGCCTTCCGATGGGGGTTTAGCTGCCGCTTCCATTCCGGCCCCTTCGTCGATCCCAGCCGCCATGTCGGCCGCCACTCTCCAGCGGGCCGTCAACAGGGTTGAGCTGCTCGAGGCCATCAGGCCAGCCCAGGCTGGTGCCTCGCAGCTACCTGCACGCCCAGACTTGCCGGTGGGGAGCAGTCAGGTGTGGCCCCAGAGCTTGATGCCTGTCACAGGCTCCGATGCCCGCTGTGGGCCGGAACCCCTGGTGGGGGCGGCTCACGTGGGTGCGACTAGTGAGTATCCGGTTCAATTTAGTGCACCACTGACACTATCCAGTCATACGGGGGGGGGGGTGTGCATTGGCCATGGCCACAGCAGGTTACTATGGGTGGGCAGTTGCTTCCTCACTGCCCTGTTAACTCCTGGTTGCCAAATGGCCCCTCGGTAAGGGCAGGGGTATCCGCCCCTGGGGGTATGCCAAGCGTTGCAGGGGCTGTTCAGGGCCCGCTGCACATACCCTTCATCCAAAATGTGCCTAAGGCCGCTCTGCCGACGGCTGGTTATTCCTTGCCCCTGGGAGATCATCTATCACAAGCCACGAGGGATAAGATTTGGCGAGGGGAGTACGTTGATATTTTCTCCCTCTTGAATCGTGAGCCCACCAAGGAGGAGAGGGAGGGACAGGATGACAGGGACAAGGAGTTGTTCCGTCGTCGTAAGCCACCGTATACCTGGGCCAATTGGTTGCCGGCATACCTGATATATATGGCAGTGTACCTTAGGGCACGGCCCAATTTGGCCATTCCGATGGTGCAATACCTCGACAATATTTACAGGGCGATGGTGTAATTTTCCTGGCCCATCGTGGTTGGCTTACGACGAGGAATTTAGGATGAGGGTGGCCCTACATCCTGAGATGGGATGGGATGAGCCCTGCCAGCAATTGTGGCTCTTGTATATGACTCCCACGCGTCCGGCGCCTGGTGATAGGTACCATTGTGGCCATGCAGTGCAGTGGGTGGCTGTGACGCAGGTTCCCGGCCAGCCGGCGGGGCAGGGGGTTCCAGCCCGCCTGCTGTGTTGGAGCTTCTCAGCTAGCGGCGTGTGCAACAAGCGTCAGTGTCATTTCCGACACGAGTGTCCCTCTTGCTCTGGCCCTCACGCCGCCTCCGCGTGCCCACGGGCTGGTGGGTCTCGAGGCAGAGGTAGGGGTGGGTAGGGGGCGATCAGAGCTCCCTCTGATGGGGCTAGCCACGCAAAAGGCCCCCTCCCCAATTAATATCCCTATGCTGGAATGATGGCTTTCCGCTTATCCTAGATGGGATGATGCGAGGTACCTGCTAGAAGGTTTCCAGTTTGGCGTTCGTATTCCATTTAGGGGTGTCTGGGGATCGCAGGATGCCCCAAACTTACTTTCTCTGAAGGGTAATGAGGAGGTCACTGCACAAAGCATAGCTAAGGAGGTCAAGGCTATGAGAGTTGCGGGGCCCTTTACTGAACCACCATTCCCTAACTTGAAGGTCTCCCCTCTGGGGCTAGTGCCTAAAAAGACCCCAGGTGAATTTCGCTTAATTCACCATCTATCTTACCCTGCGGGTTCCTCGGTCAATGCTATTCCTGATGACCTTTGCTCAGTCAGGTACACGTCATTTGATCAGGCCCTACAGATGGTACACTCCTGTGGTCCCGGGGCCCTCCTGCAAAGTGTGATATCAAATCGGCATTCCGATTACTGCCAGTGCACCCCGAGGACTTTGAGCTGTTGGGTTTTCGTTTCCAAGGAAAGTTCTACGTAGATAAGGCCATGCCTTTTGGCTGTTCTATTTCATGTTCGGCATTCGAACGATTTAGCACTTTCCTCCAATGGGCCTTTGTTCGTAGGTCAGGGTCCCGGTCTGTAGCCCATTACCTTGATGACTTTTTGTTCAGGGGTGAACGGGGCTCGGATACGTGTACGCGTCTCCTTACTACATTTCAGGCGCTTATGAGGGAACTGGGTGTCCCCTTAGCGCCTGAAAAGACCGAGGGCCCAGCCACCAAGCTCACCTTTTTAGGCATCGAAATTGACACTATCGCACAGGCATCCAGGTTACCCATGGACAAGGTGACTTGGATCTCTGCTGCGATTCTGGCACTGATTGCCAAGCGTAAAGTGTCCCTTCGTGAGCTACAGGTCCTTCATGGCCACCTCAACTTTGCCTGCAGGGTGGTGACACCGGGCAGAGCTTTTGCCAGGCGTCTGTGTGATGCCATGGCTGGCCTATTAAAACGCCACCACAGGGTCCGGCTGACCAGGGGAATACGGGCAGACCTTTCGGTTTGGCTCACATTCCTCCAGGATTTTAACGGGGTCTCTTTTTGGAGATCAGACCTTATGGTCTGCCCTAAATTTCAAGTACAGTTGGATGCCTCCGGCTCTCTGGGTTATGGGCTTTATTTTGAGGGGTGGTGGGCATATAGCCAATGGCCTCACGCATGGCAGTGCATGGATCACCTCCGCGATCTTACTTTCCTGGAATTTTTTCCCATTTTGGGAGCACTAATGCTATGGGGCGACAAGTGGGCCAACTCAGTGGTCCATTTTTGGTGTGACAATGCTGCAGTGGTGCACATTGTTAACGCCCAGACGTCCAAATCCCCTAGGGTCATGGCATTGGTTCGTCAATTTCTCTTGAGAAGCCTACGCCTCAATGTGCTGTTCAGGGCCAGACATGTACCAGGTATTAATAACGATATTGCTGATGCTTTATCCCACCCGCAGATCTCCCGGTTCCGTGCCTTGGTTCACCTAGTGAACGTGGCCACCGCCCGGACACACGTCACCCGATTTCACCAGACGTTCTTACCCACCTTGCACGAGGCTGGCATAACTTATGTTATGATAGGTATGAGGTGGCTCTTTTTCACGCAGCTACCACTGTAGCCTTCTTTGGAGCGCTCCGCACCAGTGAGTTGGTACCACTGTCTAAGGCGGATGCGTCTCGTAGGGCACTGGAACTCGACAATGTCTATGTTACACATGAGTGGGCTTAGTTGAGGATACGGTCCTCAAAGGTTGATAAGCACGGAGTAGGCAGTGGAGTCAGACTGCTACGATGTTCCATTGAAGACATCTGTCCGGTTGGTGCCCTACATGAGTTTTTGGCAGTGCGTGGTACACACCCTGGCCCGTTTTTCTGCCACCAGGATGGGTCTCCCCTCAGTAAATTCCAGTTTTGGAAGGTGACCGGTATGGCACTTCACAGTGTGGGCCTCCCCGGGGCTCGTTACGGCACCCATTCCTTTAGGATAGGCGCTGCATCCACTGCGGCTGCGTTTGGGTACTCTGAAGCTGATATACGCCGGATGGGCAGATGGGGATCCATGCGCTTTGCATTATACGTACGCCCCCTCCATGCATGAGTACCAGTTATGTCATTGCCCCTCTTTCTTCTTTTACAGACCCTGTGTGTCCCCGCACATCGGTGGCAGTATGGCTGGTGGGCCACAGTTACGTGCACTGGGCAGAGCAGTATGCTGCGGCGACAGAATGGGGACCCCATCTCGGGCTACGTGCAGCCGCACGTATGCGATGGTACGGTAAGTGCGGTATGAAATGGCGGGAACTGTTGCCATTCCTGTTTTCCATCAGGGATGCTGGACCGCCTGATGTCCTTGTCCTGCACCTCGGTGGCAATGACCTCACCCAGGTCACTGGCCTTTCTTTAAAATTCACGATTTGCAGTGACCTAGCGTATTTACATTATGTATGGCCAACCATGCGGCTGCTATGGTCGGACATTGTGCCGCAACATACTTACATGGGAGGCATTGACATCCGTGCCCTTGACCGTGCTCGCCGGTCGGTAAACAGGGCTGTTGCCCGGTTCCTAGCAGACAAGGGCTTAGGGACAGCCATCCGGCACCCTAGGATAGGCTTGCAGGATTATGATCTCTATGCAGGAGATGGGGTCCACTTGTCGGCCAGAGGTATGAACCTCTTTCTTGAGGATATGCAAGCAGGCCTGGTGACCGAGCTGACGGTCGGGGGGGGGTGAGTCATCATGGACACCTCCCCGTGTGGCGGATAGCACTGGTAAGGTAAAGATTTATGACCCATAGGTATCCGGCAGGTTCACTATTGACTGGCCAACACGTAGACAGGTACAGGGGAAATAGGTTTGGCCGGTCAAGGGCGAACCAGGCAAGGGGTGATGGCAGGAGCTTCACAGCCTGCATCACCTTGATAATTAACGGATACACGTCATAGGGTGGGGTCAGTAGATAGTTTATTGACTCCGGTCAACAATTTTTTTGTGTCAACAAACAAATTGATACAAATAGTTACATGTAGCCAATTGCCATTGGCTTTTTGGGAGGAACCTTACCAGTGTGTTGGAATCTGATTCATGTAAAGATAATCAATCAGCCAGCCTCATTAGCAGCAGTTTATATCTTCAGATCTTTTGAGGTAGAAACTTAAGAGTCCACGAAGTCCAGCTTCATTAGGCTCAGAGTAAGGAAAAGAACAGAGATAGAGAGAAGAACACACACACACGCTGCACCTTTGGCTGAACAAAGCATACTAATCCCTTCTCTTTATTCAAGCAGAGAGTCTCAGAAACGAAACTTATTCAAGCAGAATATACCAGAAACGAAACTTAACAGAGACAAAACTGAGGGCCCACAGCCAATCAGAAGTGTCAGAGCCCAAAATCTAGCGTTGTCTCTCAGTAGGCAAAGAGGCTTTTGTTTACAAAATGTGTCAGAGACAGGCAAGACAGAAACCAGATGCCTTCCCACACCAGTGTTACTGCGGCCTGCTTGCCTTAAAGAATTACAATTGGATGATTACACCAATTGAAAGTTATAATTCGGACTAGGGCATTATTCAATAAAAGTGGCCCGATGCCTTTATCCATATACCGGTGTCTGAGTCTTTCTTTGGGGGGTGCGCATGCAAAGACAAACCTATGATTGGGTTTCGTAAGACCAGAACCATAACTGGCATTTTATCAAGAACTGATTGTTTGCCCTTGCAAGCTCCCCCTTCTACATCACCTGTAGGACATCATCCATGCGGGCACTGTAGGTTTTGCCGATATATGTGGAGAACTGATGAGATTGTCATCCCGAGTAGCACGTTTAGACTACAACTTTCCTGTTTCTCCAATTGCAATTCACGAGACGTCATGTATATTATTCTATGTTCTTTCAATCTAGCCTATGTGGGCCAGTCCAGCAGACCTTTGAAAACCAGGTTGGGGGAACATCTTTCGCACATCCGTAACAACGTGATTACAGCCCCTCTTGTCTCGCATTTCATTGATAAAAAAACATGCCTTAACCGACATGCGGGTTGCTGTACTTGAATCTTTTCCCCCCCCGCCAATTTCATGTTATGGACAAAGAACGTTTTTTTATTACAAGGGGAAGCATTCTATATTCATCGTTTTTCCACCGTTTCCCCACGGTTTAAATACTTATCAGGACTATTCTGCCTTCCTTTAGTTCTTAGTTCGAACTGTTTCGTTCTCATGATTCGGTTTACCCCTCTCACTACTAGGGTGGCAGGAGCTGGGGCAAAGCAAGAAGTTCATACGGGGACCGAACTGCAGACCCTCCCAGTGTCCCCGGAACCTGGATCCTCCTACCGTAGGGAGGGTTTGGCAGCCGCCTGGTGGCCGGCAGGGGCCACGCTGCCCTGGGGGGGGGGGTGCTCAGAGCCGGGCGGGCCCTCTCCTCAGGTGCAAGATCATGCAAAAGAAAGTGCCCCCCCCTCGGCCGGCTGATCTGTCCCCGGGGAGCTCCCAGGACAATCATGGGACCACAAGCCCATTCCCGGGCAGGTGGACTGAAGCCCGGGGTCACCACAAGATCGGGGCAAAAAGCCCAATAAGAGCCACGTGGCCCTGAGCCCGCTCCCAGGTGGGTGACCCACATCCGGAGCTCACTGTCAGTGAGCACATCCAGGGCGAAGCACCTGACAAGAGGCGCGCAGCCGGGAGCCCACTCCTGGGCAGGCGGCCCATGGCCTGGGCTCGCGTGGAGGGAGCAGAAGATTGGCTGGGCCCAGGAACAAATGCGCCCACACCCCAGCCGGACAGTGGGACGGGGGAGCAAAGACTGCAGCCCCCCCCCCCCCGCCGCCTGCCAATTGCTGCCCTTCGGGTACCACCCAAGCCCTGGAGGGGGAGGGTGGAGGTGAAGGCAAAGCAAAGGAAAAAACAGCACCGCAAGCCCGCTCCTGGGCCAGCGACATTGCGGCGGGAAATCGGCTGGGCACGGCAAACACGCCCGGGGCCCAGCCAAATTTTTGCAGAGTGGGGGCCATTGGCGTGGCCACCCCTTATAAGGGGTAGCCGGCCATGCCCCCCACTCCATTTAGCTGTATCTGTGCCTCAGGGGCAGGGCCAGCAAAGCGCACGGTGGCCATTTTGTCGCCACGTGTCCCTTAACTACATATACAGCTATAGAGACTTTGCCAATTTTGAAACAGGAATGTCACATTCAAATGGTTTAAGTGCTGTCTCATGATAGATGTGGTTGATGGATGAAAGGAGAAATAAAGTTATTAGAAAGTGACTATTTGGTATTACTTTTGAGAAGTGGGAAACCCAAGAGTTACTCTTGCAATTATTCCATATGTGATGACCACTTCCCATTGCCCATCGGTTATTCCCACACAGACCTTCAAACAGAACCTACAGGTATCAGCCAGGCTGTCTCCCTCCCAGCACTGCCTTTTGTTTCCTGTCCTACAAAGCATTTTTTTTAACTGAAGCAGCCTCTGTTTCTGCAGGTTGACTTCTTTCCATTTATCAAAACAGAGGCTGCATCAAATTAATAACACAGGACAGATAATCAGACCAGAACTCACCTATGAGGGTTTAAAATCTAAGGGGACTTCTCTCATAGTCCCAAAAGTCCCTTCTTGCAACTAGGGCATCCCAACAAGGAAGACATTTTTCTTCTCCTTCCCTTTTTAAACTCACAATGACCTAGTGAGGTAAATCATGTTGAAAGAGTTTGGTTGGCTCAAGGTCACCCAGTGAATTTCATGGCTTAGACAGATGGACAGACAGACAGACAGACAGACAGACAGACAGAAAGAAAGAAAGAAAGAAAGAAAGAAAGAAAAATGATACCTTGAGTAGAGCTTGAATTTGACATGGAATGGACAGCACACCTGATCATACCATATATACTCGACTATAAGTTGTCCTGAATATAGGTCGAGGTACCTAATTTAGCTCTCTAAAACTAGGAAAATAGATTGATCCAAGTATAAGTCGAGGTGGAAAATACAGCAGCTGTTAGTGAGTTTCAATAATTAAAATACATGAAAATGTGGTAAAATTAATTAATTTAGACATTTGTATGGGTATGTTTTTGAGTGTTCATGTTGACCCGAGTATAAGTCAAGTCCCATTTTTGGACCTCATTTTGGGGGCTAAAAAACCCAACGTATACTTGAGTATATACGGTATATGTTTATATATTTTTACCGACCAAATGAAAGAAATTCTTCTCTTGCAGATATATACCAAGAATATGCCAATAAAAGAGGGAAAATAGCTCATTTTGTTTGGGAACTATCTGCCCAGCAAGATCTCATGACATTTGCAGAAGGAGCTCTCTTTACACCACTGGAGAACCATGGTGCCATACATGACACCGATTCCATTATTGTGTCATTCTGGCCTGTAGGGCCAAAGGATAGATAACACAAATCCCCTTTCTCTGTGTCTCTTTCATATTCAGTTTATCTTGCCAGGAAGAAATCTGTACTCATGGACTGCCCTCATTAGCCTTGGAGAGCGTATATAGGCTTCATGAATAATTAAGCACTATGAGGGAAGCTTGGTGACTCATACACCAAGGCATTGCTCTTCCACTACCAAATTATTAATGTGGAGATAGAATCCTCAGAAGTTGCTCTTTCAGACATTTGTTTGCAGACACAAGCATGTTAGTTAACATCCTTCCACTTCCTTCCATTAAGAAAAGCATGTCCCAAGCCTGCAGGTTCCTCATACTTTAATATTACCATTTTTATTTGAATTCTAACATTATTTAACGTGTTCGTATCTGGGGAGGCATCGTTCCAACCTTATTCTTCACTGCCTATTTCTCTCACATAGATGTACTATCTATATTCAGCTTAGAATGTGACCAAATTCACCTACTCTGCCTATATATCGGGTGTGATCTTCCTAATTTGAGAACAATAATAACAAATGGAACCTGCAAGAAATCTAGATTGTTAAAGTTCAGGATTCCAACCAATTAGCAGCCCCTTTGCAGAACACTTGATTCCTTCCATCCCCACTTCCCTCTAGCTGTCTCCTTGGGGTTCTCATCTTTCATCTTTCTGTCCTCCTCACCAAATGTATTTATGCAAATAGCAGGCTTCTCCAAGCCAACTAGATGGCCATGTACATGTCACCAAAGAAGGAAGGCATTATTCACAAAAAAGGCAGAGAACCAAACAGTACTGATTAGTATAAAATTGCACATATAAATTGCTACATACAGATGCAAAATCAGAAATTATATTTATGATTGAAACAGAAGAACAATGCTTCACAAACAGAGTAGGGGATATAGTCATTGGTGCAGTGGTGGGATTCAGCAGGTTTACCCCAGTTCGCCAGGACCGGTAGCAGAAATTCTGGCTGGCCCCGCCCATCCAAGTTTTGAAATAAAGTAGTCCTAATTTGGGTGTAACGCAGGGCTTTCCCCTGGCCATGCCCACCATACCATGCCCACAGAGTAGGTAGTAAAAAAAAATTCAATCCCACCACTGGATCAGTGACAAGCACGTGTATAGAGTCTGCTGTCCAGATGTTAAGTATGGATAGGGAGCATCAAAGTCTTAGATCTTCCTCCGTGTTGTCCTTAACATTTGACATGGACTGAGTAGTCCTTTAAAACAAAGGTTGTCCTTTGGCTGCTGTACAAATGAGAACTGCCTTCTCAAAAAGAGGCCATGTGTCCTCCCCCTTACATTCAGAACATGAGCTTGCTATGTATATGAGGAACAGAGAGAAAATGATTGATTGTATGCTTCCAAGGCTGCTGTCTTGCTTTCTTTTAATTAATTAGCATTTAATTAGGTTTGATGCTGCTTTCCGACAGAAGGCATCCTTGTATTACCACTCAAAAGGTATTGCCCAAGTATTCTGTCTGTTCATCTATGACTGGTTCTCTGAGGAGTGACATAAAGAGGAGCTGAGATAAGCAGTGGACAAACTCAGAATGGATAGGTGTCTCAGTAAGTAAAAGCACTGTGCTTGGACACCAAAAGGACAGGGTTCAATTCCCTGAGAGCTGCATGATAGGGGACATGAAAGGAGCCTCATTCGGGCATCCCCTGTAAAAATCCTTTCAACGCAGAGTAATCTCTGACACAAAAACACAAATCAAATGGATGTTGCCATCATCTGGTGCTGTAGGTAGGATGCTGCATTGGGATTTAGGAGAATCAAGTCCAGTTCCTCCACTGAGCTGTGAAACTCACTGGCAGATCTTGGGCCAGTCACTCTGGCTCATCTGGATCTTGCTGACGTAGTTGGCTTGAGAATACTGTTCTGAAAGGAGAAGAGCAATGTATTCTGTCTTGATCCCATTGAAGGAAAGGCAGGATCTACATATAGGAAACAAGCAACAAAAACATTCCATAAAATTCCATGAATGAATCAGGGGACTTGAGTGACAAACACTTACTTTGGACGTTCTCCACATGATAGAACTTAGAAGCTACCTCAGTAAGTTTGTAGAGGATGAGGTTGTCAGTGAGGAAAAAGAAGTTAGGACGACACCAGATAATTCGAATGGTATTGACCACCCAGATATGACTGCACAAAGCACAACAGAGAGTCAAGATTAGGATTCCTTTCTTACAAAGACAAAGCTCCCATTTCTATTCACTTCAACATTGTTGCTGGTGTATGTGAGAGTGTGCTTTGTTTTATAGCATAAATAAGATCTGTGGAACAGATTTGCATTCTGATACTCCATCAGAGAATGAACTGGGGGGAATGTATTCACACAAAAAGCTTTAATGTTTTAAAAAATGTTTATTAAGAGTCCAGTCACATCCTCACGAACTACACAGTGGCATATACAGGGATGTGGTCTCTTGAATTATTTATGCAGTAAGCAATCAACATTGGCAATGTAAATCAAGATTTGGAGTTGCGGTGTCTTTGTGTAGACAAGACTGCCAGAGCTGCAGCTTTAAAAATGTAACTATAAAATGCTTTAAATTTTCCCCAAACATGGTTGTAAATAGATGTGGCACTACTATATCACTGATTAAGTACACAGGTTGCAAGCTAATAAACCACTCAATTCCACTCTCCCTTGTTAAGTGTTTTAATATTATTTTGAAAGTCTGGCCAGGTTATCCTGCTATGGTAATAGAGAAGACCCTGCTGCCAGTGAATCAACGCTGGTCGTCAGGTGGTGGATAACTAACCTGACAACCATGAGGATGAATGGCCTTGGATGCAGCGGTGTTCTGGCTACGCTAAAAGGACACTGGACAGGGAGTGATGAGAGCGTTAAACCCTAACAAAAAATATACATTCCCACTTGCCTTCTAATTTCAACTCCCCTCTGGGGATCCAAACCAACAACTTCTTGCTTACAAGGCAAAATTGCAGCCTCTAAGCCACAGCAGCTCCACTTTAAATGGAGCTGCTTTTCAAAGCTTATCTTAGTGGCACAGGAGAAGGCAGGCAGAAAAACACAGATCCCTGTCATTTGCTCGATTGTTCTGGACATCGTGGCTCGGCTCTTTGCATTGGCACCCAAGGGGGGGGCACCATAGTACTGGGGGCCTGGGGGACACCCTGCGATGAGTCCAGGTAGTCCAGTGGGCCAGCCCACCACTGCTTGGATGGCGAAGTCCACAGGGAAGGATGATGATCCCAAGTGGATTAAATCCCACTTGAATCCATTTTGATGGAGGGCAGCAGCTACATGAATACTGGCCTGGGGCTGATGAGGAATTTGTGTGCCAAAAGGGTTCAGGACCAGAAAGTGACTCACAGAACTGAATCAGTAGTACATGTGTGGCATTGTGATATGGAAGGCAAATGGAAAGCCACTGCATTATAGTGTTCCCTGGACAATCTTCATGACTGATCACCATGAGGATAGCCAATATTTGGAATTGGATACAGCACTTAATGAAGAAGAATATTGTTTTTGTTTGGATCTCTTCAGAGAAAAGACTCATAATGCAATAATAATGTGTTAAGAATCCACAGAAACCAAATCTATGTGTCAGTGTCAGAGTCCATGATTCTTAAAATACATGTCATAGTTTTGATACTGGATTTATCAGCAAGTGTTTGTTATGAGAACGAAGACTCAGCCTGGATGAATTGTGAACCACATCAGCTCACCAGCCACGTGTTGTAGCATCGTGCCAAGAGGAGCTCAATAAACCCATGCGGTTTTGAGGCCTGTCTCAGATAACAGGAAAAGTGGGTTGATTCGTAGATATTTCAGCATATTCCAGTATATGACTGGTAGATTATACAGCTGTGTGCCGACATAACTTGTTCTGCTTCCATAAACCAACCATTTGTTTTCAGGTGAGGTAAAGGATGGCATTTACTACCAGTCTGATGAAACCATGAATGGCAGAGAAAATATTTTGTCCATCTCCAGGAGCAAAATGTCTTGGCCTGACAGGCCAGACATCTTGTGTTCCACTGCTGTTCATTCATTCTTCCATACTGTTTGGTTTGATTACTGTAGAACAACATTAGGAGTAAGAGAGAAATATATACTACGTGAAAGAAAGCGAAAATGCCCATCTTGTACTTCCAAATTCTAAACCCTTTCTATAATTACACAAAATAATAAAATTAAAGTGGAAAAAAAGTTGTCAGCTACAACTCATGTCCGAGCATACATTTCCCCCCTGAAAGTCATTATTTTCTCTGTTGATGGATGGATGTGTGACTCAATAAGCCAATCCTGGCATGAAACATGCGATCACACACATTACACTGACTAGATGGTGGAGGGCTTGGTTGAGTTTGTCAAAGCTTCCGTGTTTGTCAGTTAGCCTCTTCTTGACTGTGGCATTCCCCTTCAAAGTGATCGGTAACAGCAGAGATAGTTTGGCGCCAAAGTGGCCGATCTTTGGCCACTGCCTCCCAAGTTTGTGGATCAAAGTAAAAAATAAAGCAGTAAGAAGTACTTTTGAATCCCATAGAGCAGTGATGGCTAACCTTGGCACTCCAGGGTTCATGGACTTCAATTACCAGAAGCCCAAGTCAGCACTCCTGCTGATCAGGGATTCTGAGAACTGATGTTCAAGAACACCTGGATTGCCAAGGTTAGCCATCACAGCCATAGTGGATGGGTAGTTGTGCAGTAATAAATTCAGCAGCAAAGGCACTCATCATAACAGTCCCTCAGAATAAGAATTCAAACATTTAAGCAGGTGTATTGGTGCAGATTGACCAGCCTTTAGAAAGGTATGTGGCTCTTAATTCTCCAGTCAAAACCAAATATTCAAGATTTTGTATTACAATAGAAACCACTATGTTACTTTCCTGGGATCTAAGATCACTGCAGATGGCGACTGTAGCCATGAAATAAAAAGACGACTGATTATGGGGAGACACGCAATGAGAAACCTGGGGAATATAGTGAAAAGCAGAGACATCACCTTGAAAAGAAAAATTTGCATAGTCAAAGCAATGGTATTCCCAGTGGTAATGTATGGGTGTGAGAGCTGGACCATTAGGAAGGCTGAGCACAGAAGAATAGATGCCTTTGAGATGTGGTGTTGGAGGAGAGTCCTGAGAGTCCCTTGGACAGCAAAGAGAACAAATAGGTCAATACTGGAAGAAATCAATCCTGACTGTTCATTGGAGGGACAAATAATGAAGATGAAGCTAAAGTACTTTGGATGTCAAATGAGAAGGGAGGACTCACTTGAGAAGGCCTTGATGCTGGGAAAGGTGGAGGGCAAGAGAAGAAGGGGGAGTCCAAAGATGAGATGGATAGATGGTATTGTGGACACAATGGGCACAGAGATTGGTGGGCTGAGGAGAATGGTGGAGGATAGAGGTGCCTGGAGGAAAATGGTCAGAATCGACTGTGCGACTAAACAACAAAGAAACCACTTGCAATATAGTGGTCCTCAAAAAATTAGCATATTCCTCAGCTAATTTGAGATTTCTCGCTAAACTCATATGAAAAGTTGGGGATGAGGGTGGAAGATTGTCATAGTCCCTGCTAACCAGAAACTTAGATGCCATGAGCCTTGGCTCCCTGCGCCACTGTGGGTAGATATGCATGTTGCACAGTATAAGCGAGCCCCTTGGTGTGGGGGATAAAAATGTCAGTCTTAGGAAGATAATAGGGAACTCATTGCCACACTGAAGCTGAAAACATTTTGATACATGGCCAAAAGTGTGATACCACATAAAACACCAAACATGTTTTTAATAGATGTTCAAATAGAAATTATGTAATTTTGTGAATCCTTTTTCTTTTGTGTAATAAGTGAGAAAACCTACATACTTATCCTGTGAGCAACCCAAACTGCATATCGACTTTTCCAGAATAGAAGCATTGGGTGGGCTGTTTATGTCTTTCAGATTCATTTCTTCTGCATAGCCTCATAAAGAGAAGAAGCAATCATTTGAACAAAGCACAACGTGGCCCTATGCAGACTTAGGGGCCCTCTTCCCTTAATGAAGGCAAGCGTGAATGATTGATCAAAATGTCTTAACAATCCACTCAATATTTCTACTTCTTTAAAATTCCATAGAATAAGGCAGCATCTACTGTAAGGTAAAGGTAAAGGTTACCCTTGCTTGAAAAACAGTCATATCCGACTCTAGAATTCGGTGTTCATCTGTTTACAGCCAAAGAGCCAGCCCAAGCTGTGTCTTCAGACATTTCCGTGGACATGTGGCAGGCTTGACTAGACACCGGAGAGCACAGAACACTGTTTACCTTCCCACCCAAGTGGTCCCTATTTAAGGTAAAGGCAATGGTTTCCCTTGCTCGAAAGCCAGTCACATCCAACTCTAGGGTTCAGTGCTTATCTCTGTTTCAAAGCTGAAGAGCCAGCTTTGTCTGCTTCTGCAAACATTTCCGTGGTCATGTGGCAGGTATGACTAGACACCAGAGCGCACGGAACCCTCTTTACCTTCCCACCAAAGTGGTCCCTATTTATCTACTTGCAATTTCTTGCTTTCAAAGTGCTAGGTTGGGAGGAGCTGGGACAAAGATGGGAGCTCATTCCATCCTGCAGTACTCAGGATTCGAACTGCTGACCTCTCACCTTCCAGTCAGCACCGTAGCCACTTGAGCCACGGCAGTCACAGAACACTGTTTACCTTCCCACCGAAGTTGTCCCTATTTATCTACTTGTAATTTCTTTTTTTTTCCAAACTGCTAGGTTAGCAGGAGCTGGAACAGAGACAGGAGCTCACTCTGTTGTGCAGTGTCGGTCTTGAACTGCTGACCTACCAGGCTACCAACCTTCCAGTCATCAAGTTCAGCATCTTAATCACTAAGCCACCACACTACCCCTCCATCTACTGAACTTTAACATAATTGCACACTTTGTGCAAAGGAAGCTCCTACAAACAAACAAATCAGCCTCGGTAAGGCTACCAACAACAAAATATTGCTGTCTCACAGGCAAATAGAAAATATTTTATTTTATTGTGCTTTCCTGAGAGAACAAGACAAGCAAGGATTTATAACCCTGCCTTATACTAGGGAAGGGATAACAAACCGGGGGTATGCCCTTACTGTGTCTGCAATGTTCCATGATGTTGTTATATCAATCACAAGGTTAGAGAATATTGCAGTTCAGGGCAAAGATCCCATTGAAGGATCCCTACGTTTACCTTCCAAACTGTGTAGTCACTTTCCTCAAATTTGTGCCTAAAGTATATATTTTTTGCAGCTAACAAGACTACTGGTGCTAAATCATCATGGAAGCTGAAGTCCATAACATCGGAAAGGTACCCGACCAGAGAAGACCGTGCTATAAATTCAATAGTACACACATTATTTAATTTAGCTGTCACATTTAAGGTGCTTTGCCCTTTCTAAATATATCCTTACAGTCATTTTCACCTTTCCCATGCAGTAATCTCTTGGGAAAGGTTTGTTATTGAAAGTGATTGGAGATAAAACTCTCTTTCTGATCTCCTCCACATTACTGCTCTTATCTTCAGCCTGGAGCTTGAGAACTAGAAGTAGAAGGTTGTGAAGATAGGAGAAAACATTTCTTTTTGTGGTGTAAGTTGGCAGTATGATTTTAGAGAAATCTAAGGCTGAACGAGTAATAGCATGTTGTGTTTGAGCTGCACACTGCTGTATTAGTACCTTATCTTTAGCTGCAGAACAACACAATGAAACTATGAGGCTAAGGAACACTATGTGCCACATTGAAAGCATGACCCCATATCATACCAGAGTATGATATATTGCAAAAACAAGTTCTACCAAGGATCGACTCTTAAATAGATGTACTTATGACCATAATCTTTGCAAAGCCTTATATAGCATGTTTTGCTTCTCCAGCATCTGTAATATGTTATGCCATCACACATTATATTTCGAGGCCAAGAAATACATGTTTCAGTGGTTTATTCGTACGGCATTAAAGGTCCCATTGAAATGTTCTAAAATCAAAGAAATGTTGGTGCTTTTACAATAAAGTATATTTCAGAATTCCCAGAGCTAGAAAACACAATCTTCATTTGGAAATAAAAGGATAAAATATGTACCATTCATATAGTGGGGTCTTTTTACCATGAGTTAAATTAAGCTCATTAAGTAAGGTAAAGGTAAAGGTTTCCCTTGCTCGAAAGCCAATCGTATCTGACTCTAGGGTTCAGTGCTCATCTCTGTTTCAAAGCTGAAGAGCCAGTGTTGTCTGCTTCTGCAGACGTTTCTGTGGTCATGTGGCAGGCATGACTAGACACCGGAGTGCGCAGAGCGCTGTTACCTTCCCACCGAAGTGGTCCCTATTTATTTACTTCTAATTTCTTGCTTTCGAACTGCTCAGTCACATTTAATAAGGAGTCATCCTCTTCACCAATGTCCCTTTCTACCCATAATCTTCTCCCATCCTTGCAGAGTTTGGGAAAATTCATTTGTGGGAGCAGAAGGAGTGCAGGTCACATCCTGAGAGTAATATGCTACTCTGGAACTGCAGCACTCAATCCTAGCCCAGAAGATTTCAGTTTCAAAACTGCACTGCCCCACAGAGCCTCTGAAGAGCAGCAGCAGTTGTACAATGAATCATTCTACTTTAGCATCAGAGTAGAACGTGCAGGAAAATAAGATCGTAACTGTGAATTTTGCCCATTTCAGTCTGTTTGCCATAACCATGCATTGTTCAGTCTCTCTGCTAGACAAATGGGATAAATCAACATTTGCTTGCCTGAGAGTCTGATAGCGCTTGAGCATAGGGGGTTAACCTTCTCTTCCGTAGACTGCCGAGTGAGCAGTTCTTGGGCCCTTCCAAATTCGTTCTGGGAGAGATAAAGCACCCTAGTCTTTCCTCTTTTCTGTTTGTACTTCACAAGCTCCTGCAGAAAGTCTCCAGCCTTTTGTTTGCTAATTACTTTAATTTGTTGCCTGGCCAGAAGGGTTAGCAAATGGCTGATAAGCTGTCCTCTCAGCATGAAAGGAATCACATGGTAACATGTTCATCAAGCCTTGGGTGAATAGCCACTTTCCATGTGCTTTTGTAAAACAGAGAGCACTCCCTTTCCACAATTTATGGGCTAGTGAGAAAAGCCAACTTTATGTCTTCCTCTTGTTCATAAACTGCAGGACCCAAGTAGATACCCCTGCCTGGACACACCTCCCAACCCTGATCTGTTCTGAAAGCAATATGTAGCAAATCATGAACATTTTTGGTGAAATGAAAGGGCATTACATCAAGGCCTTAGTGTTCCACCAAAGCCGGGGTCCTCAGCCTTTTAAAGCCAGGGGCTAGTTCATGCCCCCTCAGACTATTTGTGGGAAGGACTGGTGGTCCTGCCGCCACCTTTGGTGGTGCCAGCAGTGAGGGGGAGTGGTGTGGGCTTGGGGTGGTCCTGTCCTGAGTCCCCAACACTACCACCACCACTGCCACTGGCAGCGGGACCACCCCAAGCCCCCAACACTCTCACACACACCACTTCCCTGGAGGAGCTGCATGGTGTGGGTGCATAGCTGTCAAGTATCCTGTTTTGGCTGGGAAACTCCCATATTTTACCCTCTTTCCCACCGTCCTCCCATATTAGTTAGACTGCAATGCCCTAATGTCACCACTGGAGGTCAACACAAGATAAGCATAGCTGTCAAGTTTCCCATTTTGGTTGGGAAATTTCCCTTATTTTCAAATCCAAAACTTGACAGGTATGCATGGGTAAAGGAGGGGTCCTGATTGTTCTTCTTGCCTGCACTCGGCCAGAGTGGCCCCTGGGAAAGACGCCGGTGGTCGTGTGCATATGCCGCTTCCACTGCTGCCTCAATCCTTGTCCCCTCTACTTGGCTTGGTGTGTCCCTAACAGCACATTGTAGCAGGGTGGATGTTGTAAGCCTTTGTAGCAGGGTGGATGTTGTAAGCATTACAACATCTGCCCTACTATAGAGCACAGTTAGGGACACATCAAGCCACAGCACTTTGTAGCAGGGTGGATGTTGTAAGCCTTCTTACAACATCTGCCCTACTATAGAGCACTGTTAGGGACACATCAAGCCAAGTGGAGGAGGACAAGGATTGAGGCGGAGGAGGAGGAGGCAGCTGGAGTGAGGGTGCAGGCTGAATGAAAGGGTGCTGTGGGATGGATCTGGCCCATGGGCCGTAGGTTGGGGATCCCTGCACTAAAGAGATGCTTTGTAGAAGAATGTCAAGCATGCTTCATAAGAGAAGTGCGGTGCAGAATCATGGGGAAAGAGAGAGAGATTCTGTAAGAACCCCCTGGAAGGAGAAATTTATCCTGCTGTTATAGACTATGATAATCTACTGACAGCTAAGTTTTGCTTTTAGGTAAAGGTAAAGGTCTCCCTTGCTCAAAAGCTAGTCGTATCTGACTCTAGCGTATGGTGCTCATCTCCATTTACAGCCAAAGAGCCAGCACTGTCTGAGTCTACAAACGTTTTTATGATCATGTGGCATGCATAACTAGAAGCTGCAGTGCATGGAACACTTACCTTTCCTGCAAAAGCAGTACCTATTTATCTACAGTGCTTGTAATTTCTTGCTTTCGAACTTCTAGGTTAGCAGGACCTGGGACAGATGACGGGTGCTCACTCCATCATGCAGCACTCAGGTCTCAAGCTGCTGACCCGCTGACCTTCCAGTTGTCAAGTTCAGATTCTTAACCACTAAACCACTGCAGTCCCTTAAGTTTTGCTTTTAAGCTGCAACAAATTAAAAGGGGTTTCCTTTTTTTGCTGTTCTTATATTTGTAGCCCAATCCCAATGAATTCTATGAGTAAATGCTGTCTATCTGCCACTGATGGAATGGCATCTAGCAGCAGAGCCAATTTACACTTTATTTCTCTGGAATATGGCACTGTTGCTTCTTCACAGGTCAGAAAGAAGAGGACTGCATCCTTATCTCTGATACCATTAAGTTAGGATCAGTGATGCTCTGCAATTTTTTTACTACCTACTCTGTGGCCTGGCCAAATCTATGGGTGGGGCCAAATCTGTGGGCATGGTCAAACATCCTGCATTCTGCGTTATGGAGGTGGGCATGGCCAACCAAGTGGCCGTGGTCTGGGGAAATTTCCGCTACCGGTTCTGCAGAACCTGACAGAGCCTGCTGCAGTGCATCACTGGTTAGGATGGTAACATGCAGTAATTGACAAACTGGCTGACACAAAGTAGACAGATCTAGAAAGCATGCTCCTGCTTGTTCTAGCACAGGGGTTGGCAATCTTTTTAAAGTCACACTCCCTCAGAAAGTTGAGGAGCCATACTAGTGGTCCCTCCCCCAAACCACGTCTTTCTTCAGCAATACATGCAGTGGCTCTGCAATGGACCCTTTCCTTGGCAAGAAGCAATGGTAAAAATTCAGGAGCCCTAGAAACGACTGCAGCTCTGGTTTCGCGGTGGGGCGAGGGGCATTTTGAACAGCCGCAACCTTTGACTTGGAGGGCTATAACCATCGGGGGTTATCCTGAACCCAAGAAACTCAACCTCCCTTGCAAAAAACACACATTTGTCCCTTCTCAACCTCAGTCCTGCTTTCTCGAATGATGTTAGGACCTTGTCTAGCCTTTTCGCTAGTTCTGATTCACTCCCCCCAGTTATCAAAACATCGTCAAAGTAGGGGAGAACACCTGGGAGGCCCTTTAAAAGGCTCTCCACGAGAGACTGGAAAATCCTGGGGGCCGAATTCACGCTGAACTGTAGGCGCGTTACCTTGAATGCACCTTTGTGCATGATTATGGTTTGCGCAGCGGCGGCAGCTGGAGTTACAGTGAGCTGCTGGTACGCCTGCGCCAAATCTAGTTTAGCGAAACATTTACCCCCATGTAAAGTGGCTAGTAAGTGGCTAACTACCAGCACCGGATATGCATTGGGCCGAATGGCCTTGTTGATCATACACTTATAATCAGCACAAATCCTAACCTCCCTGTTAGATTTCAATACTGTAACAATTGGAGTTTCCCACTCCGCAGAATCCACTGGAACCCAAATCCCCTGACCCACCAATTTGTCCAATTCTGCCTTAATCTTGTCCTTGAGGGTGAAGGGGACTCTTCTTGGCTTGAGCCGTATGGGTCAGATTTCTGGGTCCAAGTCAAACGAAACTGCTACAGGGCGACTCCCCTGGCGTCCGGGCTCTCACCTGCAGAGCTCCTCATGTGTAGGAAACCCATAACACTTTTTGATCGGTTGGATCTGACCCGGGTGGAGGATGAGGGGAGAAATATAGAAATTAGGAGCACCAAAAGTTTTGCAGTAGGAGAACCGGTGCATTGTAGAAATTACGTGCCCTCGGGAGCAACATGGTTTCCGGGAGTGATAGTTGAGCAAACAGGGCCGGTGTCCTACCAGGTAGAAACCAGCACGGGTCTACTGTGGAGAAGACACACCGACCAACTCAGGTGTTGGGTCACCAGCAGCCAAGGCGAGGAGAGCCAACAAGGAGAGTCAACGTTAGGGTCCTCCACCACCCGCTTATCCCAAGGGGGAGACACAGAGTACCCCTCGGGTACAAATCCATATCCTTTGGGCCCTCAGAGTACAAATGCATATCCTCGACTCCCACCAAGAGGGGAGGGGGATGATACAAATCCATATACTTCGGATGCATCAGAGGGGGGAGAGGATAACGAAGTGGTTGAGGAGTTTGATTTTGATTTTCGGAACCGGGGAGGTTTTGTGGAGTGGTCCCCACCCGTCCGAGTAAAAAGAGGGGTTTTTGTTTAGTCCCAGGTGCCCGCGGTTTCCGGGGTTAGAATTTACCCCCACCCCTCAACGAGAACAATCAAGGACAGCGAATCCACAGCAGATCACTAATGAATCTCATTCTCCCCTTGCAGGGTGAGAATCCGTGGAGCACAGAAACCCTAGTTCCCCTGAGCTCGGCCAAGCTGGCGTACGCCCCAAGTGCACATTCGGAAAACCACAATGGTTAAGGGACTTCATCCCATCCTAGGGGGGAGGGGTGTTGTGTATGGAAACACTATATCTTTAAGAATGAATGTAAACATTTCAATGTAAAAATGTAACCTTGTAATGAATACAATGCTTCTCAGCTGTAATGGAATGCGAGCTAGCTACCCATAGAGGGCAGCTGCAAGTGTTCAGCTCACATGGTACAAATTCCCCAATTACTGTCAGCCGCGGCAATATTCCCGCCACGGCTACACCTGGTGAAGAAGGGCGTGACTCAGAATGATGTCACGCAGGCGGTGGCCAATGGGCTACCGTGCATCCATTTTCAAATGTGTTGTTGCTGTATAAAAGGAGCTGTACCTCCGCCATTACCACATGTTCAGATTGCATACCACCAAATAAAGATGTGTTTAGCTTTGTAACTGCTGACTGCTGCGTATCAATCTGCCAACAACAAACCCCCCATAAACACTGCTGTAAACATGTCCACAGCTTTTGTAAACATGTCCACGCTTGCTTCTGGCAGTTGGAGCAAGGGTGTGGGCTGGATTATTTGGTGCCGTGGGCTGGATTCAGCCGTAGGTTGCTGACCCCTGTTCTAGCACAAGTTTTGTTCGCCTCATTTTGCAACCCAGGTAGCTTTTATTCATTTATTTATTATTCTGTTCAATTAGTAAGACCACTACTCTAAGCATCTTACAGTAAACATTAAACATAATAAAACAACCAGCACAGAAGGACCAAACAAACAAAAATATATTACAACATAACACAAAATAATATATAACCTACAGATGCCCAAGCATTGTCTTGGGCATCTGCTAAAGCATGAAACATGGTGCCAGAGGACAAAAACAGGCTATCGGTTTCTAATTAGGAGCTCAACATCTTGTCTAGTTTGTCCCTGACCCTGGCTCAAAAGCACTATGCTCATTAGTATGTCTGCATCCTTTCCCCAATGAGAAGTACTGAGGTGATGCTTCCTGGCATTTTGCTACTTTCGGTGGAGAGAGCATGGGGAATTGCTGGAATGTGCATAGTCCTTATAATGGTACTACAGTCACTGTATAGTACAGCCAATATATCATGCTCATAGGAGCTGAACTAACACCACTTAGAGGTCATAACTGCACTCTGTTCCTAATGGTTATTTCTTTATGTGAAAAACATAAGGTCTGTTTCTCTTTCTGACCTTTCAAAATCCTTTGGGACAACCACAATATAAGGTCACCAGTTGATTCCTGGTGTTTACAAGAACACCAAATACACCAGTGCAGGCCACTAGAAGTGCTAGAACAAGAACCTTGCATCTCCTTCGACACTTGATGGGGTAAAAGAGGAAGCAAAGAAGAAGAAGAGGTTAATTCCTCTCTTTCAGGGCAAACTATATATTTGTGGTGTGAATCTATGAAGAGGCATTATAGGAATAGGTTTAGTGGAAAGGCAAGATGTATGAATTTTAAATAAGTGGGAATGGAGCTACCTGCTAAAGTTTAGACTGTCTAGAAGACCATCCCACAGCTATGTACCAGTTTACATATTCTGTACTCAATGAACACATATTCGTAAGGCAGTGATGGTGAACCTTGGCACTTCAGGTGTTCTTGGACTGCAATTACCAGAAGCCCAAGTCAGCACTCCTGCTGATCAGGGCTTCTGGGAATTGAAGTTCAAGAACATCTGGAGTGCCAAGGCGCACCATCACTGTCCTAAGGGTTCAATGAGGTAAGGCATATGGATCAGGTAATTATCCTTCTCACCACCTGATTTGATGAAACACAGTGTTATATCCGGCCCTTATAAGCAACAGTCCAGACAATGATGAACAGAACAGCAGCAAGTATTTATTCAACAGTCTTTTAGAATATGCTTACAAGGTGCTCCGGACACAGAGATGGCTATACAATCCCATGAAATCAGTCACCTCCGGAATCTGCCATTTAGGAGGCAAGGACTAGCTACACCAGGAGCGGTAGCATAGTGGAGGAGACCCAGGCTTAGCACAGTGCTGGCTACCTGTGCAGAATAGGTCATATATATCCGGTCCGGCCCCACCCTTGTTTACTTGTGAGGTTATATAGTGTCTCCCCGGTGGTGGCTCCTTGATACACAGTAGCGACCCGTCGGATGACCATAACGAACCAATCATAAGAGAGTATGTATGTAACTAACCAATAGGGAACAGAATCCAAAACTGTAACCAACCACAGGGTTTGGATTAGCATGACGAGCGCACCCTGGGATTAGGGTTCCGCGCCCTTTCTTGGCTCCTAATTTGGATGGCAGGAAACCGCCATTTTCTTCCTTGCAAGGTGCTACCTGCACAACTTGCAATATTGTCTTAATACACGACACACAGGAAACAAATTTCTTAAATTGTTTTAAACAGTGCTGAAAGGGTGTTCTTCAGCTGATCAGCAAAAGCATCCATGAGCACCCTGCTTATAGAGTCAAACTAAAAAACAAGATATTCCCTGTGATCATCCTGTTTTCCCTCTCACACCAAGAATGTCTGCTAAATGCAGCACAAAATAAACGAGGGAGATCACGTCCTGCTACAAGCAAACATCTTTCATTACTCAAGGGAGGGAGCAGCTTTGCAAAACCCATGATAAATGTGTTGTCTAGTACAGTGTTTGCCATCTAGAGTTGCATCTACCATATGTCTTGGTGAGCAGAGCAGTTGTCAAAAAAACTCTATGATGCATGAATCTAGGCACCAACCTGCCACTGGAAGAGAAAACATAACTTGCTTGTATGGCATTGCCCACATCTTGTTTTATTGGTTCTTCTACATATTCATTTGCACATTGAAAAGGGCAGACACCATGCAGGATGTAATCTGATTTCCCCTCTCCAGATGAATCCTAAGATTAACCAACAGGTCTAGAGCCAAAATATTGAGGGAGAAGAAATCACACCTGATTCTTCTTTTGCAATGCCTAATAATTTAGGGTTGCCATATTACCCACTTAAATAGGTTTTCCCAAATTATTGAGGTGCCACCCAACAGCCATGTGAACCACTGCCTAGCCCAGACCCCAAACTTCCCTTTTTAAGCATATTAAGTGTCTATCCCTGATGGAACAAGAGATATAAGGCAAAACATTGAAACAGAGAGAACACAAGTCTTTCCACATGACAGGTCAATGACTCAAGTCATCCATGGTTTCACAACCTTTCAGGGACTTGTAAATCAAAGAAATGGGTAACGTTGCAATTTTGAGAAGAAATCCTTTTGCATACAAGTGGAAGTCTGCTTATTGAAATCTGTTTCCATAGGTGCAAACAGGTCACAGACATCAGCTAACCTCTAGCAATAAATGCTAACTGGGAGATTATGGGAGATGTGCTGTGCTGTGTGATGTGCAACTTTATTACTCTTCTGCCATATGGAGAAGTGGAAAGCCCAATTTCCACAAGAAACAGGCCATCTTGCATGGGGAAGTTCTTCTTGCTCACCAGTCTCATGCTTCCAGGGAGCCACAAGTACCCCCCCCTTCCAGTCACACAGTATCACTAAGCCAGAATGCAGCTACAGTATATTACTTCTGACCTTGAAGGTAGAATGTGGAACTAAGCAGCTTCAGAGTTTAGATAGAGGGGTGGCCACCATTGGCCCTCCAGCTGTTCTTGGACTTCAATTATCAGAAGCCCAAATCAGCACTCCTGCTGATCAGGGCTCCTGGGAATTGAAGTCCAAGAACAGCTGGAGGGCCAAGGTTGACCACCCCGGTTAGAATAAACAAATTGCGGGTGGGTTTTTTTTTTTTTTACATTTAATTAGGTTATTATTTTAATTTTTGTTCCAGTGAGGGCCAAATGAAATTAGAAGGGTGATTTAAAAGAATTAAGTGCCAAGTAACTTAAAATTCAATGTTAAACATTCAGATTAAAAGCATATTTTATTAATTAGGTATGGAAAAATGTCTGAGAAGCCAGGAGATGGCGAAGGCATAAAGCTGATCATGACTATAGCAACAGAAGCAATCAGGATTTTAGAGGTGCTTAGGTGGAGCAAAAAAATAAAGGTTGGGAACCACTGGCTAGGGCAAAGAGACAAAGAATAAATAAGAAAAAGCTACTAAGGGATTTAATAATTGATTTAGCATCCTCACAGCTGATTCAGTGGGTTTACTCTAGCTAGGACTAGCAGTTGGCTTTAGCAGTTGGGTTTAATTAATTAAAAGCTTTACCTGGTAATGCTAATTTTATTTTTTATTTTTATTTATTGCTGCATTTCTATAGTCACCCTTCTTGCCTGGGCGACCCAGCACAGCTCACAACATCAAGTTTCAAACATATAAACAACCCTTAATACAAAGATTAAAACTATAAAAACTATCTAAAACCCTTTATAAAAAAAGACCTCCCAATCCCCTTCAAAACCCGGGCAGCCCTATATAAGCCAGCAAGGGGGGGGGGGGTTGCAACACTGGCAGTACCCCACACCTGCTGCCATAACCATGTTTTTACAGTAATTGAAATTAAACTAGGTTGTTTGGACCCTCTAACAAAAATCTTAAACAAGTTAGTCTTTTGTGCCAACATTCTAAGCTTTGAGCAATGTGTGAACTTCTTTGGATTGTGTCCAGTGTCTGAATTTACTCAGCCAATCCATCCATCATCCAAAGTAAAGTAATCACCTCAGGTTTCAGAATCCTACGGCAATGATGGAGCCTCCACTACTTTCTACTTTCTACTGCCTAAGCCATCTTCTTCCTCAGTCTAACACTGCTGCTACAGTCACTTCCCCCACCTCCATAGTACTTCTAATCTAGACCGTTATTTTGAACACCCCTTTGAGTAATGTTTTGCCTGAAAGGTCCCTCAGAGCCAGGCGTTATCCTCTGATTATGCTCTAGAGGTGGGCCATGGAAAGAAGGCCCTGCTACTGCTGCCACTAACCTCTTTTATTTCAGTATTGGCATTGGGATGAGAATGGCATGCTGACAATGAATGACAGCAATATGCTAGTTTCTCTGCCCAAGTCAAATGATGGGTAGACATGTGCCAGGGTCATGGACATACAATAATTGTATGTCCCATCAAGACAATTCTGACTTACGTTGACACTTTCCAGGGGTTTTTGGATAGAGGGTACAGAGAAGTAAGTGGTTTCCCATTCCATTCTTCTGGGGGCACCCTGGGCTGTACAGGTTGCTGATGGTCACACAAGCTGACTTGTCTTTCTGGAAACACAGTGGGAAATTAATTTCCAAATTTCTGGCTCTATATTCAGATACCTAAAACACTGAGCTATCCAGCCCACTATAAATATGTGGATCCTTTGTGGTTAAAAAAGAAAAGGTTCACACAAGCCTTCTCAGAATAAAAATGAAATGGTTCGACCATTTGAAAGCGATGTTCAAACATTTGAAAGGGAAAGGGGCAGCTAAACTGAGTGAAATGGTAAATGTATTACCATTTCAAAGCTTTTAAAAATGTTTCTGGGGCTTTGAAATTATAATCACTGTATTACAAAGCCAAACCATAGTACTCTGAACCTTTCATATCCCTGCTTTCATTTAAACCTCTCTACATTTAATGCATGAGGTTTTAATGCATAAAAGTAAGGAAAGGGAGAAATAACAGAAGAATCTATTCCTAATTTTTTTTTAAAAAATGAGGCATAAAAAATGCTATTAGTATTTAATAAAAAAAATGCTATTAGTACAAAGCCCCGACCTTACTCATTCCAAGTTCAGAAAACAATCATCACTTAGGTAGTTTATCTTCAGAGTCACTACTGTAAAATACAATGCCAATTCAATTCATAAGGGAAACACAAATGCTTAGATTTCAGAGAGTAAACAAAACAAAAAGATAAAAAAACATCATGACACTTTAAAGACTAACTGCTGCATTTTAATGTTAGCTTTCATGTCACTCAGTCTGTCACTCAGTCTACAGATTATAAGCGCTTTGGTGCCTCTTTACTATGGACCGAGGGAAAAAAAAGGTGAGAAAGGAGAAGTAGGAGAAGGACAGATAGTCTCTAATGCTAAAATGGCCTATCCAATCAAACCAACCACAGAAAACAGAACACATTCACACTCCTTCAATTCACAAACCTTCTCAAGTAATGCAAAAGTGTAAACTAGCTTAATAAACATAAAAAACCTAGCCGATTATCCAACTTTGCTCGGGTTTTTCTTTTCTTTAATGTAGGTCAGCCTTTCCCACTTGGAAACTTCGTGGGGTATATGTGGGTCACTCCTGCCTCCCTTCCTCTGTCTCTCTCTTCCCTCACCCATCCTGCTTCTCCGTCGACAGTCACTTATTGCCCTTATCCATACATGTGTCCAGCCACCTGGTGATAGAGTGGCACGCAGCCGTTGAGAAGCCCTCAGACCTTCCCTCCCTCCTTGGCTTCACCCACCATGGCCACTACCTCCGCTGCCTCTGCAGCTCCAGAGCTCGGAGGGATGCCCACCCGGGTGCCCGGACGATGCTGCGGTGGCTGGGTGGCCATTCCTAGAGGGGACCTGAACTCCTCCATGGCTCCTGTGCCCTCCCGGCCCTCTCAAGGGCCTCCATCACCACTGCTATGACGGCCCGGCCCCGGGTTCCATGGCGCGCTTTCCCTCAGGGAGATTGATGTGGACCAGAAGTCTCCAACAGTGGAGCCCAACAGCATACACCCCCACATGGGGCGTGTGACCCCCACAGTGCTGATATTGCATGCCCATTTGCCTTCCACCTACTGCGAAAACTACAGCTGAGCTCAGAGGGCTATAGCTGAGCTAGTTAGATGATGTCACAATCTCAACCTATCTGGAACTATGACATCAGCTCAATTATATCACTGGGAAACACACACATTGTATAGATCAATTGTGTCCCAATTTGGGGGTGTACACCCCCCATGGGGCTTGTGACCCCCTGCAGTACTGATCTCACAAACCCAAGGTACGTATATGCCAAATTTCAGCGAGATTGGTCCAGAGGTGTGGGAGCCTTTCAAGCACATACAAACCCACACCTCTGTTTTATAGATACAGATAGGAAAATTACAGAAGGCAACATCCAGCCTAGAAGTTTAAGAAATAAATAAATAAATAAGCCATACCCATCAAGCATGGCTCTGGAAAATACGGGAAATTACTGCACATGCGCAGTTGCGCATGCTCAGTAACCTGTTTGTGCATGTGCAGAACCCATTGCACATGTGCAGAACCCCTTTGCGATGGGCACGCATGTGCAGTAACCCCTTTCCTTGCCGTTCAAAATATGGGGTGGTGGCGGGAAAGGGGAGGAACGAGTGCTAAAATACGGGAAATCCCGGCCAATATGGGATACTTGATGGGTATGCAATAAGCAACAAAACAACAAAGCAAACCACTATTACAATATACAAAAATTCTATGGGCTCCCTTCACCATGCCGGACAATACATACGTATTATTGCTGAGTTCCTTGAAACCATAATGAAATGGTACTGGATAAATAAGAGGGAGAAGCTTCCTTTTAAAAAAAAGACTCAAGATCTGCTGTAATTCCCAACCTACTTATCAGAGAATGCAAGAAATATCACACAAACTCTACTTCAGTCAATCCCTTAGTACCACAATTTCAGAGTGTTTTCCTTAAGAAAGTAGGAGAGTTTCTTCTAGGATTTTTCCCTGAAATTTGAGTCATTCCTATGATATACTGCAGGAGTTCTCAACCTTTTAAAGCCATGGGCCGGGTCCCACTCCCTCAGACAGCTTCGGGGGCTGGATGGCCATTTTGCCCTTCCTCCACCACATGGCACTTCCTGGTGTGGTGGAGGTAGTGTGGGGCCTGGTGCGGTGGAGGTAGGGGGGCACATGAAATGGCGCCAAGGGCCATATCTGGCCCATGGGCCGCTGGTTCAGAATCCCTGATATATTGATTCTACATTGACACATCCTTTTCTACATGGGTCTTTTTCATATTTACATCCTAATCTCTCTAGCTACACAGAAGTGAGCTCTGTGACATTCAAGGGGTCATACGCCTAGCTTTATGGAAGTAAAAAAGTTTGCAGGGAAGCAGGGAAACACCATTTCTACCACCAACACTGTGAGCATCATATACAATGGAGCTCAGAGGCATCATAATTTCTAGCTTGGCCAAAAAAAAATCCACATTTAAGTCTTTTTAAAAAGAGAGAGAGATGTGAGCTCTGAGAATAGTTTTGAAATGCCACCATGACAAACAAGAGTGCTCTAGTATGCTTGCAGCTGTGAACAAATCAGTAGCAAGTTTGCAGTTCAAAATTATTAATAATGTCAACATTTCTATAAAGAACAAGCTGCTCTTCAGTTTGAGAATATTCAAACTTAGGGTGGCTGCCAGTTATGGTTCCTTTAGGATGCACCACAAGGCTCAGGTCCAAATTTCGTATCTGTGGCACCAGGAGTAAACAAAGAGGGAATGCAAGACAGGAATAGCTTTCTAAAGGAGATGTTCCTCATCATGGCACCACAGCCGCTGGACACATAAAGGGGAATTGAGTACTGTCCATTAGTCAAATCTTTTGTTTACTATTTCTTCACACCAAATGACATATTTGATGTTATAGTGCAGAAGTTCTAGGCATGTACACATACAGTAGAACTCCGTATAGCGATCGCCCCATACAGTAATGAAATTGCATAGCGATGAGGCTTGGAAGGGGGAAAAGCCGTTCCGCATAGCGATCGTTCCTATGGGGAAATCCATACAACAATTTTTCCAGTGGAAAAAACCCCTTAGCACCAAACATCGTTGTATATTTTTTTTCCCATAGGGAAAATCGTTGTACGGATTTTCCCATAGGGAAGATCGTACAACGATAGAAAACACATAGAGATCAGCTCCACGGAATGGATTAAGATCGCTATACAGGGTTCTACTGTATGTTCAAATGGGAGCTTCAATTATTCAGGATTGTAACTTTCATGCACATCTATATGTGCAGCACATCCCTTGATACTTCTGATGCTCACCAAGATGGCCAGAGCTACCTGGATCAAACTCTAGTTGGAGAAATATTACATCCTCCCCATCATGCATGCTAGTCTTTACCTGACTGGGCACACAAATCACTTGTGTACTGGACTTTGTGACCAAAGACATGCAAAGGAGAGCTAGCCAAGGAGGGGGAAAGGCTATTAGGACTGCCCCTGTGCAATTCATTGGTAAATACAAGATTTTACTCTTGATGTTCAGGAGGGCTGCTGTTAGAACCCTCCAAAATGTCATAGAAGTTATCTGAGTACACATTGGCTGCAATGCAAGTCAGGTTTTGGACCCTCAGCTCCAGAGCTTTTCCTTTTAAAAACTAATCAGATACAAGTACAATTCCAAGCCTTCCTAAATATTTGGCTATGCTTGTAATTTTAAACTTTAAAAGTAACTTCAATTACATGGGTAACTAAAATTGCACAAGTAGGCCCACTTGAATAAATGGAATGTGTGGCAGAGTGGATTCTCCAAATCCCCATAGATTCAATGGGCCTACTGCAGTTCAGCTTAGTACAATAAGCAACAGGCTTTCAGCCATCGTTACTTTGCAAAAAGAGTGATCTTATTCATAGTCAAGCTACAATTGTAGTGTAATGCAATTATTCCACCATTATTAGAAAAGATTTGTGATGAACAAATAGCAACTTATCTTCAGCTCTGTTCCTCTCCCATTTGCCCACATGATTTCAGGTACATCACCAGTAAAAGACCAGTCTGGCCAAATTATCCTGCCATGGTAGATCATACTGCCAGCAACTCAACACCAATCATCAGGCAGTGGTTAACTAACCTGACAACCCTGAGAACTAACAGCCTTGGATGGCAAAGTCCACAAGGAAGGGTGATGGTCCCCAAGTGGATTAAATCCCACTTGAATCCATCTTGATGGAGGGCAGCAGCTTCATCAATACAGGCCTGGGGCTAATGAGGGCTTTGCAGGCCAAAAGGGCTCAGGATCAGAAAGTGACTTGTGGAATTGGATCAGTGGTATGGGTGTCATGTGGAAGGCAAATGGAAAGCCAGTGCATTATATTGCTCCCAGGATAATCTTCATGGCTGATCACCATGATGGTAGCCAATATTACGGCAATTGAAGTCTTATAGTCTTACTAGGTAGAAAGGTAGTAAACGTGTACATTTTTGAGGCCCAGAATACTGCACTTGTTAAAATGGATTCTGAGGGAACAGCTGTAGTTACCTGCAATTCTTGTGCCATGTTTGTGTTCTTGCCAAAGCATATGGAGAACTACACTTGCAGCAAGTGCAAGCTGGTTGCACTACTAGAAGAGAAGGTCCAGCAGCTAGAGGCCCGCATATCTAACCACCAACAAATTAAGGAGCTTGAGCTGTTCTTGGACAGAGCGGAGCAGACTATGCTGGACAAAGAAGTGACAGGGCACAGTTCTGAGGGAGAAGGCCCTTCACTAACTCAGGAGGGAGATGGTTGGAGGAATGTGACTCAAAGGAGGAGAAGAGTAGGGGATCACTCTGAGAGTCTGAAATTACAGAATAAATTTGAGGCTCTTTCCCTTATCACACCTGATGAGGAACACACAGAGGAACAACTGGTTCCACCTGATGATCTCTCCTTCATCACACTTGATGAGATCCAGGAAGATGAACAACAGGAACAAACTGAGGTTCTCTCCCTTAATATGGTTGATGAGGTGCATGTAGATGAACAGATTGCAGGAGAGAGGCTCCTTGTACTAGGCGATTCAATAATTAGAAATACAGAGAAATGGATTTGTGATGCACATGATAACCGTATGGTGACTTGCCTGCCAGGTGCAAAAGTTGCAGACATCACAAGAAATCTAGATAGATTGTTAGAGAGAACTGGGAACGAGCCAGTTGTCATGGTACACGTTGGTACTAATGATGTTGGGAAGGCCAAGCAGTCTGTCCTGGAAGCCAAATTTAGGTTGTTAGGAAGAAGATTGAAGTCCCGGACTTCCAAGGTAGCATTTTCAGAAGTGCTGCCTGTCCCTCGCGCAGGACCTACCAGGCAGGCAGAGCTCAGAAGCCTCAATGCGTGGATGAGGCGGTGGTGTCGAGAGGAGGGCTTCAGATTTGTCAGGAACTGGAGAACATTTTGGGACAAGCCAAATCTGTTCAGGAGGGATGGGTTGCATTTAAACCATGATGGGACCAGATTGCTGGCACTCAACATCAAAAAGGCTGCAGAGCAGCTTTTAAACTGATAACTGGGGGAAAGCCGACAGGAGCTGGGCAGCATCCGGTTCGGGAAAGTGTGTACTTGAGTAGTGAGGAGGATGCAAAAATTACTGAGCAGAGCAAGGAGCTAGTCACCAGCACTCTAGCAGAAGGATGCAAGAGGCAGTCTAACAATGCAACTGGACTCAAAAGACTGTATCAGGAAAGCATATATAAATGCTTGTATACAAATGCCAGAAGCCTCCGGAACAAAATAGGGGAGCTGGAATACTTAGCAATAGATAAAAATATTGATATTATTGGTATCACTGAAACCTGGTGGACGGATGATAACCAATGGGATACAGTTATCCCAGGCTACAAACTGTACAGGAAGGATAGGAAGGGGCAAACAGGAGGTGGTGTAGCCTTGTATGTCAAAGAAGTGATAAAATCGTATGAATTGGAATATCTAGGTGATTTGGAGTCACCATTAGAAGCTCTGTGGGTAAGAGTACCAGGCCACAAGGATGGTCTAACAGTAGGCATATACTATCGGCCTCCGACCCAAACTCTTGAGGGAGACTGGCAGTTGGAGAATGTTGTAAAGGAGGCATCCAGGAAGGGAAGCCTGGTTATAATGGGGGACTTCAATTACCCTCACATAGACTGGGTGAACTGTTGTTCAGCACATGATAAAGAGATAAAGTTCCTAGATATGCTCAATGATTGTTCCCTGGGACAGATGGTTGAAGACCCAACTAGAGGTTCAAGAATCCTTGACTTGATTCTAAGTAATACTCAGGATCTGGTGCAAGATGTTAATGTGACTGATCCAATAGGGAACAGTGACCACAACTCAATTATGTTTAACTTGATCATAGACCGCAAGTCACTGATAAAATCTAACACAGAGACCTTAAATTTTCAAAAAGGAAATTTCCCAAAGATGAGGAAACTAGTAAAAAAGAAACTGAAAGGGAAAATTGAGAGAGTCCAAACACTCCAAGAGGCATGGAGGCTGTTTACAAAAACAATAACAGAGGCTCAATTGGAATGCATACCCAAAAGGAAAAAGGGCACTGCCAGGTCCAAGAGGACTCCGATGTGGCTTACAGGAGCTGTTCGGGAAGTGATCAAGAGCAAGAAAAGCTCATTTAGAAGATGGAAGGCTTGTCCAAATGAGGACAGCAGGCAGAAACATAAATTCTGGCAGAACAAATGCAAGGCAACAATCAGGAAAGGAAAGCAAGACTTTGAGGAGCGTATAGCTAAAAATACTCAGAGAAATAACAAAGACTTCTTTAAGTACATTAGAAGTAAGAACCCAACTAGGAAGGCCATTGGACCATTAGATGACAATGGAAGGCAAGGGGTTATTAAAGAGGAAACAGAGATTGCAGAGAGACTCAATGAATTCTTTGCTTCAGTATTCACTGAAGAAGACAGAGACCACATGCCCAAAACAGAGCCTATCTTCGTAGGGAGGGAAACCGAAGAATTAAGCAAGATAGAAATAACCAGGGAGGAGGTCCTTGCATGTCTTGTTAAGCTAAACACTAACAAATCCCCAGGACCAGATGGCATCCATCCACGAGTTCTCAGGGAACTTAAAGATGAAATTGCTGATATCCTAGCCAAAATATATAATCTTTCCCTCAAATCAGGCTTTGTGCCTGATGACTGGAAGGTAGCGAATGTAACACCAATTTTCAAAAAAGGATCCAGGGGTGATCCAGGAAATTACCGGCCTGTCAGTTTGACATGTGTCCCAGGTAAAGTGATGGAAACCATCCTAAAAGATAGAATTAATAGTTACATAGAAGAGAAGGCGCTGCTAAAGGAGAGCCAACATGGCTTTTGCAAGGGCAAATCATGCCTCACTAATCTGTTGGAATTTTTTGAGAGTGTCAACAAGCATGTGGATAAGGGGGATCCAGTTGACATTGTTTATCTGGACTTTCAGAAGGCTTTTGACAAGGTCCCTCACCAAAGGCTCTTTAATAAACTTACCAGTCATGGAATAAAGGGACAGGTCTTGTCCTGGATCAGCAACTGGCTAAGGGACAGGAAACAGAGGGTAGCACTAAATGGACACTTCTCCAAGTGGAGGGAAGTAAAGAGTGGGGTCCCCCAAGGTTCAGTACTGGGACCCCTGCTTTTCAACCTCTTCATAAATGATCTAGAGGTAGGAGTAAAAAGCAAGGTAGCCAAATTTGCTGACGACACTAAATTATACAGGGTAGTGAAAACTGTGAGAGATTGTGAAGAGCTCCAGAGGGATCTCTTGACACTGGGGGAGTGGGCAAAACAGTGGCAAATGAGCTTCAACATCAGTAAGTGCAGAGTGATGCATGTTGGGGCAAAAAAACCCAATTACATTTATAAACTGATGGGGTCTGAACTCTCTGCGACAAACCAGGAAAGGGACCTTGGTGTCCTGGTGGACAGCTCAATGAAGGTGTCAACCCAGTGTGCCTCAGCAGTGAAAAAAGCAAACTCAATGTTAGGGATCATTAGGAAGGGTATAGAAAATAAGTCAGCAAGTGTCATTTTGCCTCTTTATAAATCTATGGTGAGGCCCCATCTGGAATATTGTGTACAGTTCTGGTCGCCATACCTCCAGAAGGATATTATGGAGTTGGAGAAAGTACAGAGGAGGGCAACCAGAATGATTAGGGGACTGGAACACCTTCCTTACCATCTGAGGCTGCAACGTTTGGGCCTTTTCACTCTTGAACGATGGCGTCTAAGAGGTGACCTGATTGAAGTTTATAAAATCATGCACGGTGTGGACAAGGTAGATAAGGAAAAACTGTTTTCCCTATCGCACAACACTAGAACTAGGGGACACTTCATGAAACTTTTGGGTACTAGTTCTCAAACAAATAAGAGAAAGTACTTTTTCACCCAGAGGATTACTGGTCTATGGAACTCCCTGCCAGAAGAAGTGGTGACAGCTGTCAGTCTTCACAGCTTTAAGAAAGGATTAGACAAGTTCATGGAGGACAAGGCTATCAATGGCTATAATTATGGCTACCTAAGGACAACCTCCGGGTTGGAGAGATAGGCAGGATATCTCTCAATGCCATTTCCAGGGAATCCTTAGCAGGTGAAGGCATCTCCTTGGGAATACCCTGAAGGAAATGGTGAGCCACTGTGTGAGACAGAATGCTGGACTGGATGGGCTGTGGCCTGTTCCAGCAAGGCTGTTCTTATGTTCTTATGTTCTTATGAAGAAGAACCAATAAACCAATAAATAATTGGGAATCCAGGGCACTGTGTGGTCCTGGTTTTCCTCATTTCTGAGGGGTCGGACCCAGTCGGTGTGGTTGGAGAGTGAGAGGTCCAGTCCTAGGCCCCTCAAATGGGGGGTGCCTCAGGGCTCGGTGCTCTCTCCTCTCCTATTTAACATCTACATGAAGCCGCTGGGTGAGATCATTCGTTCCCATGGGGTGCGGTACCATCAGTACGCGGATGACACTCAGTTGTACATCTCGGCCCATGGGGACCCCAGTGATGCCATCAGAGTCCTTTCCAGGTGCCTGGAAGCTGTTGGGGTCTGGATGGGGGCTAACGGGCTACAACTGAATCCCAGCAAGACTGAGTGGCTATGGATAAGGGGTCCTGCGTTAACCCAGGAGCTACCATCTTTGGTTCTGGATGGGGCTATTTTGCCCCAGACAGACCCGGTGCGCAACTTGGGGGTCCTCCTGGATTCGCGGCTACTGCTAGAAGAACAGGTGGCGGCTGTGACCAGGAGGGCTTTCGCCCAACTTCGGGTGATTCGCCAGTTGCGCCCACTCCTGGACCGGGACTCCTTGCTCATGGTCACTCACGCTCTGGTCACCTCCAGACTAGATTATTGCAATGCGCTCTACATAGGGCTGCCCTTGACGACCATTCGGAGGCTACAGCTGGTCCAAAATGCGGCAGCCCGGGTGGTGATGGGGTGTGGGCGTTATGCCCGTGCTTTGCCACTGCTCCGGGAGCTGCACTGGTTGCCAGTTTGTCTCCGGGTGCAATTCAAGGTGCTGGTTTTGACCTTTAAAGCCCTATATAGTAGTGGGCCGGGTTACCTAAGAGACCGCATCGCCCTGAGGACGTCTGTCCGTCCAACCAGAGCGGACCGGAGAGGCTCTCTAATTGTTCCATCAGCCAGAGGGGCTCGCCTCTCTGGCACAAGGAGGAGAGCCTTCTCCGTGTCTGCACTGGCCCTCTGGAACCTCCTGCCAACAGAGCTACGTCTCCAGACGGAATTGCTGCCTTTCAGAAAAGAACTTAAAACCTGGCTGGCGGGTCAAGTGTGGGGTGCAGGTGGAAGGGTAACCTCCATTGGGTGGTTGGTGTAGAAGAACTCTTCCCCATGGTGCCTTTGGATCCTGCAGCCCTTGTTTTTAGGGGGTGGGTAGTTTTAACTGTTTTTAACATGTGTTTTTTAATTTTTATTGTGAACCGCCCTGAGTTGGCTTTGGCCGAGTGAGCGGTATATAAATGTGACAATTAAATTAAAATTAAATTAATAAAAGAAGAGCCCAGTTTGTATTTAGGGGTAACTGTCAGGCTAAAAATGTTTCACGTTGTCTGAAAACTTTCCCAGCTTTAGACCTCATTGGAAGTCTACAGGTCTTTTAAAAAATAAAGCTAAGTGAAAAGTAGCTGTCAGTGAGTTCCTCCGGATGGAGCATTTTGTTACTCTAATTAATGGTGTTTTTCTCTCTAATGCTAATTACCAAGATTTGAGTCTTAATGAGGATAGCTAGTGGTGACGTTCCCTAGGACCTTCCCTTCCTCATCCCACTGTCATAGGCTTTCTCAGGGCCGTAGCCAGAGAAGCCAGAGGGGAGAAAAACCTTCCTGAGTTAACAGTCACCACCCCCAACCCACCCTGGGATGCCAATGTTGTGTGTGTGTGTGTGTGTGTGTGTGTGTGTGTGTGTGTGTGTGTGTGTGTGTGTGTGTGTGTGTGACATTGTTGCCACTTCTGAAATTTTTTTTGCCTCCCCAAATCTAGAATCCTGGCTATGACCCTGGGCTGAGCTGCTGCTGCTGTTGTACTAGCCTCCATCTCTAAGTCTTGGCCTCTACTTTCCCCTCTAGTTCTAAACCTTGGATTCTCAACCTGTGGCCCATGGGCTGAATATGGCCTGTGGCGCCATTTCATGTGGCCCCCCACTGCCTCCACCACACCCGGAAGTGCCATGTGGTGGAGGAAGGGCAAAATGGTCATCTGGCCCACAAAGCTGTCTGAGGGAGCGTGACCTGGCCCCCTGCTTAAAAAGTTTGAGAACTCCTGTTCTAAACCATTTTCCCCTCCCCGTTAATCATGAACATTCACTTTTCTTTAAGCCCTAGGGAAGTGCCAGAGCGCAGGAGCTGGACCGTTTCTAAAAGGAAAAAGAAAAGAATGAGCATCAGAGTGTGACAAAAATGGAATGAAGTTGAATAAAAAGGGAGGATCCAGTGAATTAGGAGCAACAAAGAAGGTCATAGAAATCCACTCCAAACCCTGTTTAGTTCCTGATTATATTGGTGTTCCTGCCAACCTAGCAGTTTGAAAGCAAGAAATTGCAAGTAGATAAATAGGGACCACTTCGGTGGGAAGGTAACAGCATTCTGTGCACTCCAGTGTCTAGTCATGCCTGCCACATGACCACAGAAATGTCTGCAGAAGCAGACAGTGCTGGCTCTTCGGCTTAGAAACAGAGATGAGCACTGCACCCTAGAGTTGGATACGACCGGCTTTCGAGCAAGGGAAACCTTTACCTTTACCTATATTGGTGTAAGGCCATCTGGATGTTGGACGCAAGGGGGAAGGAAAGAATCAGGTATATTTGGCATAGTAAGGAGGAGTCCGGTGTTTCCATTAACTATTTTAAAATATTAATACTTGTGTGCTGTCAAGTCAATTCTGGCTTATAGTGATCCTTCCTAGGTTTTCATAGTAGACATTACTCAGAAGTGGTCTACCCTTCCCTTCTTCTGGGGATGCCCTGGGACAATGCAGCTTCTCCATGACTACTCAGGATAGCTATCAGAGCTTTAAAAAGAGTGAGGAGACCTCTTCCCATGTTGAGTATAAAGCACCTGTCTGTTCAAAGTTGGACGAGAGTGAGTCCCATTTCAGAGGTGCGAAGAATCCATTCCAGGTTTTAGTCTGTCCTTTAAAGTGCTGAACCTTGCTTGGAGGAGGAAGGGATAAGGTTCTGCACCTTAAATAGGTCTGAAAAAATGTAACTTATAAACTGGAATGGATTCACAACACCTATGAAATGGGAGTCCTCAGACTCCACCACAGAGGGGCGAATTACACATTACATGGTATTGCATCTCTCCCCACCCACCCCTTTTTTAAAAATTGAAAAGTAGTAATAAATAAATAAATAAATAGGTTCAATCTAGAGCAGTGATGGTGGACCTTGGCACTCCAGCTGTTCTTGAACTTCATTTTCCAGAAGCTCTGATCAGCAGGAGTGGTGACTTAGGCTTTTGGTAATTGAAGTCCAAGAATAGCTGGAGTGCCAAGGTTCGCCATCACTGATCTAGAGTATAACAGCAACATACTAGGAAGGGAGGGAGGTTTCTCAGCTCTTCTCCTTCTTGTTGTTGGTCCACTCTGGATTCCACCCCGTACCTGTTGGATTTCTCCCTGAGAAGACATCAAAATATTAACACCTGGTATCACCCCTAAAGGGAACTGTGGTGGTTTAGTGGTTAAGATGCTGAACTTGATGACTGGAAAGTCGGCAGGTCAGCAATTTGAGACCCAAGTGCTGCATGGAGTGAGCTCCCATTGACTGTCCCAGTCCCAGCCAACCTAGCATTTTGAAAGCAAGAAATTGGTGGGGAAAGTTACAGCATTTTGTGCACTCCGGTGTCTAGTCATGCCTACCACATGACCATGAAAACATCTGCAGACGCGGACAGCGAGGGCTCTTTGGCTATAAACAGAGATGAGTACTGAGCCCTAGAATTGGATACGACTGGCTTTCAAGCAAGGGCAACCTTTCCTTTAGTAGCACCCCTAAATGAACTTGGACAGGGAAAGAAGCATGAGAGAAGGATGTTAAGCAGAACAAGGAGGGGTTTAAACAACCTCCTGCTGCCCACAGTTCCATAACCTTGGCTCTTCTGCGTTTGAGCTGCTTTTCATTAAAGAAACAAAAAACCTTTCTAACAGTAACAGGAAAGAAACATAAAATTGCTTGTACTATGTACCTTGCCCCTACCTACCCACCACCCACCCCCGTTCCCAGGCTGGAAGAAGAACCATGTCAAATAAGTATATTTTAATTGCCAGGCCTGCTTGCGCAACACTGCGCAGTCTGTCAGCACATATCAATACTCGGATGGAAAGCATCCATCCACCCACACACATACCCTTTGAAGTCAGCTACATCAGGCAGGCATCTTCCTTAACAACTCTTGACAGCAGCAAAGTCTGGCGCTCTTTGCGAGCCCTCCTACCCATCGGAGGCAAACAACACAGATGAGGCTTTGGTGAAGCGGTTCCGGGAAGCAAGGCTGACTCTTAAGGACAAGAGGTACTCAGAGCCTTTCCCGCACAGAGCCATGTGGGCTTTGTTCTGAAGTGCAATCTTTATTTATGGCACACACGCCAACGGTGCTATGGCAAAGCATCAGGATGGAACCTCAGCAGCCCTACATTCACTGAATAATCCTATCTTGTGCGCTTCTAAATTCTGCGTTCCTGTATGCTTGGAGCATTGCTTGACTGATTCCCTCTTAAACCAGCTCCACTCTTATAAGTACCAGGCATCTTACAATTGCTCATGGTACTGTACTTCTTATGAGGCTGTAGCAGGAAAGCAGCCAAGACAGGACAACAAAGCTAACCTCAAGCATTTTGTTGCCTGCGGAAGGTCTGACATCTGTGTTCCAGGCAAAATTTCTATGAGTTGAATCCTAGCGTTGCCAAAAATGGGCATCTCACAGCTCAAGGTGGCTGTGGGCAACCAAAGGAATAGGTAAAGGTTTCCCTTGCTCGAAAGCCAGTCATATCCGACTCTAGGGTGCAGTGCTCATCTCTGTTTCGAAGCCGAAGAGCCAGCGCTGTCTGCTTCTGCAGACGTTTCCGTGGTCATGTGGCAGGCATGGCTAGACACCGGAGCACACGGAACGCAGTTTCCTTCCCACCGAAGTGGTCCCTATTTATCTACTTGCAATTTCTTGCTTTCGAACTGCTAGGTTGGCAGGAGCTGGGACGAAGACGGGAGCTCATTTCCGTCCTGCAGTACTGGGGAATCAAACTGCTGACCTTCCGCTTTCCAGTCAGCATCTTAGCCACTTGAACCACTGAATACGTGCACCAAAACTGAGAGAGAAAAAGAAAGGCTTTAATAAAAATACTCTTTACAAAAGCAGGGCCAGGGGGTGGCCAGTGGTGGCATTGCCCACCTTCAGTTAGCAGGTTGCCCACCCTCAAACTCCCTGCTGCTTTCCACTGGTGCATTTGGTCTGCAAAAGCTATAATCATGCCGGAGCCCAAACCATGTGGAGATTTTCACTGTCTGGGAAATGAGTTCCAGAAGCGGAGGAATCTGAGGGATTGGAGAGCTGGGAACATACAGGGCCGAATGCTGCTGTGGGAGGGATGGGGGAGAGACCCAAAGGGGCAAGAGAGTGAGCTCCTTTCTCTTCCTTTTGGGAAGCCTCCTTCTCCCCGGGAGGTGCTGAAGGGAAGGGGATGGGGTCGAAGGTGAGGAATGGAAGAGGGACTTCTTAAATGGCAGGATGGGGGGTGGAGAAGTTTGGTGTCTTGCACGGAAGACAAAGAAGGAGTCGCAGGAAGGACTAACACAGGTTTATTCAGTGATGCTCAGCACGAACATGAGGTAATGGGGCAGATACATCTCATTATATACCATAACACAATACAATTGAATCTTGTTGCTCATTGGCTGCTACCGGCGTGGCCTCGCCCAGGTCACGCCTCTCTTCTGCAGTTGTTTTCTCTTCTGCAGTTGTTTTCTCTTCTGCAGTTGTTTTCTGTAGCTCCTGATCATGTGGGGAATTTCCCGCGGCTGTTTGTGATTTGGGCAATGTGGACCATGTGAGACTGAACGCTCGCAGCTGCCCTCTATGGGCGGCTTGCTCGCGTTCCTTAACAGCTGAGATACATTGTGATTGTGGACTGGTTACATTCATATATTTAAAGTAACATTGTACATGCATACATAATAAGAAGAAAGTTTGGGAAGGGAGAACTCGAAAGAGAGAGAGAAAGAGAGACTTCCTGCTCTCCACCTCAAACCAGTTCAGGGTGCTGTATTTCAAAAAATTATCAATTACACTTCTATACTGCAGTGGCTCAAGTGGCTAAGATGCTGACTGGGAGGCAGAAGGTGAGCAGTTTGATTCCCAAGAACTGCAGGATGGAATGAGCTCCCGTCTTTGTCCCAGCTCCTGCCAACCTTGCACTTCAAAAGCAAGAAATTGCAAGTAAATAAATAGGGACCACTTTGGTAGGAAGGTAACAGTGTTCCGTGCACTCCGGTGTCTAGTCATGCCTGCCAAATGGAAACATCTGCAGAAGGAGACAGTGCTGGCTCTTCGGCTTTGAAACAGAGATGAGCACTGAACCCTAGAGTTGGATACGACTGGCTTTCGAGCAAGGGAAACCTTACAACCCCTTAGGGCTTAGTGCCCTCTTTGGGTGCTTCACAAGTTAATTGGCATTTTGCCCCTAATATGCTGGGACTCATTTTACTAACCTTTAAAGGATGGAAGGCTTTTTGAGTTAACCTTGATTCCAGTCAGGATTGAACTCACAATGTTTGGCTGCAGTACAGAAGTTTTAGCCACTGCACCACCAGGTTCATTTATCAGTGTCGCCTATATTTCCTAATAGGAGCAGGAAATATATGCCTGCTAGTCATGCCTGCCACATGTCCATGGAAACATCTGCAGACACAGACAGCGCTGGCTCTTTGGCTATAAACAGAGATGAGCACTGAACCCTAGAGTCAGATACAACTGGCTTTCAAGCAAAGGTGACCTTTACCTTTAGGCAGTATTTAAGTTTATTTAGTCATGTTATGAGTCAAAAGGAGACTTCTGATGGGTCACTAATGAACTGTGTGTGCGCGCGCGTGCGTGCATGCGTGTGTGTGTGTCAAGCAAAGGTGACCTTTACCTTTAGGCAGTATTTAAGTTTATTTAGTCATGTTATGAGTCAAAAGGAGACTTCTGATGGGTCACTAATGAACTGTGTGTGCGCACGCGTGCGTGCATGCGTGTGTGTGTGTGTCTGTGAGAGAGAGAGAGAGAGGCATTGTTGCCCACCATGAAAAAATATTCACCCACCCACATCTAGAATCCTGGCTACAGCCCTGTACAAAAGGATCATGTTTTCTCACCTTTATTCAAAAGATGGGTAGAGAAAAGGAAAACCAGTTGAGAAGCACAGGCAGTTCTATAGACTAAACAAAAGCCAAGTCTAAAAACCATATGCTCTAAGCCAGTTTGATTGCTGGGCCATCTCAGGGCCATTTCCTTGATGGCTGGACCATCTCAGGACCATTGCCTGTCTTCTAGAAACAGGGGTCAATGGGAATCTATACCTATAAGAAGGAGGTTGGGCCATGCGTGTGTGGAATGCATGTCTGCACCCGTCCAGCCTATCCCGTAATGCGCCTTGCACACTTACTTTATATCCCAGAGACCAGTGCCGCAAGGGTCTGGGAGCCGAGTGTGGGGCCAACGCCCCACAAACACGAACAAAAAAATGAAACTACAAGTCCCAGCGTCCTCCACGCCACAGCACGCCTCAGCCAATCAGGCAGGAGAACGCAAACACGGAGGAAGCGGAATGGCCAGCATGCGAATGTACGAACCAACAGCTGACGCATGCATGATACAGCTGAGGGCCCTGCCTTACCCAGCCACACAGAAACCGAACTGAGGCAATGGTCTGAGGAGCCAGTGGTGGCCCTGCTGCTGGGACGAATAACAAACAGAACAAGCTATAGAAACCAGTCAGACCTCTGCCCCAGGCCGCAAACAGAGTCCCCACCAAAACACAGTCCCCACCAAGCCCCCATCTAGAGGGCCCAAATGACCGCAGCCCAACCCACAGCTTGGAGGCCTCAGCGGATGCATGGCTGCATGAAGCAACGAAGGAGAACGTCACCACCCCACTACCCGGTATGATCACTAAGGGCAAGGAACCGGGATTGGGGCAGGTCTGCCCAACCAGGGAACGAGAGAGCCAAAAATATATATAGAGAAACAGAAAGACAGCAAGACAGAGAGAGAGAGAGAGAAATGCAGAAAGAAATGAAGAGGGGGACAGAAAAAGCAAGAACGAATGAGAAAGTAAGAAAAAAGGAGAGAGAGAGTAAAAGAAAGAGAGAGAGAATTGGCTCCTCACCCCATCCCCACAACGCGGGCACCTTCCTTGCGAGGAGGAGGAGAAGGGAAATGAAATCATCCCCCCTCCCCATCGTAAGGCAAGGAGCCAGTCTGAGACTCCCCCAAACGCAGGCACCTTCCTTTGCCCTCAACTTTCACCAGCATCAAGCCACCACCACCACCACCCAAAAAAACCCACCACAAACACAAAATCAATACCTGCCCGGCAAGGCCGGGCAAAATAGCTAGTTAACATATAGAAATACCTAGAGGCAAAGTGGAGTTAGGAGGGGGCAAGGGTAACTCTTAACACAACACAGAGGAATGGGGAGGAGGACTTTTTACTCTTTGGTTCAGTTAAAAATGGTTTCTCTTGGCTACAGCTTATATTTCCCCTTTCTTTTTAACCTCTTGTACTTTTTGATTTCCAAATCTAAATTAAGATTCCGGACCTGTTGTGTATTAAGGCAGAATTGCAAGTTGCTCAAGCAATGCCTTGCAATGATAAAATGACGGTTTCCCGACATCCTAATTAGGAGCTAAAGTTGGCGTGAAATCTCCCTCTCTGGGTGCGCTCATTATGCTAATTAGAGTTCTGTGATTGGTTACAACTTTGGATCCTGTTCCTGATTGGTTAATACTTACATATCTTGTTATGATTGGTTGGTTATGCTTGTCCAGCGGGTTACTACATTGTAGCAAGGAGTCACCGCCGGGTAGACACTATATAAGCCCCACAGGATAACAAGGGTGGGGCCAGACCGGATCTATACTTCCCATAACCGCACAGGTTAGCCAGCGTCAGCTAAGCCTGGGTCTCCTCTCTACTCTATCACACCAAGGTGTAGCTTAGTCACTGCCTCTACGGCAGGAAATGCAAGGGACCGACTACAAGGGACAAGTGTAGCCATCTTATGTCCAAAGCGCCTTGTAAGTGTAATCTGAAAGACTGTTCAATAAACTCATGTTGTTGTTCTGTTCATTGTTGCCTAAGGGCCGGACACAACAGGACCTGAGTGAAAGACACCAGGTTTTGCACCAGTCTCATCAGAATTAGCCTCCTGCTACTGCCAAAGCTCTGTATCAGCATTTGAACTAAATCTGGGGGTCTGTTCTGGTCCCTAATTAAAATCTGCTTGCCTTTGTTCAAACAAATGGCATGATTCTGGGTGATGTATCGACCTGGAACATGATGTTTTGGGATGACAAGATCACCCATTCCCCACTATCTTTCTTCCTACTTATCTCAAAGTATTTTTTAGAAACAATCTGTCAAGTTTAGCATTAGGTCACTGCTGCACAGAGAAAAAAGATAAGAAAGAAGATCAGGAGGTTGGCATCAAAAGAAGATGGGTTGTGGGCAAATACCAAACTGTATCAGATTGAGGGCTAGTGTGGACAGAAACAATCTGGAGTCTTTGTGTGAGGGTCTGGAGCATGGAAGGCTGCCAAGTTACAAAAGCACCAAGACCAAAGACAACAATTCAACAGGCCAAACCATAACTATCTCATAGTTCAGTGTCCAAGTCTAAAATCAAACATGAGGTAGGCAGGGATACAAGATTGGTCCAGAAAAGAGGGTGCAGTCCAAGCAAGCCAGAAGTAAGGTGACCAAGAGAGCAGATGAGGCAGTGTACCTTTGGGGCTGTTGCAGGACAAGGATGGAGCAAAGATCTAGGTGAGGCACAACAGCACTGAACAGGACAGGAAGTCTTCAGAAGCTGAAGGCAGGAATGCTTTGCAGGTAAGAGACTGTTGTGTATTGAGGCACATTTGCAAGTAGCACAGGGAGCGCTCTTGCAAGAGGAAAATGGCGGTTTCCCACCATTCTAATTAGAAGCCCAAAGTGGTGCAAAACCCCTGCAAAAGGGTGCGCTTGTTAGGCTAAACCAAGCTCTGTGATTGGTGACAGTTTTGGATCCTGTTCTCCATTGGTTAACTACATATAATCCCTGTTATGATTGGTTAGTTACGTTTGTCCGGTGGGTCGCTGCCTTGCATCCAGGAGCCACTGCTGGGGAGACACTATATAAGCCCCATGGGTAAACAAGGGTGGGGCCGGACCAGATCTATACTTCCTACTCCCTACAGATAGCTGGGTAGCGCTAAGCCTGGCTCCCTCCATTATGCTATGCTTCTATGGTAGCTAGTTTATTGCCCTTTGCCAGGTAAGAGTCCAGAGGGACTGACTCCACTAGGATTGTATAGCCATCTCGGGATCTGGAACACTTTGTAAACTCATCTCTATTTGACTGTTAAATAAAGCCTATTGTTGTTTGTTCATTGTTGTCCTGGACTGGTGCTTATAAGGGCTGGATCTAACAGAGACTCAGAAGCCAAACAAGTCTAGTAACCTTTATTGCTAAGGGATCTTCTGGAAGCAGTAGCTGGTTCTTATATAGCCTAGCCTCCCAGGACATCCATGTGGAGCCCATCCATCATGGTCCAGAAAATTCTCCAGGGCTATCAGGTGGCGCCTAGCAGCTGCAATAGGGTGAGGGTTCAACCCTCCACGCACTCGAGATTCCCTCCAGGATGGGGGTTCAATCTTGCAAGTATCAATGTTTTTTTCTGGGCATCTCATTCTGCAAATATCAGAGCTGCCTCAGATCCTGACACCACCTAAACTGAATACAACTGTAAAAGAAATTGTAAATCAAGATGCTCTGCTTCAACCTGCCAGAGTGTCTGTATGCATAGAGCACCTCTATGACATCTTAATGCAGAGCATGTGTTACAATCCCTTATCAAAACACATTCCATACATGAAAAAGCTTTAATGGGATTTGGTTATCTCATGGCTTTGCAAAGTGTTCTGTAACAGTTCTTTCCTTTGTGAATAATCAGATGTGATAGGGTTGTGCCAAAGTAAAGGACCAGGTCACTGAAGACAAAAAAAAAAAACATCTCTTCAACAGCTGGTCTGATTTACTTCTAATTAATTTATCAGGAGTCCCAAATGCTATCCGGTAACAAGATAAGGGTGAAAATATTGAAAGTGAGAACTGAACAGTAAGGGGCATTTCCTAAAGGCAAAGTCCCCAGGCTTGCCAAGAGAAGGATAGTATTTTGGCATGCCTAACTACTGCTTGCTGAGAAAAGTGCAGCCCAGCCCACAGAGAAAAGAGCTGAATATGAAAACTGTTCCCATTGACAATGTCATTGTCTGAATTCTGGACACGCGAGGGAAAAGATTTCCAGGCTGGCTCTTGTCAGAAGGGAAGATGTATTTCTTTAATGAAAAAGCTGAATCTAAGCACTTTATGTTTAATGCATTTGTTGTTGTTCCGTCGCACAGTCGATTCCGACCCTTTGCAACCCTATGAACCATTGCCCGCCAGACACCTTTGTCCTCCACCATCCTCCTCAGCCTGCCCAGCTCTGTGCCCATTGCATCTAGAATACCATCTAGCCATCTTTGGCCGCCCCTTCTTCTTTTGCCCTCTACCTTTCCCAGCATCAAGGCCTTCTCAAGTGAATCCTCTCTTCTCATTTGACGTCCAAAGTACTTTAGCTTCATCTTTACTATTTGACCTTCTAGGGAGCAGTCAGGGTTGATTTCTTTTTTCACCTTATTTGTTCTCCTCGCTGTCCAGGGGACTCTCAAAACTCTCCTCCAACACCACATCTCAAAGTCATCTATTCTTCTGCGCTCAGTTTTCTTAATGGTCCAGCTCTCACAACCATACATTACCACCAGGAATACCATTGCTTTGACTATGCGAATTTTTGTTTGCAAGGTGATGTCTCTACTTTCCACTATGTTCCCCAGGTTTCTCATAGCTTGTCTCCCAAGAATCAGTTGCCTTTTTATTTCGTGGCTGCAATCACCATCTGCAGTGATCTTTGATCCTAGGAAAGTAAAGTCCGTTACTGCTTCTCCTTCTTCCCCATCTATTTTCCAGGGAGTGATTATTCCTGTTGCCATTATCTTGGTTTTCTTGATATTGAGTCTCAAGCCAGCTTTTGCACTCTCTTCTTTCAACCTAATCAGGAGCTTCTTTAGGTCTTCCTCACTTTCTGCCATTAGGGTGGTATCATCTGCATATCTCAAATTGTTGATGTTTCTCCCAGCAATTGTGATCCCATATTGTGATTCCTCCAACCCTGCATTGTTGCGCATTATGCATATGTCAGCTGAAACAATATAATTTGCTTCTCCATTCAGTTGTTGAAGCACTTTTGATATATTGGACTACAATTCCCACGATCCTTAGCCAACATGGCTATGGGCAGCCCCGCAATTTGGAAAATAACTAGAATTTATTGATGTATCTATTTTATGCTAAGTTGTTTTATTCTTTGAACCACAGTTACAAGCATAGCCAAATCTTTTGAAATGCTGTCTGATCAGAAAGACATACCAGCCAAACATGCTAGGAAAAACCCAACAATTCATTCGTTTTGTAAATCAAATGAAATTTTGTAAGCCTTTTTATATTTCAAAATCTAAAAATCTTTTCAATATTTTAAGATCCATAGAACAGCCATCTTAGCCCATAGATTAAAGAGTATCAATACCAAATTTCTGAAAGTGGGTCTCTTATTATCAGAAGTTTTTCAATACTTCTTGTTAGAAGCTAAGTTTAAGAGTAACAGTGAAACCCCAATTTACATATGCCTCAAGTTACATAAAATTTGACTTACATAATGATTTTGTGCTAAAACCATGTCCCGATTTACGTAAATGTCCCAATTTACATAACACAATTTCCTATGGGTTTGCCTCGAGTTACATAAAAATTCATTTTTCCTATGGGTTTGCTTCGAGTTACGTAAAAAATATTTCCTATGGGTTTGCTTTGAGTTATGTAACAAAATGATTTTTCCTATGGGTTTGCTTCAATTTACATAAACATTTCATTTTTCCTATGGGTTTGCTTCGAGTTACGTAAAAAAATTCCTATGGGTTTGCTTCGAGTTATGTAACAAAATGATTTTTCCAATGGGTTTGCTTCGAGTTACATAAAAAACCGATTTAAGCAAAAGCCTATGGAACTGACTTTTTACTTAAGTAGGGATTTTACTGTAGTTTTAGATTAAAACAAAGGTGGATGGAGATAGTCATCCTAAATGGCACTTACAATTTCATCATCTATCCTATCTTTGAGTCTTAGTTTTAACGAACCCTCATTCTTGCTACAGAGTAACTACAAAGTAGGTGTTGCAAAGGGTTAAACCTCAAAGCAAATTGATACTGGGCAAAGCAATAAATTGCAAGTAGATAAACAGGGACCACTTTGGTGGGAAAAAGATCTTGGGGAGATGAAAGGAGCCTCATTTGGGCATCCCCTGAGCATAATTTCTCCAGCAAAAATCCTTTCAACCCAGAATAATTTCTGACATGAATTTATTATTATTATTGTGCAAAGTAGAGTATCCAGCCCTGGCAGGCTAGGTAGTACTGTATCAGGATACCTAGGTCGCTAGGACTCATAATCTATATCCTTCTGTTTACTTTGTTTGTGTAGTCTTTCGGCTTAAACTAGGAGGACATCTAGAGGTGACAGCATGCACTAAGTAAATCTAAGACTCCCCCTACCCCATGTCAACTGTATGTCTTTTTGGAAACCAAGTATATAACTAATACAGCAACTTACTTGCATGCTTTATCAATCTGGACTGCCATAATAATCTTTCATCATCAGATCTCACAGCATTGCTATTGGGCAATGTAAGGGTGAATTAATGATAGATCACAGGCCTCCAGCAGTTCAATAGCCAGTTGCAAGAAAGTTTTACTTAGGACCTGTTGGTAGCTAGGAATGGGATTCTTACATGGGATCAGATACAGTAAGACTTCCATGACTCCTGTTTAATATGCAGTAACTGAGAGTGATCTATGTACTCTTGCTTTTTTAAACCAAGGACTGAATAACTCCAAACCCACATTTTTAAAAAGAGGAGGCCATGTCAGATTGATGGCAGTTGAACCCTTTTGTACAGTATGAGTCCTAACCATCCTCATACATGGACAGCACTTTAGAATATACAGTGCATATATTTAATGTGTTTTATAAGTGAGAGGAACTGAGCTGCTCCAAAGAAAGCTGTTCAAATCATAGATAAGCACAAACTTTTTTTGAATGCTACATACATTCTGAACACATATAACTTCAAAATAAGGATAAAACATTAATTAAAAGACAGCATTATTTCAAGCAATGATTAATATTAAATAAAGCGCATGGCATGCCAATTATACATTACTATTCCATTTTTTAAATAAAGAAAATGTTTTCCACTTGGTTGAAAGATGGTGTTTAGAAAAAATTTCTACATTTTCCCCTTTAATAGAAAAGAAGAAAGATGTCCATCTTTAGCTTGGCTCCCAACCACGCTGCTGGTCCTCATTGCATATTTCTAGTCGCAGAAGAAATCAATAGCCTGGAAAACAGGTAACAATACTGTTGCTTTAGTTAAGGTTCAATTGTATAGCTGCTTTGACAACACAAAAGGCTGTTTTGGATGCAATGCTAAGCCACATCTTATTTTCATAATAATGAAACAAACCTCTGTCAAGCTTACATGCCTTTGGGCAGTATGGAAATGTAATAAATATCTGGATTCTGTTTATTTATCACTTTTATATCAGTTCTTGAAGCAAAAAATCTCTCATAGTAGTTTACGGATCAATAAAACCAAAGACAGTCCCTATCCCCAGTTTACAACTGGAGAAAACATGAGCCCTGGTGACATGGTGGTTAAACTGCTGTACTGCAGCCAAAACTCATGACATTGTGAGTACGATTCTGGCCAGGACTCAAGGTTGACTGAGCCTTCTAAATCGGTAAAATGAGTTAGCCAGCATGTTGGGGGCAAAATGCTAATTACTTTTGTGAACCACCCAGAGAGTGCATTAAGCACTATGGGGCAATATATAAGTGTAATTGCTATTGCTAAAACAATACACAAAAAGAAACAAGGGGTGTCAGAAAGAGGTTGTTGCGACTCAGACTTGAAAAGGAACAAGGGACACTTGCCCCGTGGCAAACCTACATGTGGAATAACCAATGTCAGAGTACCAAGGAGATGTACTGTAACAATTTCAGAAAGAATCAGGCCCAAGGTTTGGTTTCAGAACTTAAATAAAGAAGGAGGAGAGAGATGCAGATACACCTTGGGTTTCCTGCTGCAAAGGGGAACCAATGAAGCAGAAGCTGGAACTGCAGCATGAATCCCAGACAGGAAAACAGCAGCTCCACACCATATTTGTCTTGCCAACAAATACAGAGCCTACCTCCGTGGCCAGAGAAGTGTTTCCCTCTTCTCTGGGTATGCAGGGACAGAGCCAAGTCAATAACGAAGGTTTTGCAGAGATTGAATCCATAATTTCCATGAAGCAAATTGTCACAGAGTAAGCTTAGTAAAAGTATTAAACACAGCATAAAGAGTCCCCAGGACTTTATTGGCTATGATTCTTGGTCATAAGATTTTGATGAGGAAAAACAGCACCAAACCCAAATGAATATTCAAACATCTAGTTGAATTCCTACCGTTGTTGCTACTGTCTTGTTCCCTTCCTGAAAGATGAACTGTTCTGTGACCAAACTTCTGGGGAAATAACCAACGGTGCCCATCTGGTCCTCATAATGTTCTCCATAAACCTTTTAAAATATAGTATATCAAACAAACTCAGAATTAAGCACGGCCATTGGCAAGCATAAACTCGGATGATTGTACATCAGAAGCTCAACTGCTTTTTATCATCTGGTTGAAATTATTTTGGCCACAGATCTCTATTGAGTGCACTTCAACCATTTACAATTATACAAAGGTTGCAGGGCCATAGCCAGAGGGAGCTTGGGGGGGGACCCTCCTGAGCTAACACCCACCCACCCATCCACCCCTGGATGCCAATGTTATATGTGTGTGTGACATTGTTGGCCCTCCTGAAAAAAATTCTCACACACACACACACACAAATCTAGAATCATGGCTATGGCCCTGAAAGGTCATCCTTGCTCGAAAGCCAGTTGTATCCGACTCTAGGGTTCAGTGCTCATCTCCATTTATAATCAACTAGCTGATTATCCAGCTTCACTTGGGTTTTTCTTTTCTTTAATGTAGGCCAGCCTTTCCCTCTTGGAAACCTTGTGGGGTTTATGTGGGTCACTCCTGCCTCCCTTCCTCCATCTCTTTCTTCCCTCACCCGTCCCGCTTCTCTGTCGACAGTCACTCCCCCCCCCCTCCTTCCCATACATGTGTCCAGCCACCTGGTGAGAGAGTGGCATACAGCCGTTGAGGAGCCCTCAGACCTTTCCTCCCTCCTCGGGTTTGCCCACCATGGCCACCGCCTCTGCCACCTCTGTGGCTCCAGAGCACGGAGGGACCTCCACATGGGGCTTGTGACCCCCACAGTGCTGATCTCGCATGCCCATTTACCTTCCACCTACTGTGAAAACTAGAGCTGAGCTCAGAGGGCTACAGCTGAGCTATTCAGATGATGTCACAATCTCAACCTACCCAGGACTATGACATCAGCCAATTACATCACTGGGAAACACACACATTGTATAGATCAATTGGAATGCAATTTGGGGGCATACACCCCCATGGGGCTTGTGACCCCCGCAGTGCTGATCTCGCCAGCCCAAAGTACATATATGCCAAATTGCAGTGGGATTGGTCTAGGGATGCTGGAGCCTTTCGATCAAATACAAACCCACATCTCTGTTTTATAGATATAGAAGAGCCAGCACTGTCTGCACCTGCAGACATTTCCATGGTCATGTGGCAAGAATGACTAGACACCCGAGTGCATCGAACGCTGTTACCTTCCCACAGAAATTGTGCCTATCTATCTACTTGCAATTTCTTTTTTTCGAACTGCTAGGTTGGCAGGAGCTGCGACAGAGGCAGGAGCTCACGCTGTCATGTAGCACTCAGGTCCTGACCTGCCGTGTTCAGTGTCTCGATCTTTCTTATTTCAAAGCAAGCACAGAGGGGCACACTTCCCTTTGAGTCCATTGTACCTGTGTAGCAGAGACTTGAATCAAAACTGCTTCTTTGCCTCTGAAAGATATACTATCCCCCATAAGAGTTTAAGAGGGAAAAACTCCACTGATGCCAGTGAAGAATTGTTTAACAACACTAACAATAATTTACCTTATAAGGTAAGGTGTGAGGGAAATGGTTCCTACAGAGAAAAGGGCCAAATTGCAAAAGAATGTACTCCAAAGTTCTTTTCGCCCTTCCCCAAACAGAAAAGGGAAATGTTTAAGGAGAATATGGCTAGGAAGGGCAAAGGTTGAAGAATACCCTACCCATGTATGAGGGTCCCAATTTAGATTGCTAAATACAGTCCCAGGACATGTTCTGAAGGTCTATGAGGTGTAAATCCAGCAGGTCTGGTTTGGGGTACACCGAAAGATCTTCTTCAATGATTGAACCACAATTACGCTTACTCTGGGCAACTGCAACCTTGTTTTGCCACCTAATCTTTCTCATAACAGATCAAGCCAAAGGAATTCATTGATGGGAGATTGCTCAGAAGCTTTGGATATAGATCCAAAGAAATACTTTTTTAAAAAAACAACAGTGGAGAACTCTCCTGTTTCTCACAATGGCCTCCAGAACCTGACAGAATTGGATATTCCAGAACAGTGCAAAGAAAGACCCACACCACTATTAGGATTCAGGAAGTTATCGGGGATACCATTTGGCATCAGTGAAACAGACCTCTTTCCCTCCTCTCTGACACCTCGTAGATCCAGTCCCCTTTGTATATGGCCTTGAATGCCAAACCACAAGAGAAGCCGGACAACGTCCCATACACACTTATGTGGTTCAGGGAGCTGGTCACTATGGCCTGGGGACCAGATCCAGCTCCCAACACCAATTCATCCAGCCCATGAAGCCCTCAGCACTCTTGGAAGCGGAAGTAAAAATGCACCCGTATGGGCATATTTTATGTCCGCTTCCAGGAGTGACGAGAGCTTCGTGGGCTGGATGAGTTGGTGTCGGGGGCTGGATCCGGCCCCCAGGCCATAGTTTGGGCACCCCTGATTTACAGGGATGGAAAAATAAGGGGAGAGTCATGCAAAGCTTTGGGGTTAAGACAAGGGACCTGGGCTAGACAAGAAGTGATCATAAGAGGTTTGGAAAAGAACTAAAAACCTGGCTGGCGGGCCAAGTTTGGGGTGCAGGTGGAGGGGTGGCTTCAGTTGGGTGGTTAATATAGGGGAGGATGCCCCATGGTTTCTTCAGTTCCTGCACCCCTCTCTTTTTAGGGGTGGGTTCATATTGCTGGTTTTTATCTGTTTTATTTGTTTTTATCTGTTTTTACTCACTGTTGTGAACTGCCCGGAGTCGGCTTTGGCTGAGTGGGCGGTATAAAAATTTAACAATAAATAAATAAATAAATAAAAATGTTTCTCATTCTTATAGCCCTCAAAGCCTCCTATAGCTCATGGCAAATTTTCTTCTTACTTAAACCAAGGAGAGTTACATTACTGTACACTGCCAAGAGGCACAATTATCCTTCAAAATAAGGTGTGCTGCCCCATAATATCTTGTTTTTGCAAGGAATTACGTTTGGAGAGGCAAAAATCTACAAAATTGGAAATAGACATCTCTTCATGTCTGGTTTTGAGAGAGGAGATGGCACGGCCCATGGTGGGTCAGGGAGTGGAAACTGATCCCAAGACTCCCCAAAATTCCCAGCCCCCATCATAAATGGGAAATGGGGCCATTCAACTATTATGTGATCTTCGAGGAATACTGTGTACAGTTCTGGTCGCCATACCTCCATTTGGAGCTGTTGTGGTTTCGAAACATGGCACTTTTTTTAGGTTTAAAAATGATCTCTGGGAATTTTGATCCGATTTGAGATTATTGAATTGTTTGTGCAGTCTGCATTAGGCACCAATAGTGAAAAACACTTAAAATTAGAGTTTCAATACAAAAGCTCTGGATTATGTAATTTTAAAGGGGGGGGTTTGAAGCGAAAATTACGGTCAGATTATTGGGGGGAGAGGGGATCCGTTTCCCCCCCAAAAAATGGATCACTTAATTGTTGAATGGCCCCAAAGTAAGAAACAAATGGGTAACTGAGGTCTTTTTAAAATTAGAGCTCTGGTATAGGATTATGTTTTTACAACACTTTCTTTCATAGTTGAGCCCATTCCACTGCAGGGACTATTTCCCTCATACCTTGCTCTTACCGTTATAAGGTAAATTACCCTTACAAAATAAGTTTTTCAAGTCTCTTGAGACAGCAGAATTGCCTTTTGCTTCTCAACACCCACTGGAATTGGGTGTTAATCAGAACCCTAGAGGAAGAAAAGAGGTAACTAGTAGATGTATAAAGGTAAAGGTCTCCTTGCTCAAAAGCCAGTCATATCTGACTCTAGGGTTCAGTGCTCATCTCCATTTACAGTCAAAGAGCCATCTCTGTCTGTGTCTGCAGATGTTTCCATGGTCATGTGGCAGGCATGACGACGCCAGAGCACACAGAATGTTGTTACCTTTCCCCAGCTAAAGTGGTACCTATTTATCTACTTGCAATTTCTTGCTTTTGACCTGCTAGGTTGGCAGGAGCTGGGACAGATGATGGGAGTTCACTCCATTATGCAGCACTCGGGTCTCAAACTGATGACCTGCCAACCTTCCTGTCATCAAGCTCAGCGCCTTAACCATTGAGCCACTGTGGCCCCGTACTTAGACGTATAGCTGGACTCAGAAATTGGTATTCTAAAAGTTAATGGGTTAGCATTGCTTGTTTCTATGATTAAAATTAAAAATAACATATATATTGTAAAATAACTTAAAATGGAAAAGCCAAAGCCAAAATAGCACACTGAGGTAAGGAGGAAACATTACTTATTACATCTCAAAATAGTTTAAGTGATAGTTGTATTATTTTTCAGAGTAATGTAGTTACAGTGGTACCTCGTATAACAAAAATAATTGGTTCCACAAGGCACTTCATTTTACAATTTTGTTGTTGTATGATGCATGCATCGTACATCGGAAATCCCTATGGGATGCATTGTACAATGAAAATCTCTATGGGAAAAATTGTACAAGAAAAATCTCTATAGGAAAATCGTACAAAGAAAAGTATTCATTGTACGATGCATCCCATAGATATTTTTGTTGTACGATGCAACATTTTTTTTCCAAATTCTCTTCGTGGCACGATTTTTTTGTTGTTGTTGTAGGATGCATTCGTTATATGAGGTTCCCCTGTATATGCTTATTATCCTCCCAAAATTAATGCACTACAAACAACATTGTAACCCGTTACTTCCACGCTCTGTCTGGGTATTCCTGAAAAACAGAGGAAAGCTCCTTATCCCATCTCTTAGCCTTTCAAGCATCCTGGAAAGCCTGTCTCTCTAGAAATTGTCTGTACTGAAAATAATAATCAAGAAGGAGGTGAGATATTGTTAAAAGACTCTTACACTTCCAGCCCAGAATTCTCCAGCTCCTTTTTCCTTCACTAGTTTTGCATATACGTAGACCAATTGTCCCTTTTTAATATTAACGAATCTGCAGTCGGGTGCATTGTAGTCGTCTTCAGCTCTTGCCAATGAAATGGCATCTGTAAGGAGGAGAGGAATCAAAAGCAACTGTGTGAACCTGCCAATTCAACCATGTCTCATGGGATCACTGCTTGTTTTCAGCAGCTAAAGCTTCAACATCACTAAAGCCCCAAAAAGCCGGGGAATCACTTTGAGGCAAGATAATGGAGAGATACACAAAACTTAATTCTGGAAAACAAAGCAATCACACTTATATACTTCCCCATAGCACTTAGTGCACTCTTTAGGCAGTTCACAAGTTAATTGCACCCAACATGCTGAGATCTCATTTTACCGGCCATGGAAGGATGGAAGGCTGAGTCAACCTTGAATCCTGGGTCAGGATCGAATTCACAACCTTTTGGTTGCAGTACAACAGTTTAGCCACTGTGCCACCAGGGCAACTACAAGCAGACAATATGGTTCAGAAATCTTAGGCCTGGCAACAGTTTGCATTTAGATGGTAAGGTAAAGGTAAAGGTCGCACTTGCTCAAAAGCCAGTCTTATCTGACTCTAGGGTGCAGTGCTCATCTCTGTTTCATAGCTGAAGAGCCAACGCTGTCTGCTTCTGCAGACATTTTCTGTGGTCATGTGGCAGGCATGACTAGACACGGGAACGCACGGAACGCTGTTACCTTCCCACCGAAGTGGTCCCTATTTATCTACTTGCACTTTCTTGCTTTCGAACTGCTAGGTTGGCAGGAGCTGGAACAAAGAGGGGAGCTCATTCCGTCCTGCAGCGCTCGGGTCTCGAACCTCTGACCTGCCGACCTTTCAGTCATCACGTTCAGCGTCTTAACCACTAAGCCACCTCTGTCCCCTAATTGAGATGGTGCAAGTCAGCAGCAAACAAACAAAAGGACTTACATAAGCACTCCTCATCGGCACAGAGTTTCTGGCTGGCAAGTTTGTCCATAAAAATGCCTTTCACATTTGGAAAAGTAAATCCAAGACATAACAGAAACATAAGCAAACAAGTAGAGTGTGGCATTTTGTTTGCCTGTCCTCTCTTTCGCATGCACTGCCTTCAGCCTTGCGTGGTTAAAAGGTAGGTCGAGGGACGCTGTCTTTTATAGAAAAACACGAACACTACTGAGGAGGGGACAAGCCCTCTGGCCAACGGGAAGGTATGAGGATAACATTCCATCACGATGAAAGAGCTGCAGAATTGCAGCAAGAAACTCATGCTTGATTCATGAGTTGTCCTTAAGTGTATCTCTATGGTAGCCTTCATGTTACACTAAGTCGATTTTGCACGAGCATGAAAAATGTATAGATTATACATGTTGCCTAAGTCCATAGGGTTGTTTAAACTGTGGTGGCACAAGTGCTCCTTTGTCGGTCACTGACCAGGGAAGGAGGGAATGGCAGGACAGCATTGCCCAAAAAAGCTGGGATTAGGAACAGCTCTAAAGTAGCAGAGCGGAATGCAATTCAATCCTTGAATAATGAGCTTGTTTTAACACCCTGGTGTCTAATCTCTGGACATACAGGAAAGGGGGAAAAGCAGAAACTTTTTTTAAAAAAGACAATTAAAATATACAAAGGTTTAAACAATGCATTTATCTCAAAAAAGTGCAACTTGTGTCAAGAATGGCACATCATAGATAATCGCTTGGCATAAAACATGGGACATTGTATATAATGGAAATTTTCAATATTCTACAGTATACCTGACTACAGAAACATTGTATCTTGCTGTCAAAAAGATGACATTTTAAGGACCTGACAGTCCTTTTGAGATCATTTTATGTGCCGAGGAAAAGAACCGCAATCTAATTTTTTTATTTATTTATTGCTCAAATTTCTATGCCGCCCAATCAGGCGAACCCGACTCAGGGCGGCTCACAACAGGATTAAAACATACATATTAAAAGCAATTAAAACCCCAACATACCCACCCACCTATTAAAACTAACCCCATTAAAACTGCCTGCATTAAAAAGATGGGGAGGCTTCATTTTAGACATGCATAATACCAGTCAGACTCAGAGTTCCTGCAGAATATCAGTGGTTGGTTGGTGGTTTTTCTGGGCCACCAAGTCACTCTGAGCTAGAGTTGCCATAGTTCTCTCCCACAAAACCGGGACAGAAATATACTTGACAAAAATAGGTGGGTTATCTACAAAATAGCCTTTTAAAAAACAAACATAATATAATGGCAGCTATCAAACACTTTCACATTAAATATATCAATACATAAATGAATTTATTTACAACAGTTAATTCTTATCGGGCATCTCCAGGAATACTCCAACTCCAATGTTGCAGAAAATTGCTCATTTGAATTTATTTTAATGGTGTGTTATAATATACAATCAGTAAGTTTTTAAAATCCGGGACTTTAATGTGATTTTTATTGAAGTGGCCGGGACAATTTTGCTGACCTTGAATCCGGGACAACCGGTTTTCCGGGATATATGGCAACCCTACTCTACTCTGTTGGTGATCCCAACAGAATTTTAAAGGTACATGAGACATTCCATGAATGCTTTTACTATTAGGCCCCCTCCCTCCAAGAGTCTCTATAACCAACCGAGGATATGAACCCAGGTCTTTGAGTCTTAGTCCAACAGCACTGACAATTTAGGTAGTCTTTGTGTCAGGACAGGCAGATAGTTGGGGGTCTATGACTACCATAAGCCCTAGCTAGCATTGCTAGTTGACATTGGCTGTAGACTATGGAAGATCCATTTCAAAAGCAACTTGAATTCATAGCTGTCCATCTGTACATTGTATTTATTAGTTTGATTTATATACTATCTATTTAGGGTATGACTACTACTCTTGGAAGTTTGCACAGGAAAATAAAATCCTCCCACTCAACTCATCCCCAATTATAAATAAAACCAACGTAACTAAACAAAAGCGTTATCAATAAAAATCAATTTGGTAGCAACAGTCAGGTGAACAAAAGTAAGGTCAATAGAAATTATGACAGAGACAATGTTACCAAAAGCCTCCCTGAAGAGTTCTGTCTTGATCAATTTCTGGATAGAGGGAGAACGATGGATGCACACATACTGGAAGCGTGTTCCATAGAGGTGAGGCCACCACCAAGAAGACCCTTTTTCTGTTAAATAAAATAAGTTTTGTATCAGAAATTACTCTGGGTTGAAATGATTTTTGCTGGAGAAACTCCGCTCAGGGGATGTTCCTTTCATGTCCCCAGGATCCGTCATGCAGCACTCGGGTATCAGTGTCTTAACCACTAAGCCATCACAGTGCCTTTTTCTGTTAAAACCTATGAGCCTCTTTCAAGGTAAAGTAAAGGTAAAGATTTCCCTTGCTCGAAGGTCAGTCGTATCCGACTCTAGGGTTCAGTGCTCATCTCTGTTTCATAGCCGAAGAGCCAGTGCTGTCTGCTTCTGCAGATGTTTCTGTGGTCATGTGGCAGGCATGACTAGACACCGGAGCGCACGGAACGCTGTTACCTTCCCACCGAAGTGGTCCCTATTTATCTACTTGCAATTTCTTGCTTTCGAACTGCTAGGTTGGCAGGAGCTGGGACAAAGACGGGAGCTCATTCCGTCCTGCAGTACTCGGGAATCGAACTGCTGACCTTCCGCTTCCCAGTCAGTGTCTTAGCCACTTGAGCCACTGCATAAAACCAGTATACAGTATGAACCAAAAACAAAACCTTTTATTTATTAAGCTTTTTTGTTTATTGGGATGAATCCAGAGATCCCATTGGTGACCTAAGGGAATCTAACTGACTTTCATCAATACCTTTCAGCCCCCCCCCCCCCAAAAAAAAAAGTCGCTAAATTCTCCTGGGGGAAAACAACATATTGAAGTAGTGCCAAACACCCTTCTAACCCAAGTTTGATTAAGCCTCATAAGCATTCAGCAGCCTCGTTTGTTCTATATTGCCTTTGAGTCTCTTCTCAGAGATGATGTATAGTTTTTAAAGAGTAACATAAATAAGTAGTAAATATATTTAAGTATGCCCTTGCTTGAGTTTTGTGTTGTTTCTGTCTAGTGTGGGAAGCTTTAGCTTGTTTAAAATACAAAAATATATTTTATGGTTGTATTCTTAGTATTCTTTGCCAACCACTCTGATTGTATTCATTGAGGCTCAGACGCGAATAAAATTAAATATTCATTAAAATTAAAATACCTTGAAGAAACTATATCTACATTGCAAGCAGGTAATTTACTTTAAATGCATTTCTCTGATGTATATATGATGTATATATATGTAATATTGTATATTGGTGTAGATATTGTATGGTTATGATATGTATATATTTTTATGTGCATAGATTCCTGAGGAAGCTTGGAAAAGCCAATTTATCTGGAAAGGGCTTCGGGTCTACTTGCGCATTAAAGCACGTTTCAGACCATTGACAATTTGCATTACTTTGATATTTCGCCGCAAACAGATTTCTTGTTCCTGGGATTCTCACCGTTTGGCCCTCTTTTTCCTGTATTTATGAACAAGCAAGATATTATTAGAGCGATAGTGATGTAGTTACTTTGTCCCCAAGTGGTTTAAATCCCACTTGTATCCATCTTGATGGAGGGCAGCAGCTTCATCAATACTGGCCTAGGACTGAAGACTTTGCGTGTCAAAAGGGCGCAGGACCAGAAAGTGACTCACGGAACTGGATCACTGGTACAGGTGTCATTTTGCGATGTGGAAGGCAGATGAAAGGCCACAGCATTATATTAACATAGCAGTCTTCATGACTGATCACCATGTTGGTCACCAATATACGGAATCAGATACAGCACAAGAAGATAGTGGAGTAGTACATGGTGATGATGAAATAGATAGACAGGCTCTTGGAAGCTTCTTCTGCTCCCTGGCAATTGATGCAATTGTCCAGTTAGGGTTTTTCCTGGGGCAGAGGTTTCTGTTGGTAGCCCTGGGGTAACTAATAATAATTTTGACCACACAGATCAGTCCCTATGTTGACTCCCACAGTGAGCAGCACCCCTTCTTACACAAATTAATGAGCCGTCTTCCAGGTTAAGATCCAACTGCTGTTAATATTAGCCTTCTGCTCTTCCAATGTTCTCCAGATTCCTTCCAAGGAAAAAGCTGCATATCAAGGGACACATAATCAAGTACCAAAGGGAGCGATGTAAACATAATGGACTAGAACACTGATGGTAGTTTTTAAATGAAATCGACACTGCAGCGTGGGGACAAATGAATACTGGTCCCTCGGAGAAAATGTGCAGTTAATATATTTACACTTCACAAATGATCCAAGGAACAAAGACATAAAAGCATGCTATAAAACGTACACGTGACATTAAAATTAAAGAGAAAAGCATTGTCAGGAGCTTGACGGTCTTTGTTGCTCTCTAAAACAAATAGCCAACCGCTTGCCACTTCCTACTGTGGCTACAACTGGAAAAAAAGCATTGTGTTGCACACCCATCAATCTAATGTTCCTAGACAGAACATTGAGCAGGGCTTCCAGTTACAATCTTAAATTACAGGCAAATTTATATGGAAGGAAGACATTCTTCAGCCTGCAAAATGGACCACCCTTAATTGTTCCTGGGGACAAGTGGAACACTGGTGAAATTGTTCCAAGGCTAGCATGATGGGTGGTCTACAAGGCACACACCTAACAAAAGTCAGCCTTGGTGGTAAGCAACGTGAGCTGATCCAGAGATCTTTTTCATTGCTCTAGGACAGTGGTGGCAAACCTGTGGCACGCGTATCAGATGGGACACTCAGAGCCCTTTCTGTGGGCACCCGTGCAGTCACCCCAGCACAGTTCACCCCACCCCTCTGCCCAGCAGCCTAATGGGAGCACTTCCTCCCTCCCCCCAGCACAGAGTTCATCATGCCTCTCTGCCCAGCAGCCCAAGGGGAGCACTTCCTCCCTTCCCCCAGCACAGAGTTCACCCCACCCCTCTGCCCAGCAGCCCAATGGGAACACTTCCTCCCTTCCCCCAGCACAGAGTTCACCCTGCCCCTCTGCCCAGCAGCCCAATGGGAGCATTTCCTTCCTCCCCTGTTGCTGTTGGCACTTTGCGATCAATAAGTGTGTTTGCAGTTTGGGCACTCGGTCTCTAAAAGGTTCACAATCACTGAGATATACCCTATCCTTAATTAATTCCTAAACAGCAAAAGCACAAACAATTAGGACCAAATTTTTTAAGAAACAAAATGTAGCTTTATTTTTCAATACACAACTTTTCTTGCAGAGAACTTCATTGTGAAAAAACATGAAGTCACAGCATCTAAAACGGATCTACCTCTGCCAGCACAATTTAACCATATTCAGCACGAGCCGTTTCCATTACTCCAATGTATATAAAATTCTTGCTGGTACTGACTTCAGAAATGTTGTACAAGATGCTTTCCTTAAACAAAAGCAGCCACACTTTCATCCAGGAAAAAAAAATCTTGGAGCATGTTTAAACTAAGAAAATGTGAGCAAATGTCCTGGAAGAAGTCGCAATTTATTCCCATCACTTCTTGGCGTAAGTAATTTTCATGGCATGGGAGGGAGTAATTTTAAAACCTTGGAGAGCGTCCCGGGCAGCTCCTGCTTGTCCTTCATTTTCAAACTCCACAAATGCAATGTCGTGTCTTCCCGGCACCAAACGCACTTCTTTAAAGCCAGGGAACCTTGAAAAAGAAAATATATGATCTGCTCTATAAATTTATCACTTGCAAGTTATGGGGCTTTTCTTATCCTCCCTCTTAACCTCAAAATTCATAATTGTGAAATGTGTCAAAGAACGAAGGGATGTGTCTGCAGTACAACAGAAAATAGGAGACCTAACAAACAAAGGAATCATAAACCAAAGTTTTAAAAAACTTTGTAATTACTGTGCTGAACTATTTTCCAGTGAATTTTCCATTCAACAAAACAATGCAGAGTGGAATTTTCTGCCTGCTTCCAATCCTTCCTGTTGATTTAATTTAGCACAAGTCCTTGCCGAAGCAAAATAAGAAGCGGCTGTATAACAAGCCCAGGCATCAATCCATCTAGCCCACGTGTGGGCAACATCCAGAAGTCCAACCTATACCATCCAGGAGCCTGGAAGCCTGCATTAATTCCTCAAAATATTTTGTCTTTTGGGATAAAAAAAGGTTTTAAATGGTTTACAAAATGGGGGGAGGGTCCCCCAAAACAGGGCAAAATTTCCCTCAAGAGTCTCTGGAGAGAAAATGAGATTTCTTGAACCAAATAAAAAAACACTTATGTATGTCAGGTTCTGGGCAGCACTTTTTGACTGCTTTTGATTTAGCCCCAATATTGTCAACACTGACTGGAAACACCTCTGGGCTTCCAGGGTGGGTTCACCTCCTCTGTTCCACTTGAGGATACCAGACGCTGAATGAGAGACTTCTGCATATAGTCTGTGCGCTCTGCCACTGAACTATGGCCCCTTTCAGCCACTGATTAAAAGAACCAACTTTATTGCTAATGCTTTATGTATTTTCCCTCAGCCGAGGAAAATACATAAAGAACCGAGTTTGAGTGCCAACGCTCTGGCCGCCCGGATGCTGACGCCGCCCCATGCTCCTTCCCTCAGCCCAGGACTGGCTGGGGGAAGGAGGAACATCTGCGCTCGGGGGTGACGAGGCTACAAAAACACCGCCCAGACATTGCCCAGCGCTCCTTCCCTCAGCTGAGGACCGGCTGTGGGAGAAGTTTGAGCGCCAACGCTCTGGCCACCCGGACGCCGACCCGCGCTCCTTCCCACTGCCCAGGACCAGCTGTGGGAGGGCAGAACACCTGCGCTCGGGGCCGACAAGGCTCTCCGCGTCTCTCCCGGGCTCCTGCCATCAGCCCGGGATGGAAGATTCGGCTCAGCTGGGGCTGCTGGCACTCCTCTCCCTCCTGGCCCTGCCCGCCAGAAGGGCTTCAAAAGAATGCTGGAGCCGTCGCAGTGGTTTCAAGGCCAGGCTTTCCCTGCTCCTCCGAGGACGTTTGATCTGTGGGGCGCAGTCACGGTTGTTTGAGCATGGGTTCTGTTATGGACATTAGGTGGCCAAGGACATGGCGGTACTTATTTTGTTATTTTTTATTTCATTATTTAATGCTGTTTTATTGCATAATTTGTATTACATAATTCGCTCGTGCGAGTAAGGCAGGATAAAAATCTAACAATAAATACAAAATAAATTCCAAAAATCAAAAACTAGGCACTGAACTGCAAAGTCCCAATGTAAATGCTTCTTTTTAAACAAACCCTCCAAAATTAATTAGAAGGGAGAAATTTCAATATGTAAAAAAAGATAATAAAAAATATAACAACATAGAAAAAGTGACACAGCCCTATTGAGATACTCTTTATCAGGGATTCTCAACCTGCAGCCAGTGGGCCAGATGCAGCCCATGGCACCATTTCATGACCCACCACCACTTCCACCACACCAGGAAGTGTAATGTAGTGGAAGAAGGGCAAAATGGCTGTCTGGCCTCTGAAGCTGTCTGAGGGAATGTGACCCAGACCCCAGCTTAAAAAGGTTGACAACTCCTGCTTCTTTATGGTGCTCGGGAGACATGCAAGGAGACAAGGTGCTTTAGCCATTGTCTCTCCATTGTCCTACTACATATAGAGGTCAATATGTCTGAATGGAAAGGTTAACTACATCTGGAGAGACTCCCATGTGAATTAGGATCTAGGAAATTCAGCAAAACTTTAGCTCAAATGAGGGGGGGGGTGCTTCGTCCCAATTCCCACACAAAAGGAAGCCTCCATCAGCGATAGAAGGTTGAGGTTTTCTGAGTAATACCTCACAACTCAATGCTGGGCAGTTTAATATGTAGTTGAGTTCCACTCTCAAGTAAAAATGACACTCTTAGCTGATGTGTCAGCAGGAACAGATTATATATGCTTCTAAATGAACTTACTGATTAAACAGCATTGACAACATCATTTCGTTTGTCTCTTCTGGCAAATTGTTGAGGAAAAGTATATAGTTTGGTGGATTATCGGGCACCTGCAACAGAAAGGATGGACAGTATAACACAAAAAAAATTTGCTTTCATGTTTATAAACCTTTCCAGTGGCACTGTAAGTATTTATAGGTATTGTTGCCCCAAAATGTTTCTACTTTTCTCCTTGATAAAAGGACAGTACTGTACTGGAAACAGTGCAAGTAACTACCAACTGTTTCTGTGCCCCATAAATTTCTAGATTAACAAAACAACTGAGTATAATCTACAGACTTTTTTTAAAAAAATAAGAACAGCTCCATAATATAAACATGGAATCCACATTCTTCTGTCTTGCAAAGCATGCTAATGATGAGTACACAAGGCATTGAATAGTTGTCAGTATCTTCTGGATAACCCAGAAAAATAAATATTCAGTGACGCTAACATCCTTATGTTATCAGAATAATTAGGGCTAAGGCACAAATAGAATAAGATTTTATTGCACATTTTGGACTCATTCTTTTTATGAATGGTAATAAAGAGGATAATATTTAACACAGAAATACTCAATTTAAGCAAACATTAACTAATAAAACGGATCAATCGCAAGTTTATCATTTATAAAAGTAGGTTGTATGGGGGTGGGGGTGGTGTTTGATTGGAAAGGAAATGCATTTAATTGCATATTGCTCTACAAAAACACATGCCCCAATATGAAAACCATTTACTTGAACGAGTAAGAATTACCTGGTTCTGTGATGATTGGGCATTTGCTGGATTCTGATTTGCTGCCTATCAAAACAATAAAATAAAATGTTTATAAAAATGCTTACAGACCCATAGGGAGTATTTAAAAAGACTTACATACATACATCATACATGTACTGCAACAGATTTAAATTTTAAAAAACAGACAGGATATATGTGAACTTGAGTCTTCACAGAGCATAAATCCCTGTGGTTTTTCTACCATAGGGAAAAACATGTACAGTATCAGGTAGATGCCAAATTAGCAGCAGCTACCAGAGTCTTTGCCCTTATATTTCCCTCTACTATTTTTTGTTAGGCGAAAAAGAATGCATATTTCAGAGGTACAGAATAGTTGGATGACAGTGAAAAATGTTGTGAGAAAAACAAATCCCTAAAACTCTGTACAATAAATTGAATGCTTGAATTCCTTAAATATTCTTCTTCTGGCAAAATCAACAGTGCCCGCCTATACTCCAATGGGCCCCATATGGGGATTCGTTTCTCTACCTTCTCCTTTGAAGGTAAGATGTCCTCAGTTCAAAGGGGTCAGAGATGTGATCATGAAAATGTAATCCATGAAGATGTAAAACACTAGTAAGGTAGTAACTATCAGATTAATTTCTCTACACTGTCCAAGGTTAAAGAGCTTTTCAAATGAAATTTTGTTCAAAACCATTCTGTTCACTGCTTTGGTTTGTTGTTGTTGTTGTTGTTGTTGTTGTTCAAAAGCTGGAAAACTTAACACAACTTAAAGAAAACTATTTCCTTCTGTATGAACCCCAACATGATAATCCTATTACTGTATTAGGTAGTGCTATAAGCAACATCAACTTCAGAGGACTTATTTTCTCATCCACTCACATCTACGATAAGGCCAGATGAGAAAATCTCATGACAGGTGTAACTCACCTGGTTTGGCTTTTTGTTCGCTGCATTAGCAGACTGTTCCAAGGACTTGGACTTCTTTTTCTCTTTTTTCTTCTCTTTATCAGCAAATGTACCACGCATTTTAGAAATGACATCAGAGTCTGTTTTGGCATACTGAATGCGCTGTTTAAATTGCAAATTGTGTTAACAACATACAGTACTTCAATTAGACAATCAGGAACGAACTGGGGGGTGAGGGGTGGAAATAAGCCCCAAATATCCACGTAACTTTTGAAATCATTGTTATGTATCAAAACCTAGAAGGACTGGACCAAGTCTGCTTTTATTATGCTTAAAACAGTTGAAAACATCCTAATGAAAAGTCACACCATCTTTAGTGGCAGCTAACTTCACCTTCTTATCTCTAACAACATGTAACTTTATACAGCAGGGGTTCTCAAAATTTTCAAGCCGAGGGCCGGGTCACGTTCCCTCAGTCAGCTTCAGGGGCTGGACGGCCATTTTGCCCAGCCTGACACACATGGCACTTCCTGGTGTGGCGAAAGCAGTGGGGGGCCACATGAAATGGTGTTGCAGGCTGCATCCAGCCCATGAGCCATAGTTTGAGAACCCCTGTTAATATACAGCAACAACGGGCATCTCCAAAACATAGAGGTTAATAGGCAAGGCACAGAAGAGCAGCTGTAAAATATTTTGTTTTCACTACGTTTTTCTTCCCACTTATATTAATATATAATCTAGGACTTCACCTTTAGAAACTATAATTCTTGATAGTGTCAGAAAGGTGTCTAAAAGTGAGCCAGAAATATGTTTGGGTATTCAGAATGAGCCATTCAGTTTTCCTAACCCACCTCACTAAGTAGACACGTTTATCCAAACTGGTGAGGAAAGTTGCTCCTTTCATTAAATTGTTTTTTACAAGAATGGAAAATAAAGTTACAACACATTTCCCTCATTCATCTATACAGAAGTCCCACTGAATACAACAAAAATCCCTCCAGATGGCAGCAACATAAAATATCAATAAAAATCACATTATAAAACTTTGGGTCTGAAAGCAAAGAAAGATACACTACAGGGCCATTCAACAATTACGTGATCCATTTTTTTGGAGAAAATTGACCCCCTCCCCCCATGTAATCCGACCATAATTTTGCTTCAAAGTCCCCCCCCCTTTTTTTTTTTAAAAAAAAAAATTGCGTAATCCAGAGCTTTTGTATCAAACTCTAATTTTTAGAGCTTTTCACTATTGGTGCCTAATGAAGAACGTATCGGTATGTATCGGATGTCAGGTAAGTTTCAATAGTGTTCTACTACTACCTTCTTTATAAGGATTATATATTTCTGTTGGTGCAAGCAATTTAATAATCTCAAATCGGATCAAAATTCCCAGAGATCATTTTTAAACCTAAAAATGTGCCATGTTTCGAAACCACATGGATTACGTAATCTTTGACTTGACCCCCATTTCCACGTAATTTCCCGTAATTCAGTTGGCAAACCCCCTCCACCACCCTCGAGGATCACGTAATTGTTGAATGGCCCAACATGCCTTTCTTAAAACAAGTCTTACAGGGAACATGCACTATGTTTTAAGGCAGGGATTCTCAACATGCAGCCTGTGGGCTGGATGCAGCCCATGGCACCATTTCATGTGGCCCCCCACCGCCTCCACCACACCAGGAAGTGCCATGTGATGAAGGAAGGACAAAATGCGCATCCGGCCCCCGAAGCTGTCTGATGGAGTGTGATCTGGGTCCTGGCTTTAAAAGGTTGAGAACTCCTGTTTTAGGGAGATTCCCTTAATGGAAGCTTCTAGGAGTCGGATTTCAAAACAAGGACTCCAGATCATGTTTTAATAAAGAATGCTGTTTAAAAGTACAGTAATACCTCATACAAAGTCCGCTTCATACAACATCGGATTCATACAACATCACCTAATTCCTTGAAAAAAGTTGCCTCATACATAGTCGTGTGACTTTGTATGAGGCATTGGGGTTTTCCCCATGTTGCATTGTGCCTGGGCAGTATAAAAGGCAGGACACATGCGTGCATTGCTCTTGTGGGTTTTGCATGAGGCAAAGAGTGTTTAGGAGTGGTTTTGAGCGCGATTTTGGATTTTTAAAAAAAATTTCGTCAGAATTTTTAGAAGCATTCCTGGAATTTTTGCAGCATTCTTCCGGTTCTTGGACAATCAGGGTTGTTTGACAAGTTTTTGTAATGTTTTCAGCCTTTAGACAATGATTTCTTAAAGTTCTGTCAATTTCCTTGACTTTGCACTGAAGTCTGTGCTGTTACAGTACAATGTATCTCTATGGAAATGACGTTGTATGAGGCATTGCGGCAAGGATTTGGACATTGTATGAGGCATCGTGGCTAGGATTTTGCATGCCTCACACAAAGTCCAAATCCGTATAAAGTCCAAACTTGTGGAACCAAGTTTGGACGTTGTATGAGGTATCACTGTATTTCTGCCAACAAATCTGATTATTATTATTTTAAAAATGGGGGGAGGGGTCAGGGCCACAGAGGTGCAAAAAATGGTTGGGAGAACAAAATATTTCATTCTTAATGTATCCTTCAACAAATCCTTTTCTAATCCAGACGACTACTTTTACACAGTCGATGAGGGTTAAAACAATATGTTTCTCTCAACAGTAGACATGAAGAGATAGCAATGACAGGATTTGGCAGTGTGACAACAAAAGTTTCTATATACAGAATAAAACATAAAAGGATAAAGCAGAGTAGCAACTTTCAAGACACAGCTTCTATTTCTAGGCAGAGAAAACAACACAAGAGCCACACCACATTATTGTAATCTCTGTTGTGTTTTGCAACAGAATTTAAAACTTACCATTGGTTTACCATAAAATGGAAAGCCTTGTAGCTGTCTTAAGGCATTGGTGGACGATCCAATCTCTTTAAATATAACAAAGGCCTGTCCTCTCATTTTCATTGTTTTTAGAGCCACAATGTCCATTACATGGCCAAATTGTGAAAACAATGCATATAAAGATCTTTTCAATTCTGTCAAGAGGAAATAAAAGAATTATTAACTGCTTATTTGCTCCCAAGAATCCATCCTGAACTACAAGGTCAGTAAAGTGCAATAGCTTCCTGGTGCCGGCTCATCTTTCTCACACTAGGTCAGGCGAAAGGATCTATGGAATGAATTCACCAAAAGTGGTTCATTTTGGCAGTTTCACATCTGGACTAGACACTGAGAACAAATTATGAGAAACAGCAACTGCTTTGGCAATACGTTTTCTTGTCTAATAAAGGAAAGCAGTTGGGAGATACACGTCAATTGTGTAGTGCAAGCTATTCTTATACAAAGGTGCATCCCGTTTCCCCCGTCCCTTATATTATCTTAGTGTTTCACTCAGTGACTCTTTCATCTCTGTCTACAGAATTAAATTTTCAAAACCGGCAATATATTACACATTTTTGTCCTTCCTCAATTCAAACTACCAGCACAATAGAGTGAAAGCCATTATTTATTTTCATACCTTCTTTTTTAATTTTATCATTAACATTATTTATATAAAGTGTGTGGTTCGGTCGAATATCCATCTTCTAGTTTCTGGTGATGTGACCTGGAAAGCAAGGTAAATTATTTAGTACATTATAAGAGCTATCTTATTTTATCCTCCCTTTAAATATATCGTAGCATTTCCCAAACTTTGTTTTTTGGGTATCAATTCCCAGATGCCTAAGTCAATTCCCCAAAGCACTGATCAGCCAATGTACTGACTTAGGCTTTGGGAATTGAAGTCCACCAGTGTTCATAGTTTGGGAAATGCTGCCTTAGCACATCCATTCAGTTGTGTGGGTCAGCGGCCACATTAATTTCTGGTTTCCCCCATTCCTGTCATCACCTGGCAATGCTACTCTTTAATTCAATGCTTCCTCTTCTGCTTTTGTCTTGAAGAAGCCTTTGGAACCCTCAAAACAGGGTGTGGGAACATTTCATATCTGCGAATTACTGACACTGACATCTCTAGATGGGAAAATGCTAGTAGCTCTCCAATGTCAATTTCCCACTATTAAAGGCTTCCTCTGAACCTGAAAGGTGGGACAGATTTTAAACTGCCTGTAATATAAATTAAAAATTAAAGTCAGTGGGTGATCACATCATCACAATGTATTTAGTGGATAGTTTTCCAGCTGATACGTTTTACATTAAAATTCACTGAATATCACAGTTGCATGTCAAATTTTAATCAGAAATCAAAAAGGGAAACCACAATACATTGTAATGAAGCCACAGCAGGATGCACACACCAATGAGACTTAGAAAAAAGTATTTTATAATATAAATAGATTAACTTATAGCATTGGTAGAAGATTTGGAAAAAAAACCATAAATGAAACACACTGAATATACAAACTGACCAGAATCCTCTTGGTGTTTGCATAACATATCTATTAGTTGCCACAACTAACTGATGAGGTGTTGGGGGTGCATCTCAGTTGTTCAGTCAGGTACATAAACAGGCATAAAACCAACACATCCTTTAGCACTGTATGACCATGCCAACCTACAAAACAAGTAGGACTTTAACTACTCCCTAAAAATTAAAATTAAAATTCCTAGCAGCACCTAAACTGCCACCTGGAGGAGAAAAGTAGAAACCACATCAAACAAAGAGGTAAACATCAACTTAAGTTGCACCTCAAAATAAAGCCCCCTCCAGTTTCAGGTGGGCATGATGGGGAGGGCAAAACACATCTGTGGCTGCCGTAAATGTGTTTATGACAGCTGTGGGTGCATTTAAAGTACAGTTTACAGCATGCGCGGGCACGTTTATGCATGTATTGGGTGAACTTTAAGGCTGTCGTAAATGCATCTGCTTCCGCTAGTGGCGAGGGTGGCGGCAGACCACATGAATTGGTGCCACAGGCCAGGACTAGCCTGCAGGCTAACTGCTGTATTTTAATGTTAGCTTTCATAGATCAAGTCCACTTTGTCAAACATAAGAATGAGACTTCATGGCATCAATGTATAGACATCAGGAACAAAGGTATTACCAGTTGTAAAAAGCCACACTGACTTGTAAACATATGTTGTACTAGCCAACCATGTGCCTTTGTACTTGATGTATATACTGTACATTGATGCCATGTTCCACTGAGAGTGGGTGCATGTAGTCGTGTTATATAATTTAAAGATTTTTGTTTGTGTTTCTATGTATATAAAACAAATATGTATTTATAAAAGCAGACAAAAATCATAACAAAGTTATATAGCATATATGTACATGCATATGCACACAGATGTACATGCATATATGTATATTGTATGTGTAAATATGTGCCCACGTTTAAGAAAGGAAACAAGTATGATCCAAAGAACCACAGGCCAATTAGTTTACTTAACATTATCTGTAAATTATATGGCAGTCATTTGAACAACAATCTTAAGTGCTGCCTGGATGAAAAAAAATCTGATAGCAGAGGGACAAACTGGCTTTAGGGATGACTGTCTAGTTATCCAACATCTTATTGACAAATACTCTCCAAAGTGTTCAATATCACTCTATAGGGGTTGTGGTGGCTCAGTGGTTAAGAAGTCACCTTGTTAGCTGGAAGGCTGGCAAGTCGGTAGTTCAAGACCCAGGTACTGCATTACAGACTGAGCGCCCATCTCTATCCCAGATTTTGGGGACATGAAAGGAGCCTCACTTGGGCGTTCCCTGAGTGAAGTTTCTTCCGTAAAAATTCTTTCAACCCAGAATAATTTCTGACACAAAATTATTATTATCACTCCATACTGCATTCATCAACCTAAAGCAGAGATTCTCAACCTGTGGCCATGGTAACACAGCACCACCACGCCAGAAAGTGCCATGTGGTGGAGGAAGGGCAAAATGGCCATCCGGCCCCTGAAGCTGTCTGAGGGAGCATGACTCGGCCCCCGTCTTAAAAAGTTTGAGAACTCATGACTTAAAGGCTGCCTTTGATACAATTTCAAAGACTAAGTTACGGGAGAAGCTGGAAGCATCTTCCATTGACCATCAGCTGCTTTATATGTATGTATTTGCTATGATGTTCATTATTTTAAGCATATCAGAGAATAAACAAAACAAAAACGTTGTAGCACTTTGAAGACTAGCTATTATATTTTAATGTTAGCTTTCGTGGATCAAGTCCACTTTGTCAGACACGGGAGTGAGACTTCATGGCATCAATTCAAGCACATCAGGTACAGAGTTGTTGGTTAGCATAACAGATAAGCATACAAATCAATGTGGCTTTTTACAACTGGCAATAGCAAGATGATCTCTGGCTGTTCTTCGGATTAGTTGTAAATCCGCCGCTGCCACACATTCTATTGAGAACAGTAGGAAGATATGAAACAAATTATTTATTTTCAAAATTAAAAAATAGAAAAAGAAGGGTGGCACTAAGCGAGGGGAAGACAAGAGAAGGGGGGAGGATGGCACCTTTTGGCTCAACTCCTGGGGACAAACTTTTAAAAAAAGTTAACCCTTCCCTTACCACTTCGCTTGCTGCCCCCAAGAGAGAAATCTTCTCCTTTGCACTCAATAACCTTTCAAGTATGCCTTTTAAATATTTTTAGCTCTACCTCCCTGACTGCTGCTTCCAATTAATAATAATAATAATAATAATAATAATAATAATAATAATAATAATAATAATAATAATAATAATAATAATAATAATAATAATAATAATAATAATAATAATAATAATAATAATAAAATCTCTGCTTATTTGGAAATTTTGGACTTATCTGATTTGAGCATCCTAACTCTCCAAAAAACAACTCTACTTGGGACTGCATATGTACTCGGACGTTACCTTAACACCTCTTAGGTCCTTGGTTAGGACTTGAAAACTGTTAATTTTATTCCAGTCCACGACTGTGAACCAAATGGTTGATTTGTATAATAAATATTAGTATTATTTTGTGTCAGAAATTATTCTGGGTTGAAAGGATTTTTTGCGGAAGAAACTCCGCTCAGGGAATGCCCAAATGAGGCTCCTTTCATGTCCCCAAGAGCTGGGACAGAGACGGGCGCTCAATCCGTCATGCAGTACCCGGGTCTCGAACTGCCGACTTGCCAGGCATCCAGCTAACAAGGCGAGCTTCTTAACCACTGAGCCACTCCTTCCCATAAAGAGGCCCCTCAGCACAGAGAGCCCAAACACACCCCTCTTACCCCTCCTCCCAGGGAAGGAACACGAGAGGAGACGACGGACACCTACCGCCACTCGCGGAGCATCCACCAGCAGGTCCTCCTTCCTTCCGTTTCCGGTTGGACCACAGAAAAGCAGTGGGAGGGGAGGAAGGGAGGGATAACGTCACGCCACGGCACTTCCGGTAGCCAATGGACTCTCAGGGCGCCTTGTGTAGCGTGCTTCTACCATAGAGATGTCGGAGATAGAGCGCCGCGAATAGAGCAACTGAAGGTTGGCCAATGGGGGGGGAGGGAGCCTGGGCCGAAGAGTTAAGGAGGGTGGGGGAAGAGTACGCCATAAACTTCAGGTTGTCGCCATTGGGGGCGGGGGGAGAGCTGTGAGCGCTAGAAAAGGTTCCTGGGTTCCCCACAGCGCCAAACCAAGAGCCTTGGTGGTGCAGTGGTTAGGCTGCTGTACTGCAGTCAGAACGTTGTGAGTTCGATCCCAGGGCTCCAAGTTGATTCAGGTTTTTTTCATAGACTAAAATAAATACTCCATAGTGTTGGGGGGCAAAATGTTAATTAACTGGTGAACCACCCAGAGAGTGCAACAAGCGTGATTGTGATTGTAAACGCTGCACTGGGGTATTTCACTTTGGGAAGCGGGAACAGAAACCGTTTGAATCTTAGACGGGGGAAACAGTTGATGTTTATTCCCTCGCTAATGGGCGACCACATGAGAATAGACGTGGGTGCCTTCTTGAGCCTGGGAATAATTGATAATAATAATAATTCTGTGTCAGAAATTATTCTGGGTTGAAAGGATTTTTGCAGAAGAAACACTGCTCAGGGGACGCCCAAATGAGGCTCCTTTCATGTCCCCAAGAGCTGGGACAGAGACGGGCGTTCAATACATCATGCAGTACCTGGGTCCCGAACTGCCGACTTGCCAGCCTCCCAGCTAACAAGGTGAGCTTCTTAACCACTGAGCTACCGCAACCCCATAATCGATAATAATTCCATGTTAACAAATCAATGCTGGCCTTTCCAGGGTTTTCTAGCTAAAGAAGACTTCGGCGTGCTTTACCTTTCCTTTCTTCTTGGAGGCACCCTGGGACTGTGCAACTTGCCCAAAGCTACACAGGCTGGCTCAATAAACATTAATGCACTCCAGTACACGGGGTGGGGTGGGGGGATGTTGCTAGAAATTTATTTTCCCACCTCCCTGACTTCTGCTTCTCATCAATATTATTAAATATGTATTTAGGTAAAGGTAAAGGTCGCCCTTGCTCGAAAGCCAGTCGTATCCGACTCTACAGTTCAGTGCTCATCTCTGTTTATAGCCAAAGAGCCAGCGCTGTCTGTGGGTGCAGACGTTTCCGTGGACATGTGGCAGGCATGTCTCAACACCGGAGTGCACGAAACGCTGTTTACCTTCCTACCAAAGTGGCACCTATTTATCTACTTGCAATTTCTTGCTTTCGAACTGCTAGGTTGGCAGGAGCTGGGACAGAGATGGGAGCTCACTCTGTCATGCAGTACCTGGGAATCGAACTCCGACCTTCCAGTCAGCAAGTTCAGCGCTATTAAATGTTTAAATAAATACAGTAATAATTATTTAAATTAATATTAGTAATATTTTCCCCATTTCCTATTTGTTATATATGTTAACTGTGTTTTCTGACAGTAGCGGAATGTATCTTTTCTCATGTATCTATTCTTATGCAAATAAGTGGATTGAAAATGTGCACACTCTGCTAGCCAATGGGCTTGTTGTATTATTGTTACTGTTACTGTATATAAGTCCGAGTTTTGCCCCATCCAAACTGTGTTCAAACCCCAATAATAAAGAGCTGAATTTCACTACTTCACTCATCTGCTTCTTCATTCCCTGAACACGAAACTATTCAAGTGTGGTTTTAAACATTTGGACTTCAACATAGACTAGACTAGTTTCCAGTAAGTCCAGACAGCATAGTGCACCCCAGACAGCATAGTGCTCCCCCTTTCAGAGATTTGCAGAGCTGAAGTTCTTAACAGCTGGCAGCCCACATTTAGAGTACCACTGCTTTTTGAGTATGTTTAGTGCTCTTTTAAATTACCCCGACCCTCATGCTCCTAGAATTATTTTTTAAAGCAAAGTGTTAAATGGGAAAGGAAGGTTGGAGAAAGTATGAGTTGTAACCTTTCATGCACCAGGATACAACGCACATCATGTACCATAATGTAGCAGAAGAAAAGCTATTTTGAACTTTTTAGTCAGGGGTTCGCAACCTATGTCCTGCGGGCCGGATCCAGCCCCTGACCTTGTTCCAGCTACCGCTGGAATTGGACGCAGACTCTTTTACGGCTGCATAAATGCATTTACGACAGCCATAAATGAGTCCACGGCCATTGTAAATATGTTTACAACAGCCGCGGGTGCATTTTACAGCACCAGTCTGGCCCACTCAGCTGTCTGAGGGGGCGTGATCTGGCCCATGGCTGAAAAATGCTGAAAACCCCTCTTTTAAGTGAACAAAAGTGTAAATTTTTTGGAATATAGCCGTGTTAGTCTGAGGTTCAAGCATATCAAAAAAACAAGAAAATAAAAATAAAAACACTGCAGCACTTTAAAAAAAACTTTATTAGTAATTGTCACATATAAATATATTAACATCAAATTTTAACCCAGTACAATAACATTTCATATCTCCTTCCCCCCTAATGACTTCCAACAGCTACTTCTCCTGCACTTATTTTAATTATTATGGTGTTTACTGGTTATTCCAAAACATTGCAGCACTTTAAAGACTAACTGCTATATTTTTACTGTGAGCTTTCATGGATCAAGTCCACTTTTTTAGACGAAGGGGTAAAATTACTAGCTATGGTTTATATACACCAGATGAAGGGGTCAAGATGTTACAAGGTACAGTAAATGGGTTACAAAGTAATGAGATAAAGAGTAATCAAGCAGAATGACAGATAAGCATGCATAAGAATACAGCTTCCTACAGCTAGCAGTAACAAATGATTATTCAGATTAGTTTTAAACATCCCCTTTTCAATCTTAAAAGTGTAAAGTTGCAAAGCAGAGCATATGCTAATAAGTTTAACTTTTTACATGTTTAACCTCTTGCAATTTTAACTTCTTACTTGTGTGGTCACATCCTGTTGTGCTCATGTTGTAAACGAGAATTTGCAGGAAAGCTAGTGAAGGTGGTATATTATCCCCACAATTCTTGGTTCCTGAGACCTCTCAGAGCCAACAGGGAACCAATCCTGCTGCCATCAATGTTCAAACATTTTTCTACATGTTAGCTGTTGTTGTGGATGCATGCAGTCAGCTGCTCGCCATTAGCACAGCTAGCAGAGCATCATGTGGCTCCAGTCTTCCAATAGTAACTTCCGTGGGAAACCTTCCCGCCACAGGTGAAGCTATGCTAGGTATGCATAAAGGACCGACCGTCTACATAAGATGGACGTCACTATGACTGTAACCAATAGGGCACCTCTGGGCCAAATTCAAATGTATTGTGTGCTATATAAGGAGGCAAGGCTCCACCATTGCCTCATGTACAGATTGACTAGGTTACAATAAAGTAGTGTTTAGCCCGCCTGCTGGCTCGTGTGCATTCAATCTGCTTACATCAAGTTGGCAACGAGGATGGGATAATGGTATCCCACAGCGTCACCCAACTCCATTTGACATCTCTGTGCCAGAGTCACCTCTACGAGGAACAATTCCTCTACGTGATGGATGCCAAGAAGATAGAGGGTGAAGCCCAAAAGTGAGCCTGTCTACTGGCCCAGTGTGGGTTGCCCACCCTGGAACTAGCAAAGAACCTCCTGATGCCAAGAGCACTCAAGACGGTACTGCTGGCAGACATCCTAGCTGCCCTGCGGGCACATTTTTGCCTGAAAGTGTCCGTTTTCCCGGCGAGAATGGCGTTCAGCTGGTGTGACCAACGTCCCGGAGAGACTGTGGCTGAATACATCGCCGCTCTGAGGCTGGCGGCTGCCCCGTGTCGGTGGTGGTGGGGCACCCTAAGCGAGGCTTTGCGAGACCGTCTCCTACTCAGCCTGTGGGATGAGGAGACCCAACGGAGATTGCTATCCCAAGACGAGGACCTCATGTTCGAGGAGGTCCTGCGGGCTGAACAGGCTGCTGAGTCAGTAAGGGATGGAGTAGGGGGGGTTCAGGGTGAGGTTCACTGCCCCGGGAAGTTCGGCGTCCGTGGTGAAAGCCCACAGCTCTTCACTACCACATGCGCGAGAGGTGCAAGCTGCGGCAGACGCCGCAACATCCTCTTCGGGATCCGGCAAGAGCAAGAGCGAACCAGAGGTCCAGAAAGTGAGGGAAAAGGTTTCCGAAAGGTGAGGTACCACCAAAGCAATCTGGCGATGTGAGGGGTGTGGGGGCTCACACAACTGGAAGAAATGCCCATTTTGGAAGGCAGATTGCCACAGCTGCGGACGGTTGGGACACATCGCGAAGGTATGCAGGCAACGCAGGAGGCGAGACCCTGACCGGACCAGCCACTATGGATGAAAGGACGAGGCCATCGGCAAAGTATACGCTGGGGATACGGTGGTGAGACATGTGTCGGACCGGCACACCCATTTTTTTGTGAAGCTACCATTACAGGGGGTTCAGGTTAAGATGGAGGTGGATTCAGGCACCCCTACTCCATAGTTTCGTAGATGGAGTTCCTTTGGATACCCCCTCAGGACCGCCCAAAGCTGAGAGCCCTCAGAACAAACTTGTGGGATGTTCAAGGTAACTACATTCCTATCCTGGGGATGGGGGATTTCATCGTCCGGTTCAAGAACTTCACAAGGAAGCTGCCTCTGGTGGTTCTCAAAGGCGGGTCCAGTTGCCTCCTAGGGACACAATGGTTCGAACCATTGAGCATTGCATTAACCGACATCAACACCGTCCAGACTGTCCCCATTCAAGATGTGTGCAATGTGCACTCCGCTGTTTTTGAAAAGGGACTCAGGAAGTACAAGGGGGCCCCAGTGGACTTTGATTTAGACCCTTCCGTTCGCCCCATAAGGCTCAAGCCGCGAAGAGTGCCCTTTGCACTTAAGGACAAGATTGAAGTGGAACTGGACAAACTGGAAAAACCAGCATCTTGAATTGCACCCGGAGGCACACCGGCAACCAGTGCAGCTCCCGGAGAAGTGGTGAGGCTCGAGTATGATGCCCGTACCCCATCACAACCCAGGCCGCCACATTCTGGACCAGCTGAAGCCTCCGAATGGTCACCAAGGGCAGCCCCATGTAGAGCGCATTACAATAATCCAATCTGGTGGTGACCAGAGTGTGAGTGACCATGAGCAAGGAGTCCTGGGCCAGGAGCAGGCATAATTGGTAAATAACACGAAGCTGTGCAAAGGCCCTCCTAGCCACAGCTGCCACCTGCTCTTCAAGCAGTAGCCGCGAGTCCAGGAAGACCCCCAGATTGTGCACCGGATCTGACTATGGCAAAGATGTTCCAGCCACGACTAAAGATGGTAACTCCCGGGATAACATGGGAGGGTCACCCCCCACCCGTGTAGCCCAAGGGGGGAATACAGGACTCAGCATAGCAGGAGGCGCAAGCCAGGAGGAGACCGTCACCCTGCCCGAATTAGCGCAACCCCACTTTGATTTTCAGTTACAGGATGGGGGAGTTTTCCTGAGTGTTCCCCCACTCATCCGAGAGAGCAGCGGGGTTTTGAGTTATTCCGAAGGTTCCCCCATCCTCCCCAGCATGAAGATACCCCAGCCCTGTCCTTGCCGGGGTTCGATGGAAGCAGTCCCTCCCCCCTGGGCAGATGATTCGGGCAGCACAGCCGTGAGGTCCATAAGCGGCAGCACCACCACCCTCACTGCAGTCCCGATCGCTGAGTTGAGCGGCTGGCCGCAGCGTGAGCACTGTCCTCCACAATGGTTGAGGGACTTCATCCCATCCTAGGGGGGAGAGATGTTGTGTATGCATGCAGTCAGCTGCTCGCCATTAGCGCAGCTAGCAGTGCATCACGTGGCTCCAATCTTCCAATAGTAACTTCCACGGGAAACCTTCCCGCCACAGGTGAAGCTATGCTAGGTATGCACAAAGGACCGTCTACGTCAGATGGACATCACTATGACTGTAACCAATGGTGCGCCTCCGGGCCAAATTCAAATGTACTCTGCCATTGCCTCATGTATAGATTGACTATGTTGCAATAAAGTAGTGTTTAGCCCGCTTGCCGGCTTCTGTGCGTTCAATCTGCTTACATCAAAGCTGTGTAAGACAAGGAGATATGATTGTCAAAAACATTATAATCAGAATAGCTTGTTATATGCTATCACGTCAGAACTGACTTACAACAACGCTAATAGGGCTTTCAAAGTAAGGAAGGTATTAAAGGGCCAGTTTTATGGGGATTCAAACTCAGTTCTGATGCATCCTAGTCCATCACTCTATCCACTATGCCACACTGTAGCTTGAGAATAGTTACCCGTAATCAAAATATTGGAAAATAATACTCCCCCAGATGTTATTGTGCAGTGCAATCTTATATGTTTAGTAAAAACCCTGTTACATTAAATGGGGATTATTCCATAAGTATATTGAGGTATGCAGTCTTAGATGCAGAATGGAATATTTGTGGCAAAAGCTGTGTATAGAGGGAAAATTGAAGATCACCTGAGTAGTCACGACACCAGGCAAGTGTGGCAGGGGATCCAGCACCTTACTGACTACAAACCCAGTAATTCATTGCCTGTAGAGAGCAGTGCTTCTCTGGTGGAGGAGCTGAATACCTTCTTCACCCGATTTGAGGTGACACCAGCAGTGGATCCAGCAGTGTTGCCAGAGTCATCGTCATTACTCCCCTTAGGGAATGTTGCCAGGGTGGAAGAGGGAGAAGTGAGGCGAATATTAAAAGGGATAAATGCGAGCAAGTCTATGGGTCCTGATGGAGTGGCTGGTAGGGCACTGTGAGACTGCTCAGAACAGCTGGCAGAAACTTTTATGAAGATTTTTAATCAGTCTTTGGCCCAAGCCACTGTTCCACCTTGTTTGAAATCCTCTACTATTATACCTCTGCCAAAAAAGCCTAACATAGATAGTCTGAATGACTTCCGCCCTGTGGCGCTTACTCCTGTCATAATGAAATGCTTTGAAAAGTTGGTGCGGAACCATATTATGGCTTGTTTACCAGTTGGACTTGACCGTTATCAATTTGCATATAAGAGAAAGAGATCCATGGAGGATGCTGTGGCTACGGCCCTACATGCTGTTCTGACCCATTTGGAGAAACAAGGAACTTATGTGAGGCTGTTATTTGTAGATTTTAGTTCTGCTTTTAATACTATTCTTCCGCATAGACTGGTGCCCAAATTATTAGATCTGGGGCTTCTGCCATGCTTATGCAGGTGGATACTAGATTTTCTATCAGATCGCTCCCAACGGGTCAGGATGGGCTCTCATGTCTCTGCGGATCTCAGTATAAGTATGGGGACACCGCAGGGGTGTGCGCTGAGCCCGCTTCTGTACATGCTTTACACAATAGATAATAGATAGATAGATAAATCTTTATTGTCATTGTCCTGCACAGAACAACGAGATTGGGGGGAAAAACACTCATCAACCCAACAAAACACAACTATACAAAATTATCAACATACTCCCACCCCACATATACACATTTAGCCCCTAAAAAGCTCTAAAACTCTATACAGAAGCTCCCTCATAGACTGCATTGCACTGCATTCAAAGCCAGAACCGCTTTTGGGTAGAAACTATTTCTCAAGCGGCTGGTCCTGGTCTTTATGACCCTATACCTTCTTCTAGAAGGCAGAAGCTGAAAGAGATCATTTCCGGGGTGTGTACTATCTTGTGCAATCTCTACAGCTTTCTTATAACACCTGGTGGCATAGATTTGATCTAGAGTGGGAAGAGTACGCCCGATTATCCGCTCCACAGTCTTTATGACCCTGGACAGCATTGTTCTTTCCCTAGCTGTTCAACTCCCAAACCATACACACAGACCATAGGTTAACACACTCTCTATGGTACAGTGGTAGAATGCCAACAACAGGTCCTTTGAAAGATTGTTCTTCTTCCTGAGGATTCTCAAGAAGTATAACCTCTGCTGTGCTCTCTTCATCAGAGCTTAGGTGTTTGGTCCCCATGTTAGATCATCCCTCAGCTCCATTCCCAGAAATCGAAACACCAAGACCTGTTCCACACAATTCCCTTCAATAATAAGTGGCTGGATGTTCAATTTGCATTTTCTAAAGTCCACAATGATCTCTTTTGTCTTTTTTACATTGAGGAATAAATTGTTTTCCCTACACCACTCCGTCAGCATCTCAACCTCCTTCCTGTAAGCCGACTCCCCCTTCCCAGCAGTAATCAGACCAACCACCGTTGTGTCATCAGCAAACTTGATGATCTTATTGCTGGGGTAACTGGGAACACAATCATATGTGTAAAGCATGTACAGAAGCGGGCTCAGCGCACACCCCTGCGGTGTCCCCATACTTATACTGAGATCCGCAGAGACATGAGAGCCCATCCTGACCCGTTGGGAGCTGTATAATACTGTATAATAAAGCATTTGCATGAAACTCTCGATAACTGTTTTCTCCTACAGGATTAATATGTGAGTCAGCAATTTTTGCACAAGCTGTGAAGGCAGCAGTTTAAAAATCCCTACAGTCAAAGAATGTTTATTCAATAAAACCTGCCTTGCATTATTGAAAAATAAAGATTATAAAAATATTTTCTTTAAATTGCCCCCAGGAATCAACATTCCTTAAGGTACAGCAGACGAATTCTTGGCACCAGTGTATTGGCAAGAAAAATGTCTTCATGTGGGTGAATGAACAATCTAGATTTTTTTTCTCTTTCTTTTTAAAAGTTGAATTGTGCCCTGGCTTGACAGCCATCAATTCTCTCCTGAAAGCAATTAAACATCATTGATTTTTTTTTCTCCTCTGAAATCTGCTTATGCACAACTCCTCATATGCAAGGCTTAAATTTACAAGGACACCCCTTCTCTTCTGGTCTAGTAGGCAGCAGTCATGGTGTTTCCCTTGTGACTCATCAAGTGCCAATCTTTTTCTAAAGGCCTGCTGGATAACCAGATGTTTCCTGTAATAATGTGGTCGGGAAAAGCTGTTTTTTGTAAAATCCAAGAGGCACATGTGGTACAATGGGCCACTGTGTAAGAACACAATAAACATAGGTTTATTGGATAAAATCATTGTACACATTCCTTCAGAAAATAAAAACCAGAAAGCACGGGTAAATGTTGTAAGAAAAAGCATCCAATTACCTTAGATTCACATACAAAATGTGAGAGAAGATAGGACATCCTTATAATGAAACAGGGGCATGGAAAAGTTGGAAGGAAGGCTGGAATTGTTTCTGGATCATTTTGTAACCCCACTTCCAGAAATAGGCACACCAATTTTTATCCCTCTATATTTCTTTTTAATCGTTCCTTTAGTCTTTCAATAAAGTTATTTCTTTCACCATATTTTTATTTGCCATTCACATTTAGGCTTCCATTGCACCAAGCACTACTCTGACATGCACGTATTCACACACTTGCGGGTACATAACCGCAAGCCTCCCTCAAAGGCTCTTTCAGTCCTTTGAATCTGTTAATTTCCTTAAAAGGGAAGACTGACAGATGCAGTGTTGTACACAATCACTAGGGGCAGACGACCAGCTCAACCATGTCCTTAAATAACCCCTACTTTTATGAATGAAACTCTGTACATGGTCAATAACCCCGCTCAAATATTGCGAGGCTGTCAATGTAAGGCAAGATTCTTATAGAGTTGTCAAAAAGCTTCCAGCCACATTGCCGATAATATATTGTTTAACGTTTGTGCTGACAGTCGAAAAAAGATATGTATGTATGTATTGTTTAACGTTGGACGCCTGCATTCTTTTTCACAAAGATACTTTGTTTCCATTCTGGATGCCTGCCTCGCTGTCTCGCTACAGAAATGGCAGGAAATTTAAATAGCTGTCATACTTTGACAGCTCTGGAGGAGAGGGGAGACGGCCCCACCCAGAGAAAACTGTCAAAACTTAGAAAGGGTTTTTAAAAGTCAAGCCACAGCTGGGTCCTTCTATGGCGGTTTCACTTAAATCAGGTTTTTGAGGATTTCAAAGCAGTGCTTGCTCCATGGTATAGCAAATATAATTATTTGGTGTCTAATTAGTTAATTAATTATGCAGTTTTAATCAAAGGGTCCAAAACTTTATTAAATGATATAAATTTGATTTCTAACATGTTCTCTCTTCTATCTTTCAAAGCAGGAGTCAAATTAACTCCCAAGCCTTCCAGCCTGCACAGGAAAACATCAATTATTTTCACCTATTGTTAACCTTGGCCCCTGGCCCTGGGAGCTCAAGATAATCCATCTTAATCTACAGTTTTCTTGCCACTGATTGTTTTCTACTGATACCTGCATAACTTGGGAGGTTGGAATGGGGCAAATCCTGGAGGCAAACGGAACTGGGTCAAGGGTGGATATTGCATGTCTATTGATTCTGGGATTCCTCCTGTACTTAATCTAGATAGTGCTTGGGATGAGACAGGATGAGTTAATTACTGGGTGGGAATGAGATGATTACTAGCTCCTCAAGCAAGTTCAACATTCAGTGCTCCATGAACTCCTAGTCATGAATTTACTCCACGATGCCATTGGTCATCTTGAACTCCTAGTCATGAACTCTGAAGCCACATTAGTGCAAATTTACAATCCTTGCTCCTATTGGATGTCACATTGGAAGCATCAGTTGTTGAATTGTGAACTCTATCTTTTTTTCCCATGTAAACCCCAGGGCATTTGCTCTACCCATTTACCCATTGTTTTATGTGATTAACTGTTCTACTGTAAACAAAAGAGTCGGGTGCTGGTATTGTTGAATTATTGTAATTTTTTATTTTGTAAGTCCTAGACTAGTAGTAGAGCTAGGTTGAGTTCCCCTGGGTGGAGGGTATAAAAATCTCTTGATAGTTGATGTCAGCAGCGCTCACACGCACACACAAACCCAACAGAGCTGCTCACTGGGAGAAAAATTATTTTAGACAAAAAAGTTGAGACTAGGACTTTTGCCAGCACCCGGCCAGCATTGTTTTAAACTCCTTTTCAATAAACTTGATTTATATTTTTTGTCTGAAATAAACACCTCCTCGTTCCTGGGATAAGGGTTCCGCCAGCGACCGGACCGAAGTTGCAACTGTTCCCAACTCAAACACTCCTGTAATTAATTAGAAAAGGGGGGCATAATTTTTCAGTTAACAATTTGATTGCAGAACAAGAAGAATCCAGGTAATTGGGCCCAGAATTCTGGTAAAACTAAGCCATCTGAGGGATATGGCACCTGTGGTCTGGTGTGTTACCCCAAATCTGGAAATTGCTCCTTTCATTTTTGTTTATTATTTTTTAATATTTTATTTTCAATAAAATACTCTTAACCTTTATTCTTCTATTTTCCACTGACTCTAACCACTAGGCTTATGTGTTCACAAACACCACATTGTACACCCATCCATCTATGATTTACTTGCAGATAGAAACTGCAAGGTTTGAAATGTATAAAGATCTTAAACCATTATTTTAAAAGGTCATGGTCAAGGGGGGAGGGTCCCCCTTTCTCTCCTTCTGTTTAAAGCCAAGCTTCAATAAGTAATTGCAGCTTGGTATAAAATGCATTTTTCCTTTCTGCCAAATAGACACAGCAGACTTAACCCTTTCACCCCTGACTGGGTTTTAATTAGCAGTTATACTGAAAATGATCTAAAAATTACCAAAAATATTGTCATATATTCGAACATGATTTATTTTTATATTTCAAGCAGGAATCTTTAAATTTGCCTTGGGCGTGTTTGGGCAAATGCAAAAGCCACATTCTAAAATCACCACATCTGGTGCCCCAAAGCCAGGGACTCACTTGCACCTTTCCTAGAACCTAGTAGAGCTCATCCTTGAAGACCTTCCATGCTGGCCACATGGCGAAACTCCTCCTACCTCTCCATGTGAATTGAAGGTACCCCAAGCTTGGACCAACCAAGCATGGGGGTGGACATCTCCTCTTCCATGTGGACACTCCTGAGCAAATCAAATATGGGGGCAGACCCATTCCACTCCAATGTAATGCCTTGGACCAATAGTGTTTGTGCAAGCCCCTTCTTGCTCCATTTGAATGCACATCTAAACCAGATTATTGGCTGGTATGTGTGCAGAACTCCTTCCTTTCTGGTTCTGCCATGTGGTAGCAATTTCCAATAGCATATAGGCCATGTGTTATGGGGGGGGGTTGAGGGGAGGGGGTAAGTATCAAAACAACTTGTCTGTGGCTCATTTCTTAGGGGCTCATTATGTGGGTGGACTTTATTTCAATTGAAATGGTACCTTCAATTCAATAAACTCCTTTTTAATTGTACCCACAATCTAATGTGTTTTTTGGTTCCTGATTCAAACCTGCCTGGAACATTCCCCTAAATTTAAAAGGTAACAATTTTTCAGGCAACAGGTGGGTAGCAATATATACTCATCAGTTATGATTCCTACCAGAACTCCCATGTTTCACTGACTTACCTACAGCACAGAATGTGGAGGTGTTTTCAAAGCTGTGTACAGATGGCCTCAGGAAGGTTCACACTACAAGGCCATGAATGGATGGATGACAAAGAGTGTTTCCCAACATGACAAGGTTTTGGATGGACCATTGTGGACTGCCCGCGTAGCGGGGAGTCTTATGAATATGAATGTATTAATTTACTTCTCCCTATAAGTTCGTTCACCGGCCACAGCCACGCCATAATTCAGAATAAAGACTTCTTATCTTGGAAGCACGGGTTTTGCTGGAGGAGATAGATAAAATATTAGATACACATTCCTTAGCTGCCTCCCGATTGACAGGCAACATCCTGGTTCAACATGACAGTAGCCACAGATGTTTCCCTGAGTTAAGGTAAACAATAGAGATTAATAGACACAAATGAGATAGGGCCCAGGGAAACAGATGCTCCTTTAGATTAGAGTACAACATTAGAAACCCTTGCCTGTAGTACTTAGAAATGCTTAGCAAGCAGCTCCACTCCGTAATCAGGGGTGGTGACCACCTCAAGGTATTATGCCTACAGGTAGGGTAATAAAAGCGTTTTGCCCACCTCATTTTGGGGCTGGACCACTACATCATGGGCTCGGTGTGTCTTTATTCTAGCGCAGCAGGGTTTTGCATTACAACAAACCATGTGTAAGCCACGTAATAGACTTTGCAGTGAAACAGAAAGCTCAATGAACAATCGAGTAAAAAATGGGGCTGCTTAGGCACAGGAGAATTTTTCTGTGAATGTGGAAAAATAATAATACAGCATTTATATGCATGCAGTTTATGTACCACCACATGTCCAAAAGTAAATCTAAAAAATTGCTGAGATAACCAGAAAATTATGCCATCACATCTGCATTTTATCAGCCATTTAAAAATATAGCATTATGTTACAGAAAAATAAGTAGAAGCAACCATACCTGTCAAGTGTCCTGGATTGGCAGGGATTTCCCATATTTCGGCGCTGATTTTCTCCATTTCCCGCCCGGAGCTGCTACTATCCCGGAATTTGGCAGTGGGGGGGGAGGAGTTACTGTGCATTCCTTCTGCGCAGGTCCTTTCTATGCATGCGTAGAACCCTTCTACGTATGCGTAGAACCCTTCTATGCATGCGTAGAAGGCTTCTGTGCAGAAGGGGATGCAGCACGCAAGAAGGAGGAGGAGCGTGTCTGGGTAAGGGGGAGGAGGGGGAGGAGGAGCGGCAGGGGGAGGCGCAGCACTTCCTGGGAAGGGATCTGCGGCTGCGGTTGTGGCTGCGGCTACAGCTGGGGAGGGGGCGGCCCACGGGTGTAGCGCCCTCCAGCCAGCTCCCTCTCCCCTCAGCATGGAAAAACCCACCCACCCCCAAGAGAGGAGAGGAGCAGCCAGGCTTAGCGCTGCCCGGAGCCTGCCCTAATTTCCCTCCCTGCCTCCTTTATTCCCCGTGGGGAGGCAGGAGGGGGAGGCTGGACTGAGGCAGCCTCGCTCCCAGGAGCTCCAAAGGGAGCTGGCTGCTGCCTGAAGTTGGTGGTAGAGAGGAAGGAGGAGAAGCGGAGGCAGAAGCAGCCCCACCGGAAAGTCAGGGTGAGGGGAAAGCTGTAGCAATTCCGCAGTAATTCCTCCTACTGGAGGCTCCCTTTCTCTCTTACACACACGTGCGTGAAGCCTCCCTTCAAGCCGGGTCTACTGGGCCTTGCTTTCCTCTCATGCCGTGCCTGCAGGCCCCGGGAAGGCCGCAACGGAGCGGAGGCAAAAGGGGGGACGGTTGCGCTCCTGCCTCGGCCACCCCAGGGATCCACATGGAACTGAACCTGCGGGCAAAGTGTCCAGGTGGCCAAGACGAGGGGCAGCACAGAGAGCCGGCAGGGCCTGAAGAGACAGAGCCGGCGAAGGGGCTCCGGAGCCCGCACAATCCTTTCTCTGCTCCTCCTGGCCCATACCTGTCAAGCGCAGCTCCAGTGATTACGAGACCTGCACAGAACATTTCTGCGCAGGTCGCTTCTACACATGCGTAGAATGGACCTGCGCAGAAACGTTCTGTTCAGGTCCCGTAATCTCCGGAGCTGCGTTTGACAGGTATGGAAGCAACATGTGTTACAAAATCCATGCACAGCTCCAGAGCAACTAAGACCCTTTGATAATCAGAAGTGAAATGAAAATTGGGCTGGATGGAGACTTCCCTGAGATGGTGTTGTGTATGGAATAGTATGGAATGTAACTGCTACGTTGTGCCTTTAAGTTAAATGTAACCGGTTCTACAGGAAATGTATACTCAAGCCATTTGTAAAGAACACATTGTATTCAGCTGCTATTGGAATGCAAGCTTGCTACCAGAGATGGGAGCAGCGAGCATTCAACTCACATGGTACAATTCCCCAGTCATGCCAAGCTGTGGGAAACCTTCCCACCACAGATACACCTGGACAAGGAGGGCGGGACTCCGGATGATGTCACACCAACAGTAGCCAATAGGCTACTGTGTACCCATATTCAAATGTATAGTGACTGTATAAAAGGAGTTGTATTGCCACCATTAAGGTGTGTTCGAACTGTACTTCATGCAATAAAGTTGTGTTAGCCAGAAAACGGCTGCTTCTATCATCTTGCTTCCCTGAACACCAAACTGGCGACGAAGGTGGGATATGGCTTCCCATGGGAACAAGACGCAACCAATCTTCGACATAAACCAGCCGGACCAATGGGAATGGTTCGAAATGCATTTCTGCAGCACGCTGGCGATAGCCAAAATCACCGACGAGGGGAAAAAGCGTGTCCAGCTCATCACGATATTGGGGTACCACGCCATGAAGCTCCTGGTCAACCTGGTTGCTCCGAGGAAGGTGGAGGAGGTCCCGGTCAAACACCTCATAGCACCGCTGTTTAGGCACTTCCAGCCGACCGTGTCAATTTTCACAGCCAGAGCTGCTTTCGGGAGACGGGACCAGCGCCCAGGTGAGTCTGTGGCCTATTTTGCCGTGGCCCTCCATGTGGTGGGAACCCCATGTGAGTGGGCAGACCTGGAAACCACCCTCAGGGACCGTTTGCTCTGTGGTCTGCAGGACGAGGAGACCCAATGAAAGCTGATGACCCGTGGCCACGACCTGATGTTCCAAGAGGTTCTAAAGGAAGCACAGGCGACCGAAGCCACAAGGGCTGGAGTCAAGCTGTTCAAGGCAAGGGCCCCACCAACCGACGGGGCATCGACTCCAATACAAGCAGCCTGGCGGGACCATCGATCCCCAGCATCACCCTCCTCCTCCTCCTTGGAGGCCAGCGAGGATGAGAGCATCTGAAAGGTGCAGAAGGCAGCGACTGAGAAGCGTGGCAAGGAAAGTCGCGTTTGCGATGGCTGCGGGGCGTCCCACGACCGAAGCAAGTGCCCGTTCCGGAAAGCTGAGTGCCACAACTGCGGACGGAGGGGCCACATCGCCAAAGTATGCAGACGACAGTGAGGAGAGTACAAGGGCCCAGTGGAACATCCCCCGAAGAGACCGGATGGCATTGCCAGAGTTTCCGACGACAGCGACCCAGAAGTGCATCGCGTGTACCGGTGGGTTTGCGGCGACAGCAGTGCGGCTGTTCACAGCGTGTCCTTGGGGCACTCCTTTTTTTTGTTGAGGTACTGTTGCGAGGGGTCCCAGTTAGGATGGAAATAGACTCGGGGTCTTCCTACTCCATTATATCCCAGTGGGAGTTCCTGCGTATTCCCCCCAATGAGCAACCCAAACTCAAGGCCTTAAAGACTCATTTGCGGAACGTTCAAGGGTTCGGAATCCCAGTGTTGTGGGTGGGGGAATTCAAGGTACAATTTAAGCACCATAGGGAGAAGCTGCCCTTAGTAGTCCTGAAAGAGGGGGGTTGCTGTCTCCTGGGAGCGCAGTGGTTTAAGCCCCTGGGAATTTCAATAGAGGGTATCCATGCCGTTGGGTCCGACCCCATCCAGGACATTTGCAATGCACACCTGGCAGTATTCGAGAAGGGGCTCGGGAAATTCAAGGGGCCCCCAGTTTCATTTGATCTGGACCCGGAAATCCGGCCCATTTGGCTCAAGCAAAGGAGGGTCCCATTCGCCCTCAAGGACAAAATAGAGGCGGAACTGGTGGGCCAGGGGATTTTAGTTCCAGTGGACTCTGCAGAGTGGGAAACTCCTATTGTGACTGCTTTGAAATCTAACGGGGAGGTTAGGATTTGTGCAGATTATAAATGTATGATAAATAAGGCAATCCGCCCAAATGCATACCCGGTGCCGGTTGTTAGCCACCTATTAGCCATGTTGCATGGGGAAAAGTTTTTCGCTAAATTGGATTTGGCGCAGGTGTACCAACAGCTGACCGTAACTCCAGCTGCCGCCGCTGCACAAACAATTGTAACCCACAAAGGGGCTTTTAAGGTCATGCGCCTGCAGTTCGGCGTAAATTCGGCCCCCGGGATTTTCCAGTCCCTCGTGGAACGTTTGCTAAAGGGGCTCCCCGGGGTTCTCCCATATTTTGATGACATACTGATAACAGCGGGGAGTGTGTCGGAACTGGCTAAGAGGTTGGACAAAGTTCTGTCAATTTTCGAAAAAGCGGTGTTGAGGTTAAAAAAGAACAAGTGTGTGTTTCTAGCGAGGAAGGTTGAGTTCCTTGGGTTTAAAATAACCCCTGACGGAGTAAAGCCCTCCGAATTGAAGGTTGCGGCTATCCAAAATGCCCCTTGCCCCACCGCGATACCGGAGTTGCAGTCATTTCTTGGGCTCCTGAATTTCTACCATTCCTTCTTGCCAAGGAAGGCATCTGTTGCAGAGCCACTGCATAAGTTACTTAAGAAAGATGCGGTTTGGTGGTGGGGAAACAGTCAGGAAAAGGCGTTTAAGGAATTAAAGCGACTTCTATCCTCAGAAGCAGTCCTGACCCACTTTGACCCCAGAAAGCCCGTAGTTCTAGTCTGCGATGCCTCACCAGTAGGGGTGGGGGCAGTGCTGTGCCATGTGTTAGACAATGGGTGGGAAGCCCCAGTTGCATTCTACTCCAGATCGCTTTCAAAGGCGGAGCGCAACTACTCGCAAACGGACAGGGAGGCTCTCGCCATAGTCACTGGTACAAAGAAGTTCCATGACTTCCTGTATGGTCGACCATTCACCGTTGTGACTGACCACAAACCCCTACTAAGCACTTTCACCACAGGCAAGCCCACACCACAGATTCTGTCCCCCAGAATGCTCCGATGGGCCATCTTTCTCAATGCTTACCAGCACACGCTGGTCCACCGCCCGGGAAAAGACATTCTGATCGAAGCCCTTTACTCACCCCCGATAGTTCCCGCAGACCTCACCAAGGCCACAGCGAAGGACAAGACCCTTTCCCTAGTGAGCTCTTGGGTTCAGAAAGGGTAGCCAATGACTTCCCCCAGGGAGGAATTCACGGCTTATGTTAGAAAAAGGGATGAGCTTTCCACAGAAAGGGGCTGCCTCCTATGGGGCCAGCAGGTGGTCATTCCCGAGTCATTGAGGTCTACTGCATGTCAGCCACCCCGGGATTGTACGCTCTAAAGCTCTGGCCAGAAGCTACTTCTGGTGGCACCAAAGGGATGCTTACATAGAGCACATGGTCGGCAAGTGTGAGAATTGCCAAAGTTCTTGACCTGAAGAGTCCCGACTTCCCCATAGAGAATGGGACACGGCCCGAGGACCGTGGTCTTGGGTGCATGTAGATTTCATGGGTCCCTTCAGGGGAACCCTTTTCCTGCTAATAGTAGATGCTTACTCCAAGTGGTTGGAGGTGATTCCGATGTCCAGCACCTCGTCAGCCACAACCGTAAAGCAATTGTGCAGGGTGTTTAGTTGTTTCGGGATACCAGATGTGCTTGTGAGTGACAACGGCATTACCTTCATGTCTGCGGAATTTCAGGCATTCATTGAGAAAAATGCCTTTCGGCATATCACCTCTGCCCCTTTCCACCCCGCAACAAATGGCCAGGTAGAACGCCAGGTGCGAACTACAAAAGAGGCATTGCGGCGCATGGGCCCCGGGGACCTGAACCTGCAACTGTGCCAGTTCCTGCTGTGCTATAGGGTGACACCGCTAGTGTCAGGCCTCTCGCCTGCAGAGCTCCTCATGCGCAGGAAACCTGTAACGCTTCTAACTAGGTTGGATCCTATAAGGGTGGAGGATAAAGGGAGGAACATAGAAATAGGAAACACCAAAAGTTTCAGAATAGGAGAACCTGTATATTGCAGGAATTACGCGGCCGCAGGGCCGGCCTGGGTCCCGGGAGTAGTCATTGAGCAAATGGGGCCAGTTTCGTACTGTGTAGAGACCAGCACAGGTCTACTCTGGAGAAGGCACGCCAATCAACTCAGGCGTAGGGTTACTGATAGGCAGGACATGGACATGCAGCCACAGGATTCAGCGTTAGGGTCCTCCCCCACCCGCTTATCCCAAGGGGGAGACACAGGGTACCCCCTCGGGTACAAATGCGGATCGTCGATCCTCACCTAGGTTGGAGGAGGTTGATACGAATCCATATCCCCTTGACACCAGGGATACTTTGGAAGAGAGGAACAAGTTTGATGGGGAAGAAGAGTTTGATTTTGATTTTAGGAACTGGGGGGGTCGGAGTGGTCCCCCACCCGTCCAAGCGAAGAGCAGGGTTTTTCGTTAGTCCCAGGAGCCCCCGGTTTCTTGACATTAGAGTTCATCCCTACCCCATGTTTTCAGTCAGGGGCTCCCCAATCAGGGCCGGCACAAACACAAAACCCCAGTTCCCCACGTTTTCAGTCAGGGGCTGCACAACTGCAGCAAACCGCTAACGAGTCCATCCTTCCTATTGCAGGGCAGGAACCAAGAGAGCAGAGAAGCGCGAGGGCCCCCGAACCAAGCACAGCAGCCGCATGCCCCAAACGCACATGTAGGAAACCACATTGGTTGAGGGACTTCATCCCATCCTAGGGGGAAGGGGTGTTGTGTATGGAATAGTAAGGAATGTAACTGCTACGTTATGCCTTTAAGTTAAATGTAACCGGTTCTACAGGAAATGTATACTCAAGCCATTTGTAAAGAACACATTGTATTCAGCTTTTATTGGAATGCGAGCTTGCTACCAGAGATGGGAGCAGCGAGCATTCAACTCACATGGTACAAATTCCCCAATCATGCCCAGCCGCGGGAAACCTTCCCGCCACAGATACACCTGGACAAGGAGGGTGGGACTCTGGATGACATCACGCCGACAGCCAATAGGCTACTGTGTACCCATATTCAAATGTATAGTGACTGTATAAAAGGAGTTGTATTGCCACCATTACGGTGTGTTCGAACTGTACTTCATGCAATAAAGTTGTGTTAGCCAGAATACGGCTGCTTCTATTGTCTTGCTTCCAAAGATGGCTACCTGTCTTCAGAGTCAGAGACTGAGAATTTGTTTTTTCTGAAATAAAAGTCAGCCTATGTAGCCTTGGACAAGCTGCATGGATTCAAAATGTATTCAAAAGAAGGGAATGGTAACCTATATTTGAGTACATTAGGTATAGCCCTGGAAAATGTCACCATAAATCAGATTCAACCTGAATAAAGGAAGGAAGGAGTTGCAGTATGTCATCTTTTGGTGTTGACATTTTAATTGATTGATTGATTGTGTTTAGTTGCGTAGAGAGAGAATACAGCCTTAAGACTTCAAGAGTCATAACATATTCTTCTATTGAGTGAATCCGGAGTTTGTTGAAACTGAGCTGTTGACACTGATTTCTGAGAGAAGAGTTTGTTACTATGAACAAGAGTGGTTAATGTTCTATCACAGTGATGGCAAACCTTGGCACTCCAGATGTTCTTGAACTTCAATTACCAGAAGCCCAAGTCAGCAATTCCTGCTGATCAGGGCTTCTGGGAATTGAAGTTCAATAATACATAGAGTGCCAAGGTTCACCATCACTGTTCTATCCTTTTGCCAGTTTAGAAAGATTTTTCCCCCATCAGAGCTTCTTGTTCTACAGTGCTGTTTCTTCAGCAATGATAAAATTGAGACTCAGAGTTTATATAACAACTGGAGGATCCACCCTCTCCTGGTTCATATCAGGTAAAGGTAAAGGTCACCCTTGCTCGAAAGCCAGTCGTATCCGACTCTAGGGTTCAGTGCTCATCTCTGTTTCATAGCCAAAGAGCCAGTGCTGTCTGCTTCTGCAAGTAGATGCTTTCTGCGGATTCCGCATGCCCAATTGGCATAAAACCTTGGCAGAGGTCACACCGGACGAGGAAGACCCCTGGTCACTGGCCCTTGCCAGTATGGAAATTGGGGGGGTGGATTAATAATAAGGGTTGATTCACCCACATCTGACCTGACCGGCGATTCCGCTGAGAGAGCAGAACGCTAACCTCTGTTACGTATTAGGCAATCACTCACCTCGCAGTTAAGCGTAAGCTTTAGTGCAAATAGTGGCCATGTTTGCTCTTGAGCAAGCCAGGAACAATGGTTTTCCCCTGTCAGTGTTTGCCTTAGTTAATTAACTTCCCCAAGAGAGGTTCTCAATTAACCCGGGTAAATGGGTGATGTGATTTTCTGTCAGATGACCATTCTACCATACGCAGCCTGAACATAATATATACTGATGATTTTCCCTCAATAAATCACTGGTCTTCGCTCCATCTTGCCTCGTGTCGCTTCTTCTGACCAGTCTCCTCCGGGACCCTAAGGGCCGCTTCACGGCCCCAATCCTATATCTGGTGACCCGCGATGTGATCCTACTCGTGAGTAAGCGATCTACACGGTCCGGTTCTACACTAGAACCGTGTCCAATCACCCTGGAGGACAGCGCGGCAGTCCGGTCGGTAAGCCAGCCGATCGGAGAGACGGCCCAGTGACGAGGCATTACAGAGAGGCATCCTACAGCTTGCTCCCGACTTTTGCGGCAGGCTTGCAGTAACGGAAAAACGCGTTCCGCTCAGGGTCGGCTGTGAACCCCTGACAGCGCAGAGGCCACCGAGGGCCCGTGGCAGCAGGCCACGCTCCGAGCTCTACCCAGACACTCGTCACGCAAAACCTATTGCCTGAACTACAGACGCGTCGACCCGTCCCGAGGAGGAAACTTCAGAGGACCCCGCAGGTAATATGGGGACTTGTCCTCAGCGGCAACGTCCGTCCGCTAGCCAAAGAACTCATGAGGAAGAGTTCAAAATCCTGGCCAGGGTATTTCAGTTACACTTTCACAGTGGAGAGCTAGCGAGACTTTTGGTGTTCTTGAGGGAACACTGCCTGCTTTACCCAGAAGTAGGTACGTTATCCCTTCAGCTCTGGGATCAGATAGGAGACTGCATTCAGCAACCCCCGAAAGCACCAGAGGGCATAATTCGCACATAGAGCAAATGTAGGAAACTCTCAGTAGAGGATGACCCAGTCTGGATAGAGACCCAGAAACCCCCAGCGCAGTCAGAACCATCAGCCCCAAGGAGTCTCTATCTGTCATTTCAGCTTAAGCAGGGCAGTGTAGGGTGCATTCCCTCAGTGACAGCTGCAGACGTCACTGAAGGAATTCATGGCATGAGAGGCCCTGGCGCTTCTCTGACAGTTAAAAGTCCCCTGCCAATTAAGAACATTCAGCGCATGGGTGAGGAAGATCCATTCACGGGGAAATTGCCAGTGGCACAATTAGCTAGCGCCCAACTGCTGTGCTCAGCCTATCTGAAGGCAGACACACGTTCAGGCAGGGCTGCTCAGTGCCCACTGCTCACGGAAATCTGCACGGCCCCTGGCCACGCAGGGCTCCAGAGCAGACCCATTACCACACTCAGGTGCAGAGCAGTGCCAAAACCCCAAGGCGCCTGATTCCAGTGTGGTAAAATGAGACACCTTAGAAGAGAAAGCCAATCTAAACCAGGCAGATTTTCAAAAGATTGTCTTAATACCAAATGGCCACGCTGGCACTGGAAAGGAGGCAGCCATTGCCCTGGCTATGCCAGAGAAACTCACCCCTAAGTAGAAGCACCCAGACGGCTATGATAGCCAGCTGTGTATAAGTCATCTCCTCATGTGTAGGATAGAACACTGCAGATCAGGGGAGGAATGTGCGAATGCGTAAATAAATGTGTGTATGCGTGGTGCACCACTGAATGTATGACTGCAAGAACTGTGTATGATTGCAAAAGCCTTGTCTCTATGACCACAGTATGATTGAAAAAGTGTTCCTTGTGTGTAACTGCGTGGTAATGTCACTGTGAAATATGTGTTAAACAGTTTGCACTCTGCTCATGGGCAGGAACTATTTAAGGTTTGAGAAAGCATGGTGAGCAGAATCCCTTTGCCTTGCCTGCTTAGCAGCTTAAGGGCAGCGAAGGCAGGAGGGTGGGGGGGGGGGGGGGGAATCCTAACCTGCAATAGGGCAAAGTGACCCCCCTTCTTCCCTTGAGACTTTTTTCTTTGTCAAAGGATTAAGCCACTCCTGGAAATCAGTTTTGCAATCCGTGCCACTCAGGAAAACAGATTTTTCTTTTCAGAAGCGCGATCTGAAAACAAAAATCACTTCTATGAGTTTTCCTCACTAAATCATAAACTATGGGGCCCCTCCCTACATCTGTGTTCCTCAAACCCCCATCTCTGTGTCTTAAGGTTTTTTGAATGTCTCTTAGCGTCTTGGAGTCACGTATCTCACTAGGAGTGAGGGAATTGCATTGTCTTCATGTGTGTACTGTGTTATCATCTTGTAACCTCGGTTCTCAACCTTTTAAAGTCAGGGGCCAAGTTCCGGAGCCTCAGGCAGCTCTGGGGGTCCGGACAGTCATCCTGCCCTTCCTTCGCCGCACAGCCCTTCTTGGCTTGGTGGAGGTAGTGGCAGAGCAATGTGGGCCACATCTGGCCCACTTGCCCACATCTGGCCGCGGGTTGAGAATCGTTCTAACTCTCCTTCATTCTCTTAGGAAATATACTGTTCTGGTATTTTGACTTTAATCTGTGCAAAGTAACTCACTCATTGTACCCCTTTCACAGGAAAAAGCACGCAAACATTCTTGCGCTCTGTATATTCAGAAAATGCTTACCTTTTTTACAGGAACAAAACTCCTCTCCAGGCCTTGATAGTAACCAATTTATTTCTTTCTACAGCCTTAAATTGCTTCCTTTCACAGGCTCCAGAGTTAATTACTGGTAGAGATTTCTTAACAGGAGGACCCGGTTGCCTTAATTACCTGACCTAATCTGATTTCGTTATGATAAGAGTTGTTGCATTCTCATTGTGCTAACTTCTAACTTGTCTTTCCTCCTTTCCTCCTTTCGCCAGTGGAACTCCCTGCTGGAAATGTTTAACTTGTGTGTCTTTTCATTTTTTGTGTATTATTTCCTTACAGCTGGCATGTCATAGTTGGCTTGTTTTTAATAAGTCTTAGTCGGTCATTTTAAGTATGGCACCTGGCCCACAGCACCCTCTCTAGTGAGCAGACACATTTCGCAAACTCCAGAGCACAGAGGAAGGATTAGTCCCTGAGCTCCTGAGCATGTGCAGAGTGCCACTCATTAGCCAGGACTGCCTAGGACCATTTTAAGAGTGCAGTCAGGTCACACCTTTCAATCAGATACAGGCATTGAGAAATTTACCCAAGGGAAGCCTGGTGCTTCATGCGCCAAGGTTTGCCATAAGACCCCAGACTCGTCTCGCTTCAAACGCAGACAGTCACCTTGTGTGGATTAATGTCACTGGTTCCTCTTCGGGGGGCTAGGACAGTTTTCACTTATGGGGGTCGCACATATTAGGTTCTTATTTGGCAAGAGGACCAAGCTTGGCACACGCTCCTGACTCTTCCGCTAGCGGGCAGAGTTGGCAGCCGTGAACCTCGCTTTGTGCACCTTTGCCAAAGAACGCTCCAACATAATTACTGACAGCCAGTTTCCTAGGAATTTGCTTCACAGTCTACCGGGAGCATACATCACTCCCGCAATAGACAAAAACTTGCTGAGTTTGTTCCTCACACCGCCAATTCAGAGTCATGCATTCTTTCGTCAGAATGCCATAGCACTTGCAAGGCAGTTCAACCTGCCACTTTCCAAAGCCCAAGGCATAGTCCGTTCCTGCCTGCATCGTGCAGGGGCACCGGGGGGGGGCCCTCATGGGGGGTCAACCCACGAGGGACAGAGGCCATCCAGGTGTGGCAAATGGACATCACACATGCCCCACATTTTGACAAATGGCAGTACATGCACGTTTGCATTAATACCTTCCCACAGTTTGTTTGGGCAACAGCACAGAAGGGAGAAACGGCTCCCCATGTGGAGCAGCACCTCCCTTCCCACGGCCAAGGGCGAACCTCGGCACACGAAGTCCGATGACGCCCCAGCTTATAGCTCCAGGCAGCTGGCCACCTTCAGGGCCACCTGGGATATTAAGCGCACCTTTGGCGTTCCGTACAATCCGCAGGGGCAAGCGATTGTGGAACGGGCCTATCGGACGCTTTAGTCCTACATTGACAAACAAACAGAAAGGGGGGGAACAACATCCCATAGTTGCACAGCCATTGCTATCCTATAAGTGCAAAAACCAACTAACTCTTTCAGAATTTTTATCTCCCAAACAAGTCTCTTCCCCATGCAGGTCCCAGAGGCCAGAATCAGGCCCGGATGCCAAGTTCGGCTATTGCAAAGTCACTGCCAGTCACTGTCCTGGATGTCATCAGCTGTCCGTCTTCCTTTATGACTTACATCTCCAAATACATTTCTATGAACATTTTGCATACTCAGTGCTACTTCTGAGGACCATGCTTTTCCACAAAACAAGACTTTTCCAAACTCAAGTTACACATGAAACCCCACCAAGAAGGGAAGCCTCATCTTCGAAAAGGTGCTGAATGTCTTTATTATCTGTAGTTGCTCTTTATTTATACATGCCTTGTACAATGCTCCAGTTGGGATTTGCAAGGGACACTTGAATTTCTGTATATTGTTAATAACGGCCAGCTTCCACCAAAGGAAGCCAGACCGGCCCATGTTTGCACTGGCCCATTGCTTGGAAAGATTGAGCACCCGGTAGCCGGTAATCCCCAGCTTATTTTCACACCTCCCCATAGGTGCTAGAAAGACATTTGCACAACGGCCGGAAGTTGCAGAGATAGCTTAGAATCACCCCAGGTCACAGTAAGAGATCAATGACACATTTCATTATCTTGCCTTGCTACAGAAAGCAGTCTGGATTCAGACCCACAGCTCTGAAAAACCAGGCTGCAGTCAGTATATTCAGCGTGCCAGGCTTAGCCATAGGCAACGCTCGGAGAATTGGTCAATTGGCTTGCGGATTAGCAAAAGCCATTAACCACACCTCCTCGGCAATAGCGCTGCTCAACCAGGAGCAGGCAGAGCTTCGCCATGCCATCCTTGACAATCGAGCAGCTATAGACTATCTTCTGTTGTTACATCATTTGGGTTGCGAATCTGTCCACAGCATGTGTTGCTTTAATCTCACAGATAATACCCACAAGGTACAAAGCCAGCTCACGGACCTCCACACCCTAGTTAAGAACATCAAGGAGGATTCTTCATGGGGGTGGTGGGATTCCTTGTGGTCGTGGTTCCCATGGGGATGGCTTCAGACGACACTCAAGGTGATTGTGGGGGTGATAATACTGGGCATAGCAGGATGCTGTTTCATGCAATGTATTCCCTCACAGTTATCAAGGTGTCCCCCGTGGGGGGAACCCCGAAGCATCATTCCCGCACATCAGCTGATGCCCCTCTTGCGCAGGGTCGCTTGTCAGGTTCCTAAACAATAGAAAAAGGGGAGATGCGGATTCCGCATGCCCAATTGGCATAAAACCTTGGCAGAGGTCACACCGGACGAGGAAGACCCCTGGTCACTGGCCCTTGCCAGTATGGAAATTGGGGGGTGGATTAATAATAAGGGTTGATTCACCCACATCTGACCTGACCGGCGATTCTGCTGAGAGAGCAGAACGCTAACCTCTGTTACGTATTAGGCAATCACTCACATCGCAGTTAAGCGTAAGCTTTAGTGCAAATAGTGGCCATGTTTGCTCTTGAGCAAGCCAGGAACAATGGTCAGTGTTTGCCTTAGTTAATTAACTTCCCCAAGAGAGGTTCTCAATTAACCCGGGTAAATGGGTGATGTGATTTTCTGTCAGATGACCATTCTACCATACGCAGCCTGAACATAATATATACTGATGATTTTCCTTCAATAAATCACTGGTCTTCGCTCCATCTTGCTTCGTGTCGCTTCTTCTGACCAGTCTCCTCCGGGACCCTAAGGGCCGCTTCACGGCCCCAATCCTACAGCTTTCAAATGTCCTCAACTCTTCCTGAACAGACTGGCACACAACAAATGGGATGTTTTGTTAGCAGACTTGATACTCTTGTCTCGTATAGCATCCGCTTCTATTCTTGCAGTTCTGGCAATGATTGGAGGGGGGTGGGCCTTATACCAGCAAGAACCCCGCAGACCTCATTGGGAAGTTATATATGGTTTCACATGTTCCTCTTGATTGCCGGTGCTGCAGGAATCTGCCATGGGTCCCTATACTCTATGGCCATCTTCTGGGGAAAACTCTGAGCAGGAATGAACCCTGATACACCTTATTACTACCTAATTTTGAGACCTCCCTGAAGAGTGGAAAGCATTGCAGGTACCTTTGGGCATCCCCCAGGCAACAGCATAGAGCTGGCCAATTTTTTCAACCCAGAAGTGTTGCGCTGCAATTGTGCAATGCTCAAATATGAATAAAGAAAGAAAGACTGTCTAATAAGAATAGGTCATTCACTGACATATTTGTAGAAGAAAAGCCGTAGCCTTAGCAATTACACCAAACTGGACTTCAAAGAGGAGTTATTAAGGATGCAGCCTGATATAAAAATGGCTGAGCTTTAAGCTTCCCATCAATTTTTATTGGTCTGATTAATTTTAATATCAGACCTCGTATTTTCACAGAAAACTATTACTGAAAAAGTCACTGGAGTTTGTAATTATCTAGTATGAATTATAAAGTTGATGAGATGGGTAATGCTTTGATATATTTCAAGCACCGTGTCATTTTCTGCCTCCTCTCCTTTCACCTGCAATTACAAATGTAAAAGCAGATTCTACATCTAGGCCGTCAGCACACAGGCTGCTTTGTAAGTCAATGTGCAAAGCTACTTATTCTGAAACATTGGTTGATCACTGCAAAACTATATGGTCAATCACACACACACACACACACATAAACAAAAAATACATTTTCTGAGCCTGTGAACTATGTGATCAGACCATTCAACTAGGCAGGCTTCTATTTGATGTACTAGCATATTTGTGCCCAGCCAAATGGGCAGTTTTTAATTGTGTTTTTTTGGTTAGGGGTGGTTTGGGTGGGGGTGGTTTGCATTTGTGGTTTGTGACTTTATTTAATTTATATTTGTCATTTTAATTCTGATTATTTTCATTTATTTTGACTGTTTTTACTTTTCCGGCCTCTAGGTGGTGTTGTTATTAAGATTTTTGCCAGGCAGTTTTTTTGGGTTGTTGTTATTATTTTATTTTATTTTTGTTAGGGATGGTTTGGGTGGTGGTGATTTGAATTGGTGTTTTTTATTTATTTATTTATTATTTGGTTTGTTTATTTTTTTGAATGTTTTTACTCTTCCAGCCTCTAGGTGGGGCTGTGGTTAAGAGTAGTCTTTCTTTGTTGTTTATTCAGGACATGTTTGGTGAGTTCTCTTGATTTTTTGGTCTGTTTTTTTTTTGATTTTGTGGTGTTAGGCTGGGGGTTTAAGTAGAGTTTCTATTTAAACCCCCCAAAGTGTTTCTGCTTGTTTCTTTGTTTTTATTTTGGGTTTTAGATGTGTTTAATTGTTTTGTTTATTTCTGGTTATTATTTATTTTTCTGATTTCTTTCGTCTTTATTTGTTTAATTTGTGCTATTGTTTGAGTTAGGTATTTTTGTGTTGTAGATAGGTGTTTCTAGTGTGCTTTTATGGTATTTCAGGTGTTTTTTGTTGATTTTGTTGTTTATTGTTTTGTTGTTTAATGGGTTTATTTTATTTATTTATGTTTTATTAGTTTTGGTGTTTGGCGTTTTGGTTTACTGTTGGGTTTTGTTGTTGTTGTGTTTTTTTGTGTGAAGAACAGCCTGTCTGTCATTTCTTCTTTTTTTCCATTGCTGCTTCGAAAATAGGTTTCGATGTAGCGATGGGGAAAAGGAAGATCCGGCAGTCAGCTCGCTCTTTGACCAGTAATGTTCATTAGGTAGGTCAGGTGAAAAGGAGCCAGAGAAGAGCTATATGTTTGACGATAGTTCTTTTCTCTGGGCCTCCTTTTTTTACCTGGCTTACCTAATGGGGGGGGGGATCAGCAGGGAACACTCCATAAGGGTCGGTGCTCTTCCTTGCGGATTGCTGGCTGCTGCTTTTCTATTACCCCCACCGCTGTTTCGTGCTAGTTCTCGAAATAGTGGTGTGGGTAGTAGAAAGACAGAATCCAGTCATCCACCAGGGAGGGTACTTCCCCTGACGAATTGCTGCCTGCTGTTTTTTCCCCACCCCGCTCAACTTACCTTGAGGCTGGCAGTGGTCTCGCCGTGTCTTTGGCGGGGTAGCGGGTAGGAGAGGTAGTCCGTCTTCTCCCTGTTGCTCCAGGAAAGAAGGGCGGCATTTGTCTTGTTGTGGTTTTTTGTGGTTTTTGTTTTTTGCGAGGCCGTGAGGTGCTATGTCCACCTGCAGCAGCCTTGTGCTCCCGTTTCATGAGGCGTTTTTAATTTTATTTTTTGCGTTCCAGCTTTTTCAGCGTTCTGCATGCTCGTGCCCTTCAGCATGATTGGCTGAAGTGGTCATGGCATGGAGGACGCTGGGATTTGAAGTTTACTTTATTTTGTTTGCATTCAGGCAGCGGCTTTTTTTCCCTGCAGCTCAGTTTCAATTGGGTGCAGCGCATTTCCCAATGTTCTCTTTGCTCTCGCCTGTCAGCCTGATTGGCTGAGGGGCAGCGCGGTGCAGAGGACATTGGGAATTGAAGTTGTTTTCCTTTGTTTGCATTCATGGGGCTGTTGCCCCACTGCCGACTGCGGGAACCTTGTGGCGCTCTGCGGGCCAGGTTAGGGCGAGTACAGGCGGCTCGGTACAAGACAGTATGGATGGGTGCGGGAGCTTTTGTTACATTCCAATGGTTAACGTCTCTCCTTATAGGTAAAGATACTATGCAATGGCTTTAGCCTCCTATATATATATATATTTACATTATCTCTTTCACTGACATGAATTGGGGTAGCTGTGCTTGGGGGTGCACTTACTATGGCTATTTTTCATTGATACAGTACTACAGTTCTATCACTCACTCCTGACACTTCATGAAAGCCCAAAGTCTCTTTTAGTTTATTTTACCCAAATGGACAATTATATGGGGAAATAAATGGTTTTCTAAGCCTCCCCATTCTCTACAGCTAGCTCTTAGAAAGACATGTCTGACCTTGAAATGTTGGGGTGCGGGGACAGGATTTGAGCAGCATGCCAACTGAGAGAAACTCCTTCTAACATACAAGACCTGTTTGTTTAAAAGAGAGGGCAACTGGGAACTCTCTCTACTTTGCTTGTGGTTTCTTTACAGATCTTCTTCTTCAGGTGCCGTATCCATTCCAGATACAGTATTTGATAGAATCCTGTTGCACAATTTATGCCAGGCAACTCAAATAATACCATTTATCCACAATAATACCATTTATCCACAAATCAGGTGTGGAGCACCAGTGATGTGGTGACCCCTTGCCTGCTGGCTGATAAAATAATAGTAATATCGCTCCCTCGTTCTTTTAATTCCTGTAGCATTTTTAAATTGGGTTTTTATGGGTTTTTAATGTTTTGTATTGCTATATTGTTTTTAATATTGTGAGCCACCCAGAGTTTTGAGTTGGGCAGCTATACAAAATGGAAAATTAAATTAAATTAAATTAATAAAAACTGGTGACAATGATTTCCAGGTTTAAATCATTCCCTATCCCATTCGGCAAGTCCTAAACTTTAGGCTTCCTGAAATGAAAAGAATCTCTAGAGAGAATCTGGCAGGGAGGGGAACAGGAAGGTTTTGGTTTCCCTGGAATGCCGACAACATGGCTGTAGTTGATGACATTATCAAAGCTGCATGGCATTATTTAAGCCAGAGGTGGGCAACCATTTCAAGTCAGGGGCCGGGTCATGCTCCCTCAGACAGTTGAGGGGGCTGGACTGCCCCCCCCCCCCACTGTAAGCGCTGCTGTAAACATATCCGCAGCCACTGTAAATGTGTCCATGGCAATGGCAGTTGGAACAAGGGCGGGGGTGGATTATTTGGCACTGTGTGCCAGATTTGGACCACGGGCCATAGGTTGCCAACCCCTGATTTAAGCCAATTGGATTCTCGCAGATTTGCAGAGCAGTCCTATCAACAGTTGAAGAAGCTTTGCTAGTTTAATCTACTTAATCTATATATGAGAGGGGGAAATCGATCGTTAAGAGGCTTAGTGCTAGCTAAGCAGAAGTACTAATAGTGCTTCATTTTTGTTCCAGCTACATTGCTTTTTAGCGCTGTTTGCATAGCATTTTCAAATAATGTAAAAAGAGTGCATTTCTAACATACTGCTAATACATTGAGGATAATTTAATGGCTATTTATGCCTCTATAAGGGAAATTGTATTAAATGTTGGTAGCATATTGCAGCTCATTAGAAAAGTGCCGATTGCATTCCTGCATGTGTGCATAGTCACAGGACTGAAAACACATCCAGGAACATAACCTGCACCTTGATGATGAGCAATTATTAAACACCAAGACACATGTAATTTATCTTATGCAAGCATAATTTGCCAACAAGATCCCTGCCAGTGTTTTTTACCAAACAGTTGCATGCAATGTGAATGAGGTACTTTGAGCCATTGTTGAGTAAAGAGTGATTTTTTTAAAATAACATTTCAAACTCTGGCACATTCAGTGCATAATCAGGTGTTTTACCTCTCTCATGCTCTGTATCTGCCATCTTTTTCTTGTATTTTATGGATATTTCCAATATGCGATTCTCGATATTTGCCATTTTGAAGCTTAAGTATGTTGTTTGTTTTACATATTAGCCTTTCTGGGTCCCATTAGAAAGAGCTGACCATAGATCAAAGTTTTAAAAAAAGAGAGCGACAGAATGAGTACATACAGTGTGGAGCAAGATCGCTATCAAAATATGCTGGTCAAAACATCCATCAAAATCTGGATACTGAAGCTTTTCTCAAGTTTTTTTTACATCAATGGCAATTTCCTCTTACTCTTTTGTCTGTTTTTATCTCACTTTTCAAGCTGTCTCCACAAAGCTGCTTTCTAAAATGATGAAGAATAATTGAAGATTTAACTCCAGACTTTGCCACTTACCTCATCAACAGAAGGGTCAAGCCCTGAGGGAAATCTAAAAATAAGAGAATTATCTTCTGACACAACCTTGGCCCATATGTCTCCTCAGAAGGTCTGTTTGACTCTCACAGATGCTTGATATTTATTAGCTCTTCTATAAATCTTACAACTTCTGCTCCCTGTGTTTTCCTGTGGCCTGCTGCCAATTGCCAACCAGTGTATATCTAGGCAAGCATCTGTCAAGCGCCTTTGAGGCTATGGAAGTAAACATTCATTTAAAGCCCATTAATAATACACTTCTTTATACATTACTGTCAGGTACTCCTCTGGCCAACCAAGTACTTCTTGACATGACTGAAGCCAGTACAGGAGTTTTCAGATAAGAGCCTAATCAAATTTTTCAGCACGTCATCTCAGCACACCGAACACCAGGTCTCACCTCGCTTGTCTTGACTGATCAAGAGTATGCTCGCCACTTCCATCCTCTGGTTGACCCAATGACTGAAATCCTGTTGAGCAGCTCTGTGTGGACAATGGAGCTGATGTCATCAGCTGTGGCAAATTGACACTGATTATAGGCTTCTTTTGGTAATTTTGTGGCTCAGTGGTTAAGATGCTAAACTTGATGACTGGAAGATCAGCAGGTCAGCAGTATGAGACACAGGTGCTGCCAATGATGGGGTGAGTGCCTGCCAACCTAGCAGCTCGAAAGCAAGAAATTGCAAGTAATATATATAAATAGGTACCACTTCAGTGGGAAGGTAAATGGCATTTCATGCACTACAGTGTCTAGGCATTCCTGCCACACATCCACGGAAACATCTGCAGACACAGACAGCACTGGCTCTTTGGCTATAAACAGAGCACTGAACCCTAGAGTCAGATATTTATTTATTTATTTATGCTTAGATTTTTATGCCGCCCACTCGGGGAAACCCGACTCAGGGCGGTGCACAGCAGTAAAAACAGATAAAATACAGTAAAATATAACAAAAGAGATTAAAACCCTCACTCGACCACCCAACAACCCACCCTCCCACTCCCACCCCTCTTAAAATACTAAAAAGGGAATAGGGAATGGAGGAATACCGCAATACACAACACAAAAAGGAGGGACTGTTGAGCTCTTGTTGGAAATAAGCCAACAAGCTGGGGCCATATTCCCATTAGGACCCCACACCTGCCCTGCCAGCCAGGTTTTCACTCCATTCCTGAAAGGCAGCAATTCTGTCTGTAGCCTCAATTCTGTTGGAAGGAGGTTCCAGAGGGTTGTTGCGGACACGGAGAAGGCCCTCCTCTGCGTGCCAGAGAGGCGAGCCTCTCTAGCTGAAGGTACCACCAAGGATCCTCTCTGGTCTGCTCTGGTTGGACGGGCATACACTCTTGGCCCACTGCCATATAGGGCTTTAAAGGTCAAAACCAGCACCTTGAATTGCACCCGGAGGCAAACTGGTAACCAGTGCAACTCCCAGAGTAGTGGGGAGGCACGGGCATAACGTCCATACCCCATCACCACCCAGGCAGCTGCATTCTGAACCAGCTGTAGCCTCTGAATGGTCGTCAAGGGCAGCCCAATGTAAAGTGCATTACAGTAATCTAGCCTGGAGGTGACCAGAGCATGAGTGACCATGAGCAAGGAGTCCTGATCCAGGAGTGAGCGCAACTGGTGAACCACTCGAAGTTGGGCAAAAGCCCTCCTGGCCACGCCTGCCACCTGTTCTTCCAGCAGCAGCTGAGAGTCCAGGAGGACCCCTGTTGTGTATGCATGTAATTCAGCTGCCACTTGCATTAGATTCAGCTGCCAGTTGTAGTGCAGCTGAAGGAGCTCAACTCACATGGCTCCAATCACCCAATCCGTAACTAGCACAGGAAACTTTCCCACCACAGGGGAACTATGTCAGGTATGCAGTACGTCTAAATGACGTCACTGGTACCACAACCAATGGGCACCTTTGGGGTGAAATTCAAATGCATTGTATCATATATAAGGAGGTATGCCTCCGCCATTACCTCATGTACAGATTGACCATGCTGCAATAAAGAAGTGTTTGGCCCACCTGCTGGCTCGTGTGCAATCAATCTGCCTACATCAAATTGGCGACGAAGGTGGGATAATGGCGTCCCACAGGGTCACCCTTGCTTTGTTCGATACCTCTCAGCTGGAGTCATGGGACCTCTACGAGGAACAGTTTCTGTACGCGATGGATGCGGAGAAAATCGAGAGCGAGGCACAAAAGCGAGCCTGTCTACTGGCTCAGTGTGGGTTGCCAACCCTGGAACTGGCAAGGAACCTCCTAATGCCGAGGGTACTCAAAATGGTACCCCTGGCTGAAATCCTCGCTGCTCTGCGGGCACATTTCTGCCCAAAGGTGTCCATGTTCCCTGCTAGATTGGCCTTTGGCCAGCGAGATCAATGACCTGGAGAAACTGTGGCAGAGTATGTGGCCGCACTAAGGCTGGCAGCCGTTCCCTGCCTGTGGGGAGCCTTCCTGGCTGAGGCTATGCGAGACCATCTCTTACTCGGCCTACAGGATGAAGAGGCTCAGCGGAAACTGTTGGCCCGGGATGAGGACATCATGTTTGAGCAGGTTTTGCGGGCTGCACAAGCTTCTGAGGCAGTAAAGGACAGAATACGGGCATGCAGGGCGAGAACCGCAGCCTCCGGAAACTCGACGTCCGCAGTGCAGGCCCACAGCTGTTCGTCTCGCAGGGAGCAAGAACCGAGAGCCGCAGCCGCCACCACATCCTCGTTGGATTCCAGTGAGAGTGACAGCAAACCAGAGGTCCAGAAGATGAGAAAAAGACCTTCCGAAAGGAGAGACACCGCCAAAGCAAGCCAACGCTGTGAGAGGTGTGGGGGCTCACATGACAGGGAAAAGTGCCCCTTCAAAAAGGCAGAGTGCCACAACTTCGGGCATTTGGGCCACATCACGAGGGTGTGCAGACAATGCAGAAGCTGAGACCCTGACCGGACCAGCTGCCATGGCTGAAAGGATGCCGCCATCCAGAAAGTGCATGCGGGGGACACCGTGGTGAGACGTGTGTCAGACCGGCGCACCCGTTTCTTTGTAAAGGTACTATTGCAGGGGGTCCAGGTGAAGATGGAGGTGGATTCAGGGACTGCCTGTTCCATAGTCTCACAGACTGAGTTTCTGCGAATACCTCCTAGGGACGGCCCCAAGCTGAGAGCCCTCAGAATGAACTTGCGGGACATTCAGGGAAATTACATCCCAATCCTGGGGGTGGGGGACTTCACTGTCTGTTTCAAAAACTTCACAAGGAAGTTGCCCTTGGTGGTTCTCAAGGGTGGGTCCAGTTGTCTCCTGGGGACCCAGTGGTTTGAACTGCTGGGCATTGCATTGGCTGGCATCAACGCCGTCCGAGGTGACTCCATCCAAGACGTGTGCAACACACACCCTGCGGTCTTCGAGAAAGGACTTGGGGAGTACAAGGGGCCTCCTGTGGACTTTGACATTGACCCTTCCGTTCACCCCGTACACCTCAAGCCACGAAGAGTGCCTTTTGCACTAAAGGACAAAATAGAAGCAGAATTGGATAAACTGGTGGGTCAGGGGATTCTGGTTCCTGTGGACTCCGCAGACTGAAAGACACCGATTGTAACTGCCATGAAGTCTAACGGGGAGGTTAGGATTTGCACTGATTACAAGTGTACTATCAATAAGGCAATTCGCCCCAATGCTTACCCAGTGCCGGTAGTTAGCCACTTGCTGGCCAAGTTACATGGGGGTAAATGCTTTGTGAAGTTGGACCTAGTGCAGGCTTACCAACAGTTAACAGTTACACCTGCGGCCGCAGCTGCCCAGATGATAGTTATGCACAAGGGTGCATTTAAGGTGACACGCCTCCAGTTCGGCGTGAACTCAGCCCCTGGAATATTTCAGGCACTTGTAGAATGCCTCCTTAAGGGTCTCCCCGGGGTGTTGCCATACTTTGACGATGTATTGATAACAACTGGGGATGAGTCAGAACTAGTCCAGAGGTTAGACTGGGTACTGTCTGTATTTGAGAGGGCTGGGTTATGCCTGAGAAGGGACAAGTGTGTATTTACGCAAATGAGGTAGAGTTTCTGGGGTTTCGGATCACCCCCAATGGGGAAAAGCCTTCGAAATCTAAGGTTGTGGCCATCCAGGATGCCCCCACACCAGCCACTAAGTCAGAGCTGCAGTCGTTCTTGGGGCTCCTAAACTTCTACCACTCCTTCCTCCCACAGAAGGCATCCGTGGCAGAGCCTTTACACCGCCTAATGAAAAAGGATGCAGTCTGGCGGTGGGGGAAGACTCAAGAGCGAGCATTCAGTGAGTTAAAGTGGCTCCTCTTTTCCAAGGCGATATTAATTCACTTCGACCCCAAGAAGCCCATAGTGCTTGTGTGTGATGCCTCACTGGTGGGGGTCGGGGCTGTCCTCTGCCACATGCTTGAGAATGGGAGGGAGGCACCGATTGTGTTCTACTCGAGATCTCTCTCGAAAGCGGAGCACAACTATGCCCAGACAGACTGGGAGGCCCTCGCGATCATCGCAGGGACAAAGAAATTCCATAATTTCTTGTATGGGAGGGAGTTCACCATTGTCACGAACCACAAGCCCCTCCTGGGAATCTTTGTCACAGCTAAGCCCACCCCACAGGTTTTGTCCCCTAGAATGTTACAGTGGGCGATCTTCCTAAATGCATACCAGTTCACGCTGGTGCATCACCCAGGGAAAGACATCGCTCATGCGGATGCGCTTTCCAAGTCTCCCTTGCCGGAGCTGCGGGAACCCGAGTGTGAGATTGAGCAAGAGCACCAGGTGCTGCTCATCGAGTCCTTCGAATCGCCCCCAATCGTGCCAGCGGATATCACCAAGGCAACCGCCAAAGACAAGGTTCTGTCCCAAGCATTGGCATGGGTAAAGAAGGGCTGGCCCATAACGTCCCCATCCAAAAAAACTTGCAACGTTCTTCAGGAAGCGTTTCAAGCTTTCACTCGAGAGAGGATGCCTCCTCTGGGGCCAGAGAGTAGTAATTCCCAAGGTTTTTCGAACCAAGGTGCTCCGTCTGTTCCACACAAGTCACCCGGGAATCGTGAAGTCAAAAGCCCTGGCAAGGAGCTACTTCTGGTGGCCCAACATAGATAAGGACATAGAGCAGTTGGTGGGCACGTGCGAGAGTTGCCAACACTCACGGCCCGAGGAACACAGGTTACCCCCCCCCCCCAAGGGAATGGGACATGACCTGCGGACAGTGGTCAAGGATCCACGTGGATTTCACGGTACCTTTCAGGGATACAATGTTCCTACTAGTGGTTGACGCGTTCTCAAAATGGCTGGAGGTCATCCCCATGCGAAACACGTCCTCCGAAGCCACCGTCAAAGACCTGAGGAAGGTGTTTATGTGTTTTGGTCTGCCTGATGTGTTGATTTCGGATAACGTGACCACTTTTACGTCCACTGAATTTCAGGCATTCCTCGAGCAGAATGCGATCAGGCATGTTACCACCGCCCCGTTTCACCCTGCCACAAACGGTCAGGTGGAACGCCTGGTCTGCACTACAAAGGAGGCACTGAGGAGCATGGGTCAAGGGAACATGGAGCTACAGCTCTGCAAATTCCTCCTGTGATATAGGGTCACTCCGTTAGCGTTGGGGCAATCCCCCACGGAGATCCTGATGCGAAGAAGGCTCTCAACATTGCTTGACTGCTTGAATCCTTCCAGGGTGGATAGAGGTACGAATGTGGCAGTAGATCAGAGGAAAGTGTTCGGGGCAGGTGACCAAGTTTATTGCAGAAACTATGTGAGCTTAGGGCCAGCGTGGGTACCCGGGGAAGTGGTGGAACAAACCGGGCCAGTATCGTACAGAGTCAAAACAGGTTCAGGGTTGCAGTGGCGGAGACACTCCCAATCCAGTGACAAAGACCCCCAATTTAATTCTTTGTTTCAGGATGGGGAGAGTTTTTGCGAGTGTTCCCCCACTCGTCCCAGTGAACAGCGGGGTTATGAGTTGTCCCAAAGGTCCCTTCATCCTCCCCTATTCAGAGACACCCCATCCCTGCCCTTGCCAGGATTTGATGGGACCCTGCAGTTCTCCCGGGGGGAAGGCTCAGGTGCAGCAGCACCGCTGAATCGGCTGGTCGACTGCAACGCATCGGATGGCCTTCACAATGGTTGAGGGACTTCGTCCCATCCTAGGGAGAAGGGATGTTGTGTATGCATGTTTAATGTCTTGCACGGGAGACAAAGAAGGAGTCGCAATAAGGACTAACACAGGTTTATTCTTTGGTGGTCAGGGTGAACCTGAGGTAATGGCGGAGGTACATCACATTATATACAGTAACGAAACACATTTGAATCTGGGTGCACGGTGGCTCATTGGCTGCCACCGTTGGGGGCGTCGACTTGAGGCACGCCCTCCCCTCTTCTGTAGTTCTTCATGCGGAGAAGTTCCCGCGGCTGTCCGTGATTTGGGGATTGAACCATGTGAGTCTGAACGCTCGCACCCGCCCTTAATGGGCGGCTCGCTCGCGTTCCTTTAGCAGCTGTGATACATTGTGATATGGGGCTGGTTACATTCATTTACTTAAAGCGACAGTGTCCTTGCATACACAACATCCCTCCCCCCTAGGATGGGACGAAGTCCCTTAACCATTGTGGCTTCCCGCACGTGCGCCTGGGGCGTGTGTCAGCTTGCCCTAACACAGGGGAGCCCGTGGCTCCTGGTTCCGCGCGGTCTTGTCCTGCAATGTAAGGTGGGGACTCGTTAGTGGTTCTGTGATGAGACTGCGGTGACCTTGCCTGTGGGGGCGGGAATGGAATGAACAGTTGGGAAGTGAACCCTTGCCTACCGCCTGCGGGGCCCGGGGACCCACCTAGCACGAACTTCGGGACTGACGATGAAACCCTCGTGGACCCGCTGTCTCCCACTGCCTGTTCGGGGGTCTGGGGAGCTGCGGCTGGCGAGGTTCCGCTGGCTGCCTGTCTTTGTGGCGCTTGTCTCTTGGGGGCCGGGACTATGGTGTACTCTAGCATGCCCGCGTTGCGGGGACTGGAGGTACCAGGGGCTGAACTGAAACCCCTCTTCTCGCTAGGACGGGTGGGGGACCACTCCGCTAACTCCCCCTGGTACGGGAAATCATAGTCAAACTCGTAATCCTGGTCATAGTCGGGGACAAACTGATTCCTCTCTTTAATTTCGCCCTCGTGCGCCTCCGTGTCTCCCCCTTGGGTAATGCGGGTGGGGGAGGACCCTAATGCTGATTTCCCCTCACTGGTGACCCTTTTTCAGAGCTGGTCGGCGTGCCGTCTCCACAGTAGCCCTGAGCTAGTCTCTACCCTGTAGGACACTGGTCCTGTCTGCTCGATGACCGACCCCGGTACCCACGCTGGCCCCGAGGCCGCGTAGTTCCTACAGTAAACCGGGTCCCCTGTGGCAAAGTTCTTGGAGTTCCCCCCCCCCTAAATTTATATTTCTCCCCTCATCCTCCACCCTGGACGGATCCATCCGGTCAAATAGCGTTGCCGGGCGTCTCTTCATAAGCAGCTCGGCTGGGGAGAATCCTGAAGCTAAGGGGGTGGTCCTGTAGCTGATTAGGAACTGGCACAGGTGTAGGTTCAGGTCGCCGGGGCCCATGCGCCGCAGTGCGTCTTTCGTAGTGCGCACTTGGCGCTCTACCTGACCGTTTGTGGCGGGGTGGAATGGGGCAGCCGTGATGTGCCTGATTGCGTTCCTCTCCATGAAGGTTTGGAACTCGGCCGATGTGAAGCAACTTGCGTTGTCGCTCACGAGGACGTCTGGCAGGCCGAAACACGCAAAGAGTTTACGCAACTGCTTTATGGTTGTCGCGGAGGAGGTGCTGCTCACGGGGATTACCTCCAACCACTTGGAGTAGGAGTCGACAACCAGTAGGAACGTTGCCCCACGGAAGGGCCCCGCGAAGTCGACATGGATACGGGACCACGGTCCGCGGGCCGTGTCCCACTCTCTATGGGGTAGCCGGGGCTCCTCGGGCCGGGAGCTCTGGCAGCTCTCGCACGTGCCCACTAGGCGCTCTATGTCCGCGTCTATCTGTGGCCACCAAAAGAAACTTCTAGCTAGGGCTTTGGACCGCACGATCCCTGGGTGACTGGTGTGCAGTAGCTTCAGCACCCTTGCCCTTAACTTTTCTGGGATAACCACCCGCTGGCCCCAGAGTAGACAGCCCCTTTCCAGGGAAAGTTCCACCCTGCGCCTACAGAACGGCTTGAACGGTTCCTCTGGGGAAGTAGTGGGCCACCCTTTCCTCACCCATGAGCTAACTTGGGCTAGGATCTTGTCGACCGCCGTGGCTTTGGCGAGGTCGGCCGGAACAATGGGGGGTGAGTCGAGGGACTCGATTAACATGACCTGGTGATCTTGCTCTACCTCGCATGCCGGATCCCCCATGCTGGGGAGGGGGGACCGGGACAGTGCGTCCGCGTCGGAGATCTCCTTCCCTGGGCGGTAGACTATCTCGTACTGATAAGCGTTGAGGAAAATGGCCCAACGCAACATCCTGGGGGACAGTATTTGGGGAGTGGGTTTGCCGGTAGTGAAGATTCCCAGAAGCGGCTTGTGATCCGTCACTACCGTAAACTCGCGGCCGTATAGAAAATCATGGAACTTTTTGGTCCCTGCAATTATGGCCAGGGCCTCCCTATCCGTTTGCGCGTAGTTGCGCTCAGCCTTTGAAAGGGACCTGGAGTAATATGCCACCGGGGCCTCCCGCCCGCTCTCTAACACGTGGCACAGGACCGCCCCCACCCCCACCGGGGACGCATCACATACTAGAACTACTGGCTTCCTTGGGTCAAAATGTGTTAGGACCGCGTCTGAGGAGAGGAGTGATTTCAGTTCTCGGAAAGCTTTCTCCTGTTTGTCCCCCCACCGCCAAACCGCGTCCTTTTTCAGTAAGGCGTGCAGTGGCTCCGCAACCGATGCTTTCCTCAGCAGGAATGAATGATAAAAGTTAAGGAACCCCAAAAACGACTGCAGCTCCGGCTTTGCGGTGGGGCGAGGGGCGTTCTGTACGGCTGCAACCTTGGACTCTGAGGGTCTGATCCCTTCTGGGGTTACTTTGAAACCTAGGAAATCAACCTCCCTCGCAAAAAACACACACTTGTCCTTCCTTAGGCGAAGCCCCGCTCTCTCGAAAACCGAGAGAACCCCATCTAGTCTTTTGGCTAGTTCTACTTCGCTCCCCGCTGTTATCAGCACATCGTCGAAGTATGGTAGAACTCCTGGAAGCCCCTTTAAAAGGCGTTCCACGAGGGACTGAAAAATCCCGGGGGCCGAATTCACGCCGAACTGAAGGCGCGTTACCTTAAATGCCCCCTTGTGCGTCACGATGGTCTGCGCAGCGGCAGCGGCTGGGGTCACTGAGAGTTGCTGGTAGGCTTGGGCCAGGTCTAACTTGGCAAAACACCTCCCCCCATGAAGTGTGGCCAGCAGATGGCTGACCACGGGTACCGGGTATGCATTTGGCCGAATGGCCTTATTAATCGTACATTTATAGTCTGCACAAATCCTGACCTCCCCGTTTGATTTAAGGGCCGTTACAATCGGCGTCTCCCACTCGGCCGAATCAACTGGAACCAAAATCCCTTGCCCCACCAACTTGTCCAGTTCCGCCTCGATTTTGTCCTTGAGTGCGAAGGGCACCCTCCTTGGCTTAAGGCGGATGGGCCGGATTTCTGGGTCCAACTCGAATGAAACTGGGGGCCCCCTGTAAGTACCGAGCCCCTTTTTGAAAACGTCCGGGTGTGCATTGCAAACGTCCTGCATTGGGTCAGTCTCAGTGGCGTGGATGCCGGACAGTTCTATTCCCAGGGGAGCAAACCACTGCGTTCCTAGGAGGCAACACTTCCCCCCCTTGAGGACCACTAGGGGCAGTCTTTCGGAGAAATTCTTGAACTTCACCTTGAACTTCCCCACCCCCAACACCGGGATCCCGTTTCCCTGAACGTCCCGCAAATGGGACCGCATGGCCCGCAGCTTGGGCCGGGCCTCTGGGGGAATGCGCATGTACTCCCGCTGGGACAGTATGGAGTAGGACGACCCTGAGTCTATCTCCATTTTTACGGGGCGCCCCTGCAACTGTACCTCCACGTAGAATCGCCGGTGCTCCAGGGCCACGCGGCGTACGTCGTCCTCGCCGTGGACGGTGGAAACCTTCCTGGAACCGGCCGCCTTCCGCTGGTGGTGTTGGGGATGGCTGGAGCCGCCTTTGTCCTCGGTTCGCCCGCGCCTGCATACTCGGGCGATGTGTCCTTTTCGACCGCAGTTGTGGCACTCGGCCTTGCGGAAGGGACACCTCGTGCGGTCGTGGGCCGCGCCACAGCCGTCGCAGCGGCGGTCTTGCCGCTCTCGGTGTTGCCGCCGCTCCCCACGCTTCCGCACCTTCTGGACGCCGTCGTCATCGCTGGTGTAGGAATCCGCCGTTACGGAGGAGTCGTCGGAGGCTTCTGGAGTGCCGGCGGGCGACTTCGGTGCCCGCCAGGCTGCCCTCGCCGGAGTCCGCCGGGCCGCTTGGACAGGGGACTTGGCCCGCTTGGACGTTGTGCCACGGGCCTTGAACACCTTGACCCCGCTCCTGGCCGCCTCAGCCGCTTGCGCCTCTCGCAACACCTCATTGAACGAGAGGTGCTCGTCGCGGGTCATGAGCTTCCGTTGTAGCTCTTCGTCCCGCAGGCCGCACAGCAGGCGGTCTCGCAGGGCCTGGTTCAGATCGTTCCACTTGCAGTGCACAGCCGCCAGCCTGAGGGCCGCTGCGTAGTCGGACACGGACTCGCCTGGGCGCTGGTCTCGCCGGTGGAACGCGACCCGGGCCGGAAAAATCGACACTGGGGGCTGGAAGTGTGCCCTCAGCAGCTCCAGGAGCTGGTCGATCGGCACGGCTTCAACCTTCTTTGGCGCCACCAAGTTCATTAGGATGCGCAGCGTGGCCGGTCCCACCTGGGCTAGGAAATGGGAGCGTATCAACGCGTCGTCGTCGACACCGGCTGCTTCCATTGCGTGCCGAAACTGGCACTCGTAGAGCTCCCACTGCTCAGGCTCGCTGACGTCGAACTGGTACGTCTTGACTCTGGGATTCGCCATAATCCCACCTTCATCGCCAATTTAATGTCTTGCACGGGAGACAAAGAAGGAGTCGCAATAAGGACTAACACAGGTTTATTCTTTGGTGGTCAGGGTGAACCTGAGGTAATGGCGGAGGTACATCACATTATATACAGTAACGAAACACATTTGAATCTGGGTGCACGGTGGCTCATTGGCTGCCACCGTTGGGGGCGTCGACTTGAGGCACGCCCTCCCCTCTTCTGTAGTTCTTCATGCGGAGAAGTTCCCGCGGCTGTCCGTGATTTGGGGATTGAACCATGTGAGTCTGAACGCTCGCATCCGCCCTTAATGGGCGGCTCGCTCGCGTTCCTTTAGCAGCTGTGATACATTGTGATATGGGGCTGGTTACATTCATTTACTTAAAGCGACAGTGTCCTTGCATACACAACAGCATGTAATTCAGCTGCCGCTTGCATGAGATTCAGCTGCCAGTTGTAGCGCAGCTGAAGGAGCTCAACTCACATGGCTCCAATCACCCAATCCATAACTAGCATGGGAAACCTTCCCGCCACAGAGGAACTATGTCAGGTATGCAGTACGTCCAAATGACGTCACTGGTACAGCAACCAATGGGCACCTTTGGGGTGAAATTCAAATGCATTGTGTCATATATAAGGAGGTACGCCTCCGCCATTACCTCATGTACAGACTGACCATGCTGCAATAAAGAAGTTTTGGGCCCACCTGCTGGCTCGTGTGCAATCAATCTGCCTACATGAAAAACCCCATGTTGTGCACTTGGTCTGTCTGGAGCAAAACTGATATGACTGGCTTTAGAACAAGGGCAACCTTTACCTTTGGTAATTTCAGGGTACAGATGACTTTGTCACATTGTGCACAAGTTGTGTGCACCCCAACATCACCTTTAATCAGTGGTGATTTGCCTTTAATCTGTGGGGATATGATTTGCTGCTGCTCTGCATACATGAGGAGCCACACAATAGATTAACAAACTAATGAACTATAAAGGATTGTGACATTAATAGTCTGGCTCACAACTTGCAAATTAAAAACTGTGGTTCCTTTATTGAGTTGATCCATCTCATGTGCCTCTTTTCCAATGGCCATCTCAATTTCCCAGGATCATTGTTGTTTCCAGTGAATCATATCTTCTCGTGGTGTGACTTCAGCTACTATATACAACCTACACATTTGTCTTTTTGGTGGGAAACAATCAGCTGTAAAACAGTTCTCCAATATTCCATTTCAAATGAGCTGATTGTTTTCTTTTCAGCTTTTCTTGACTGTCCAGTTTTTACATCTATACATATTAATTTTGAATAGCATAATATAGATTGTATTGTTATATGAATGCATTGTTAAGTTAGTTTCTTCAAGCTAGTCCTTTTGTCTTCTTCACGTGTTATCCTGTCATTTTCTTCTTCAACTTTCATCTGTAGTTGTTTTAAGTCACTGCTATTTGGTGTCATCAGCATATTGCAGATCACTGAATTTTCTTCCACCAATTTTCATTCCTCCTTCATGTAAGTTGCATCCTACTTTCCATATGATGTGAGTCATAAGTAAATAGAATAGATAAATATTTAATTAAAAAAATCCTGAACTAGATACAGTACGGTACTGTAATACTGTATGTTTTTCTACAGTGCCTTACCAGATCTGGCCACTAGAGGCCACTGACTGCAAGGTGATATGTATAGAGTTCACTGTTCCATCGAAATAAACACAGAAACAAAATGAATATAACAAGCTACATAGAAAATACGGGCTATGAATCTTAGAACTACTGTACATTTCATAGTTGGTCCTTCTTTCCTATATTTTTCAGAACTAGGGTTACCATAATTCCCTCTCACAAAAACGGGACAGAAGTAAAGGTTGCCCTTGCTCAAAAGCCAGTCGTATCTGACTCTAGGGTTCAGTGCTCATCTCTGTTTCAAAGCCGAAGAGCCAGCGCTATCTGCTTCTGCAGACGTTTCCGTGGTCATGTGGCAGGCATGACTAGACACCGGAGCGTTTGAGAAATTTAATTGCTAATTGCCAGGCGAGGCCATCCACACATGCTCAGAGGCCCTCTTGATGTCCCAACATTCCACAAGTGGCCCAAGCGAAGATTGCTTTCTGGGGGGGGGGGGGAGCGAGAAAACCAGGTCCTGTGGCTTGGCGTCCAAACCTGAGAGTGAACGCATGGAGTAGGGGAGGGGGTGCGCTCCTCACCACCATCCTCCACCATCCCCATCTTCCCCCCCACTCCCAGCAGCAGGAGCCTTGGATGCAAAGGGGCAGGGGGGGAGACAGGGAGGAGGAAATAAAACCCCAGCCACAGGCATGTCTAGACACCAGAGCACATGGAACGCTGTTTACCTTCCCACCAAACTTGGCCCCTATTTATCTACTTACCATTTCTTGCTTTTGAACTGCTAGGTTTGTTTGCAGGAGCTGGGACAAAGATCCGAGCTCATTCCATCCTGCAGTATTCAGTCAAACTGCTGCTACACACAGATGACGAGACGCCACAAGAAAAAGCTGTGTCCCCCCCTCCTTGTTCGCCAAGCTGCTGCCACCTGCTGGTCATTCCAATAGAATTGCAAAAAAAAATTCCGTGTTTTTTTCTTCCAAATCAAGTGGTTTGAAAACCGTGAATTTTCAGTGTTTTGTATGGAACCGTGAGGGGCATATGGCAACTCTACTCAGAACAGATATCTGTAAGACAACACCATTATTTATGCAGTTTTCAGACACTATCCAATTACTGTAGTCCCTTTTTCAAAAGAGAACTCTGCAACTTAAAATGGGCAAGGAGACTGCTGTGGCTCAAGTGGTTAAGACACTGAACTTGACAACTGGAAGGTCAGAAGCAGTTGTGGGATTCATTTTTTTACTACCTACTCTGTGGGCGTGGCATAGTGGGAGTGGCCAGGGGGAAAGCCCTGTGTTATTACAAAACTTGGATGGGCGGGGCCAGCCAGAATTTCTGCTACCGGTTATGGCGAACTGGGGCGAACCTGCTGAAACCCACCACTGGTCATCAGGTCATCAGGGACCTGAGTACTGCATTATGGAAGGAGCTCCCATCTCTGCCAACCTAACAGTTGAAAAACAAGAAATTGCAAGTAGATAAATAGGTATCACTTCTGTGAGAAGGTAAACAGTGTCTTGTCATGCCTGCCAAATGTCCACAGAAACGTCTGCAGATGCAAACAGCACTGGCTGGCTGCATCTGAGCCCTAGAGAAGGACACAACTGGCTTTTGAGCAAGGGAGACCTTTACCTTTTAATATACAATAGCAAGAGCTAATTCTAAGGTAGAACTGCGCATGAAAAATGCATCATGACTACAGTATTCTAAAAGAGCTGTACATGCATAAATAGAATTATCCTCCTATTATTTATCTTGATTCATTTGTTTTCCTGACCTTTGGCTTAACTTATTCTCTTTACAAATGGCTGAGGTTTTGAATCACACAGGTTGGTATGTGAAGAGAGGTGTAGATGTCTCAAAGCCAATGAGTAGCCACTAATATATTGTACTGAGCATCTATGTGATGGTGAACCTTTTAGAGACTGAGTGCCCAAGGAGGAGGAGGCGGCATGCCCAACCACCCTGTGTGTGTGCCTGACCCCACCCTCACGCATGCACCGCCACCTCCTCCGCCTCCGAGGAGGGGTGGAAGGGGTGTGTCTGGTCATATCACCTTGCCCCCGCTGCCAACTCCCAGGCAGGATTTCTCTCTCCCCTCTTGCCTCCCCATTGACAGAAGGAGAAAGTTGGGTGGGGAAGTGGCACTTCCATTGGTGCCAGCTGGGTTGGGCAGGGCTTGCCCACTATGGCACACGTGCTCACAGAAAAGCCTCTGTGTGCCACCTTTGGCATGTGTGCCATAGGTTCGCCAGTACTGATCTATGGGTCCTTATAGCTGTGCATAGTGAAATTATTCAGAAACAGTGACAGAGTTATTCTTGCCTTTGTTTTAAAATTAGATGTGTTCAGTCATCTACTCTGATCTACATAACTAATTTATTCAGAGTTATTCTGATACATAAATCGTAATAATACACTCATTTCTAGAAGGCTGCCTATGGTGGAAAAAAATGTGCATCTATTATAAGCTTTAGTGGTGTGTTAAGAATGGAGAGTTTTACAGAGGCATATGATTTAAAGACATCTGAAAAGACAGCATCAGCTTCGGAAATGTAGTTACAGTCTGCACTTGTATGTGAAAAGCTTTAAGGTTTTGTGTGTGGATTTTAACAAAAAAATGATTTTCTTCTAATTATACTCATCATCTACTCTGGATACACACACACACACACACACACACACACACACACACACACACATTTTTTTATCCAATCACATTGTGCATATTGTCTATTTATTGGGAAGCTAGTATGCTGGTAAAATCCCCTGATATTGCTAAATGTCTCCTTGCAATTTAGCATTATAGAATTTTTGTGCACCAAATATGCCACTAGAGGGAGGAAAATTGCTTCTTTTGTTTTAAAGTACATAGAGATCCTCAAAAAAAGCTGAGGTAGCCAGGCTGCCATGTCAGTTTTATAAGGCTTATTAGAATGTTACAAAAATGAATGAGTGGGATGTTACCAAAAGCTGTTGAGGATTAGGAGAGATGACTTGACTGAAGCTGGAATAATGTTGAAATTTAACATCAAATGTCTTTGATTTTAAGGAGATTTTGCAAAGATAGGACTCATTAAGTATTTGGAAGATTTTGCTAGAGTACATATTATTTTTCTGACTTTTAACAAAAGTTTGGCCGAATACAGGCATTACAATTAAAATACTTTTTGGAACTGAGATCTGCAGTACATCTATGTTTCTGTTTCATGCTCTCAGAGTATATTACTATCTCGTACTCTGATGTGGTTAGTGGAGAAAAGAACAAAGAGAAAAATCATTTGTTTCAGACTCGGGGAACAAAGCTTTCTTCAGGTTTGAGGAAGCCCTCTGCATACTCTCTTCTAGTAAGTAGGGTGGTGTGCGAACAGTATTCACATATGTTTTACAGAAAAAGAGAAGGAGATAAATGCCACTTGCATGACAAGTTTCATCTGCCGAAATGGACAAGAGCCCTACCCTCATCCCTTTTCTATGGCCATCCTCCTGGTAAGCCCTCTTCTATGTTGATTTGCCAAAGTACTTCTCATACAATGTCTCAGGAGGCATCATACAAAAGTTAAACCAAAGGTGGCCAACCTTGACACTCTAGGAGTTCCTGGACTTCAATTCCCAGAAGCCCGGGTCAGCACACCAGCTGATCAGGGCTTCTAGGATTTGATGTTCAAGAACACCTGGAGCACCACGGTTGGCCACCCCTGATTTAAACAATAGCTTTGGCTTGCCCAGTTCAGGAGGCCCCATACATTGGTCCCAAGGAGTAAGGAATGTAATTTACTTCTGAAATCAGTGAGTGTTGTTGGCCTCATTGGAGATTTTTTTCAAGGATGGGGAAGAAAGAAGGAAGGGACCTTGGTTGTGGACTTTCCAACCTTTCAAGGTGAGTTGAAGAAACACCAATTTCACTGATTAAGCAAGGCAGGGACAAAGGCATGGGATAAAGCATTAAAGAGGGTGAGAAATGCAATGAGGAAGGCATTCCAACAGCTTACCTCTGTTCCTCACTCATCTCTCAAGGGTGTTTGAACAGTCAGGGTGCACTTGCTGGGTTCCCTTTTGCTATTTTGCTTCCGGCTTGCAAAACCACAACCCAGAGCTGTGCAATGCCATTACTGTACTTAATCTGATTTAAAATGGTAGCTATTTGCAGTAACATTGCTGTGTAAGGTTTATATTAAAAATACAGCTCTAAAAGGCAAATAGTTGAAAATTCAGTTTGGGTGATGACAGACATGCTACAGTTGCCAATGGCAAAGCTGGGAAGTAACCATGAAAGCTGGATCACCCTCAATGATAATAGCATACACACCCAAGTCCCTGCCATAGAGACAACACGTGGGGGGGGGGGGGACAAACTAGGTCAGCAATATATATCTATACCTATAAAATGGTGCGTTAACCGTTGGAATGTGACAAAGGATGTTGCACCAGGCCCCAGTAGCCCCGTCTGAGCCTCCGTGCACTCACCCGAATGGGGTTCGCAGGTAACTGTCGGGTTGAAATTTTCACCCGGGGGGCAGGAGCCCCCCGGACGCAAACAAAAAAAGGGAACTTCAATTCCCAACATTCCTTGTGCCGCGCCAGAGCCAATCAGGCTGAGCGGCACGGCAAAAGGAACAGCCAGCATGGCCCGTGGAAAAGAAAGCCCCACCACCTTTGCCCTTCCTTCCCATGGGCCAGCCAGCATGGCCCGTGGAAAAGAAAGCCCCCCCACCACCATTGCCCTTCCTTCCCACAGGCCAGCCAGCATGGCCCACAGAAAAGAAAGCCCCACCAAAAAAAGTAAACACAAAAACACAAATCAAAAACACTCAAAAACAAAAATCCAAAATCCAAAAAGGAAACACAAAACAGCCAAAAACAAACAAGAAAAAACACTGAGACCCCCCCAAAAAAACCCCAACCCCCCCAAAACAAACAAACAAACAAACCAGAGAGCTTACCATAAGACGTCTTCTCTCCATGAGGACCGGAACTCAAATGAGAAAATAAAGAAAATACTTACCGGAAGCGACACCCAGAGGACAGAAGAGAAAAATTGTAGAGAGGAAGAAAAGCTCACCACCCCCACCCAGAGGCCACAAGAGAAAAAACATTCAAAAATATTGAAACTAATAAGATTAATTCCCAAATTAATCAAATAAGTTATAAAAACATTCAAAAATAATCACACTAATCTCAAAAAATACCAAAAAACCCAGAAATCACTTTTCACTCAAAAAAATGCGTAAAAATAAAGATTTAAAAAACCAAAATTAAATTTTAAACTAAAAAAATTAATTTACATTAAATAAATTAAAGTAAAATAAAATTTGCATAAACATAAAACAAAAACCTTCAAAAACCAATTTAAAGAGCCCGGCACTGAGGAAGCCGGCACGAAAAAAATAAAATAAAAAATAAAACACACACTGGGAGCGCAAGTCTGCCGCAGGTGGACGCAGCCACAAAATCAATGAAACCCTTTACTATCCAACACAATTTTAAAAAGCCCAGCACCGCCGGGCAAAATATGCTAGTATATATATATATATATATATATATATATATATATATATATATATATATATATATATATAGAGAGAGAGAGAGAGAGAGAGAGAGAGAGAGAGAGAGAGAGAGAGAGGTGTTTGTTTGTGGGTCCCATAAAGGCATCTTAAATGTCAGGGTCCCGAGCCCCTTGGGGTGGAGTATGCCCCACCCCCAATTGATCCATTTCCCAATGATCTGTTGCTGAAAGAGCTGGCTGATGTCACCTGGCCAACAGAGCTGGTGATATCACCTTTTCATCATTTGCCTTTCCCTCTGTGCTCAGCTGTAGTTTTCACAGTAGGTGGAAGGCAAATGTGCATGTGAGATCAGCACTATGGGGGACACCATCAATGGTGAAGCAGGAAGGAAGGGAGGAGTGACTCACATACAAAACTATACGTACCCAAGCGAAGCTGGGTAACCAGCTAGTACCAAAATATAAAGGGAGACATGACTAGTTTACTAGATGCACCACATGCCCCAAAAACGAACACATGCAGTAAAGAAGAGGGAGGGGGGCAGTGTAGATTGGACAGTTGCCCCCACACATGAATGCATTCCCTACAAGGAAATGTAATTGCCAGTGAGCAGCTGATTGTTGCTGGTGCAGAATACAGCACTGGCTATATATTGAAAGAAATAAAACTAAAATATATTTTAAAAATCCCGATAGAACATAATAATAATAATAATAAATGCCTATCAATAACATCAAAGCTGCCATAGGCACATGAAAAGGGAATAGCTTCATCCTGGTACACTAAGACATCAAAAGATGCTGAAACTTTCACATACAGCTCAGAGAAAGCAATGCTGAGGGATAGAAGAGACCATCTACTATGATGATTAGTGGCTTCCATCCCCCAAAGGGGTTCAGGGAGAATGAAAGGAAAGAAGGGATTTCGAGAAGCACTGATTTGCAACTGGGATGAGATGACACCATCTTCAAAGCTGCTGTTGAATAAGAGTGTCTTGCTGGCTTCTCGTGAACCAGAGATCAGTCTTTTCAGAAAGATGGCGGCTATGCTGTTTGGAGCCTATTGGGAGGCACATATTCCAGCTGCTTGCACAGAATGGTGCTTGCTGTGATAGATGGCTTCTTCTTGTGTCATATCTGATTGCGAATATTGGCTATCCTCATGGTGATCAGCCATGAAGACTGTCCTAAGAATATAATGCAATGGTCTTTCATCTGCCTTCTGCACTGCAGCATAATCCAGTTCCGCAAGTCACTTTCTGGTCCTGAGCTCTTTTGGCACACAAAGTCCTCATCATCCCAGGCCAGTATTGATGAAGCTGCTGCCCTCCATCAAAATGGTTTCAAGTGGGATTCAATCCACTTGGGGACCATCCCCCTCCCTGTGGACTTTGTCACCCAAGACTATTAGTCCTCAAGGTTGTCAGTTTAGTCAATTGCCGCCTGACAATCAGCGTTGAATTGCTGGCATAGGATCTATTTTATTACCATAGCAGGATAACTTTGCCAGACTGGGTTATAGATGGCAGTTGTAGAAAAACCTTTGCAATGGCAGCTAGAGAGTCTGAAAAAATTGATTGTGACATTGCTTTATTCATCAAATGTGCATGCTCATTCATACTAGGCCTTTTCTCTGAGAAACAAATGCCAAAGTGGTGTGGTGTGGTGTGGTGGTGCAAGTATCTAGACCAATAAACTAATTCTAAGTTTCAGTTACTAAGTATTGATTGAGTTGCTGTGAGCCCTTAGATCAGGGCTTGGACATTTGTAGCTTTTCCAGCCCAAATCAGCACAGCCAATGACAAACAATGACAAGAGTTGCAATTCAGTATTTAGAGACCAAAGTCCTGTGTTAGTCCTTCCTGCGACTCCTTCTTTGTCTCCCGTGTAAGACACCAAAGTTCCTCACTCCTGTTTTTAGATTATTATACTCATGTCACTAAAGGGATGCTTCACTTCTATACTACTAAAGCAGAGGTTTTCAACCTTTTAAAGCTGGGGGCCAGATCCCACTCCCTCAGACTGTTGGCAGGCTGGACTGGTGTCCTGCCCACCACCACCTTCGGTGGCACAACCATCCTGAGCCCCCGCCATTCCCCCCTATGCCTCCACTACCACCGCCAACACTCCCCCACATGCCACCAGTCCAGCCCGCCAACACTTCCCCACACGCTGCAGCCGTCATCGTCAACACTCCCCCCGCACACCACCAGTCCAGCCCGCAAACACTCCACACACACTTTGATGTTTGCAGATTGATACGCAGTAGGCAGCAGTCATAAGGCCAAACACATCTTTATTTTAGGGTAAGCAATCTGAACATGAGGTAATGGTGGAGACGCAGCTCCTTTTATACAGCATAGTACATTTTAAACTGGTTACACGGTTGCTCATTGGTTACTGTATTCGTGACGTCATTGTGACGCACTGCATTCTTCATCAGGTCTGCCTGTGGCGGGAATATCTCCCATGGCTGACTGTAATTGGATAACTTGTATCATGTGGGTTAATCGCTATCAGCTGCTTCTCGATACCAGCTAGAGGCAGCGGTAGCTCATTGTAACTGTTGCGATACACCGGGTTACATTGTTACATTCTATCTAAAATGCATAGCATTCCATGCATAACACACACACACACTGCCAACGCCAACGCTTACCTGCTTACTGGCCTGCCATGGGTGAAGGAGAGGTCCTAACAGTCTTTGCCTGTGCTCAACAGGAGTGGTATCTGGGAGGGCCGCAGGAGTCCGTGGGCTTCTGCTGTTTCCACTTCTGCCACCGTTACTGCCATCCTTTTCCCTTTCACCTGGCTTTCCATGTCCCTAACACTGATCCGTAGCAGGGCAGATGTTGTAAGCCTTTGCACAACATCTGCCCTGCTATGGAGCAGTGTTAGGGGGAAAGGGCAGAGATGTTGGCGAGAACAAGGGCGCGGGTTGGATGGAACCATCTCTAAAAGGTTTGCCATCACTGTTCTTGCTGATCAAAGTTATCAAAACAGTGTTAAGTCAGTGAAATGTATTTTGGAGCTGACCTAAATTCAAATCATAATTCTGTCCTTACTGTAATTTGCCTCAAGTAAAACGAGATACTTCCCAAAAACAAAAGTAAGAACAGCAAGGCATTGAAATTCAACAACTTAATTATTCAACTGTATATTCTGTTGCTTGCAGGGTTCATGAAGGCTTCATTAAAACCACACATTTCAATGGTAGATGCTAGTTGTTAACGCAGATAGTAGGTGTGGCCAGCTTGGAGTTTAAAATGCAAATGTTAGCAAATCACACACAAAAAAGTAAATGACGGAAGAAATATTGTACATAATGGAAGAGAGATGAAAATGGAAAAATGAAGATGTCGACTGTCAAGAGACTACATGGGGTAGTGGAGGAAGGTCTACTCTGGCATCCCAGCTGCGCGGCTTCCTTCATCCAGGTTAGTTCTTAGGCTGCCAGCATGTCTTGGTTATGGGGCCATCCCTCTACTCTGCCTGTATCTCTGCTTCCTGGCTGGATTAAAAAGGAGGGTTTGCTTGGGCAAATTTGTGCGTACACCTGTCCTTCCTTCTTGGTAGGTGACCTCAGCAGTAGCTTGCTCTCCAAATGCTTCACCTAATCCTTGGAGCAAAGGACTGAATTTGATTTCCTTGGAGTACCCAATGAACCCATTGACTCAAAATTGGATTTTTAAGATTTTTTTTTTACTTTATTAAAAATAATAATAACAAGGTGGAACAACACAGGGAAAAATAGAATAAATGTACATGAGGGAAGACCCATGAGGTCTTGTACCACTATTTCTCTTTAAACCCCCTTTCTCCATCTCTTGTTTTACCTATCCCTTCTCATGTTTTCCCCTTCTCCTCTCCTTTCCCGTACATCCTTTTATCTTTTTTCATTTTGTCTTCTCCTCTTCCCTTCTCTTCTCTTCCCTTGACTTTTGCTATCTTTTTTCTTTTCTATCCTCTCTCCTCTTCTCTACTTTCTTTTCCTCCTACTTCTGTTCACTTCTTTTCCTCTTTTTATTTCACTTTCTTCCCTCTTCTCCATTTACCTTCTTATCTCCTTCTTCCTTTCCATTCTTTAGCTGTCTCTCCTCTCATTATTCCTCCTCATGTGTCTTTCTTTCCCCCAATCTCATCCTTTCCTGAAAGGAGGGAGAAAAGAGAGAGATTATATGTGAGGAGGTGCTTCCCAATATGTTGTGAACATCCTCCTGTCAGGGATGATGGTAACCCAGGTCTAACCATTTTCTCTGCAATCACTCTTGGTATTTCACGTGTAGCCCTAGTCTTATTTTAACTTGTAGATTCAGGTAGATTCAGATTCCTTGTAGATTCAGGCCAATACTGTATATCAATGACAATCATCATGATTCAACAAAAAGTCCTTTAATAAGGGGCACAATTCAGCCTGTGTTACCTCATCATCAGGCAAGTTACATAACTGATCTTGCCATCAACAAGTTCATATAAAGAAGCCTAAGTGGGACTTTTGTTATAAAGCTTAGTGATACAATGCAGAAGTAGACAGATTCATTGGACAAATGTCTTGAGAACTATGCCTTGGTAGTTTTCAAAGAAGTAACCGTGTTAGTCTGCTTCTGCATGTATAATAAAAACACATCAAAAATAAAAAAACAAGTCTATTTCTGTTACTAAAAGCCTATTACTAAGCATGGCAAATTGTATTAGAATAGGCCTACTGAAACTGGGGATTTGGTGTGTCAGCTCCTCTTTAATTCCACTGATTAAAATGGGCCTGCTTTAACTGACTTACTTAGAGTAGGCCCATTTGAATCAATTGAATTTACAGAGGAGCTGACTCACTAAATCCCCATTGATTCAGTGCCTCATTCTAGTGTTATTTACTATGCTAAACAAAGGAATGTTTGATTAATGTAGGCTTTTAGGGAATGCATTCTACTTTGTCAGATAAATGAAGTGTTTAAATGCAAATATATATTGCAGGGTGGGGATCCAGTAAAGATGCATGCAGGCATCAAACATGAGATATCAAAGCAACAACAGCATTATTAAACGCCAGGAAATAGCTCTGAGAATGTAAATTACATAAACATACTGACATAACTAATACAGTTAAAGATGTAGAGCAGGCTTTTTTAAGATGCAAAAATGTAGAGCTGTGGGAGTAGCTTGAATTTTTCTAATTAATGTCTGATTGCTTGGTCAGAACCAATAACTTTGTCTACATAAAATTATGAAGAAAATCTGGTTATTAATATATACCGTGAGCTAAGAATCCTTGGTCCTGAATTAATGCCTTAGATAAACTCTGGAATTTACTGATGAAATTTTCCTCCTTTATTTCCCTGTCCAGTCTCCTGTTTCTAAAAAACAGTCCCTTTCATGTCTTTTATTGGGTGTCCTAAAAAGCTAAATATTTTGAAACTGGCTTTTGTGGATTATGTGTTTTAGATCTAAGATTTCTGTCTGTGCATTTTCTTGGGTAGAGATTGTCCTGTTTTCTTAGGACATCTTAAAATATGACTGCACTGTATTCAGAATAAGCCATGGAACACTGATGGAATTTCTTCCTTATTAGATAGGAAATTTTGATGAGGGGGAAAACATTGTTTTCCCCTCTAGAAAAAGCAAATTAGAGATATAAACAAACAAACAAAAGAAATACTACCAATGGCCCCGAAGTAGAAGTGATAGTCAAGTCATTTTATAGTCAAACTTGAAAGTCCTCCCCCCCCCCCACTTTATGGAGAATGGAACTGTCCTCTCATCTTTGTTGGTGGGATTATCCTCCAACTGGTTGAGTGGGCTTCTAGTCACCTGTCATCCAAAGTTTCATTCCAGATAGCATTTCCAGAGATGTAGCACAGTGTTGAACACTGTTGGGCACATGCTGAAATACAGCGAAGGAGAAGTGTCTTCACTTGCACTGTTCTGCCTTCAAAGCAATTGTGCGGACTGAGCCTAGAGAAAGAGCTGCCATGCTGGCAGAAGCAAAGAGGAGGACTTGTTTAGAAAAGGAGGAAACCTATTCATGGTCTCCTCCAAAATGTAATCTGGAATAAAAAGGGAATAACAGGCCTTGCCCTGTCACAGCATCATTCTTCCTACACACTTTTCAGCCTTCACAGGCCAATGATAAGGAAGATGTTCTAACCATGGTGTTTTGCTCAACCTACTATTCCTTTCTTACTTAGAGGCTCTTGCTACAAGACTGCAGTAACTGACTAGTGAGGCCCAATCAGCAGCAGGGAGTAAAATGCAGAGATCAGATCACACAGAGAGAGGGGGGGGGGGAGTTGTAATTACTGGGGAAATACCTGACTGACAAAATCAAACCTCTGCTGGATAAGTATCAGGCATTTTATAAGTAGGATCCATTCCAGGAAGATACTGCTGAAGCTGGGGAAGAACTGAGGCAGGCTCTCTCTGAAAATCAGAAATCACGGTGGTGCACATTAGTTGAGAACCTGGATCTGAAGCAGAACAGTTAGAAGAGCTTGAAAACTCCTTAAAAATTTGGGTGGAGATTTAACCCAGCCACAGCAACACTATACTGGAGTAACAGCAGACCAAATAGCTAGTCAGCTCACTGGTCAAGGAACAACATTAAAGGAGGATATAGCTGAAGAACTCGACCTCCCCTACGTCACCTTGAGAATTCTGAATAGGATGAAGTTTGGAGTCCCTAAATGCAAGACCAACATGCTCAAGTAGGGGCTGCTGCCAAAAAACAACATGCTGTGCGAATGTGGAGCAATATAGAACTCGGCTCATTTACTGGTCTGTCAATTACCTGCCAGAAACATGCACTGATGAGGACTTAAGTTTGGCCAATGGCAAAATCAAGAAAGTGACTTCATTTTGGCAGTCCAGGGTTACATCGGGACACGAAAGAAAAAAGACCGGGGGAAGGCTACATATTTAATTCCTCTTGAGTTACATTCGTATTAGCTGTTGTTACATCTCATCAAGTCACCTCTCACTTATGGCAACCTTATGAATGAGTGACCTCCAGAATTTCCTGTCCTCCATAGCCCTGCTCAGCTCTTGTAAATTCAAGAGCTTCTTTTATGGCATAAATCCATTTCAAATTTAGTCCTCTTTTCCTGCTGCCTTTGGCTCCTCAGCGTTCCCTCTCTTCGGTTCGTCACGAGCTTATGAAGCCATCCTTTGAGCTTTGGCTATGGCAGATGCCCAGCTGTTGACAACCAAGACATCCTGGAGGCTACAACTTCTTCTTTTTTATATAATTTTTTATTGAATTTTAAACAATAATAATCTTAACCTATAAAACCAAGGGTTAACCGTTGGAACTTGCTATAGGTTGCTATGCCTCGCCCTACTTGCCTGCACTCATCCTTTGTGCACACGGCCGATCTGGGTCCGCAGGTCAACAAAGGATTGAGAAAACAGGCAGTGGGGCAACAGCCCCACAAACGCGAAAAAAGGGAAACAACTTCCTTTCCCAACATTCCTTGCACCACGCCGCGCCAGAGCCAATCAGGCTGAGAGGCTCTCGCACGGCGCGGCGCAAGGAACGTTCGGAAATGCGCCACAGCCAATCAAAAGAAAACCATTTTAAAAAATGCAGCACAAACACAAAGCACAAACCCATAACTACAAGCCCCAGGTGTTGTGCTCTACTGGCTCCCCTGGGGTTGAGAGGGTTGGGGGGGACCAAAGGAGCCTGTCACCCCAACCCTCCTGACCCCAGGGGATCTGGCAGAGAGGGGATTCCCCTCCACACACACACACACACACACACACACCATATTAAAGAGAAGAAACCAAGCGGTTACTTCTCTTTAAAAATGGAGTGGGGGGGGGAATCCCCCTCTCGATGGCTCTCCTGGGTCCGGAAGGGTTGGGGAGACAAACCCCTTTTCTCAACCCAACCCTCCCAAACCCAAGGAAGCCAGCGGAGAGGGGGATCACCCCCCTGATATTAAAGGGGAATCCCCAATTGAGATTTCCCTTTTAATATCAGAGGTAGCCTGGATTCAATCCCCTCTCCTGGGTCCCATGAGTCTGGAAGGTTTGGGGGGACAAAAGGAGCCTGTCTCACCAACCCTCCTGACCCCAGGGGACCTGGCAGAGAGGGGATTCCCCTCCCCACACACACACATGCCCCATATTAAAGAGAAGAAACCAAGCGGTTACTTCTCTTTAAAAACGGAGGTGGGGGGGGGAAATCCCCCTCTCGATGGCCCTCCTGGGTCCAGAAGGGTTGGGGAGACAGACCCCTTTTCTCAACCCAACCCTCCCAAACCCAAGGAAGCCAGCGGAGAGGGGGATCACAACCCCCCCTGATATTAAAGGGGAATCCCCAATTGCGATTTCCCTTTTAAAATCAGAGGGTAGCCTGGATTCGATCCCCTCTCCTGGGTACCATGAGTCTGGAAGGTTTGGGGAGACAAAAGGGGTCTGTCCCCCCAAGCCTTCCAGAGCCAGGGGAGACGGCAGAGAGGGGATCCCCCCTGTAGGACACCAAAAAACACAAAAACAAACAATCAAAAACATTCAAAAATACACAAAAACAAACAAAAACAACACCAAAAAACAATACAAAGTAAACAACAACAAACATTTCCAAACACACCCAGCACCCAGCCAAACACCACAAAATCCAACCACCACCACCACCCCAAATAAAGAAAAACAGCCAACTCACCACCACACAACCTCACACCACAACGACTGGAAAAGAAATGAATAAAGAAAGAGACTACTTACTGGAAGAAGCTCCACCCAGAGGCCACGAGAGAAAAAACAGTCAAAATACAAGATAACCCCTACCAGCAGCACTTGCTGCCCACAATAAAAAAAATTCAAAAAGACACAATAGCCCCATACAAAAGGCCCCAAGAGTTTTTTGAAAAAGTATATCATCCTTTATTCTTTTTTTCATCCACAAAACCAAAACACCAAACAAAACTCATTACAGTTTTTAACAGGCCATCAAAAAAAATTGTATAAATAAAAATTTTAAAAATTTCAATTATAGATTAACCTCTTCTTTACAAACATTAACAACAACAACAACAAAAACTTTCCAACACCATTTAAAACAGCCCGGCAACGCCGGGCAACCTTTGCTAGTACATCTTATAAAGCAAAACAAAAATTATACATAAAAATACAAAACATTAAACTTACTAACATAATATACTAACTTATTTTATAAAAATAAAAAGTCATGAAAAATACAATTTAATTATGACTTAGTAGTATAATAACTTCCCCATTCTTCATTACAACTTTAAGTAATTAATTATATTTCAACAAAAGGAAATTTTAAATGTTTGTATCATTCACACACTATCCTAATATGCATATTCAAATTTATATATTATTATTACTATCCCAATATACTAATTCAAACTCAATTCATATACTCCAGAATTTGATACATCTACTAAATCAAACTTCAAATACAATAGTTAAATACAAATACAAAAATTAAGAGACTAAACATACAACTTCTGTGCCCCCCATGATTTCTATGCTTCAACAGGGTTGGGCTGTTTCCCATCATGCTGTTCTTGTTGAAAATAGTTCTATGTCAGCCAGCCATTGGTCCTGCCCACCTTTCTGCTGCCTCTGATATCAGATTTAGAAAGAGCCCTGGACCCCTGAACAGCCCCTATGCCTTTGATCTTCAGTAAAATGCTGAAAACCTTTTTCTTTACTCCCAAAATAAATCCCTATAGTAAATAATGATACTGATGATCTTTTATCAAGTTAGAGTTAATTGAATTTTAGACTTATGGATACTGGTGCTATTAAGGATGGTAATTGTTTTATTGTGTTGGGTGGTTTTGCTCTTTTGTTGTGTATTGAATTGCAATTATTTTATTTATGTTTTATTGTTTAGATGCTTTGCTTTTATTGTGAACCACTGAACTGGGCAGTTCAGACAAACCATCAAACTCTTTGTCTGCAATGAAGGCCTCAAACAGGCTCGACTCATTTTACCTCAATACCTGTCTGAAAGGATTTTTATATCATTACCTTGACTTACCAATTAGTGGATAAGCCATTTTCTGATTCGCTCCATAGCTACTGCACGAGACAGTAGCAGCTTCTACTACCTTCCTGACAGGTTTTCATCTGCCAGATATTTGCACAGCTGCCACGTGGTCACAACTGCTGGCATCAGTGAAGCCCTACTGACAAGATGTGCAGACCAAGCTTGATGCTTCCTTTGGGAGAACTGTCCTCTCACCTTTGTTGGTGTGATTATTGTCCAACTGATGAGTGAGCTTTCTAGTCAAAACTCTCCTCCAGAACCATATAAATCTGCTTTTTCCTGTTGGTTTTCTTCACTGCCCAAAGTTTCACACTTGTATATAGTAAATGGCAGAATAGCATGGTTGATGTTGGCCTTGGTTTCCAATGATACATTCTTACACTTGATCTTTTTTCTAGTTTCTTCACAGCTGTCCTCCCAAGTAACTTTTTCAGGATCAATCTCGGGAGAACCACAGCCAGTTAGACCACACTGAAATGTGTGAATCACCTGAGTAGTTTCCACAGACAAGAATGGGAAGCTGCAACACTTCCAAATTGTTTTATTTGTTTAAACTATTTACTTTCTCCATCAACCCCAGCCAGTATGCCCAATTGGGAGGACTGATGGGAGCAGAAGTTCAGGGACATCGGGAGGGCTACAAGCTACTGAATCTTCCTCAAGCAACAATGCACCTTCTGTCTCTGGCTGGGGTCACTTTCACTCACTCCACCACCTAACCTTTCTTGCTTTGCCAGCTTTTTTGGGGTTTGAGCCTGCTTTCCCAATGTTTACTTGGAAGAAAATGTTTGATAACGGGAGGGTGTCTATGTGTGCTTAAAGGAAATTTCATTTTGCATAGCTGCAGACTCTCCATTCCTGTCTCTGAACCTCTGCCTGACTGAGTTTTGCCAGCAGCTACTGGAAGGAAGGATGGAAGGAAGGAAGAGAAAAGAAAAAAAGAAAAAAAAGAGAGAAACAAAGAAAAAAAGAAAAAAGAGGAGGTGTGGGGAGGGAAGGAAGGACAGAATTAGAGAGAAAGGAAGAAAGAGGAGGAGGATAGGGAGGGAAAGATGAATGGAATTGGAGATAAAGCAAGCAAGGAAGGAAGAAAAGAATTAGAAAAGAAGGAAAAAAGGAAGGAATTACACTAATATACTGCCTCATAGTGCTTAGTGCACTCTCTGGGTGGGTCACAAGTTAATTACCTGTAGCATTTTGCTCCAGGTACTCATTTAACTGACCTTGGAAGGATGGAAGATTGAGTCAACCTTGATTTCAGTTCCCAGTCAGGATCAAATTCACATCATTTGGCTGCAGTGTAGCAGTTTAACGACTGCACCACCAGGACTCTTTCTAAAGCAGGGATTCTCAACCTGCGAGCCTGCTGGCTGGATGCAGCACATTTCATGTGGCCCCCCTACTGCCACTACCACACCAGAAAGTGCCATGTTGGTGTAGGAAGAGCAAAATGTCTGTCCGTCCATCCGTCCCCCCCCCCCCAAGCTGTCTGATCCCTGGCTTTAAAATGTTGAGACCTCCTGTTTTAAAGTGATTAGAAAGAAGAAGAATGAAAGAGGATAAGGGGAGAAAGTGGGTAGAGAGGGAACGATAGAAAGAAAGAAAGACTGGGCAACTCTGTAACTGAACTTAACTGTATTTGGTATCTTGTACTTTGCATTTTGTATTCTTGTGTTGCTACTGATTGATACTTTGTATTTTGTTTACTTGGCATTTTTGCTTTGTTATTGACTGCTATATTTATGCAATAGTGTAACTGGATTTGATGCTATGTTATTGTAATACTATGGTGTTGTTTTTTTTGGGGGTGGTGGTTATTTTGTACTGTATTATGTATTTTGTTTTGGAAACCGCTTAGACTCACCCATTGGGTTGAAAAAACAGTATATAAATAAACCTGAAATGGAAAAAAATGAAAAGAAAGAAAGAAAGGAAGAGGAGAAGGTGGGCAGGGAGAAAAGAAAGAAAGAAAGAGGAGAAGCCGGGCAGGGAAGGAAGAAAGAAAGAGGAGAAGGCGAGCAGGGAAGAAAGACAGACAGACAGAAAGAAAGAAGACAGGTAGGGAAGAAAGAAAGAAAGAGGAGAAGGCGAGCAGGGAAGAAAGAAAGAAAGAAAGAAAGAAAGAGAAGGCAGGTAGGGAAGAAATAAAGAAAGAGGTCAGGAGAAGGTGGGCAGGGAAGAAGGAAAGAAAGAAAAAGAAAGAAAGAGGAGAAGGTGGGCAGGGAAGAAAGAAAGAAAGAAAGAAAGAAAGAGGAGAAGGCAGGAAGGGAAGAAAGAAAGAAAGAAAGAAAAAGGAGATCTGCCAACATCAAAGAAAGTGGGCAGGGAAGAAAGAAAGAAAGAAAAAGGAGAAGGTGGGCAGGGAAGAAAGAAAGAAAGAAAGAGGAGAAGATGGGCAGGGAAGAAAGAAAGAAAGAGAGAGAGAGAGAAAGAAAGAGGAGAAGGCAGGCAGAGAAGAGAAGGCAGGCAGGCAAGGAAGAGAGAGGAGAAGGTGGGCAAGGAAGGAAGGAAGGAATGAAGGAAGAAATAGGTCAGGAGAAGGCGGGCAGGGAAGAAAGAAAGAAAGAAAGAGAAAGAAAGAAAGAAAGAGGAGAAGGCTGGCAGGGAAGAAAGAAAGAATGAAATAAAAAAAGAGGAGAAGGCTGGCAGGGAAGAAAGAAAGAGAAAGAAAGAAAGAGGAGAAGGCGGGCAGGGAAGAAAGAAAGAGGAGAAGGCGGGCAGGGAAGAAAGAAAGTATGAAAGAAAGAAAGAGGAGAAGGCAGGCAGGGAAGAAAGAAAGAGGAGAAGGCAGGCAGGGAAGAAAGAAAGAAAGAGAAAGAAAGAAAGAAAGAAAGAAAGAGGAGAAGGCAGGCAGGTAAGAAAGAAAGAAAGAGAAAGAAAGAAAGAAAGAGGAGAAGGCAGGCAGGGAAGAAAGAAAGAAAAAGAAAGAAAGAAAGAAAGAGGAGAAGGTGGGCAGGGAAGAAAGAAAGAGGAGAAGGCGGGCAGGGAAGAAAGAAAGTATGAAAGAAAGAAAGAAAGAAAGAGGAGAAGGCAGGCAGGGAAGAAAGAAAGAAAGAAAGAAAGAGGAGAAGGCGGGCAGGGAAGAAAGAAAGTTTGAAACAAAGAAAGAAAGAGGAGAAGGCAGGCAGGGAAGAAAGAAAGAAAGAAAGAGGAGATCTGCCTACATCAAAGAAGGCGGGCAGGGAAGAAAGAAAGAAAGAAAAAGGAGAAGGTGGGCAGGGAAGAAAGAAAGAAAGAAAGAGGAGAAGATGGGCAGGGAAGAAAGAAAGAAAGAGAGAGAGAGAGAAAGAAAGAGGAGAAGGCAGGCAGAGAAGAGAAGGCAGGCAGGCAAGGAAGAGAGAGGAGAAGGTGGGCAAGGAAGGAAGGAAGGAATGAAGGAAGAAATAGGTCAGGAGAAGGCGGGCAGGGAAGAAAGAAAGAAAGAAAGAGAAAGAAAGAAAGAAAGAGGAGAAGGCTGGCAGGGAAGAAAGAAAGAATGAAATAAAAAAAGAGGAGAAGGCTGGCAGGGAAGAAAGAAAGAGAAAGAAAGAAAGAGGAGAAGGCGGGCAGGGAAGAAAGAAAGAGGAGAAGGCGGGCAGGGAAGAAAGAAAGTATGAAAGAAAGAAAGAGGAGAAGGCAGGCAGGGAAGAAAGAAAGAGGAGAAGGCAGGCAGGGAAGAAAGAAAGAAAGAGAAAGAAAGAAAGAAAGAAAGAAAGAGGAGAAGGCAGGCAGGTAAGAAAGAAAGAAAGAGAAAGAAAGAAAGAAAGAGGAGAAGGCAGGCAGGGAAGAAAGAAAGAAAGAGAAAGAAAAAGGAAGAGGAGAAGGCGGGTAGGGAAGAAAGAAAGAGGAGAAGGTGGGCAGGGAAGAAAGAAAGTATGAAAGAAAGAAAGAAAGAGGAGAAGGCAGGCAGGGAAGAAAGAAAGAAAGAAAGAGGAGAAGGCGGGCAGGGAAGAAAGAAAGTTTGAAACAAAGAAAGAAAGAGGAGAAGGCAGGCAGGGAAGAAAGAAAAAAAGAAAGAAAGAGGAGATCTGCCAACATCAAAGAAGGCGGGCAGGGAAGAAAGAAAGAAAGAAAGAGGAGATCTGCCAACATCAAAGAAAGCGGGCAGGGAAGAAAGAAAGAAAGAAAAAGGAGAAGGTGGGCAGGGAAGAAAGAAAGAAAGAAAGAGGAGAAGATGGGCAGGGAAGAAAGAAAGAAAGAGAGAGAGAGAGAGAGAAAGAAAGAGGAGAAGGCAGGCAGAGAAGAGAAGGCAGGCAGGCAAGGAAGAGAGAGGAGAAGGTGGGCAAGGAAGGAAGGAAGGAATGAAGGAAGAAATAGGTCAGGAGAAGCCGGGCAGGGAAGAAAGAAAGAGAAAGAAAGAAAGAAAGAGGAGAAGGTTGGCAGGGAAGAAAGAAAGAATGAAATAAAAAAAGAGGAGAAGGCTGGCAGGGAAGAAAGAAAGAAAGAGGAGAAGATGGGCAGGGAAGAAAGAAAGAAAGAGAGAGAGAGAGAGAGAAAGAAAGAGGAGAAGGCAGGCAGAGAAGAGAAGGCAGGCAGGCAAGGAAGAGAGAAGAGAAGGCGGGCAAGGAAGGAAGGAAGGAATGAAGGAAGAAATAGGTCAGGAGAAGGCGGGCAAGGAAGAAAGAAAGAAAGAAAGAGAAAGAAAGAAAGAAAGAGCTGAACCCTGGCAAGGAAGAAAGAAAGAATGAAAGAAAGAAAGAAAGAAAGAGGAGAAGGCAGGCAGGGAAGAAAGAAAGAAAGAGAAAGAAAGAAAGAAAGAAAGAAAGAGGAGAAGGCAGGCAGGGAAGAAAGAAAGAAAGAGGAGATCTGCCAACATCAAAGAAGGCGGGCAGGGAAGAAAGAAAGAAAGAGAGAGAGAGAAAGAAAGAAAGAGAAGAAGGCAGGCAGAGAAGAGAAGGCAGGCAGGCAAGGAAGAGAGAGGAGAAGGCGGGCAAGGAAGGAAGAAAGAAAGAAAGAAAGAAAGAGGAAGAGCTGAGCCAGCGGATCATAGTAGGAAAGAAAAAGTTCTAGCCGAGCAGTAGCACAGCATCAGGCAACGCACTCGGCTGCGGTTTGTCCCTCGGCAGCACCCTTACCGGAGCGAGCGAGCGAGCGAGCGAGCGAGCCCTATATGCCTGGGGTGGGGTAGGGACCGTGGCGGCGGCGGCGGCGGCGGCGGCGGCGTTGTTTTGGTGCGGGCGGTGGGCGGCGCTGCCGGAAGGTGCCGCCAAGCAGGTGGAGCCGGGTCGAGGGGGGAGGCGGCGGCGGCCACCCGCCCCGCCCGGGACGTCCGGGTGATGGGAGAGGTTCCGCCGGGCAGCAGCCAGGAGGAGAGCCGGTGACGGTGCCTCCCAAGCGGGGTAGGGAGGAAGGAAGGAAGGAAGGCGCTGCCGTGGTCGGGATCATCGGGATGCGCCATGGCCTCGGTGAAGGTGGCTGTCCGAGTCCGCCCCATCAACCGCAGGTGAGAGACGGGGAAGGAGGGAGGCAAGTGGGGGCCGCCGCCTTTCCCTCCGATCCCGGTCCAAAAGAAGTTACGGCTTGGGGTGGCCACCGCTCCCCTCGGGAGCACATATGCATGCACAACAACAACAACAACAACAACAACAACAACAACAACAACAACAACAACAACAACAACAACACACGTATTTCAGAAAACAAAACCCCCCATAAAAACAAAAACACTGCAAGTAAAGGTAAAGGTTTCCCTTGCTCGAAAGCCAGTCGTATCCAACTCCAGGGTTCAGTGCTCATCTTTGTTTCAAAGCCGAAGAGCCAGCGTTGTCTGCCTCTGCAGACGTTTCCGTGGTCATGTGGCAGGCATGACTAGACACGGAATGCTGTTACCTTCCCACCTAAGTGGCCCCTACTTATCTACTTGAAATGTCTTGCTTTCGAACTGATAGGTTGGCAGCAGCACTTTAAAAAGTGACTGGTATATTTTTTTTTTACTGTGAGCTCTCATGGATCAAGTCCACTTCTTCAGGCGAATTGGAGTCAAATTTCCAGGCATAGTTTGCCTTGTGACATTTTGACCTCTGCATCTGGTGTATATAAACCATGCCTGGAAATTTTAGCTCTTTGTCTGAAGAAGTGGGCTTGATCCATGAAAGCTCAGTAAAAAATATAGCATCTAGTCTTTAAAGTGCGGCAGTGTTTTTATTTTATTTTTATTTTTTGGTTTTTATTTTCTGATATGCCTGAACCACAGACTAACACGGATACTATTCCATGTCTGTTAACTACTTTACAGTAAAACCCCTACTTATGCAAAAAGTCCGTTCTCTAGGCTTTTGCTTACATCAGTTTTTTATGTAACTCGAAGCAAACCCGTAGGAAAAATTATTTTTGTATGTAACTTGAAGCAAACCCATAGGAAAAATGAAATTTTTATGTAAATCGAAGCAAACCCTCAGGGAACTGAATTTTACATAACTCGAAGCAAACCCATAGGAAAAATGATTTTTTAAAAATGTAACTCAAAACAAACCCATAGGAAATTGTGTTACATAAAATTATGTAAATCAGGACATTTATGTAAATCGGGACATGGTTTTAGCACAAAATCATTATGTAAGTTGAATTTTATGTAACTCGGGGCATTTGTAAGTCAGGTTTTTTTTTACTGTACAATATCTAGAAACTGAGCAACTTATGAACATTCAGCAGTACAGAATTTGAGGGAATAAAATGTGCACAAACAATTGTTGACTTGTGTGCTATGTACATTATAAACTTGAACTTATTGAGTAATTCCGGTGAACTAATATCTGTAATTCATTCTTAACAGTAAAATCATTGTTTAAAAGACGGATTGCAAGTGCAAATTGTATGAAAGGTGATTTAAAACGACGAGGACCAGCATGACCAAAACATGTAAAATCAAGGATCCCGCTGAATGGACGTGATTTGATGGCACCTGACAAAAAGGCAGCCACTCGATCCATGTAATCGGTGGAGCCATTGTTCAAGAGAAGCAGCAATCTAGAGCAATGTTTCCCAACCTTTGGGTTTTGGACTTCAATTCCCAGAAGCCTAAGTCAATTCCCTAAAGCACTGATCAGCCAGTGTACTGACTTAGACTTCTGAGAATTGAAGTCCAAAAACCAAAGGTTGAGAAACACTGATCTAGAGAAATCTGAGAGTACACTAGATTTGGTCAAAATGGGGTCTAGGTATTTCAAATGGATGTCCTTGTAAAATGGGCAGTAGAAGAGAACGTGACTAACGGATTCAACACACTTGGTCCCACAAGGACACAACCTATCGCCATATGGGACTTTCTTGAATCTCCCAAATAAGAGTTCAGAGGACAAAACGATAAATCTTGCTAGTGAAACGGCCCTGCCGCTGTTGAGGGAGAGTCAGGCAAAACAAATAGGGAGCCATGATTCTTAATGTTGTGTTGCGTAAGCTATGGTCAGCTATGGTTGTGTAGGTTACGGTCAGCTATGTGAACATTTTGTTAATTCTTCTCTTTGTCTCCGACAAAGGTTTAGTAATAATAATAATGGATACTATTACAAAAAACAACACAGGTGTGACACCTGTGCCCTGGGCTTGTGGTTGTGGGTGCTGAGCCTGCTGGCCAGCAGGTGCATAGGAGGCCCCTGCCCTTTCCCAAAGTGGCTTTTTTGGGGGGCCTGCCAAGATTGCCTCTCCCTGAGGTTGAAATGGATCCTTCCTCCTCCTCCTCCTGCTGCTGCTGCTGCTACTGCTGGAAAAGGAGGTTGAGTTGTTTGCCTTGAGTTGTCAATAAGGCTTTTACTGCCAGATAAGTCTCTTCCGACGTTAACCTTTCCCCTTCTTCCTGCAAAAGCTCTTTTCCTAGATCAGGAAAAAGTTTAAGGGACTACCTTGGGGGAAGTAAGACTTCCATTGCCAGTTGTAAAGTTTCATCCTGCTGGTTTTATGTCTAGTTTTATATACAGTCATGCCAGGTTATTCTGATATTGTAATGGAGTAGACCCTACTGCCAGCAATTCAATGCCGATCATCAGGCTTTGGGTTAACTAACCTGACCACCTTGAGGACTAATGGCCTTGGGTGCAGAAGTCCACAGGGAAGGGTGATGGTCCCCAAGTAGGTTAGATCCCACTTGAATTCATCTTGATGGAGGGCAGCAGCTTCATCAATACTGGCCTGATGCTGAGGAGTACTTTGTGTGCCAAAAGGGCTCAGGACCAGAAAGTGACTTGTGGAACTGGATCCGTGGTACGGGTGTCACACTGAGATGTGGAAGGCAAATGAAAGGCCACTGCATTATAATCTCACGACAATCTTCTTCCGTGTCTAGGCCAAATGTGAAACTGCCAAAATGAAGACACCTTTGGGTGAGTTCATTCTGCAGTTCCTTTCGCCTGATCTATTGTGAGAAAGATTAGCTGGCAACACAAGGTTGCCGTTAGCAGAGTACTTGAGCCACTGCGGTCATTTACTCGTATGTATTTTTTTGGTATAGGAACTGTGGTGGCTTAGTGGTTAAAATACTGAATTTGACGACTGGAAGGTTGGCAGGTCAGCAGTTCGAGACCCAAGTGCTGCGCGATGGGGTGAACTCCCATTTCCTTCCCAGCTCCTGCCAACCTAGCTATTCAAGTAGCTAAATTGGTACTGCTTCAGTGGGAAGGTAACAGTGTTCTGTGCACTCTGGTGTCTAGTCATGCCTGCTACATGACCACATAAATGTCTGTAGACACAGACAACACTGACTCTTTGGCTGTAAATGGAGATGAGCACCAAACCCTAGAGTTGGATACGACTGGCTTTTGAGCAAGGGCGACCTTTACCTATCCTTTAGTATAATGCAGTGCTGTAGTGCTATACACAACATAATAGAAGTGTGTATCAGTACAGAATGTCCAGAGTACAGTAAAACCCTGAGTTACCAAAAAAATAAAATAAAAATAAAAATAAAATAAAATCGGTTCCCTGGCCTATTTCGTAACTCAGTTTTTTCATAGTTTTTTTTAAAAATGGAGAGTTTTCCTACTTTCTGGCTGCTGCTGCTTCCTTTTCTTACACTTCTAGCATGGCTGGGAATGATTTTTAGTGCACAAAATGGCGCCAGTGACATTTTGGGCGCTAAAAAAACTGAATTTTTGAGTTACGATTTTTTTCATAACCCGGGGTATTTCGTAAATCAGTTTTTTTGTAAGTTGGGACCTTGGTTTAAGAAAAAACATTTTGTAACTCGAAAATTTGTCACTCGAGGTGTTTGTAAGCCGGGGTTTTACTGTACTCAGAATTTATACATTTCTGACCTATATTTCCCAACTTGCAAAAACAGCCAAGAATTGTCATCAGTCTCCTTCCTCTTGTTTTGCAAATGGATCTGGGTTAGCTTCACTGACAGTTTCTTGTTATACCGCAAATACGTAACTTTGTGTTAACCTAATTTTATATTCAGGATCTTACAGTTTCTCACATAATTGCAAGTCTGGAATGTAATAGGAAACTGAATCTTAAGATAACCAGAATTAAAGGAGGCAAAGGGCACAGAGAGTGTTGCAGTCCAAGTTACAGTGGTACCTCACATAACGAACGCATTGTATAGTGAAAAATTTGCACAACGAAGCATTTGTTCGTTGTTCAATGGCGATACCCTGCATAACAAACATCCCCCCCCCCGTTATGCTGGGTTTTTGGTAACCGGGGTATACCCGCTTAATGGGAACCCTGGTTAATGAACATCCCCCCCCATTATGCAGCGCATCTCCCATAGGGAACCACATAACGAAAAACCCCACATAGCGAAGAGCTCTTTGGAATGGTTTTTTTTCCATTATGCGGGGTTCTACTGTACTTGTTAGCTGCTAAATTATTGTTTAGCTAGCTGGCAAACTTGGCCACTATCTTACTACTGCAACAAAGTTTCTTTATTTCAGCTCTCTTATGATACAATGATGATATGTTGAAATCTTATCTCACCCATATTTGCTCTGGGTCTTAACTGTTCTTACACCCTTTTACCTGTTCCCTGGATGTTGTCCCATGGTGAATCTTGAGGTTCTCCGCCAGAATCTTTCAGAAGACCCACAGTGTTGCACATTATTATTATTTATTTCCTAATAGAAATAATAAATAAATAATAAACCTAGCAGTTTGAAAGCAAGAAATTGCAAGTAGATAAATAGGGACCACTTCGGTGGGAAGGTAACAGTGCTCCGTGCGCTCCGGTGTCTAGTCATGCCTGCCACATGACCACGGAAACGTCTGCAGAAGCAGACAACGCTGGCTCTTCGGCTTTGAAACAGAGTTGAGCACTGAACCCTAGAGTTGGATACGACTGGCTTTTGAGCAAGGGAAACCTTTACCTTTACCTAATGGACTACAGCTATGAATTATGGTCAGTTTACAGCTGACACTTTCCATGAGTCAAAGTGATCTCCCACCCATCTCTCCTGGAAACGGTCACCATTCTGGGTCAGTAAAACATTCCCCTCCCTCCTATCGTGGCCTCTCAAGTTGGACCTGGCCCAGTTTTTAGCCAAAACATTCATCTAAAGTTTCTCAGGAACTTTAGAACTTTCCCCACACATTTCTATTGCCCCTTCCTTTTCTGAATCCACTTTCAACAGTGGGCATTTTTCATTCTATATATGCAAACAAAGTAATGGCTTGTTATAAGACCTGGAGTATCACTTTGCTTGCATGGTAGATCAGTGCAATGGTTATTCAGTGGGGCCTCTCCTCTATAGGGCTTGTTCTCCCCCTTCCTTTTCTGGTAGGGTATCTACCTTGCCACATGGCCAGGTGGCTTTTATTTTATGCACCAAGAGGTTGCAAGTAGATAAATAGGGACCACTTCAGTGGGAAGGTAACAGCGTTCCGTGTGCTCCAGTGTCTAGTCATGCCTGCCCCATGACCACGGAAACGTCTGCAGAAGCAGGCAGTGCTGGCTCTTCGGCTTTGAAACAGATGAGCACTGCACCCTAGAGTCGGATACGACTGGCTTTCGAGCAAGGGAAACCTTTACCTTTACTATCGCCTCTAGATATTGGCTGGCTGCCCCCCCCCCCCCCCCCCCCGAATTTCCAGAGCTACAGACAGGAGCAGCAGCTCAAATTGGGTAGTGGTATCTTGTCTTTGAGGTGTCTTGTTCTCTGCCCCAGCCAATGGCCCTGGCTCCAGCACCATCAGGCTTTGGGCGGTCTGCTTTGGTAGACCTGTCCGCTTCCTTAGCCTCAAGCAGGGTTTTCCACACCAACTCCTACACAGCATAATTATCTCAAAATGTTTGCTTCTTTAGCAAAGCTTTATTAGCTTACAGTGAATCTCTGACAGCATATAAATGAATGTTATTACCATCCTATTTGTCATTATTAAGATTTTTTTATATATTCTGCTTTATCTCTGGTTTGGTTGTATTTATTTCTAGTCACATTGTATAGTTGTCAAAACACTGATTTGTTTAACAAAAATATCTAACTGGAGCACTGTTTGTTTATAAAATATGGAACGCTACAATTTTGCTCTTAATGTGATACCATACACACAGACACATCGACTCACAACTACCAAAAATTTACAGGATGTTTAGAAATCCTGATTGCTGGTTTTCTTTATGCACTGAATCCTTGTGCTTTAAAATTACTGTATTTTCTGGTGTATAAGACTACTTTTTAACCCCAAAAAATCTGTGCCAAAGTCGGGGGTCGTCTTATAGGACAGGTACTTAACTGCAGCTTGTTTCCCCTTGCTTCATATGTCCGGCGCATATGGTGGGGGGTGCTGCGGCCGAGTCCCTGCTCTGTGCGGGGAGTATGAAGCAAGGGGAAGCAAGCTGCACACATCTTCCTGTACCTCGAGGAGGAGAATGTGAGCGTGGATTAGCTCTCCACCAGAACCTGCCCATTCGACTCGGAGGGCTGCACGTCTTCGGGTTGAGTGTGGGTTAATTTTTATTTGGTGTGCATTGGAAGAGAGGTAGTCTTATACGGCAAGTATATTCCAAACTCTATATTTTAACTGGAAAAGTTGGGGGTCGTCTTATACGCCCAGTCGTCTTATACGCCGGAAAATACGGTATATTTGGGTAGTCTGTGCTTGAGTATTTCTCTGTCTAAATTTGTGCAGTCTTCAGCATTCTTAGTGATAAACACGAGAGGTTGTATAATTAAACCCAATGTGTTTTCTGTATTTTACCATTATACATTCTGAAGCCTCTAAATATTAATGAAATGGTGACAGTTCGTCAGCACTTTAGGAGGTTTGACCTAATATTTGCATGGCTACTGACAAGCAATAGCTTAAATTTTTCCCTTTTGCTGTTGGGCTGGTTTGGAAATATCTCTAGACCAAAATTGGGAGCTGTGTGCATAAGTGGGCCACAAAAGGCTCCCAGTGTAGCATCCTGGAATTCTATCAGCTGTGATATTGCCAGACTACAAGTTACCAGTGTTGTATCATTGAATCTACGGTGGCTCAGTGGTTAAGAAGCTTGCCCTGTTAGCTGGAAGGCTGGCAAGATGGCAGTTCGAGACCTGGGTACTGCATGATGGTTTGAGTGCCCGTCTCTGTCCCAGCTCTTGAGGACATGAAAGGAGCCTCCTTTGGGCATTCCCTGAGCGGAGTTTCTTCCACAAAAATCCTTTCAACCCAGAATAATTTCTGACATGAAATCATCATCATCATCATCATCATCATCATCATCATCATCAAAGTCAACCCTGTTCTGAGGATGGGGCTGCCATTGAAACAGTCTGTGGATGAAGCTGAATGTTCAGTCCAATAAAAGATTGTTGTATTTTTGCACCACAATCAGGTGTACCCTGGTAACAGCAACCATGTGTTTCCAGCTAGTCTTTCTCACACTAGGTCTGGCGGAGGAAACTGCAGAATGAACTCACCAAAAGGTGCCTTCATTTTGGCAGTTTCATGTCTGACCTAGACGTGGAAGGAAAAGAAGCCTTTTGCTTTGTTAGCCGCAGAGCAGGCTGTGAAGAAACAACCCTCCTCCAGACCAATGTTTCCCAACCTTTGGTTTTTGGACTTCAATTCCCAGAAGCCTAAGTCAATTCCCCAAAGGACTGATCAGTCAATGTACTAACTTAGGCTTCTGGGAATTGAAGTCCCCTGTGGGGCATGGGCCCCACATTGGGAACTACTGCTCTAGGTGTTAAGTGCTAGACCAAAGGGAGTCATGTTATTGCCCTTATCTCTTCCTGTTCCAGGGCCAAACACCTAGGACAGCAAAACCCAGATGATGATTAAAGAGCTATATCTGGCCTGTAGATGAGGCAGGGTGAGGGCTCTTTCCTGGGAAGATTTCCCTTCAGCTCTGGTGCCCTCATCCTGCATGGCCAAATCAATATCAGGCAAGGGGGAGGATGGGTCCAATAGTGGTTGGCAGAATAAAGCATGGCTGTTAGTTTTTGGGCTATCCTAAGTGGACTGCAGTGTGACCAGGTCCGGCCGACCGATCTTTTCCTGCTGAGGTGCTTAGGGTATTTTAGGGTTTTTAGCAGGGCAAGCCTGGTACTTTGGCTTAGCAAACGAGGCTTGCAGTTTTGTTTCATCCTTTCACTCCCTTCTGCCATTTAATGGTAGATTTTGTGAGTTTGTTCTATGCTCAATTCTGGCTTAACTGGAACGTTTACAGTATATACATGAGTATAAGTCAGGTTTTTTAGTCCCCAAAATGAGGTCCAATAATGGGACTCGGCTTATACTTGGGTCAAGGTAAACACTCAAAAATATACCCACACAAATGCCTAAATTAATTAATTTTACCGTATTTTCATGTATTTTAATTATTGAAACTCACTAGCAGCTGCTGCATTTTCCACCCCGATTTATACTCGGGTCAGTCTATTTTCCTAGTTTTAGAGGTCCAAATTAGGTATGTCGACTTATATTTGGGACGACTTATAGTCGAGTATATATGGTACATTTTCCACCTTGAGTCCTGCTGTTTGTCGGTGTTAGTGTCTTTTGGGTTCTCTGTATCCCATTTTCCCTGTATTATTCCACACTTTTATTTTTGAATGAAGTAAATTTTTGAAAAGTCAGTTTTGAGTTAATGGGTTCATTGGGTACTTGGAGGAAGCTAAATCCAGTCCTTGGTTCCTAGGTTTAGATGGAGCATTTGGAGAGCAAGTTAACTGTTTGGGGTCAGCTACCAAGAAAGAGGGGCAGGTGTATGCAGAACCTTGCCCAAGAAAAGCCTCCTTTTCACACCAGCCAGGGACCAGTGGTCCGGGCAGAATAGAAGGATTGTCTCATGGCCAAGGCATGGCGGCAGCCTGAGAACTAATCTGGGTGAAGCAAACCACACAGCTGGGAGGCCAGAGTGGACCTTCCTCATTACCTCTGTGTAGTCTCTTGACACAGGCAGAAATGAATTTGTCAATGAACGGACTAGCAGGAGGAGTGGCAGGTACTGCTGTAGTATCACCGAATGCAGGTCTCTAGACAGAAATCCACAGAGACCTGTATTAGGAAAGTCACGGACTCTACCTAGCATTCCTCAATCTCCAATGATAAGCTGGATTCCTCTTCTAGATTCGGAATTGTACAGGAAAGACATGTCAGAACAGAAACAATACAAGAATCATTCTGCCTCTGAATATCAGAAAGGGTGCACAGTACCATCTACTGGAGATGCATGGCAGCTAGAAGATGACTGTACTGAGTTGGTGAGGGATCCAGCCCTTCAACCAAGGCTGTGCTCTGCAATAGATGAACCACTTTTCAGGTCCTTGAGAACTCGGTCCTTTTACATGAGGAAAAACAACCATTTGAGCTCCTTGAGCTATTCTATCCACACAATAGAAACGAAAACAGAGTGCGTCAAAAACAAACTTCGGAGGCAGTTTAGCCTAGGATCAGCAGACAAGAAGGACTTGTATCTATCAAAGGACCACCCTGAAGAACAGCATCTGAAAAGTCATTCTCTATGGCCATTCAGGTCTTGCCCCCCACAGCAAGTCAGGAGTCATCAGTGGTAGTGGTTAATGACTGGTCACTCCCAGTTTAATGAGCAATTGAAGAAGAATGACAAACTGGGACTGCAGAATGACAAACTGGACTTTAGGCAAATGCTTTCTATCAAACTACAACTAGGCACTTAACACATTGTGAAAGAGGAAAAAACCGATTGAGGCTATTTTGGGTTACCAACAATATTTTTATACTGATTGCAGTTATATCTTCAATAAATAATAATAACTGTGTTGACTTCAAAAAGTTTATTCATAAGTTTTTTGTCTTCAAAGAGTTTATTCAAGAGTTAAAAAGTCCTCCGGATAAGAAACTTTTTTCAAATACATTCTTCATCAGAAAAATATTGACTGTAAATACAAAAATGAAGATAATAATGTGACAAGTATTTTGAAAAAGACTGCATAAGCCAATAATGGTGATAAAACCCATAGAAATACATGTCTGAAACATATTAAGGTATTTACAAATATAATGCTTAAACATGCAATACACATATTCTTTATTCTAGGCTTCTGGGATATATACATTTATTTATCTTTATTATAATAATAATAATAATTAGTTTGAGTGCATTCCTTGCCTCTCTCAACTTATCTCAAGTTCCATGCCTCTCTCTTTTTAACTCTTGAATAAACTCTTTAAAGACAAAAATCTTATGAATAAACTTTTGGAAGTCAACACAGATATTATTATTTATTGAAGATATGACTGCAATCAGTATAAAAATATTGTCCGTGACCCAATATAGCCTCAATCGGTTTTTCCCTCTTTCACTTGTTATGCACCGGTTGGCCATTTCCTTATTGACTAAATACATTGTGACCTAGGCCTAATTATAAAGGATTATTATGACATTTCACACCTTGTAATTTGAATTGTAACTATTGATTGCTGATACTTTGATGCTGTGTTGATACTTTGTACTATTGTGGATTTCTCTGATTATTTATATGGTATCTGTGAGTATGTGCATCATTATATTGTGTAATTTGTATGTATATTAATTTGTTGTAGCTGCTCTGAGTCAGCCTTGTGCCTGAGTAGAGCGGGATTAAATCCAATAAACATGAATGTGGGTTACAGGGCATTACAAGAAGTCTGGCATGCACAAATGGCATTGGACAAGAGACTGTAAATGTTTGTCTTCCACAACCAGCCAGTTGAGACAGCAGAATTTATCTCTTTCAGTGTGCCCCTCCGGCTGTCTCCAGTGAGTTACCAGGATCCTGTTTGACCTCAAAACATCATCTTTGGTTCGGATCCAACAAGGAAATAACCAACACATCAACCAGGCCTCCTTCATCCATAGTCCTCTCTGGTGAATCTGGCCTCTGCCTTCCCCTCTAGAGTATTGACAGGCTGCTGCCAACCGGTCCATCAGATCCCCCTTGTACGCTGGCTTCCTTCCCTTGTACCAGCAGCTCCAGATCCCTTCATGCACTAGAGGGGCAGAGAATGGTCAATCACACAGATCACCACCACCACTGGAGTTAGTGTAACTCCTCTTGTCCTTAAAAATCTAAAGCTGTAGAGATGTATTTATGAAAAAATGAACCATAAATGATTAAGCTGAATATAACTTTGATTTAGAGGAAATATTTCTGATTTGCAGCCTGAGTTTGGTATTGTTAGGTACAATAATAATTTTGGTGAAATGCCTAAAATGCCTATAAAGGTAAAGGTTTCCCTTTCTTGAAAGCCAGTCGTATCCAACTCTAGGGTTCAGTGCTCATCTCTGTTTCAAAGCCGAAGAGCCAGTGCTGTCTGCTTCTGCAGACGTTTCTGTGATCATGTGGCAGGCATGGCTAGACACCAGAGCGCACAGAGCGCTGTTACCTTCCCACCGAAATGGTCCCTATTTATCTACTTGCAATTTCTTGCTTTTGAACTGCTAGGTTGGCAGGAGCTGGGGGGACAAAGACAGGAGGTCATTCCCTCCTGCAGTACTCGGGAATCAAACTGCTGACCTTCCACCTCCCAGTCAGCGTGTTAGCCACTTGAGCCACTGTCTATACAGTATGCCATATTCCTTACCCGTTCCATGGATCAAATTAGGCAATATTTTAAATATATAGAGAGCAGCTATATTACTCTTTAATAAGAGTAAAATGCCTGATCCAGATAGGGACTGCATTAGAGCATTGCAATCTTCCTATCACCCCAATGCTGGGGTACACAGAAAGAGCCTCCTCAAAGATTGTGGTATTTTTGAGCCACAATTGGTCGTACCCCAGGCAATGGCAACCTTGTGCCAGCTAATTGTCCTCGCTCTAGTCAGGCAAAAGGACTACAGAATGAATTCACAAAAGGATGCGTTTATTTTGGGAGTTTCATGTCTGGCCTGGACACAGAAGGACACCCCCCCCCCCGTTAGATCCTAGTCCATATCAGGCCTCCTATGAATAATGTAAAACAGTGGTTTTAAGACTGTAGTTTGTGCAGGGTCTGTTGAATGACTAGAGGGGACTCATTAACAAGGCTACAACCAGGAGCAAGGAGTGGAAGGGATAATTGCTTTATCATAGGTAAATTTTAATCCAGACAATGACTCTGCAAAAAAAAAGAAAAAAAAGAAAAAATTTACAACAGCTAGCTTGTATAGTGGTTGCAACAGAATTCAGTATCAGTGTAGCGATCCACATAAAAGAAAGGGCAGACAATCATTGCTGGAAAGAGAGACCACTGTATGATTTTAGGATGTCATCTTTATAGGCTCCCAAGTGAGTGCTGGGATGAGTTAGGGCAGTGATGGTGAACCTGGGCACTCCAGGTGTTCTTGGACTTCAATTACAAGAAGCCCAAGTGAGCACCCCTTCTGATCAGGGCTCCTGGGAATTGAAATTCAAGAACATCTGGAGTGCCAAGGTTCACCAGCACCAAGTTCGGGTCATTTTAATATTACGCTAGGCCTCCCAGTGGCCCAGTTTATCTTCTCACTGACCAAGAAGTTTGGATCCTGGTCTTCCAGAGAATTGTTAAGAAAAAATAATAGGAGAGTGTAAAGTTGAGTTTTCTCACTTATTCTGATGGTGGTGTAGTATTAAAAATTTATTTCTCTGGTAAGTAAAATAACTTCCAACAGGATTAAGTCTTTTACACTGGCTAGTTTTCTTGCCTTTTTCTCCATAATTTTGCCTCATATTTGAAAAGCACTCTGTTCTGTGATGGTTTCTACAGGAGATTTTTTGGTATTTGTCAGAAGGACAATCTTACAGCTTCTGCGGAATATTATTTGTAGGAAGTGGATACAAGATCGTTTCAGTAATTAATGAACCATTGTAGAACATAAGGAGTATTTGGCTAAACTGGTTAGACAGGTATGAGACCATGTTCTTTTTCTACTGTGCTTCCCTTTCTCCAAAAATATGGAAGAAAATTAGAAGCAACTGTCCTAAAATTCATTAGGGTATATGTTATATAATCAAAGAGTCAGGATTATGTGTGCAGGAAATAACTATTCTGGCCAAACTTTCTGCTGATAGTGTGAGCTTTACTATACAAACCATTTCAAAGAGGATTCATTGCCTTTTAATGATCATTCTTGTGTCCTGTGTGGGGGGTGTAATCTCTTTCCAACATCATATTCTTGAAATTTCTAGACCCTCTGGGCTAACTGATTTATGCCAAGGGCCAAATTCCCTGAGGGATAATCTGTCTGAGTGAGGTTGAAATCAAACTGAGATAAATCCATGTGACCATCTACAGCCTTTTTGGAAAGTAATAGAAGAGGAAATTAACAAAATATTGGGTACAACAATTGTATTAAATCCTAAATTTGTAATCCTGGGGGAAATAGATGAATTAAATTTAGAAGATGCAAGAAAAGAATTATTGCTAATTCTGCTACTGGTTGCATGACAGATAATTGCCAAAGAGTGGGAAAGGGGTGAAAATATCAATAAAATGAGGTGGTACACAGAAGTATGGCAACTGGCACTAAATGAAAAATTAACTATGCAACTACATCAAAGAAGAGGGATAAAAGTGAAAATTCCATTTTGGGATGTATGGAATTTTTTTTGTTGATTATGCATTAAGAGATCATAAAGGGAATAAACCAGGCCTCGATACGCTCTCTTTTTGGAACAAATAATATAGTGAAATTGGTATTGAAACCCTTGCTAGTAAGCCCAACGGAACACGGGTGATGTAATTTGTCGTACTTTCAATCGGATATTGATAGTTATCTATTTATTCTTTCTTTTCCTCTATTTATTTATATATCTATTTTATCTTCTTTCTTTCTTTTTCTTTGCTGTACATTTAACCAAATATATTATAGATTATTAGTATCCAATAATGGTATTATTGTATGAAATGGTTTGTACAGGTTATATCCCACTTGTGATTGTTTTTTTTCCCTTTGATGTGTGTGTTTTAAATTGATCTTACTCTGTTATCTTTGGTTAATAATAAAATTTAAAATTTAAAAATAAATAAATCCACTTTTCTCTGCTGCTGTCAACTTTTACATCCTCGTAGGATGGGGAAGCACAGATCACTTGCTATAACCTGAAGCAGGGGTGGCCAACCTTTTTACGCCGTGGGCCTGACCATGCCCCTGGACAGCTGAACAGGCCCAAACACGCCTCCTGAAAGTGAAAGCGGGCACATTTATGGTTGTCGTAAATGTACCCACGCCCGCATTTATGACAGCTGCGGTTGCATCTGCTCATGCACTGGCATGGTTTATGGTTGACATAAATGCATCCGCTTTCACTTCTGGGTGAAGCGCCAGTGGCAGGCTTGATGAAATGGTGCTGTGGGCTGGGTCTGGCCTGAGGGCCATTGGTTGGGAACCAGTGACTTGAAGTCTCACTTGTGTGTGACTTTTATTGTTAGGCCAAGTCTTGTATTAGATCATCTGAGAGCCACACATGACACTAGGACTACATATTGTCCACTGTTACTGTTTACAATTGATTTTCCTTTATCTGACATACCATCCAGATTTGAGCTGGAACAGTTTTGTCTCCTGGTGGATTTCATGCTCACACCTATTCTTGCTGTAGTCTTTTCCTTCTGAAAAATACCATTTATGTAGATTTTTCAGTGTATTGTATTGCTTTAATTATACTTTATGGGCCAAAATCTTGATCACCTAGCTCAGTGATGGCGAACCTTGGCACTCCAGGTGTTCTTGGACTTCAATTACCAGAAGCCCAAGTTAGCACTCCTGCTGATCAGGGCTTCTGGGAATTGAAGTCCAAGAACACTTGGAGTGCCACGGTTCACCATCATGGACCTAGCTCAAGGATGATGGTGACATCAGCTAAGATAGTTCCCCACAACTCCCATCCAATCCGTTTTACCATCAGGAACCTTGTGGACTGGGGAAGTCAAAGCCCTCAGATACTGAAAAACATCACTTTCTGGATGATTGTAAAATTAAAAATTTTCTTCTGCTGTTGTGCAGCCTCTATGAGCTCCTGACAATTAAAGGAATTATTCAGGAGCTGTGGGTACCACAAAACAGAAATAGGAAATGTTTAAATATTCAGCATTATGTTGGAGATGTCAGGAAAAAGATTCCTATTTTTTTACGTGGTAGAGTTGTGTGAGGACTTTGAGTGCCAAAAGGGCTCTGGGTCAGAAAGTGACTTGCGGAACTGGGTCAGTGGTACCGGTGTCATGCTGCAATGTGGAAGGCAAATAGAAGACCACTGCATTTTATTTTCAGGACAATCCTCATGGGTGATTGCGATGATGATTGCCTATATTCGGATTCGGATACGGCAGAAGAAGAAGAGTTGTGGGCATGTAATGAAATTTGCCAAATGATCTTCAGTGAGATGAATGAAACAACCAGATTAAATTTAGAAATACAGTATATCCTAAAATAGCTTTTAAAAAATCCATTATAAGGTTCAATGTAACGGGTCAAGTAAAGAATTAATTTCAAATTTCTTAACTGCTGCAAGACTGATGATAGGTAGGAAATGGCAAATATAATGTGATTTTCAATTAAATGAATGGTACAAAGATTTGGGCCATTGTTATTAAGGATACATTATCTTGTAATATTAAAGTTAAGAGGAGGTTATAGAAGCAGAATAGTTTTAAAGATAGCTGGGATATTTTTTTTTTTACAGATTTTGTTTTATTAAAGGGGAAAGGATCGACACCTTCACAAGAATAAATGAAATTTGGGAAACTGAATGAAGGTCCGTAAAGATGTTGAAAATGGTTTTGTAACTTTCTTTGTTCCAATGGGCAGGGGGAAATGTAAATGATTACATTGATATTTGTGTTGGTAGGTTACAGTCTTTTTGAATTTGTATGTTTTGTTTTATGTTTTTAATTTTTTTTCCAAAAAAGAGGAAATGTTTAATTTCCAAAATGTAGCACTGGATGATAACATTGTTAGCCTTTAGCAATGAATCTTACATGAACAAGGTTCCAGCCACTGTCTTCTACTGTATTGGTGGTATTATAGGACAGACTCTTATCACCTGGTTCTATATATCCAGTCCTGATCAATCGCAACCTTATTGAGGACAGTTGTATCTGTCTCATTAACAATGCAGTTAAAGAATCAGTTGAGATTTGCTGAACTTGCCAAGTTTAGGTTGCTTTGTCTTAGTTGTTGTTACTTTCAGCCTAAGAAATTGTTGCTATATAGATGAATGGCTAGATAGTATCCTGTAATTTGCATATTGAGCATCAAAGTTGGTTAGAAGTTGAGATGTTGTATTCCTGTCATTATATGCTTTTGTACAGCATGTTAAATTGCAATTGAAAGAGGTTTTCGCAACTTGAGAGTAAGTAGAGACCTCAAACTTTCCCTCATTGCTTGGTGGGGTAGGGTGGGGAGTGCTAAATGAAGTTCTGTGCATCATTTTCACAGACAAACTCCCTTAGCTGTTCATCCATGCTTTGCATTAAAAGTGTTCAGCTAGAAGCAGCAGTTTTTCATTCCTTCTTCAATATCCTGCAGTTATTGCTCTCTAACCTAAATTTTCTGCCTAGTGTTGCACAACCTTTGTTACCTTATAGGACACAACTGATCTCCCTTGTATAGCAACCAGGACAAATATTAGATGCTAGAATGTACACTTTGTCTGTTCGTTTGGCTGTAGTTCTCTGTGTATTTTGCTTGTGCATAAACACATTTTTTTTTTATTAATTGCACTGGTGTGGGATATGTATTCTCAACTGGCTGGTTGATCTTCTGAGCCAAAGTTCAAAGATATTACAGTACTGTAGTCTTATAATAGTTCTCTAAGGGAGATGAGATACACCAAGACTATAAACTATAATTCAGTACCTGTGCTTGTTTTATGTAAGGGTGGATCTAGCACCAGTTTTGAAGCCAAATTAACTGTTCACCTAGTTACCTAGAGACCTTCTGTGGTAGCAAGACAAAAAGATAATTAAGGATTCTTTGAAAGTTGCCAGGAACATCATGCGACTTCTATTGGAGAACAAAACCTGAGGTCAGAATGTAACTGTTAGTCCCACCTATATTAGAGACACTGAAGACGTGGGAATGTGAGAAACCAACAGTTGTTCTAAGTGTGTAATATCAGACATGTTATTATAACACAACTTACTGCATCACTTATGTAAGCGTTCATGCTTATTAAAACAGAAATATTTTAATAAAAGTTTTTAAAAGTGTTACCTAGAATTCTCATTATTACGTACTAGTCTTAACCTACTATATAATCTGTTAATTTTACAGGGAAAAGGATCTGGATGCTAAATTTATTATTTCAATGGAGAAAAATAAAACAACAATTACAAATAAAAAGGTAATAGATACTTGGAAATTGAAAAGTGACAACTAGCTGTTTGTGTGTGTGTGTGTGTGTGTGTGTGTGTGTGAGAGAGAGAGAGAGAGAGAGAGAGAGAGAGAGAGAGAGAGAGAGAGAGAGAATATCTATCCATCTCTCCATCCATCCATCCATCTAATCATACAGTTAATGATATTGTTTGAATTTACAAAATGTTCAAAATATTCTAATGGTGCTTGAATCAACCGGGATCTAATTTCCTTTTTTGATTGATATTTAATAATCAATCAAAAATATATTTTATGTTCATTATGTTTAAATTTATTTTCTGAAACCTTAAGATGGAAATACCCAATCAGGAAGAAAAATAAAGTTAATGTAATATATTTCCAATCTAATATATATGCAAATGCAAAGCTTTACCTGATTGCTTTTGACTGACATGCTTACACAGAAGTTAAGCTGTGGCAACTCCTAACCATATACTTCTTACATTGCAAATAAGAGAACCAAAACTGAAAATAAGCTTTACATAAATATTCCCTAAAAACAGTTAACTGTGAAAAATTAATTACAAAGTTGAAGCCACCCAACATGACTAGTGTTGTAGCTTTATTATAATAAATACTTTTATGAAACTGCATATAAAATGTTTAGATTAGCACTTAGCAGGGTTTGGCATATTGTTGTGTCTTATGTTGTCTTTCTGACTGAAATCCTGTTATGCAGTTTATGTTATGTAAGGCAGATGACATCATCAGCTGTCATTTCCAATTCCCTTCCCCACAAAGGTCCTGAGGACCCCATGCAATCTCTTTCATCATAGGAAAGCTATTGGGAGCTATAAGTTGTGGAGGTCTTTAATTTCTAAAAATTTCTTCCACCATGTAAGTGCTAAGCCCCAGCAGTACAAATCCAAACTGTGACACAAATGTTGAATTTCCATTTTCAGCCTCTTACTTTTATTGATATTAAAGCAGTCTGTATTTCTTATGCTTAACCTCTGGCTTTGTTGGACTACTAATCAACAGGTATATAAGCATAAAATATTGTTAGTAAACCTTGTGTTCTTCAGAGGTAGTGCTTAAAAAGAATACCATTATTACCTCGGCATGGCATCCAATGATGATTTGTTTATTCTCTTTCTCTTTAGATACCAGAGGGAGGAACCGGAGACATGGGAAGAGAACGAACAAAAACTTTTACTTATGATTTCTCTTACTTCTCAGCAGATACTAAAAATCCAAACTATGCATCTCAGGAAATGGTAGGCAGAGATACACTTGTGACTTTTTTCCAGAATGAAAACTTAACGCCAACATTTCCCCCTGATCTCTACTTAAATTTGTAACATGATGAAAAAATAAAATGTAAGAAGTTGCAACTTAAACATCATGAAAACAGATCAGTTAAAACACATCAATTAAAATATACCGTACCATAAATCAGAAGACAAAATTAAGGCAAATCTGTTTTTGACTAAAACCATTAAACCGACTTCCTGTTTCTGAAATCAGTCTGTACAGACTAACTAATAATTGTGTGCTCTCACATCAATTTTCATTGATTGCAACTCTTCCCACAGTGTTCTGTGCATAAATTACTCAGAAGTTATTGACCTGCCCCTCCTCCTGAGATGGTGCAACTTGCTTGTGCTCGACTTCTTGAGAAGCACAGCAGGGGAAATAACCTGGGTGCCACAGCCATCTGATCAGCCTATATGTTCTTGCATTGAAACAAAAAATGGACCATGCTTTGAGTTGTAAAGGTCATGTGGTCCGTTACATAAGATAAGGTTCCTCCATATCCTTGACACTTTAAGCAATTTATGTGACTTATTCCCGATTACTGCAGGATGGAATGAGCTCCCGTCTTTGTCCCAGCTCCTGCCAACCTAGCAGTTCAAAAGCAAGACATTGCAAGTAGATAAATAGGGACCACTTTGGTGGGAAGGTATCAGCATTCCATGCACTCCGGTGTCTAGTCATGCCTGCCACATGACCACGGAAATGTCTGCGGAGGCAGACAGTGCTGGCTCTTCGGCTTTGAAACAGATGAGCACTGCACCCTAGAGTTGGATACGACTGGCGTTCGAGCAAGGGAAACTTTACCTTTACCTATTGTAACTTAGAAAGAGAAGAATCAGTGCATGTCAGGGCACAGAGAATGAAAGCTAAGTAGGCAATATTATTGATATACAACACCAACACTCCTTTTGTATGTAAAAGGTAAAGGTAAAGGTCACCCTTGTTTGAAGGCCAGTCATATCTGACTCTAGGGTGCAGTGCTCATCTCCGTTTACAGCCAGCGCTGCCTGCATCTGCAGGTTTTCCCATGGTCATGTGGCAGGCTTGACTAGATCCTGGAGTGCGCAGTACGCTGTTACCTTCCCTCCGAAGTGGTACCTATTTACTTGCAATTTCTTGTTTTTGAACTCTAGGTTGGCAGGAGCTGGGACAGAGATGGGAGCTCACTCCATCGTGCAGCACTTAAGTCTTGAAATGCTGACTTGACGACCTTTGAGTTTTCAAGTTCAGCATCTTAACCACGAATAATAATTTCGTGTCAGAAGTTATTCTGGGTTGAAAGGATTTTTGCTGGAGAAACTCCGCCTGAATGAGGTTCTTTTCATGTCCCCAAGATCTTTTCCCACTAAAATGGTCTCTATTTATCTACTTGCATTTTCTTGCTTTCAAACTGCTAGGTTGGCAGGAGCTGGGACAGAGATAGGCACTCAAACCGTCATGCACTACCCGGGTCTTGAACTGCCAACTTGCCAGCCTTCCAGCTAACAAGGCAAGCTACTGAACCACTGCAGCCCCCTATGTTATCCACTAAGCCACTGCTGTCTCCCTTTCGTATGTACATTAGTCAGTGGTGGGCATCAGCAGGTTCTCACCAGTTCACCACAACCGGTAGCAGAAATTCTGGCTGGCCCCGCCCATTCAAGTTTTGAAATAAAGTAGTCTTAATTTGGGTGCAACGCAGGGCTTTCCTCTTGGCCACGCCCAACAGACCACGCCCACAGTGTGGTAGTAATTTTTTTTGGAGCCCACCACTGACATTAGTGTATATGTATAATGTTTCTGTGAAATAGAAAGATCTCCTTTTCTATTGTGCTAAAATTACAGGTAAGATAATGAAGCAATTTTTGTTTCAAACCTTAGGGGTAATTTAAGACCATGTTGAGTTATGCAGGATAGAACAACTTTAAGAGAACTTAAGAGAGAGAATGATGTCTGGACAGGTTACCCTGCTATGGTAATAGAGTAGACCCTACTGCCAATGAATCAAAGCTGATCATCATGTGTTGGGTTAACTAACTTAACAACCCAGAGGACTAACAGCCTTGGGTGCCAAAGTACACAGGAAAGGGTGATGGTCCCCAAATGAATTAAATCCCACTTGAATCCATCTTGATGGAGGGCAGCAGCTTCATCAATACTGGCCTGGGGCTGATGAGGACTTTGTGTGTCAGAAGGGCTCAGCTCAGGACCAGAAACTGACTCACAGAACTTTATCAGTGGTACAGGTGTCATGCTGCAATAAGGAAAGCAAATGAAAGGTCTCTGCATTATATAAACTGGACAGTCTTCTTGGTTGATCGCCCTGAGGATTGCCAATACTGTATTCGGATTTGAATATGGCAGAATAACAACAACAAGAATGGCATTGCACAAGCAGGAAGTAAAATAGCAAAAGGGATCATAGCAAATGCAGCCTGTCTGTTCAAAGTGGGTGTCATGCTACAATGCACAATGCAAATGGAAAGCTACTGCGTTATATTGTTCCTAGACAATCTTCATGGCTGATCACCATGATGATAGCCAATATTCTGATTTGGAAACGGCCCTTGAAGAAAAAGAAGAAGGGGGGGGAGGTGCACATATGGGACAATATCATGTACCATACTATCCAGGATAGAGGGAGGGATGTGTTTTTACAGTGTGTTGTATCATCATCATCATCATCGTCGTCGTCGTCGTCGTCGTCGTCGTCGTCGTCGTCATCGTCATCATCATCATCATCATCATCATCATCATCATCATCATCATCATCATCATCATTATATTTGAACTTATATACCACTTTCCATTGTCTCGACAAACTCAAAGGTATGCAATATCATACAAATTTCAAAGCAATAAACAATACATAATTCAAGATCAAACAGTACACATTTCAAAGCAAACTGTAACACTCTAGTAATGAAATCAAATCAGTAGTTATATTTTAAATTATATTATCAGACATCACTAGTCTCCCCCTCTCTCCTTTGTTGTTCTTATTTTCCCAGGTCTTTAATAACCTTGGCACTGATGTCCTCAAATCTGCTTTTGAAGGTTATAATGCTTGTATTTTCGCATATGGACAGACTGGATCTGGCAAGTCATATACAATGATGGGAAATGATGTAAGTCATGATTTTAGAATTTTACCTTACCTTTGAGTAGTTTTTCAAATACAGTAGACCCTCGAATAATGACGCTACTTGGTTCCCCAAGTAGCGTCGTTATAGGGGAAACGTCATTGTGCGGTTTTCAATGGCAGCTGTGCCATCTAGCAGCAAAAAGTTGTCATTATCCGCACAATGATGTTAAAAAACGTTATTAATCCGCACAATGACTTTTTTGTCATTGTGCGCATAGTCACATGGCGAGTGACGACACATCGGTAAGCGGAAATGACTTCGAACGCATCGTTAATCGAGGGTCCACTGTATACTGTTCTCATACTGTGTACGTAGAGGGATCCAACATACAGTGGAACCTCTGTTAACAAATGGCTTGGTTAACATAAACATCGCATAACAAAAGGAAATCCATAGGAAATAGTGACTTGGTTTACGGAATTTTTTTGGGAACAGATTAATTGGCTTTCAATGCATTCCTATGGGAAACTGCATTTTGGTTAAAGTAATTTCCGCTGTAAGAAATGTCCCAGAGAATGCATTCATTTTGTTAACCAAGGTTCTACTGTATATGCTGAATTGTCGTGAACAACCTCCTGATTTTATCTCATCCTCCTAATATCAAGAAAAAATAATCTCAATGTTTTTTAAAATGTTTAGAAAATTTTAATTTATTCTAGCAAATAAAAGATATGAATTTATGAAACCCACTTACAGTTGTAAGGGTGAATGGGTATAAAACTCCTGCCCTTATACCCTCTATCACATAACTCAATCCACCTTTAGTGACCTGTACTCTTCCAAGAAGCCCACATCCTCTTGGTGCCGCTTCAGAGTACCTGTGATTCTGCTTCAGCCTAGAGAAAAATTGGTGATAGGTTTCACCCACTGACTGTTTGTGCTTACAAACCAACCAGATTAGGTAGGACATCCAGTATTCAATGAATTTAATGGTAGCATTACCAACAAGGAACCAGACTTCCTCCCACCAGCTTAGCTCTATAACAAACAAAGACGACTTTTCATGATACAATCAGATTTATTTAAGGTGTAGTTTATAAAATGCAGAAGATTAACACAAAGGAACTTGGTTGCTGATCCCTTTCCAATACAAAACAATAAAAGCATTACTACTCTTTGTCTGGCCTAGCCTGGCAAAGACTACATTTTGCTAGCTTTTACTCACAAGCTCCCCATCAAGGCAAGTGATCCAAAAGCATGGCACAAATCTTCTCTCTCCTTCTCCCCACATTCCAATATATCAAAACACATTTTCCCACTCATCCTTCCTCTAGAGTTTTGACCAGTTACAGCACAGCATACAGTGTCTATCTTATTAGTTCAATTCTCACAGTCCCCAGCCTGTTATGACTACATATACGGTAAAGCATCAAGCACCTGCCTTGAAGGTCAAATTCCTTAGCTTTGCCCTGGGAATCAAGAACTCAAATTTACACGCTGTAAATACAAAGGCCACCCACCAGTCCATCCACACATGCTATTTCCTTACAATAGTGAGTTAACTGGAGGATATGTTGACTTTTGGTAGCAGAAAGGCAAAAAAACCAACAACAAACACCCGATGGAGTAAGGGAGGAGGAATCCAACTGAAATCTGCAAAAGCGGCCTCACTTTCAAACTTTATGAAACTCTTTTAAGAACCCATATTTTCAAGGGGGGCTGTAATGAGTTTATTCCTGAGAGAGAGGTGAAGGTTAATGTTTAAAGGAGGCAAGTTTAGGTTCCTTATACTGTACTAGGGGTTCTCAACATTTCAGGTTGTGGGTCTGACCACATACCCCCAGACAGCTGATCAGGCCAGTCACGTGGTTCCTCCCACCAGAAGTGGAAGTAAAACACGGCCTCACATCATCATCATCATCCATTTATATCCCGCCCATTTGGGGTGACCCCCACTCTGGGCAGCTAACAACAGTACATTAAAAACACATAATAAAATCACATAATAAATCACATAATCAAATACAAATATCAAACTTAATTCACGGCGGGGGACTGAATACCGTAAGAAGCCTAACACTAGTCTGGTGACTACCCCTGCTCAAATTCCTCCTTAAACAGAAGTACTTTAAGCTGTTTTCTGAATGCCAGGAAAAAAGTGATCTGATGCAATTCCACCAGAAGGGAGTTCCATAGGGTTGGCGCCACCATTGAAAAGGCTCTTCTCCTGGTTGTAGCCAATTTCAGCATTGCCACCAAGAGCTGGCCTATCTGGGAAGATCAAGTGATGCGGGAAGATGATTCACTGCAGCGTTCTGCATTTGTGCTGGTGAATTTTACTTCTGCTTCCGGAAGTGGCGAGGGCAGCGAGGGCTGGATGAATTTGCATCAGGGGTTGGGTCTAGCCCGCAGGCCGTAGGTGGCGAATGCCTGCCTTATACTCTCATTGGAGTGGCTTTTTGTTTGTGGACAGCTTGGTACTCTGCTGTCATCTGGGGTTTGGAGGTTGGTTTAACCAGTTTAATTTATTTGTTCGAAGAAGAACCGTGCATGCTATATTGCAGTAGCAGTTACTGTAGTATTAATTTTTAAAAAACGGGTTTATTCTGTTTCTTTTAACTTTGAATGGATATGTTTTTTTAAATAATATATTTAAATTACATTTTAAGCATTTAAGTTTTAAGCATTTTACTTTCTCGTTTTACTGTGCTGGTTGTAGACTGTAATAATGTGATTGATTGAATTTATTTGTTTTTAATGGTTGTTAATTTTGGGAATGATGTATTATTGTAAATGGTCCTGAGCAGTACTAGTCATTAATTTGGTAAATATTATAAATAAATCAGATAGAAAGAAACCTAAGGTATGCCAGACCCAGACCTATAGCAGCTCAGGAGCATAGCTGCTATGCCAGCACAGGCATAGGCCAAGGTGATGATGGTCCTAAATAAACTGCAGCATCCCTGGACTTGAAATCAGCACATCCTCAGCTCACGTACTTCTATCATAGGGGTCATCAGCCATTTCATCTAGTTAGTGTTCTGCTCTTGATTGGATTAATTGCATTCCTTTGGTTACAAATGGGTTATGCGTAATGCATGTGTGGGCTTGGAATATCTCCCAAAATGTTTCCTAATCTAAACTATTTGAGTAGAATCTGAAGATACTCTTTTGTCAACAAAGACAAGGATAGCAGTTCCCTTTGCACCTCCCTCGGCCGATTCCCACAGTGTCCTAAAACATCATCAGACCATAGTAACTTGTTAGGATGAAAGGACAAAGCCAAACAGGCATCTCAATTCATTTTTTCCTTTGAATATTATCTCAGTGGTTTTCAAGATTGTTGTTTGTGTCTTAAACATGTTGTACTGTGACAGTGGCTCTTAATGTTGTAGGGGGATGCTGGTTTAATACCACGGATTTGTGAAGGATTATTTAACCAAATTAATGAGAAAACAAGAAGGAATGAAGCTTCATTTCGAACAGAAGTCAGGTATGTTAGTGCAATGACTGGATTTCTGTATGCTGCTGAAGTTGTTTTCTTGCCTTTAGTTAATTAGTTTTGTGCCATTAAGTTGGAACCGACTTAATGTGACCCTAATAAGGATAAGGTAAGTGAGATATTTAAGGAGTGGTTTTAACACTGAGTGTCAATGGCTGAGCAGGGATTCAAACCCAGGCCTCCTGAGTCCTAGTCCATCACTCAGTCCACTACACCACACTGGGTACCAGTTCTTTGTCTTTGCCTTTCCCTTTTGCTGAGTTTTCCTCAAGCCAGTTGATATGTCAGTCGAGACGTTCACAAGGCATACACATTCAGGAAAATGGAAGAAATATCAGAGTTCAGATATACAAGAACTAAACACAGGACTTTAATCTTGATTTCATTACCTCAGAACTGATTGCCATGCCACTGTCTTGTTCCATTATCTCTGTTCCCTTTAGCATGCAAAATCTAAACTTTCATTATGCTTTCTTTAAGTGACTCTAAAAGGCTCTACCATGCTCACATCTATTAAGTACACTTCAAAAAAAATTCTTACTCTCAGTCTACGAAATACTTTTACAAATAAATTCAGAGTGTAGCTAGTCCATCGAATGTCCTGGGATATATTGCATTATATTTTTTGCCTCTGATGAACATTGTCAGCCAAATTTTATGGATGATTGCACAAGTGCGTATCACAAGTAAATGCTCTACATGTTTCACTGTGTTCAGTAACCTGTGATAATTCTAAAGCAAAATCTGGGGATTCTTGTAAATGCTTAGTTTTTCACAAGAATAGTAGCAAAGGTAATAATAATTTGCAAGTTTTGAAACCACTTTGTTACTCTTGCTGGCCAAATGATTAAGTGTCCAAGCAAGGCAGAGTGTAATTTACAATGTTATCATGCACACAATTCCTGGCAAGTAAGCTTGTCAAGATCCATGGGAATAACTCTCAAATAAATAGGTGTAAGATTGCAGCCTAACTTTCTTCACTGGTTCATGTGCTTTTTAAAATTGTAATTAATTTTGATTATTACAGATGGCATCTGTCCACTATGTTCTAGGTATGTTTATTGAATAGGGCCAAATTTCTTAATGACCGATTTAGTTCACAAAAGCAGAATTCTGTCAGTTGAACCAGTATAAGTGCAAATGAATGCAAACAATAGCAAAGATTAAATGTTAGTGGCAATGTTATGAAAAGGATGTTCAGATAAGACCCTTTTGACCAATCACCTAGATCAGGGGTTCCCAACTTAAGGCTCGTGGGCCAGATCCAGCCTGCGGCACCATTTCATGTCCCCCCCCCCCACCCCTCCAAGTGCATTTGAGAAACAAAATGGCCACCCCTTTGAAGCTGTTTGGACAAAATGGCCACCCCAATCATGCAGGCAGGACAAAATCGCCCTCTGTCCCTCGAAGCTGACTGAGAGAGCGTGACCTGGGCCCTGGCTTGAAAAAGTTGGAATCCCTGGTCTAGATACACGAAATTAAGTGATTTTTCACCAGTGAAGCAAGTTACATGATCTAGTGCTGATAACAAAGAAACCTGATTTCATCTCCATTATCTGTATGTCATAAGGCACCTGAAAGTATAACAGCATATCTCCTACTTGTGCACCGTGCTTTAGTCTGAAGCAAGAGAAAATGATCTTTTGGTGACCTATCTTTATGAAGGTACTCAGTGTGGTACAATGTTCCAGGACATAAGGGACTTGTATTTGATTCTCTGGCTCTGCTATAGAAACTCATTGACAAGTGAAAAAGGTAAAACTACAGTAAAACCCCTACTTATGAAAAAAATTCCTTTCCATAGGCTTTTGCTTAAATCGTTTTTTTATGTAACTCGAAGCAAACCCATAGAAAAATTATTATTTTATGGAACTTGAAGCAAACCTATAGGAAAAAATGAAATTTTTATGTAAATTGAAGCAAATCCATAGGGAAATGCATTATTACGTTACTCGAAGCAAACCCATAGGAAAAAGAGTCTTTATGTAACTCGAAACAAACCCATAGGAAATCGTGTAAATCGGGACATGGTTTTAGCACAAAATCATTATGTAAGTCAATTTTTATGTAACTTGAGGCATATGTAAGTCAGGGTTTTACTGTACTCCTTAAATGCCTCATTTGCCTTGAAACCCATATTACTATTACTATAAGTCAGTTCTGACTTGGCAGCATTTTTTTGCAGATGGCACAAATGTATTTATTACATGATGCAAAAGAAATGAAAAAGTATATTTTATTTTCCCTGTTTAGCATGGTCAGTTACAAACCATAAATGCTTCAAACTTTCAGTTATTCTCAGGATATGGTCTGCTGATTAAGGACATGAACTAAGGGAGGGTTGTTTTCATTTCAAATTTAATCCATTAAATACTGGATAGCCGTAGGCGAACCCAGTTTTTCTACTATCTGTAAAAAACTTAACCTCTCTGACTGACTAGCATAGGTACCCGGCGTTGCCCAGGTGAGGGACACACACCCGACACACAACACCCCCCCCCCCAGACCACACACCCAGAAAACACCCACCCACACATGACACATCCTCACAATACACCCCCCCCCCTACACACAGGACAGACACACATACAAACACACATGACACAACACACCCACAACCCACACCCACCACAGCCACACAGATCACACACGACACAAAATACCCAAACACACACACACACACCACAGGCACCCAGATCGCGCGACACAAAACACTCACACAACACACAAAACACACACACACGATTCCGCGGCCTTGCTGCCCCCACATCATCTCCAGCGCTTCCCCAGCTCTGACTCCTGTCCCAGGCAGGAGTCAGATCCAGGAGCTGTGTGGTACAGCTTGGGGCAGGGAGGAGGAATGCACGGCTCAGTGACTGGGCAAGCCAAGGGGAGGGGCAGTGGCTGCACTCTCAGGCCCATGCTGTTACAGGCAGGGCCACCACCTGTTTGGGAGCCCCTGCCCAACCGGCCTTCTGGCACCCCTCCATGTGTCTCTTTCCCCACCACCAAAGGCGCCCCTCAGGAGGGCGGAGGAGGGAGGCCGCGATGTCTGGCTGCCAGAGTAAGGCAAGGCTGGATGGCCAGTCTGGCAGGGGCTCCTGAACAGGCAGCTGTCCTGCCTGTGATGGCCTGGGCCTGCGAGTGCAGCCGCCGCCCCTCCCCTTGGCCTGCCCAGTCACCGAGCCGCACATTCCTCCTCCCTGCCCCTCCCTGCCTAGGACAGGAGTCGGAGCTGGGGGGCACTGGAGCACAGCCCAGCTGGGCAGTAGCCCACGGTGGCCAGCCAGGCTGGCTGAAACGTGGGTGCAGACTGGTTGTCTGACGGGGACTGTGGCACATGCGCCTCGCTGGGGAGCGCTCTTCTGGGTTGCGTGTGCATGTCACGCATGCATATACCCGTCTTCCTTGCCGGGCTCCCCGGCGGCTGGGGGCGCCCTCTTCATGGCCCCTTTTTGGGGTGAAGAAACCTGCAGCGGGCTGCCAGTACCCCTCGCCGACACAGCTTAAGGGGCAAGGTAAGTATTGGGCACTTTTTTTGGGGGGGGGATGGCCCGGTGTCGACGGGCATATCTGTCTCACGGAAGGACACCTTGGTTTTATATATTAAGATACAATATATTTTTTGCATTCAGAAGGTCCAGGTTTAGTCCCAGTTAAAGCTAGGAAAAGTTGCCTGCCTGAAAAGCTGGAGAGCTGCTACCTGTCTTTCCCGACAGCACTGAGCTATACAGACATAAGGATCATTAATTTGGTAACACACGCAGTTTATTTTGGCTACTTTTAAAATGACACACAAATGCCAAGTACAGTAGAATCCCATATAACGATCACCCCATACAGCGATGAAATCGCAGAGTGATGAGGCTTGGAGGGGGAAAAGCTGTTCCGCATAGCAATCGTTCCTATGGGAAAATCCATACAATGATTTTCCAATGGAAAAACCGCTTAGCGCCAAATGTCATTGTACGGTAATTCCCCATAGGGAAAATCATTATATGGATTTTCCCATGGGGAAGATTGTACAACGACGGAAACCTCATAGTGATCAGTTCTGTGGAACAGATTAAAATCGCTATACGGGGTTTAACTGTAGTTCAGAGGGAAGGACTGTTGTTGAGTGACAGTAAACAGGCTTCATAATGAAAAAGACCTCATGTTTAATTCCTGTCATCTTTAAGTCTGAATGTCTTGAGAGCTGTTGTCAGCCAATGTTGACCAAACTTTGCATGATGTCCTAAGTGTTTTATCTATATATATGTATTTTTATGGCAGGTGGTTTCAGCACCATCCTGATTTTAATGTGATTCTGTTGGGAGGATTCTAATTTAGTTTTGCATCATACTGTGATTATTTAAATAATATTTTGATCCAAAAATGATCTGTGGGTAGAACTCTGTTGATGGGACAGTCCATCACAGGAGTAGAAGGAATGATCCCCACCCCCATACAGTGCCTCCTTCTAATCTCTGTGAGAGGTGATGCCTGAGACATGAAGGAGTATTGGAGAAATTCACTCACCCCGGTACCTTGAGTGGGAGCTTCTTTTGGACGTCCTTTCTATGGATCTAGTCCAGTTTGAAATGCAGTCAATGTAACAGTAGGCACATAATGTTTTCACTTGTTTATAGAATACTTATAGGCTTGAATGGCTGATAATACGTTAACACTCTTGAGCAATAGGTAACTAACATGTTCATTTTACAGATGAGCCGAGACTTAGATGATGAATTGCACAGGCTACCCTGATTACTTCTGAAAATTGGATCCAGACTAGATTTCTTTCTCCATCTTTTGACCCATCTGGGTGTTGGATGCTGACTACAAAGTCTTTGAGATGACGTGGTCAACTGAATATTAGTAATTCGCGACACACATGAATTTGTAGCTTAGGTCTATAGTCATAGCTGTATGGTGTATGTGTGTGATTCAGTTAATAGATTGACCTTTAAATAGACCATATTTTAATAATTTCAAATATACATGTTTTATATTTTAGTTACCTGGAAATTTACAATGAACGTGTTAGAGACTTACTGAGACGCAAGTCTTCAAAAACAAATAACTTAAGAATTCGTGAACATCCAAAAGATGGCCCCTATGTTGAAGGTAGGATTGACATTGCATTGCTTTCATTTATCTAATACAGTATCCATCTGTATATTTGATCAAATAATTTATCTTGGCTATAGACCAGTGATGGCGAACCTTTTAGAGACTTGAGTGTCCAAACTGCAACCCAAAACCTATGTATTTATCGCAAAGTACCAACGTGGCAATCAGGGAGAAAGGAAATGCTCCCATTGGGCTGCTGGGCAGAGGGTGAACTCTGCTGGGGGGGGAGGGAGCACTCCCATTGGGCTGCTGGGCAGAGGAGTGGGGCAAACTCTGTGCTGGGGCGACCGCACAGGTGCCCACAGAGAGAGCTCCAAGTGCCACCTCTGGCACGCATGCCATAGGTTCGTCATCACTACTATAGACTAAAGGTCAGTGTAAATCTATACCTATAAATCCAAGTGTTAACCGTTGGAATGTGACAAAGGCTCCCGCACCCATCCACACTATCCCATACCGAGCCTCCTGCCTGAACCCGGTACAGAGGTAACTAGGGTTGAGAAATGTGCCAGTGGGGCAAGAGCCCCACGAACGCGAACAAAGGGAAACAACTTCAATTCCCAATGTTCTCTGTGCCGCGCCATGCCACAGCCAATCAGGCTGAGAGGCGCAAGCAAAAAGAACGTTGGGAAACACGGCGCGGCCAATTGAAATCGAGCCGCAGGAAAAAAACCACCACACGAAAGCAAACCACAAATGCAAAACTACAAGTCCCAGCATCCTGCGTGCTGTGAGCGCGCAGAATGCTGAAAAAGCCAGTGCGTGAAAAATAAACTTACAAAATGCAACGGGAGTGCAAGTCCCCAGCAGGCAGACGCAGTGCCATACAGCCACGCAAAACAAAAAGCCACAAAACGCCACAGTGAAACACCCGCCGTCCTTCTTTCCTGGAGCAACGGGGAGAAGAGGGACTCCCTCTCCTCCACGCTACCCCATCGAAGACATGGCGAGACCACCACCAGCCTCAAGTAAAGTTGAGCCGGGATAGAAAAAACCCCCCAAAACAGGCAGCAGTTCATCAGGGGAAGCAACCTCCCTGGCGGATGACTAGCTGATGCCTTTGTACTTCCAAATACAAAAGCAACAGCCAGCAATCCGCAAGGAAGAGCCCCACCCTTTACGGATCGCTGCCTGCCAATCTCCAGTTAGGTAAGCCAGGAGAAAAAGACAGAGAGGAGAGAACCATCGTTAGGCAGAGAAAGCTCTTCTCTGCCTCCTCCTTCTCCCCCGACCTACCTAACGAACCTTCCCGGGAGAAGAACGGGCCTCCTCCTTCTTTCCTCCATTGCTGCATCTAAACCAAAATTCAAATCAGCAATGGGGAAAAGAGAAACTCACAGGCAGCCCATTCTTCAAGCTAAAGTAACCACCAAAAACAAACACCAAAATCCATAAAAAAATAATAAAACAAAAATAAATAAATAATTTAAAAACCCATTAATAAACAAAAAAGTAAACCACAAAATACACAAACAAAAACTTCCACAATACCACAAAACCACATACAAAACACCTAACTACAACATGAAAAACCCACAAATTACACAAACAACAACTAATTATAAAAATAAACAACAACAAAATAAGAAAAATTAAACAAAATCAGAAATAACCAAACCAATTACACAAACCTAAAACCCAACCAAAACAAAAAAGAACAAACAGAAACACCTCTCAGCCCACCACCACAAAAACAAAACAAAGAAAACCCCCAGAAGAAAGAAAACCAGACAACTCACCAGCATGTCCGCCCTCTACGACGACCGGAACAGAAATGAAGAAACAAAGAGACTACTTACCAGAAGAAGCCCCACCCAGAGGCCAGGAGAAAAAAAACATGTGAAACAAAACAGAACCACTAGCAGCCCCACCTGCAGGGCAGAATAGTAAAAACAACTCAAAAAGACACAACAGTCCCACCTAGAGGCCACAAGAGTAAAAACAAGTCAAAAACATAATAAATCAAAAGTTTACACAAATCATAAACATATGTCAAAAAATAAAATAAAAAGATTTATAACATCCTGTGTTGAGTTTTAACTCAAATAAAATCCCAAAACATCTAAACACAGTTTAAAAACATTGAATGTAAAAAATATGTACTTTCACATTATTAAAAATATTACCTATGGTACAACTATTAACAAAAAACAAACAAACTAAAACATTATTTGGTTAAATAAAACAATTTGAAACAATTATATCATCCTTTGTTCTTTTTTTAATCTACAAAAAAACCCAAAAGCTGATCACATTTTATAACAGCCCAGCAATGCGTGGCAACCTACGCTAGTTAAGTTATAAAATCATTAGGGTCCCTCTTTGAGTTTTCTAATTTATGTGTAGTTTGTTCCTAGTCATTTGCAAATTTTAGAGATTTCTTGTGCCATGTGATGTCCTACTAATTGATTTGAGACTAATGATGCATCTGACTAATAAATCAAAGGCACTTGTGATTGACTTGTGATATTAGAATTTAGTTGGTGTAATCAATCCTCTTCCAGTTTATGTCATAGTATTTTGACAGTACAAAATATTTAGCATTTCACAGAGTATGGATTTCTCTTTAGATCAACATTTGACAGTTCTACAAGTCTCCTGTGGGGGGAAATGAGATGAAACCTGCTGCATAACATAAGCCCGTGGAAGTGTAGTCAGCTACTCCAATTAGTTTCAATCAATTGATGTGAATATGATTAAGCAAGTACTGGTAAAAAAAATTTGTTTTTAGACAATGCATGTACTTGTGGCAGCAAATGCTATTGTAGAGGCATTATTTGTCTCTTCAAAGAAACACTGTGTGAAATGCTTACTTTCTTAAAACAATGTGTTGCTTTATTAAAAGGGAATGTTCTGAAGTCTCTTAAGGTTGCAGCCTTAGTTTTTACATTTGCTTCTGTTTTGTCAGACTTATCTAAGCACTTAGTACAAAATTATAGTGATGTAGAAGAACTTATGGAAGCAGGAAACATAAATCGGACCACCGCTGCAACTGGAATGAATGATGCGAGCAGTCGATCCCATGCCATTTTCACAGTCAACTTCACTCAGGTAAAGAAGTAGTTTTTAGTGAACCAAGACATTTTTTTTATATTGAGTTACAGGCCACCGTTCAGATTCATCACATACTGAATCTGAGAAGGGATTTGAAATACAGTATGGCTTTTTTCCTTCCATAGCAAATTCAAGGGATTGTGGTGACTTAGTGGTTAAGATACTGAACTTGATGACTGGAAGGTTGGTAGGTCAGCAGTTTGAGACCTGAGTGCTGCATGACGAAGTGAGCTCCCATCTCTTTCCCAGCCCCTGCTAACCTAGCAGTTCAAAAGCAAGAAATTGCAAGTAGATAGTTACCACTTGGGTGGCAAGGTAGACAGCGTTCCATACATTCCGGTATTTAGTTATGCCTACCACATGTCCAAGGAACTTCTGCAGACATGGACAATGCTGGCTGTTCGAGCAAGGGCAATCTTTACTTTACATTTCCCTAGTTTTGGGAGGAGATATGTATGCTTAATGCAGTGTTTCTGAAAAGAGAGATGTTTTAGCTGAAGCCTTCTTGGATATAAATCCTTTAATCCTGGGGAACATAGTGAAAAATAGAGACATTACACTGCAACAAAAATTCACATAGTCAAAGCAATGGTATTCCCAGTGGTAATGTATGGTTGTGAGAGCTGGACCATTAGGAAATCTGAGCACAGAAGAACAGATGCCTTTGAAATGTGGTGTTGGAGGAGAATTTTGAGAGTTCCCTGGACAATGAAGAGAACAAATAGGTCAATCGTAGAAGAAATCAACCCCGACTGCTCCTTAGAAGGTGAAACAGTAATGATGAAGCTAAAGTACTTTGGACATCAAATGAGAAGAGAGGATTCACTTGAGAAGGCCTTGATGCTGGGAAAGGTAGAGGGCAAAAGAAGAAGGGGGTGGCCAAAGATGAGATGGGTAGATGGTATTGTAGACACAATGGGTACAGAGCTAGGAGGGCTGAGGAGGATGGTGGAGGACAGAGGTGCCTGGAGGACAATGGTCCATAGGGTCGCAAAGGGTCGGAATCGACTGTGCGACTGAACAACAATAAAATCTTATTTTTTTCATCATTTCTGATATAAAACACAGGTGGTTGTGATTAGTATTTATGGGAGAGGTTGTACATTCCTTTTTACCAGTTTAAGCACGAGACTCCAACAGGAGAACGGGTTTCTGAAGCTCTGTTGCAATAGAGGACCTAGCTGAGAATGGTGCAGAGGGTCCATGACTGAATATTAAGAATGTTCTTCATGTTTTCTTGTCAAATCAGATTCAGCAGACACCATCTTGGATTAGAAAGCAGTGCAGGGGAAGGGGAATATACCCCTCCTACCCAATTTCAGTCTCTCTCAATCCTATAAAGCCATTGTTGATCCCGCAGCTAATTCTTTTAGTTGTAGAGCTACTAGCAGCTTAAAGGGGATGCCATTTCAATTAGGACAGTGGAAGCCTTTCTTCCAGACAGTGCTGCTGCATTGATCAAGTTTGGAGACATAGGAGCTTGTTGGGAGACATAGAAGTTGTTGGGAGGTCTGATTGGAGCCTCACATGAACATTGGCCCTGGGACTAGGCTGTATTTCTTGTTTCACTTTCTGTTTTCTTGCAGTGTTATTTATCAAGAGTTACTATTTGCCTGGACTGTTGTGGCTTAGTGGTTAAGACCAGTGGCGGGCTCAAAAAAAAATTACTACCACACTGTGGGCGTGGTATGGTGGGCATGGCCAGGGGGAAAGCCCTGTGTTGCACCCAAATTAGGTGCAATTAGAACCTCAGATAACATTTGCATCAGATAACGCTAAAACCGCATAACGTTAAGCAATCTGGAAAAAAATTGCATCGAATAACGTTAAAATCCTATGGGATGCATCGGATAACGTCCGCTGAAGCCTGTGCCGGTTACAATGTATCTCTCTGGAGTTTTAATGTTATCCGATGCATCTGGTGGAGAAAATCGATCGGATCCGCTTGGGGTTCAAACTTGGCGTGGACGGGGAGGGTCCGGGGGGAGCCAGTGCGCAGTCTTGCAGTGTTACCTGGGATCGGTTTGATCCTGTTGCCCCGGATGAAGTGGACAGGCTCCTTGCAGCGGTCCGTGCCACTAATTGTCCATTGGATCCCTGTCCCGCCTGGCTGGTAAAAGCCTCTAAGACGGTGACAGGTGGCTGGGTCGGGGCTATAATTAACGCGTCTTTTCGAGAGGGGATATTTCCTGCACTGCTGAAACATGCTCTTGTGCGCCCCCTCCTGAAGAAGCCATCCCTCGATCCAGCAATCCTAACCAACTACAGACCTGTATCCAACCTTCCTTTTTTGGGGAAGATTCTGGAGAAGGCAGTGGCACGTCAGCTGCAGGGGGTAGTGGATGAAGCGGAATATCTGGACCCATTCCAGTCAGGATTCAGACCTGGATATGGTACTGAGACTGCATTGGTCGCGCTGATGGATGATCTCTGGCAAGAGCGGGATGGCGGTCATCCGTCCGTCCTTGCTCTTCTTGACTTCTCAGCGGCCTTCGATACCGTTGACCACGCTATCCTTCTGGAACGGCTCCGAGGATTGGAGATCCAGGGTACGGTGTGGTCCTGGTTTTCCTCATTTCCGAGGGGCCGGACCCAGTCAGTGTGGTTGGAGAGTGAGAGGTCGAGTCCTAGGCCCCTAAAATATGGGGTGCCTCAGGGCTCGGTACTCTCTCCTCTCCTATTTAACATCTACATGAAGCCGCTGGGTGAGATCATCCGTTCCCAAGGGGTGCGGTACCACCAGTACGCGGATGACACACAGTTGTACATCTCGGCCTGTGGGGACCCCAGTGATGCAGTCAAAGTCCTTTCCAGCTGTCTGGAGGCTGTTGGGTTCTGGATGGGGGCAAATGGGCTACAGCTGAATCCTAGCAAGACTGGGTGGCTATGGATAGGGGGTCCTGTGTTATCCCGGGAGCTACCATCTTTGGTTTTGGATGGGGCTGTTTTGCCCCAGACCAACCCGGTGCGCAACTTGGGGGTCCTCCTGGATTCACGGCTGCTGCTAGAAGAACAGGTGGCGGCTGTGGCCAGGAGGGCCTTCGCCCAACTTCGGGTGATTCGCCAGTTGCGCCCACTCCTGGACCGGGACTCTTTGCTCATGGTCACTCATGCTCTGGTGACCTCCAGACTAGACTACTGTAATGCGCTCTACATGGGGCTGCCCTTGATGACCATTCTGAGGCTGCAGCTGGTCCAGAATGCCGCGGCCCGGGTGGTGATGGGGTGTGGACGTTATGCCCATGCCTCACCACTGCTTCGGGGGCTGCACTGGTTACCAGTTTGTCTCCGGGTGCAATTCAAGGTGCTGGTTTTGACCTTTAAAGCCCTACATGGTAGTGGGCCAGGGTATCTTAGAGACCGCATCGCCCTAAGGACGTCTGTCCGTCCAACCAGAGCGGACCGGAGGGGCTCTCTAATTGTGCCATCAGCCAGGGGGGCTCGCCTCTCTGGCACAAGGAGGAGGGCCTTCTCCGTGTCCGCACCAGCCCTTTGGAACCTCCTGCCTGTGGAACTGCGTCTCCAGACAGAGTTGTTGCCCTTTAGGAAGGAACTAAAGACCTGGCTGGCGGGCCAAGTTTGGGGTGCGGGTGGGGATGGGGGTACCGTTGGGTGGTTGGTATAGAGAAGTGTGCCTTCCTCCAAGGTCCCTTCGGTTCTTGCGCACCTTTTAGGGGTGGGGTTTTTTTTTAACTTTTAACTTTTTTATCATGTGTCTTTTATGTATTTACTGTCCGCTATGTAAACCGCCCTGAGTTGGGTTGTACCTGAGTGGGCGGTATATAAGCGTGAAAATAAATAAATAAATAAATAAATAATCCCATAGCATCCCATAGGATTTTAATGTTATCCGATGCATGCATTGGATAACATTAAAAATCGGATATCGCTAAGACTTGTGGAACCAAGTTTTAGCATTATCCAAGGTATTACTGTACTTTATTTCAAAACTTGGATGGGCGGGGCCCAGCCAGAATTTCAGTTCTGGCAAACTGGTGCGAACCTGCTGATGCCCACCACTGGTTAAGATGTTGAAATGATGACTGGAGGGTCGGCAGGTCAGCAGTTCAAGACCCAAGTGCTGCATGATGGAGTGAGCTCCCATCTCTGCCCCACCTCCTGCCAACCTAGCAGTTCGAAAGCAAGAAATTGCAAGTAGATTACTAGGGACCACTTGGGTGGGAAGGTAAACAGCATTCTGTGCACTCCGGTGTCTAGTCATGCCTGCCACATGACCATGGAAATGTCTGCAGAAGCAGACAGCACTGGCTCTTTGGCTGTGAAACAGAGATGAGCACTGAATCCTAGAGTCAAATACGACTGGCTTTCGAGCAAGGGCAACCTTTAGATTTACCTTACCTTACCCTGCACAACCCTGTTTTCAGAAATGCTTCTCAGAGTAACATTTTGTTCTTATTTTTCTGTAGGCTAAATTTGATGCTGAAATGCCATGTGAGACTGTGAGCAAAATGCATTTGGTAGACCTTGCTGGAAGTGAGAGAGCAGATGCCACTGGTGCTACAGGAGTCAGATTAAAAGAAGGAGGGAATATTAACAAATCCCTAGTTACTCTGGGAAGCGTCATTTCTGCCTTAGGTACTTATCTGTTTTATTTTTAATTTTTGGCATGCTTTGGTGAATACAGAAGTTGGTATTTGACCTTCTCCAATATAAATCTTGCTTTCTTGGGTTTTTTCTCCATCTTTCACAGCTGATTTATCGCAGGATGCCTCAAACCCTGCTACAAAGAAGAAGCAAGTATTTGTGCCTTACCGAGATTCTGTTTTGACGTGGCTTTTGAAAGATAGCCTAGGAGGGAATTCTAAAACAATCATGATTGCAAGTAAGTATGCCTTAAGTTCTGTCAGTTTTCAATGCTTTGTCTTTTAGAAGTCTTAGGCGGGTGGGGTGGGGGAAATCATTAAGCAGTGCTGCAGTTTATTATTTTTAAGACAGCTGTCTCATAACAAAGTGTTAATAATAGCCTACTGGGGGCAGCAGAGTGATGGCAGCAGAATTAGCAATACAGTATAGTACAGTGGTACTACACACAACAATTTTAATCCATTCCATGGGGCTCCTTGTTTTACGAAACAATTGCTATACAATGTATGCATCGTATAGTGATTTCCCCTATGGGATGCATCGTACAACAACGTTTTTCACTAAGTGTTTTTTCCCATTGAAAAATCGTTGTATGATTTTTTTTTCCATAGGGAAAATTTTTATGCAGGACGCCATTTTCCCCCAAAACCTAATTGTTATGCGATTTCGTTGTGTACAGGGTGATTGTTTTATGAGGTTCCACTGTACTGGATGAAAAAAAAAAAACAACCCTTTTCTCAGTTGCTCATTTCCAACAGATAGATGTCAGAGGGCATAGACTGAGGTGATATAACACACAGCTCACTGTCTATATCAGTGATGGGCAGTCTTGGCCCTCCAGCTGTTCTTGAACTTCAATTCCCAGAAACCCTGACCTGGTATGTTGACTTGGGCTTCTGGGAATTGAAGTCCAAGAACAGCTGGAGGGCCAAGACTGCCCATCTCTGGTCTATATCTTGGGAGGATGTAGTGTGCAAAGGAAAGATGATACAGGGAGATTCTGTTGCCCTTATTCAACCCACTGTGCATAGAGTTGAAATAGGTCTCTGTTGCTTGATTCCTTCGATGTCTAAAGAGCTTTGCCTTCAGGAAGTTTATTGCACATTTCTTCCTCCCAGCCTCTGTCCAGAACCCCTGTCTACTTCAAAAGTGTCAAAAGGTAACTTTTAAAAAGAACAGTTGATGAGCTTTGGAAAGATCCCATGCTATTGTGAAAGCATTGCTCCAGATGTGTAGGCAAGAGTCTGGGAAGTGGCTCTGGAGAAGCAGTGCCTGCCTACATGAGCAACAGATCAGAGGAATGGAGTGTCTACCTTTCTGGCAGAAACCGGAGCACACAGAATACTGTTATCTTTACCACAAAGCAGTACCTATTTATATATTTGCAATTTATTGCTTTCGGACTGCTAGGTTGGTAGGAGTTAGCATAGGCCAGTGGTGGCCAAACTACAGCCCACGGGCTGGATCCGTCCCACTGCATCAAATCATCCAGCCCATACTGCCCGTGCCACTCCCAGAAGTGGAAGTAAAATTTGCCTGCCCACAACGCTGCCGTAAATGCACCCGCGCCTGTCGTAAATGCATTTACGACAGCCGCAGATGTGTTTTACGGTGGGAGGAGCCACTTGACTGGCCCGTGGCATGAAAGGTTTGGCCACCCCTGGCATAGGCAATGGGCGCTCTCTCTGTTGTGCAGCACTCAGGTCTTGAACAGCTGATCTGCCAACCTTCCAGTCATCAAGTTCAGCGTCTTAACAACTAAGCCACCACAGACCTGTAGGAACTTTATAGCAGGGAGACCGCTGCCCAGCTGACCCAGGCCAGGGAGAAGAAAAGCCGTCGGCTTCTGCGGGTGGCCGGAGACCTCCGCCCAGCTGACCTGGGGCCGGGGAGAATAAAAGCTGTCGGCTTCTGTGGGCAGCCGGAGATGGCCGCCCAGTTGTCCTGGCCCCCTTCCTCCTGGGGCCGAGGAGAGGAAAAGCTTGTGATAAGATAGAAGCCACTGCAGCCCCTGTGGACGGATGAGGACGTGTGAATATTTTATGAGTATTATGATGTGGTGATTTATATTGTGATTTATTTGCTGTTATGTAATTTATTCGCTGTTATGATTTGCATTTTTGTTAGCTGCCCTGAGTTGCATAGTCAAGTGGGCATCATATAAATGTGATAATAATAATAATAATAATAATAATAATAATAATAATAATAATAATAATAATAATAATAATAATAATAATAATAATAATAATAATAATAATAATAATAATAATAAAATCTCTGCTCCTGGCAACTGGTACTCAGACAATTACTGATTCTAGACAAGGAATGCTGTTACCTTTCCCACTGAAGTGGTACCTATTTACTGTATCTACTTGCAATTTCTTGCTTTAAAACTGCTAGATTGGTAGGAGCTTGGATAGATGATGGACGCTCACTCGGTCATGCAGCACTCATGTCTTGAACTGCTGACTTGCCAGCCTTCCAGTTGTCAAGTTCAGCATCTTACTTCACAGTCCCTTCTAATCCACCGCAGTCCTTTAGGTACATAAATCCAAACTGTGGCATTATATATTTGGAAGAATACCACACTTTTTCTCTTCTTGTAGAGATTTGATGTAGTTCATGGTAAAATATACTTTCCTTTCCATGGAAGGCACATGTAAAACATTTCTTCTGGAAGTAGCATTCTCGTCTTAGGGGCCATTCAACAATTACATGATCCACTTTTTGGAAGAAATTGACCCCCTCCCCCCATGTAATCCGACCATAATTTTTGCTTCGAACCCCCCTCCATTTAAAATTACGTAATCCAGAGCTTGTATATCAAAACTCTAATTTTTAGAGCTTTTCACTATTGGCGAAATAGAAATAGACTGCACAAGCAATTCAATAATCTCAAATCGGATCAAAATCCATTTTTAAACCTAAAAAGTGCCATGTTTCAAAACCACAACAGCTCAAAATGGATTATGTAATCTTTGACCTGACACCACCACCCCGCCCCCACGTAATTTTCCATAATTCAGATGGCATACCTCCTCCCCCTCAAGGATCACGTAATTGTTGAAAGGCCCCTTACCCATAAAATGTACCTTTTGCTTTCTTTCCAGGTAGAAGTGTTTTTTAAGATGTCTAAATGAAATCTGCTGTCTGTATAACTTTTTCTGAATTTACTTTCCTCAGCTATTTCACCTGCTGATATTAATTATGGAGAAACCTTAAGCACTTTGCGCTATGCCAACCGGGCTAAAAACATAATCAATACGCCTACCATTAATGAGGATCCAAATGTCAAGCTAATCCGTGAACTTCGAGCTGAAATAGCTCGACTGAAGGCTCTACTTGCTCAGGGGAACCAGGTTAGCTTGTTCTTAAGACATGAGCTTTTTGGAAGGTGATGCTCATTATTTTTGTTTTTAAGGAATGTGTTGTTTTAAGAATTTGCTGTGAAAAAATTTGCCTTGGAATAGTTGATAACCTATGCCAGTGTTGGATGTTAGTTAAAGCTGCATATCATACTACCTTTTACTGTGACTTATTTAGAATTACCTGTTCTGACACTAGAGAAAGACTACCTTTTATCTATTGTTGGGGGACAGGGCCTCATTTCTACTTTAGTGACTTTTCTCCAGTTCTCTTTTCAACACAGTCGTCACACTGGACCTCAAATTTCTGCTGTAGCATTCCTTTGTGCATATCCTTATCTCACATCTGGTACTTCAAATGGCAATGCAAACTAATGCCCTTTGATTAGAACTATGCCTGGCTCAAGTAGTGCAGTGGCTCAAGTAGGTAAGACGCTGACTGGGAAGCGGAAGGTCAGCAGTTCGATTCCTGAGTACTGCAGGACGGAATGAGCTCCCGTCTTTGTCCCAGCTCCTGCCAACCTAGCAGTTCGAAAGCAAGACATTGCAAGTAGATAAATAGGGACCACTTTGGTGGGAAGGTAACAGCGCTCCGTGCGCTCCAGTGTCTAGTCATGCCTGCCACATGACGACGGAAATGTCTGCAGAAGCAGACAGCGCTGGGCTCTTCGGCTTGGAAACAGAGATGAGCACTGCACCCTAGAGTCGGATACGACTGGCTTTCGAGCAAGGGAAACCTTTACCTTTACCTATGCCTGGGAAACACAGAAAGAGCCTCCTTGAAGATTGTGGGGTATACGTACCACATTTGGGTGTAACCCAGGCAACAGCAACCTTGCTGTGCTGGCTAATTTTCTCACACTAGGTCAGGCGAAAGGAACTGCAGAATGAATTCACCAGCTTCATTTTGGCAGTTTCACATCTGGCCTAGGCATGGAAGAAGAAGATGGAGGAGGAGGAGGAGGAGGAAGAAGAACAAGAAGAACAAGATCTACTATTGAATAAATTCACCAAAGGTGGCTTCATTTGGCAGTTTAACATCTGACTTAGACATGGAAGAAGAAGAAGAACCATGCCTTGCAGTTGCTTGTTAGACCATCTTGTGCTGTGCTATTCCCGGAGCAGATATATGTAGCTATGTGACAATTATTGTGGTGGTTACTTGCCTTCTCTTCCTCTTCGGCATGGTATCTTTATGAACGAGAGGTCTCCAAAATGTCCTGCTCAGCTCTTGCAGACTCAAGCCTGTGGCTTCCCTCATGGAATCAATCTATCTCATGTTTAGCCTTTCTCTCTTCCTGCTGCCTTCCACCCTTCCCATAATTTATTATGATGTAGCAACTAGTCATATATCAAACATTAGGATGAATAAAACAAAAACTTCCAATGGTTTTTGGAGGGACAAATATCCAAATATTCTTTAGTACTTCTTTATCATTGCCGCCGCCGCCATAGTCATTGTTGTAGTCATTGTCGTTGTTGTCATCATCATCGAAATACAGAGTTGGAAGGGACCCTATGGATCATCAAGTCCACCCCCTGTCAAGAAAGCACAGTGGGAAACCGAATTCTCAACCTTTGGTCCCGTGCCAGATACCTAGATCACTGAGCTATATCTAGCAATACTTGTTCAGAAGTAAGTGCCAGCTTTTTCAAAAACATTCAAGTTACCTCAATTTCAAAGGCTATTCTAGCACTTATACAGAAATATTTCTCTTCTTTTTGCGATGGCATTTGAGAGTTGTAGAAAGAATACAACTGACGGTCCTGTTCTTCTACATAAAACCAAACTACACTCCATTTTTATGTTATTGCATTCTGTCTCCTCTTAGTTTATGTCTCCTCATTCTTCCTTTGTTGAACATTCAGTGCTCCTGGGTAATTTAAGTCAATAGTATTTCCTAAAGGTACTAGGACTCGTTCATAGAAGCTTTGTTTAGGGCAGTGTTCTAAATGTTCAATGAAAAATACCAATGTATTTTCCTTAATAACTGTGCTTGTTTTTTCTGCCTACTGTAGATTGCCCTCCTAGATTCTCCAACAGCTTTAAGTATGGAAGAAAAACTTCAACAGAATGAAGCAAGAGTAAGTTTTAGTTTATTAAGTTAATTAAACCCTAACATGTTTTGTATGGCCCTACGTATGTACAGTATTAAGGAGAACCTGCTCCTGCATAATACATTGGGTTTCTTGCTTTGTCTGCTATATTGTTTGACAGATCATTTTTAACCCTTATAACTTTTGCTGTTTTTAATTTATGTCTTATTCCAAGACATATGATGCCCTGCCTTTCAGTAAAAGTTATCAGCATGGCTTGCAACAATATTTGAATCAAAAGAGTAAACAAGAGCAGAGGATCCTGCAGAAGAAATGATGGGAATATTGGTCAAGTTTGCATTGCATAGTTACTCAAAAAGCATAATTTTTAGCAGCTAACTGCCATAAGTTAAGAAACCCTAAGTATTTTCAGTTGCTCATGGAGAAGTCCAATTTAGGATGCAACCAATAATCGCTTATTTTAATGACATTTGCTGTGCATTTTGTGTTTATACACAAGAGGATTTCATCCGTGCTGTCTTCACCTTTCAGCTAAAAGTGTGTGTTTGGGGCCATTCAACAATTATGCGATCCATTTTTTGGGGGGAAATTGACCCCCCCATGTAATCCAACTGTAATTTTCTCTTTGAACTCCCCCTCCCTTTAAAATTACATAATCCAGAGCTTTTGTATCAAAACTCTAATATTTAGAGCTTTTCACTATTGGAGAAATAGAAATAGACTGCACAAGCAATTCAGTAATCTCAAATTGGATCAAAATTCCCAGAGATCATTTTTAAACCTAAAAAAGCGGCATGTTTCGAAACCACAACAGCTCCAAATGGATTACGTAATCTTTGACCTGGAAACCCACCCCCCACCCTCACATAACTTTCTATAATTCAGATGGCAGACCCCCCACCCCTCGAGGATCACGTAATTGTTGAATGGCCCCTTTTGCATGTGAGAGGGAAAGAAAGGTGAAGTCTATTCTTCTGCATGTGATCTTGGCGTATTTCCTCTCTTTAAGCAACATTCTAAATTTCACGGCTCTCTTCATACACGGATGTTGCGTTAACTAAGATAACTCATGTGTGCAAGGCAATTTCACACTTATTTAGATACTTGTCACAAAGTTAAACATTCGGGTACTTCAGTTAGATATCTAATTAGTTACAAATGAGACAGCCTTCTGAGTTCTTTGCCACTAAGCCAAGTGTGCTGTCTGTAAAGTTGACTGCTAGTAAAATAAATTCAGTTCAGATTCTACAGGTGAATCTTGGAAAATTAGAATATCTTACAAATGTTCATTCAGTTCAGTAATGCAACTTAAAAAGTGAAACAAATATATGAGATAGACTTATTACATGCAAAGCGAGATAGTTCAAGCCTTACTTTGTTATAATATTGATGCTTATGGTTTACAGTTTATGAACCCGCTCCCCCCCAATCTGATGTACCCCATAATCATCACATAATCTCATGGATGCTGTATGCCATGATCATCACAATTATAATGAATTGAGGCATGGCATCTCTCACTTTGCATGGAGTGAGTCTATCTCATATGTTTCACCTTTTAAGTGAAACGAATGAACATTTGCACGATATTCTAATTTTCCGAGTTTCACCTGTACATGAAACAGGTGACAGGAGTATTATTTGGCAGTCTCTTCAACTCTGCAGGGGGAAAAGTTTTCAAGAAAAACTGGAAAATGATCTTTTGGTCATCTCTGTCTGTGTGGCGTGAACTCCATATTTAGCCCAAGTTTTAAATTGTTTGCTTTAACTTTATGAGTATGGTTAATAATTGTTCTAAACTGTTCAGTATAAAAATTTCAGCATAAGTGATAATTGGACTATATTATTTAGGGAAAATAATGCCTTGCCCTATTCCGAAACATATCATGCAAGAAATATGCCAAGTGACATTCTTATTATCTCTTGTTAACTTCATTAGCATGCTGCATGATAGACTCATAATAATTATGGCAAGCATAATCACTGGAAATCTCTGTAATTTACTGTCTTCAGCTTAACACAGTAATTAATCATTTTTACGGCTATATTTTTACCTCCCATGTTTAACTGAAAAATGGAGATGTACGTTTAATCTAATTAAATCCATTTTAAAAGTGATGTTTTGTATAAAGTAATATAAATAATAATATAATAAACAGCAATGCTAATGAAGGAAAACTGGATGCAGGTGTCAATGGATAAATGTAAATATCTGTTAAGTGACCCTAAATTCTTTTGAGAAGAGATCAGAAATTATTGTGAAACTTTTAAACCTGAAATTTTGTTTTTCAATACTACTTTGGCTTATTTTATAGGTGCAAGAGCTTACCAAAGAGTGGACCAACAAGTGGAATGAAACACAAAATATTCTAAAAGTAAGAATAAATAAAACGTTTCATTGTCTTTAAATCACAGCGTTTGAACGGTGAGCTGCTAGGTTTATGTCAATGAACTTTAGTAATATTTTATAGATAGTAGCCTTATACAGAGTATAGTAGCATTGTTTTGTTTTAATGTAATGTCAGAAGTTTTTAAAAAAATCAGTACAGGTCTAAAACATAGTTCAGTTCAGATTCTTGTTTTCTTGATAATTATGCTTGAAACTTACAAAAAAAAAAGAACTTGAATAATAACTCCATTAATAGAGAGAATTCATTGGTATCTTTAAAAATGAAAATAAAACCCAGACATGCAATTTGATAAAAGCATTTAGCAACTTCATGCACTTTGTGTTAGGCATCCTTCTCATTAAACAACACTTATATCTTCTGGCTATTTATTGAATATGATTTATTTAATTTTCTTTAGTATTTATTTTATTTTCAGTGTAGTAAAAGAGGTTTAATAGTTATAGAAAAATTCAAAGTTTCATGAGGTTTCTTCTTCCATGTCTAGGCCAGATGTGAAACTGCCAAAATGAAGACACCTTTGGGTTAGTTCATTCTGCAGTTCCTTTCACCTGACCTACTGTGAGAAAGATTAACTGACAACACAAACAAAGCAGAGTAATCACACTTATATACTACCCCATGGCGCTTAGTGCACTCCCTGCGCAGTTCACAAGTTAATTAGCATTTTGCCCCCACCATGCTGGGTACTCCTTTTACTGACCTTGGAAGGATGGAAAGCTGAGTCAACCTTGATCCCTGGTCAGGATCGAACTTACAACCTTTTGGTTGCGGGACAGCAGCTTAACCACTGAGCCACCAGGGCTCCTGAACCCGATTGTGGTTAAAAAATACCACAATCCTTGAGGAGGCACTTTCTGAGGTAAGTTTAGGAAATCAGAAATCTAAAATTAATATTTCTATCACTTATGCTGTCCATGTATGCTGTTCTGACATTTCAAAGGGGAAAGGATGGTGGGGAGAGTTTTTAAACACATAGTGTCCCTTCTCTTTGAAGACGTACCATGGTACCTCGCATAACGGACGCATCACATAGCAAAAAAATCGCATAATGAAGCATTCGTTATGCAAGGGCAATACCCTGCATAACGAAAAAATCATTCTTTATGCGGGGTTTTTGGTAACCGGGGTATACTCGCTCAATGGGAATCCCGGTTAACAAACTTTTTTTCCATTATGTGCGGGGTATCTCCCATAGGGAACCAAAATAACGAAAAAACGCATAGCAAAGAGCTCCGTGGAATGGAGTTTTTTTCGTTATGCGGGGTTCTACTGTATTTTAGTCACCATATTTATTGTTCTTCTGATATGAATCGAACTTAGGAAAAGCAATCTGATAGTTCTCAGGAACTGTTAAATACAGTGTGGAGCACTTGAAAGATTGTAAAGTTTTAACGTAACACTTTGGCTTTTGTAATAGAAAAAAATTGAATTTTTCAATTTTAATAACAAATAATGTAAATAAGTATAAGAGTTAAAACACACAAAAATTATTACAAATTTTTAGTTACAAAAGTCACAAGGAGTTGAGCACATATTTGAGCTTCAATATATTTTTTTCAAACTGGATCTTCAGCAGCAGCAGAAGAGGAAATGCAGAGAGAGGCGGGTGGGAAGGTTGCTGTGCTTAATGAGACCCCAGGTGTGTAGTTTACAAAAATTTAAAATGGAAGAGAAGAGATGATATGCAGATTTAAGTAGATTAAATAACAGATAATGCTAAAGGGCCTCTGACTGTGCCAAAAGATTACTGAGAGGTACAATCACTTTCCTTTGGGAGGTATACAAGCTGGAAGTTATTTAGGTCTGCCGCTTGCAGTAATCAGAGTGACAGTCAGATCATTGCAGAAATAAAGAAAATGTATATTATTTTTGCAACACTTGTATTAAATCTCTCCTCCCTTCTGCGACCATCTGTGCTAATCAAAACCAGGCTCCAAAGAGTTTTCTGTCCTTCCAGAGCAGCAACCAGTCATTCCATGAGTAGAACAAGCTACCACTGGATATTGCCCATTGTGTTTTTTTTATTATAAAACAATATTAACACTATGTAGTTGTGCTAAGATAGAGGGTTCCCGTCCCTCATTTGTTTCTGTTTTGGATTGGTAAGGCCCAGTGAACCTCCTTACAAAAACCTTATATATGCTCAGTAAGGCAAACAAAGTAAGGAAGCACATACCTCAGTGAGAAATTGCACACTCTCTCCCACTCTAGCTGTGGCACATGTTGTTGAATAGCATGCCTCGAAAGATATTTACTTCATTCTTTGTTGGCATGTGCCAGTCTTTGAATTGAGGTGCATCTGTTGCTGCTATAGCTGCTTGGACTGTTGGTTGCTGTGAGGGCATTATAAACTGTGGTCCCTATTCAGATTTGTGACATATTGGTTGTGATCCCTGCCCCCTCACTAACCTAGTGGCCTTTAATAAAATAAGAAGCTCAATGTTAATATGTACTGTACTACCTGACATGTTGATAACATAATGTCTTCATTTTTCAGAGTACACACTGTCTGGACTATAGTGTTGAAAGGCAAACTGCTTGGCAGATGGCATGACAGCATGAACTGATCTGTTTAATTTCTTCCTAGTTGTTGAATTAGGAACTAATATTGTTCATATACTTTAGAACTGTACAGTTTTTACATTGGAGATGTTTTATAGTGATACTATGGTCTCTGCTGACCCCCTTCCCCCAACTTACTTCTCTTGTTTGGGCCCTGACACCTCTGCCTTCCTCATTTCAGCTTTTGTGTGCCAATGGTATGGAAGTAGCTTATCTTTAGTGTTACAACTTCAGTCTGTACAAGGGTTGCGATTAATCTATCTGCTCAAGTTTACTGCTATACCCTAAAACTCTGTTTTTGGAATAAGCAAATCTTGAGTTTCTTCTTCAAGTGGCGTATCAGTTCCGAATATTGGCTATCATCATGGTGATAGTCTTCCTATTCTTAACTATTTGGAACAATTTTTCTGAGGACATTCCACACCAGTCTCTAAGGTTCTTCAGCCACGAAGCCCATCTATGTCCAGGGCCCCTCTTTCAAAGGATCTTTCCTTGCATAAAAAAGTTGGCGTATTCTATACTTCATGTGGTTCCTCATATACTCAAGGTCTTGGAACTTTCTATGTTTGATGGTCTTGTTCTTTATCCATCTGGTGCAACACTTACATTAGTCATATATTCAACACACAATATTCTTAGCAGTCGTCTGTAGATCCACAGGTCAAAAGCTTCAATTTTCTTTCAGATACTTTAGTCAGTGTCCAAGATTCAACTCCATATAGCAACACTGGGAATACATAACATCTCACTATTCGGATCTTCGTAGTGTGAGTTAGATCTCTACTGCATAACAAATGTAGCATTTTTATGAAGATGGATCTTGCTTTTTCTATTCTCATTTAAAATACTCCCCAAATAGACAGTTTTATCCACTCTTTCAAGTTGGTATTCAGGTTATAGCAATATATGTAGTATTCTTGGTGTTGAAATCCCAGCCATATTCTGTGCTTGAAGCACTTGAACCTTAGGTTTATGGTATAAACTTGTTTTTACAGTTTTTTAAATTGTTGCAGACTTATTACATGAGCTGTGATTAATCATTCATGAAACAACACTTTAAAAAAGGAGTAATAAGAGCAAACACTTCCATTTTTTATAGGCATGGCAAAATGAGAGTGGAAGTGTGCAAACCTGAGACTTTTTAAGTCTTTTTCTGTTCAGGATAAAACAAACATTATTATGGTGCTTGAAGTAAACTAGGTGTATAGTTTAAAAAATAATAATGCAACATTAAAAATAACTACCAAACTACTGAAAATAATTTTGCTCCTGTAATCTTCAAAGTACCCATCTGTAGTGTTTGTTTCCAATTGCTGCCAGAGAGCGACATGAATTAATCATCCTCTATGTTGAGGGCATCTGTCAGATATCTGTATAATTGGAGATACATGGCAACATCAAGATCAATAAAAACTTTGCTACAGTTTCACTTACAACATCACCATGTTTAAAGGAATTGAGCAAATACGTAGATAATCTGCTTATTGCTACTGATGCTTTATATACAAAATGATTGTACAGTACTGGCTTTTAGAAAGTATATATGGCAGTAGGACGCAAAAATATTGTCAAGTTCAGTACATTTGCATTTAGGAAAGGAATGTAATTTCTGTGTTGGAGCCAAAATGTCTCATATGCTTATTTTTTTATTTTATACATGTAAGAATAGAGGAACTGGGTTCATATATGTATTGATTTGTTGGGAAAATTATGAATTCTTTTTAAAAAAATAATCATCTTCCACACTTCCAAATGAAGAATCACCACCGACACTCCATTTTGAAGACCTTTTATTTTTGCAGAATCTTTGTAAACTTAATTCTTATACTCTAATGGACCATAATAAATTTGTAATAATTTAACCTTTGTGGGTTGATCTAGCTACTCAGATACCATTTTTACCTAATTTTTTGTGTCTGTCTGTTTCAAATGATGTAAAAACTTTTCTTTGAAAGCCAAGTAAGCAGTTGACTGATTTGATCCAATCTGCTGTACACTGTCCTTTGAAAGTTCATCAGTGTTGTCAAACCTACATGCCATGAACTGGGCATAGGGGTTGCTTTCGTATACAGTATCCTACTTTCTTTCTTTCTTCTTTCTTTCTTTCTTTTGCTAAACCTACCTGGTTCACTTGCTTCTTTTACTGCGGAAAGATTGCCTGATGGTGACTGAAGATGATAAATGTATTCACCTTTTATTTCCTGGGATTTGAGTAACTGGATCTAAAGTATGTCTCAGAATATGTAATTCTATTTTAGTATGTGAGCAGGGACTCTTTGCTTAGGCCAATGAAGTCTTTTGCTTGTGAAATGTGTCACAAATCACTTCAATCCTTTAGATTTAAAAAAAATTAGGAAGATAACAACATAAATTTTAAAACCTAGTTTAGTTTTTCAAAGTCTTATTTTTATTAAAAACCTAGTTTGGTTCCCATTTTTTTCTTTTCTTTTCTTGCAAAATACAAGCATAAAACAAGAAATAGCATTACATCATTTGAGAGAAACCAGCTCATTTAGCACATAAGAACATAAGAACATAAGAACAGCCTTGCTGGAACAGGCCACAGCCCATCCAGTCCAGCATTCTGTCTCACACAGTGGCTCACCATTTCCTTCAGGGTATTCCCAAGGAGATGCCTTCACCTGCTTAGGATTCCCTGGAAATGGCATTGAGAGATATCCTGCCTATCTCTCCAACCCGGAGGTTGTCCTTAGGTAGCCATAATTATAGCCATTGATAGCCTTGTCCTCCATGAACTTGTCTAATCCTTTCTTAAAGCTGTGAAGACTGACAGCTGTCACCACTTCTTCTGGCAGGGAGTTCCATAGACCAGTAATCCTCTGGGTGAAAAAGTACTTTCTCTTATTTGTTTGAGAACTAGTACCCAAAAGTTTCATGGAGTGTCCCCTAGTTCTAGTGTTGTGCGATAGGGAAAACAGTTTTTCCTTATCTACCTTGTCCACACCGTGCATGATTTTATAAACTTCAATCAGGTCACCTCTTAGACGCCGTCGTTCAAGAGTGAAAAGGCCCAACCGTTGCAGCCTCAGATGGTAAGGAAGGTGTTCCAGTCCCCTAATCATTCTGGTTGCCCTCCTCTGTACTTTCTCCAACTCCATAATATCCTTCTGGAGGTATGGCGACCAGAACTGTACACAATATTCCAGATGGGGCCTCACCATAGATTTATAAAGAGGCAAAATGACACTTGCTGACTTATTTTCTATACCCTTCCTAATGATCCCTAACATTGAGTTTGCTTTTTTCACTGCTGAGGCACACTGGGTTGACACCTTCATTGAGCTGTCCACCAGGACACCAAGGTCCCTTTCCTGGTTTGTCGCAGAGAGTTCAGACCCCATCAGTTTATAAATGTAATTGGGGTTTTTTGCCCCAACATGCATCACTCTGCACTTACTGATGTTGAAGCTCATTTGCCACTGTTTTGCCCACTCCCCCAGTGTCAAGAGATCCCTCTGGAGCTCTTCACAATCTCTCACAGTTTTCACTACCCTGTATAATTTAGTGTCGTCAGCAAATTTGGCTACCTTGCTTTTTACTCCTACCTCTAGATCATTTATGAAGAGGTTGAAAAGCAGGGGTCCCAGTACAAAAGATGATTAATTTTTGTTACATTATTAGCATTAAATTTTCTTTTAAAAACCCATTTATATGAATGCTAAGCCTTTTTCTTGGGTGTGGTTTCTCCCAAACAAATTTAAACTGTGTTTCTGTATTTCAATTCTGCTTAAAGGGAAGATCTGGATTTCTTGCATTGTATCATAGTTGTTTCAATATTCACTTGTTCCTTCATTATTCCTTCTCTAAATCTCTTGGTTACCTTCTGCAAACTTCTCTCTCCCCTGGCATCCTGTTTACCCAATTTCCTCTTCTTATCCTCACTCTATTCTTTGCTGATTTATTATGGCTAGCCATCTGTGTCAGGACTCCTTACTCTTCTATCTTCACCATAGGAAGTTCGGCATGCGTGCATGCCCTCCCACCAGTGCACAACTTCTCTTTGTGGCTCAACAATGGGAGCAATAACTGTGATCACAGTGCCAACAAGATTGAATATAAAACAGATTTTTAAAGCTTTAAACTCTTTCTGTCCCAAACTTTTGTCTGGCGGATCTCCAGGTGAAATGCATCTTCCCCACAAATATGTTCTGTGCTTTGGATAGGCTTTATTGTCATTAGGTCAACTATTTAATGGTCTGCAGGCTTTTCTGACATTTTTCTTTGCCTAGCTGTAACCTCTGAATTCCTCTTCAGCTGAATAAGCACAACAGTCACTCTTTCTGCTGAAACCAAGAGCAAATTCAGGCTACTATGCAGTCATGTTGTAACATTGTGCATGTGCTCCTTCAATTAGATAGATTTACCAGTTACCTTTTCCCATCATTACCACCATAAAGTGCTGGTCATTATGTCCTCTTACTCTTACAAATTGAGTTGGGTATTGATGGGGTCACCTAGGTTCTCTGTTTGCGGCTACACTAATAGATGCCTGTTTCAAGAGTGGCAAAGTAAACAGCTGAACCCTGTAGCTCCTATTCTGAAATGACAAAATTGCAAGGTAAATTGATCCTGCATGTTGGAAAGCCACAAACAAACATAGCCGTACAACTAGATTGTGCTAGCAAACTGGATTTTGTTAAGGGTAGTGGAGGCTTCTCTTATGAATATTAATATATGGTTTGAAGTTGCCATGTTATTGGTAGCAACCCATTCCCTTATGGTCCACTACTATCTGCATACTAAGCCTGAGCTTACTTTGATTATTGTCAATCAAAGATTGACATTTCATACCAGAGGTCTATAATTTCTGTACCTGGTTCTCTTTATGTGTTATGTATGATATAATATGCAAGACAAAATAATGTTCCTTTTTTTGCAAGAATAGTCTTCAGTTCATTTGCATTTCTCCAATTACACAAACATCTTATGTACACATTTAACAGTTGATGTAACTGACAGTATTAAAAAGAATCTTAAAAGAATGGTCTGTGAAAAAAATGTGGAGCTGCACCAAGGTGTGTGAATCTATGCATGAGTACACACGTGATGACAAGAATATATATTACTATTCTACTGAAAGATAGTTATGCTGAATTAAAGAGCTGGTGGATACATTTTGACACCATCTTTTAGTATCCCAGTTTGCTTTTTAAAAAAACCAGATCCAGCATTTATACTATTTGTGAGGCATTTAATTATCATGGCCGGCATGGATCAAATATAAGGTTAGACCACTGTGAAATACTGTTTGCTTTTTTCTTTCTTTCTTTCTTACCACTGAGTTCAAGGTAACCTACATAACTTTCATCTCCTCAGTTGATGCTTAAAATAACAAGAGAGAAAGAGACTGATAAAATGGCTTACTGACTGGCCTGAGGTTACACCTTAAGTTCCATAGCTCAGTGGAAAATTGATGTGAGATCTCCCAAATCCCACTCCAACATATTAACCATTGACTATACTACAATGGTTCTATATAGTGCACTTGTTCTCATAATTATAGTATGATTGGATTCAAAGGTGCCATACCTGTAATGTTAAGAATCTTCACCAAGTCCTTCAGTCAGTGGATGTGCTTTCCATTGTAAGAGGGATATTTTGGGATCCAAGGACTATCAGATCCAACTCATGTTCACTGTTGTTTAGGCTGGAGGTAAATGACAAATGATTCCTAGTTATTGAAAGATCGTGAACAGCTCTGAAAATATCATCTCAGGCTGTGTGATTAAGCAACAAAATCTATTCATGTGTTTAATAAGTATGTACATTACTTAAAATAATTGAATGAAATGTTGTATAACAGGGGTTGTCAACCTTTTCAAATCGGGGGCCAGGTCACGTGCCCTCAAACAGTTGAGGGGGCCGGATTGGTTGTCCCCCGGCTGTTTATGGCTGTTGTAAATGCATTTACGATGGCTGTAAATTAGTCCACAGCTGATTTCGGTGGCAGCTGGAACAAGGCTGGGGGCTGGATTATTTGGTGCTGTAGGCCAAATCTGGCCCATGGGCCATAGGTTGAGAATCCCTGTTGTATAATATAATCACAACACAATGAAATCCGATATTAAAATGAAAAAAATAATACTGATTTTTGGTCATCAAAAATTATCTTGAAAATCTTGGGTTAAAGTAAACCTTAGCATGCAATTTACAATTTGTGGTAAAATCATTGGTCAGAGGATTCAGTGGGCAGTGGCTACCATATCAAAACTCCTTTCTAGGAAGTTTTGTTCTCCTTATGCCCCTACAACTTCATCAAATGAAGTGAAATGGTGGGAAATTACAGGAAGATTTTAAAAAGTACTTTATGCACTGGTTTAGTAGTTAAGTTGCTGAACTTGATGACTGAAAGGTCAGCAGGTCAGCAGTTTGAGACCAGAGTGCTGTGTGACAGAGTGAGCTTCCGTCATCTGTCCCAGCTCTTGCCAACCTAGCAGTTTGAGAGCAAGAAATTGCTATTGGGATGACTCCCAGCCGGCGCACGCCTTGGTTCCCTCTGATCCAGAGGCCCACAGGTGCCGCACAGTCAAGAGACCATAGTGATTTGGCTCATGCAGCCAAGAAGGGTGTGCTCTCTCAAATTTGGCCCGAGAAAGCCTGGTCCAGCGTAGCTGGGCAATAGGTTTGCAGGGAAATGGCAGTCTGTGACTGATGTCGCAGTTGAAATTAAAGCTAGCCAAGCCCATTTGGGACAAGACTCTGGATTCCCAAGATGCGAAAAACACCATTATCTAGTTTTGGGGAACACTATGGCCTTAGAGCTGGGTAAGGTGTGCGGGAGTAAAGTTGTTACCTCTGCTGCAGCTCACTCTTCTGTAGCTGAATTCCAAGCCTCGAAACAAAGTTTTTCCTTTTAAAAAACTCTGTGTTTAAGAGAAAACCACGGAAGTATGCTGTTTATGTTGTATGCAAATATACTTGAAGCCCTCTCTCTCCTGGGAAAGAGGGTGTTAAAGAGAAGTCAATGAGCCAATCGGTTTCAAGTATATTTGCATACAGCATAAACAGGATACTGTTTAAAAATGAAATTGAGGCACAAAAGGCTAAGACAGTAGACAATTAACTGATTAAAGTGTAAAAAACAGTTCCATGAAAAATCACCATAATATGAAATGCAGTCAAATAGGGGGAGAATAGGGGTCAATTTAAAATAGAATTACTACAGTAAGCCTGGCTTACTGGCTGTCTTCTTCCCCGTGAGGGGAAGCAGTCATGCTAAGCTAAGGGGAGTGTCTTAGGGGGTGGTTTTTCCTCCACCAGGGGGAGCCCAACTCTCCACTGCTCTGGTATGAGGCACACACCTCATGAATAAAGATATAGTACAATAATATATGGGAGATTTATATGCCCCTGGATTTTTTTAAAAATACGGGAGATTATAAAAAAATACGTGGTGGTGGGGAGAGGGGCTCTAAATTACAGGGGTTTCCCCGGGCAATATGGGATACTTGACACCTATGCATAGAGGCCAGGGGTACCTTAAAGACTAACTTCTGTTTGGCATTTGAGGTGAGTGGGAATAACATGAAGTGAAGTTAGCCTTAAATTCCTTTCGCTCTGCAAAGAAAATCCAGTTTTTCTTTGCATTATCCCCTGCTAAGAGATCTCTCAGCATAATCTTGACTCCTAATGGTGTGTCTTGCTTTAGTATAAGAGGCTCTAGCTATATCTCCTTGCTTATTCTCCCTGCGGACTTTAAAGTCCTGGCTGTTTACTCCTGTCTGGTGTCACGTCTTCCCCAGATACAGATCATTTATTGTCAAGTATGGTATTATTTGTTTTCTTTTCAATCTTTAGAAACACTGTGGGATAGAACACTCATTCACACACACAAAAAATGATGTTCTGTGGTATGCTTTTATTGTATTGTTCAACTATAAAGAAAACATCATTGTTTCTTGCTTCCCAGTGTTATTCTGCACTTGTGTTTTCTCACAACTAGATGTCAGTGCAGATACAGAAATCCACTTTTTTTTGTGCCAGACTCTCCGATATATCAAAGGAAACGGATTAGAATAATCTAGCTTCATGTTCTATCTAGATAGCAGCTCAGAAAACAGCGAAACTGTGCTGTGAGTGCAGATTGTAGCACGATAATATAATTCTGGCTTAACACAAACAGGCTGCTGCTCTTTGTTGCAGTGCACAAGCACATGCACAAACAGATGAAATATTAATTGGTTTCCTTCATGGTTTATTTCTAATACCAGTCATAGACATTTACCTTAGCAAAAGTGTTAATAATAGGCTGTTTCTATTTTTTGAAGCTGTGGTTCGTACTTTGTGCTGGGAGGGAAATCACACAAGCGTGCAAATGGGCTGCAAAAAGCAGCCTGTGTAATATATTTATCTGTCTGCTTTTCATAAACGACCAAAAACTTAGCCAAGGAACTAGATTCTATTTATTTATTTATTTATTCCAGTTTAACCTAAAATTGGTCCATTGGTTTGACTGAACAGAAAAGTTGTGCTTTAAATTATCCAAGAAATAGAATTTTTGTTGGCATGGTTTTCTCCTCTTGTTTTTCAACTTTCTTTTAGCCTGTTAGGTTTTACCACATTTTGTATTAAATGCACTTTTCACTGTTTCAACAAAGTTTAACTGGCGGTAAGCTGAAATATTTGACTGAAACTTTTTATTATCATTTTTGTGTGTGAGGTGGTATGCCCTCAAGAATGTTTGCTTGAAGCCAGGGAGAAATTTCAGACTTGGGTTGGAGGAAGGTGACAGTAATAGATGTCAGTCAGTTGGTGGCTGCAGATACTCTTTTTTTTAAAACAGTTTTTAAAACTATATTTTTAAACTTTGTCACCATTTCAGTTGGTGATGGGTCTGCAATAAACAGTATCCCCAAGTCATTCTTGAATATGGCTCAATGGAAACAATACTGGCTTGTTAGATAAATCTGTTCTTGGTAACTTTTTTTTAAAAAAGATGGCTACCCCATTGGCCATAATGTAAAGGAGTACTTTGGCTTACTTCTTTGGAACACATATTTCTTTGTTCTTACCATTTCTCTTATTTCCTCATAAGAAATAGGCAAGGTTACCTTCATTGTCAGCCACTATCAATGGATTGTTTTAAATACAAGTGTAGGTTTAAATTTTGTTGCTGGTCAGTTTATTTCTCTTTCTGATTTTGGTATCTGTAATGTGGATTTTTATGGTGTAATTTTTTAAAAAAATCTTTGTTAACTAGTGGGTTAGATGAGTGGTATAAGTGCAATCACTATTGCTATAGAAATCTAACAAACATATAAATAAATTGTTCCTCAATCAGTTTTCAAATATAATAGCACAAAACCCTGTCTTGTGGTCTAAATGGCTATAGTTCTGCTGGAAAGTAAAACAAAAAACAACACCAACCAACCAACCAACCAACCAACCCAAAGAGTTAGCAGAAGCAGAAGAGATCAAAAAAAGATGGCAAGAGTACACAGAGGAACTCTACAAAAAGGACCTCAACACTCCTGATAATAACAATAATGAGAAATTTGAACTTGAACCAGACATTCTGGAGAGTGAAGTCAGAAAGGCCCTAAAAAGCACTGCAAACAATAAAGCTAGTGGAAATGATGGTATCCCAATTGAATTTTTCAAAGCCCTAAAAGATGATGGAATCATACTACTGCATTCAATATGCCAGCAAATTTGGAAAACAAAACAGTGGCCACAGGATTGGAAAAGATCAGTGTACGTTCCAATCCCCCAAAAAGGCAATGCCAAAGAATGCTCAAATTACCGAACAATTACGCTCATCCCACATGCCAGCAAGGTGATGCTCAAGATAATACAGGATAGACTTCAGCAACATGTGGAGAGAGAACTACCAGAGGTGCAGGCCGGTTTCAGAAGAGGCAGGGGGACTAGAGACCACATTGCCAACATACGTTGGATCATGGAGAAAACAAAAGAATACCAGAAACAAGTCTACTTTTGTTTTATTGACTACGCCAAGGCTTTTGACTGTGTGGACCACAACAAAATGTGGCAAATAATTAAAGAGTTGGGAATACCAGAACACCTCATATGCCTCATGAGAAATCTGTACACGAACCAAGAAGCAACAGTTAGGACAGAACATGGAATGACAGAGTGGTTTGGAATAGGAAAAGGAGTAAGACAAGGCTGCATTTTATCACCCTGCTTATTCAATCTATACACAGAGCACATAATGCACAATGCAGGGATGTAGGAATCACAATATGGGATCAAAATTGCTGGGAGAAACATCAACAATTTGAGATATGCAGACGATATCACCCTAATGGCAGAAAGTGAGGAAGACCTAAAGAACCTCTTGATTGGATTGAAGGAGGAGAGTGAAAAAGCTGGCTTGAGACTCAATATCAAGAAAACCAAGATAATGGCAACTGGTCCCATCAGTCCCTGGAAAATAGATGGGGAAGAAGTAGAAGCAGTGACAGATTTTACTTTCCTGGGATCTAAGATCATTGCAGATGGCAACTGTAGCCATGAAATAAAAAGACGACTGATTATGGGGAGACAAGCAATGAGAAACCTGGGGAATGTAGTGAAAAGCAGAGACATCACCTTGAAAACAAAAATTCGCATAGTCAAAGCAATGGTATTCCCAGTGGTAATGTATGGGTGTGAGAGCTGGACCATTAGGAAGGCTGAGCGCAGAAGAATAGATGCCTTTGAGATGTGGTGTTGGAGGAGAGTCCTGAGAGTCCCTTGGACAGCAAAGAGAACAAATAGGTCAGTACTGGAAGAAATCAACCATGACTGTTCATTGGAGGAACAAATAGTGAAGATGAAGCTAAAGTACTTTGGACATCAAATGAGAAGGGAGGACTCACTTGAGAAGGCCTTGATGGTGGGAAAGGTGGAGGGCAAGAGAAGAAGGGGGCGTTCAAAGATGAGATGGATAGATGGTATTGTGGACACAATGGGCACAGAGCTTGGTGGGCTGAGGAGAATGGAGGAGGATAGAGGTGCCTGGAGGAAAATGGTCCATGGGGTCGCAAAGGGTCGGAATCGACTGTGCGACTGAACAACAACAAATTCTCTCCATCTCATCATCCTGAAAAGAATGGCAACATTAATTGTGTATCATTATAACTTAACTGCGCCAGTAGTTGCCCATTTGGGCAGAACTGCATGCTATATATGCCTGCTAAACTGACATCTCCTTTGAAGTTCTGTTGATGACTGGAATGTTTTAGCACCACCTGTATTTTCAGAGCACTTCATGACAGTGTTACGTGAATCTAATTTCCCTTCCCCATCTCACTTTGTGTAACTTGCTACATGTTTTAATGAACTTTCTTGATTGGTAGTTGTTTTTTTTTTTGATGAATAGTTGAATTCTTGATTGCTTGATTTTCTTAATTGATTTAGGCTTTAGCCATCTTCAATTCATTAAAAAGTACAGTTTTTCTATTTGAGTAGAATAATAAGTCCTCAAAACATTTGTAGCTCAAAAGAGATATCTAGGTAGTGATTTGTGTTGAGATTTACACGTGCAGAGAAGGACTATCAGATATTCTCGCCTCCTTTAGTCCCCAGGGGATCTGGGACCATACATGATGGCATACTTCAGCCCATGGATTGCAATATAAAATACATGTTGTATTGTGTTGCGCCAGATGGATAAAGAACATGAATTGTTTAAGACCATTATGCAAAAAAAGCTCCAATACCGTGGCCATATCCTGAGGAACAACATAAAATAGAGAATACTCCAACTTGCTCTGCAAGGGAAGATCCCTGGGAAGAGAGGTCCTGGACGTAGAGAGACTTCATGGCTGAAAAACCTGAGAGACTGGTGTGGTGTGTCCTCGGAAGAACTGTTCCGAGGAGTTAAGAACAGGAAGACTATCGCCATGATGATAGCCAATATCTGGAATGGATACAGAACCTGAATAATAATAATAATAATAATAATAATAATAATAATAATAATAATAATAATAATAATAATAATAATAATAATAATAATAATAATAATAATAATAATAATAATATATTTTTGTCACTTTGGTGTCATTCAGATAGTTTGTATTATTGAATACAAACAATATAATCCAACTAATTTTACAAAAACAAAATAGGAATTTGCTAGCACTGGGCTGAGAAAATGGCTGAATATACTTATCTCCAATCAACCACGCTCTTATCACTTCCACAAGATTTTCAAATATGTCAAAATAACTTTCTCACAACAGGTTTTGGCATTGATTGTCTTGTCAATCATACTCAAATGCTGTTGAATGTTTCTTCAGTTTTTAATAGTTTTTTCTTAAGTAGTGTGATAGAAGTCATTCAGAATGAAGCAGATCCTTATTTACTAGGGATACTTTCAGTATAAATCTATGTAGGGATGGATTCGCTGATAATGAAGAGAATAAGCATGGGGATTTGGGATTTTTTTTGGACTAGAGTTCCCATAGTTCTCCATTCAATGGTCTTCAACTTGACAAACCCACACCTACAGACATCTAAGTGTGACTCATATGGAGAGAAAGTATAGCTGGGAATATATTTAAATATTTATTTGATGTTACTTTGGCAATTTGGTGGTAAAATTATGATACTGCATGCATTACTTTTTCATGCCAATATTCTTGAGAAAAATGTAGTATGATTGTAAGAATACAGTATCTGCATGGTGGAGCCAGGATCACTATTAATGCTATAGACTAACAAGATTTAATAGCCTGCAATGAAACATGTGAAGCATCCCTTGCTTACAATGGCATGCTGCAATTAAATATATATAATTACAAATAGAGGAGAATACGATAAAAGATAAAAATAGACTAAATCCATAATACAGTTTTATAATGGGTCTAGTGTCTCTTGCGGTTCAAGGATGCAAAGTTTTGATCTGAAAAATTCTTTGAGCTATGGGCAAAAATAATTTTTAAAAATTATAATACAGTATTAGTAATAGTAGAAGTACTTGTTTGAGAAGTGGACTCTGAAATTGAAATATTGGTAATGTTGGGATACATTCGAACTTTTCATAGATTCTGATTTTTAGCTTCCTTCAATGTATTACTTTTTTTTTTGTTGCTAATAAGCTCAAGTGGGAGTATTTAATACATTTCCGTCAAACCACAGCAATGAAAAACAGGGTTCTGTATCCGACATCTCCCTCCTTCTACAAGATGTAGCTTCTGTTATATTATTTTATGTTCAGTTCTGCATTTTGAATTCAGGAGACCCTATCATGATGAGTCAAGGAGTTATTTTGAAGCTTATTTCATCAGTTCTAGAGCTTGGAGCAAATGGCATCTTAATAAACAGTTCTGAAATGCAAACCTAGATTTGCATGCTTGCGGAAATACAAAAGTTACTTGCTAAATCTATTGTGATCTGACCATAGCCAATTATATATGACATTTCAGAGAGCAGGTCCACCAATTATTTTATGATATGGGTACACAAAATCAAACTGATAGGTTTTTAAAGGCCATTTCCTTCAGCTTCATGAAAACACTTGCTCTTTTAAACTAAGGTTAAACTGAGTACACTTTTTTTTTTGCTGCTGTATTTTGACCTTTTGTTGGTCATTTTAATTTCACACAAAGTTTCCAGTGACTTAAAGATAATGCTACTGAAGTACAACCTGATAAAAATGAGCAGCCCCCCTCCCCCAGTAATAAAATGTTAGGTGAAAATGGCTTCATTGACTAGTGGGAAATGTGATACTCTATATGGTTTGATCTGTGCACGGAGGCTCACTGACCCCTTGCACAATGTAGCTCTCCTTGATGTAGCATCCCATAGTGTTTTGCAGCTACAGTGAGCAAGTGGTGTGTTTCTTAATGGAAAAGCTGGTGCAGGACAGACTTTGCCTGATCTCTCATCAGTTCATCAACTTCACTTTCTGTTAATCAGAAACTCAATTTACCAGAGAAATTAGGTCCCATGGAGTTTGGGGGTGGTGGTAGTTTGCTGCGAAGAGGCTTGGAGCTTCAGACAATGGTGGAGAGCAGCAACTTCTATCTTGTGTGGTCTTCCGATGACCAAGCAGGCTAGTTTAGCACAAAATCTTATTCTTGCACTGCTACAGTTTTAATGGCTATTCACCATCCTGTTCTTGCTGACAATTAAGAGGCAAGACACCTGCCCCCCCTAACTTTGAGAGGCTTGGCAGTTCTTCCATGGAGATCCTCATCAATAAGATAAGTTTCTTCTCTACCTCCTCTTTTATCCCTTCTGGTGTCAAAGGATCCATAGATAAGTAATGTGTTTTAATAAGAAAAGTCAGCTTGTTATTTCAGCAGCTCTTGTGGCTGTGAATAGACTAGATCAGTGTTTCCCAACATTTGGTTTTTGAACTTCAATTCCCAGAAGCCTACGTCAGTTTCCTAAAGCACTAATCAGCCAATGTACTAACTTAAGCTTCTGGGAATTGAAGTCCTCCTGTGGGGCGTGGACCCCATGTTGGGAAACACTGCTGTAGATGCAAAGCCAAAACCAATACTTTTTATTTTTGCTCATTCTTGCAATGTCCAGATGACATTCTTCAAACATTACTGGAAGAAGAGAGATACATTTGTTATTATACATCATCACAGTGTGTTCTCCATGTCCCCCTACTATCTAAACGATAAAAGCTATAAAAAATCTATTTTAATTAATGTGTTTATTCATACATAGCTGCTCTGTTTCCTTATCAGTAAAGGATTGGTAACATCAAGTGTAAAATTCTGTGTTGTACGGGCTGTCATTGTGCTCTATTACAATTATTACCATTTTTCTGTAGTGAAAATCAGAACTCTTCCTTCCTTTTTCTATTATGGATGTTTAACTTGTAAAAATAAATATGACACGAAAAGACTATAAAAATTAAATTCATTTGCATAAATCCTATGGTGTTTTTTCCTTTCTGTTTTTACAGGAACAAACCTTGGCCCTAAGGAAAGAAGGCATTGGTGTTGTATTGGATTCTGAGCTGCCTCACCTCATAGGTATTGATGATGATCTTCTGAGTACGGGTATCATCTTGTATCACTTGAAGGTAACTCAATATTTATCCTTCTTCAGGTATCCAAGTGGACAATTTTTATTACACTTTTAATTTGCCCCCCCCAAAGCTAAAATTTTTTATTTCCCTGCAAATAGTGATCAGCTGTTTGATACTCTAATTTATTAGGATACGGGTATCAGTTAGCTACTGTCTATATCTGTTCTAAGGGTCAATGATGAACAAATAACCCTTTTATTGAGTCTATTGGTTTTTAATTCATTTTGCTACAGCCATGAAATATACCGTATTTTCTGGCGTATAAGATGACTGGACGTATAAGACGACCCCCAACTTTTCCAGTCAAAATATAGAGTTTGGAGTATACTTGCCGTATAAGACTACCCCTCTTCCAATGCACACCAAATAAAAATTAACCCACACTCAACCTAGACGCGCAGCCCTCCGAATGGGCAGGTTCTGGTGGAGAGCCAATCCACGCTCACATTCTCCTCCTCGAGGTACAGGAAGATGTGTGCAGCTTGCTTCCCCTTGCTTCATACTCCCCGCACAGAGCAGGGACTTGGCTGCGGCACCCCCCACCATATGCGCCGGACATATGAAGCAAGGGGAAACAAGCTGCAGTTAAGTACCTGTCCTATAAGACGACCCCTGACTTTGGCACAGATTTTTCGGGGTTAAAAAGTAGTCTTATACGCCAGAAAATACAGTACTTTTATCCTGCTGTGCTAAAAGGGAATATCAGTGCTAACTTGCAACCTTAGAGAAAGTCTTGTATTAGTAGCTATTTTAAAACCTATTAAACCCAATAATTGTTTTTATAGCAAAACAACAACAACACTGATGTGGTATTATCCTGTGTTTATACAGTGATAAATACAGCTTTCATTTTTCTTCTGTAGGAGGGTCAAACACATGTTGGAAGAGAAGATGCTGCAACAGAACAGGACATTGGTAAGGTGGGGAGGGTCACTATTCCTGTCCTTGAGAACTTAATTAAGAGTAAATTTTATAGGGGTGGTGTTTTAAATTGGTTTTAATAGTTTTAAAGTTTTAAGTGTTTGACTTTGTATGATGGGGATGTTTTGTACGTTGAACCTTTTGATATCAACTGTGAGCTGCCCGGAATAGCTTCGGCAAGGGAGGTGGCAATACAAATACAGTAAATAAACAAATAAATAAATTTTAGTTAACAGAGGGATATTTCATATCCATATCTAATTCAAAATTGCTACCAGACTCAAAATTGCTTCTGGGCTCTGCTTTGTTGACATTGGGAGGATGTTTGGGAAGGGTATGGATCAGATTTGCTCCCGAGTTCCAAGTTCATGTTGTTTTATAGCAGGGAGCCTATGTAAAAGTTGAGTAAACTTGTCTTTAAACATAGTGAAATCATCAGTTTGAAATCATATTCCCACTTACTTGGACACTTGGTTGATACATGTTTCACACGTCAGGTTGACATGGTGGATCGAAGCATCATCTTCCACTGTTTCCAATCCCATGTCAGGCTCATCCACTGCCCTGAAAATATCCTCGTTGATCAAACAGCTACTCACTGGCTACTATCAGACGAAAGTCCTGCTTTTACCCATAATGCTGCCAAGTTTTGTACTACAGCGATCAGGATTAGAAGAACAATTCTGGCAGGCCCCTCAGTGGCACAAACTATGAATGCCATACTGCAGTAGCAGTTACCGAAGCACTAATTTTAAAAACTGGTTTTATTCTGTTTCTTTTAACTTTTAATGGACATGTTTTTAAAATAATATATTTTAAATACAATTTAAACATTTAAAATTTAAGAATCTCACCTCTCATTTTGCCATGCTGGTTGTAGACCATAATTAAAGTGATTGATTGAATTCATATCTGCTTCTGTGGCAATCACATGATAGTCTGAGCTCTGTAAATTTTAAAAGGGCTAGAAAATGTATAACCTGGCCAGTTTTCACTAAATAAATGTTGATATCATCCCATGATATCAACACAATGTGCTACAATGAGACACAAGTCTACTGTAAAATATATATGGAGCAAATAGAATTCATCCAGATTACATAAGCAAAATATTATTCTTGTGATGTGGTTGATGTACCTGCTATGTTGCAGTTCTCTTAATGTACTCCTTAAGGTATGAGGAATAGTTAGTTGTTGCATGTCATCAAGTCACCCCAACTTACAATGACCTTATGAATGACTGATCTTCAAGGCGTCCTATTCTCAACATATCTGCTCAGCTCTAGCCAATCTATCTCACATTTAGTCGTCTTCTTTTCCTGTTGCCTTTAATTTTTCTCAGCATTATTGTCTTTTCCAAAGAATCTTGTCTTCTCACGATATTTCCAAAGTTGGATATCCTCAGTTTCATCTTTTTTGCCTCCAGGTATAGTTCATGCTTGATTGCTGTAGAGCCCACTTGTTTGTGTTGCTGGAAGTCCAGGGTATACACAGAGCTCTCTTTCATCACCATATGGAGAGAAGGCCATGGTACTGCATAATCCTTCTCCTTAGCATTTCTCTTGCATCTTAAAAAATTCTCCCTGCTGCCATTAAGTATGCTTAATCATCATGTTTGTTCTTCAGATAATTATTACTAACCAGAGCTTGTTGCTTACTAAAATCCAAAATGAGAGTTTAAGTTATTTGTGGCCATTTGGCTATTGGTGGTGAAAGAATGGGCAGTGTTATAGCTACACTGGTCCCTAGGATGACATAGCTAGGAAAAATAATTATTTCAGAGAGAACAGCATTACAAAATGTGTGCAAGCCTTTCTCTACAGTCAACACACATATTATTTGCTGGGCATTATTGATTTAATAAATCTTAAAAGAGTATCCCTTGAGATCACATAGCATGAGTTGAGTTTCAGTATCTGCTAGTTTTATTTTTGGACTAATACCATGAAGTTAACTGGAGAAAACAATGTGCATTTTTTAAAAATTCTACAACTGTAATCTGTCTGTACAAATAGATTTGACAAGTAAAGTCTTTTTGTACATTTGCCATTGTTACCTTGTTTACTGTGGCCAGAATCCTGTTAAAGGTAGAGGGGGACCCACACATTTGCAATAGTAATCAAGCAAGCATTTCCCTTTCTTTGGATGCATAAGCAAAGGGGAGAGGGGATAGAATGGCTTGTGCAATTACTTACACACACTTTTTTGTGGGGATGGAGGACAGGGTTCTGGCCAATGTCTTCTTCCTTTGCAGATATCCATGCATATATGCACAGTAGAACAAGAAGGTAGGAGATCTAGAAGTACTTTTTCTTCCATAAAGGAAGTAAGAGTTGATGGATTAAATTTTTAGATTAAGGCCACTGTGCTAGATCAAAGACTAGTCTTGTTGGTTATTAAAATAAAGAGAAATGTGTTTGTGTATTGCAGTCCTTCGTGGCCTTGATTTGGAAAGTGAGCACTGCATCTTTGAACACTTCAATGGAACAGTTCACTTAATACCACTCATAGGAGCTCAGTGTTCTGTGAATGGAATTCAGATTTCAGAAGCAGCACAACTCAACCAAGGTATTTAGCGAGAATGAAAATGTGCACTTTTATTGCCTTTTTCAACTGGACTGAAAAGCTTTAATCTTCTATTTTTGATGTTCTCTGTAGAATAGTCATCAATATTTTGCAATTATTTCCTTTTAGTTCATAGTTGGGCAAACTGTGGGTAATCCAAATGTTGTTAGTCTCTAATTCTTTTCATTGCCCATGTTTTCTTGCTGATATAATCAGTGAAGGGGAGTGATGGAAGTTGCAGAGTTGTGTGCCCCTATTTGAGTTCAACTGCATAAATTATGCTTACTTTAAAGAAAACTATGTCTTGTGTTTAGTATGTGAAAGTTTATGTATCTCTTGTTAGTGTTGGTTAAGCCAATTTATGAATGCTGCGGAGTTCAGATGAGACCTGTCATCCATTCCAGAAGTGGAACAGAATTTGAGTTAAGATGAAGTAAAGAAATGGGGGAAATGCCAGGCAATTTGCATTGGGTCTGAGGAAGGACATTTGATTCAGATGGAAGTTTGAATTTAAGCTCACAGCTGTGTTGTTTCATTGGCATGCCTATCCTGAAGGAAGGGCTTTGCACTTTATTTTTCTGCTGCTGTTCTCCTCTTGGCACAAAGCTTAACTTGTGGCTGTTGAGTATTAAAATAAAGCAAAGTGAGTTTTGCTATATTGAGTTTGTGTGTTTCATCAAGCACACACAGACATTTGCTTTAGAAATATAAGACCTTTCAAAAGGTTCCCCACCAGCCTTGGTTTAACAATGGTATTGCCCACCTGAGATGTGGTGATCACTAGGGTCAATTGCTGAAATTTAACAGAACACACATCCATTTTTGCCTTTTGTTTCTCTTTGAGATTTTAACATATGCTCCAGGTCCTTATTATCTTACCATATTGTGGTTTGCAGTTTACCTTTCTTCAGGCTGGAATAAAAAATGAACATGGCTAGTCAGTCTACTAGACTTTACCTTTGTACAGATTCAGTTGAACAGCCTGAAATCAGTTCCCTCCTTCCCTTCCGTGGTTTCATAGGATTACCTTTGAAAGCAAGCATTTTAGAGAGAAGGCTCTGTTAATAGCAGGTATCTGCAAATCAAAGTCTTCCTGAAGCTTTGGAATATCGATCCCTTTGTCCCTAACTATTGGACAAGCTGGTAGGGACTAGTGAAAATATCAGTAGTATAGTTAGTTCCCTACCATTGACATGTCTGAGTTAAACAGTCTACCTCAGGAAATGTGGGTTCAAATCCTCACCCAACCATAAAACCCGCTGAGTGACAGGAGGTCAGTCACTGTCCTTCAGCCTGGTAAAGTAAGGAGTGTAGTGGATTTCATAGCTGGGATGAATTTATTTTATTCTTTACTGTGTTCATTTAAAGTTTAATATGCCTATGTTATTATTCTGCTTTCATTTCACTAGTTTGTTTAACTTTGCTTAGCCTAAACGTGTCCATTTTGGAAAGTTACAGTACGTAGAAGCTGACTTCTGACCAATTAAAAGCGGCAGGTTAGGCTGACATCCGTTCACAGACAGTGAAGCTGGGAAAGTGTCTGTACTCAGGCTAATTACCTGGGAAGAGCACGGTTCTCAGATGAGCCACCTGTTGGTAGATGTGAGCCATACGTCTTTTAGATGGGAACTCAGATTAAATGTTCTGGTCTCACACTGGACATCAAAATGAGTTGTCTGTCACTCAAGATAACTCTGCACGCGTTCTCACCGAGAACCATATAAATATTGAGGCTCTGAGCTCCGAAGATATATAGCAAGAGATATAGCAGAACAGCTATCTTGATTTCATCTCGAAATGCTGTCCGTTTGCCTCCAGACTGGATCTGCACCCTGAACCCTTATGGGTAGCTTTTAGCCACATTCCTTTTTAAAATATGTACAGTGATACCTCATACAATGTCCAAACTTGGTTCCACAAGTTTAGACTTTATACGGATTTGGACTTTGTATGATGCATGCAAAATCCTAGCCGCGATGCCTCATACAAATGTCCAAATCCTTCCCGCGATGCCTCATACAACATCGTTTCCATAGAGATACATTGTACTGTAACAGCACACACTTCAGGGCAAAGTCAAGGAAACAGACAGGAAACTGACAGAACTTTAAGAAATCATTGTCTAAAGGCTAAAAACATTACAAAAACATGTCAAACAACCCTGATTGTCCAAGAACCTGAAGAATGCTGCAAAAATCCCAGGAATGCTTCTAAAAATTCTGACGAAAAAATCCAAAAAAATCCAAAGTCGCACTCAAAACCATTCCTAAACACTCTTCGCCTCATGCAAAACCCACAAGAGCAATGCACGCATGTGTCCTGCCTTTTATCCTGCCCAGGCACAATGCAACCTGGGAAAAACCCCAATGCCTCATACAAAGTCACACAACTTTGTATGAGGCAATTTTTTTCAAGGAATTAGGCGATGTTGTATGAATCCGACATATGAAGCGGACTTTGTATGAGGTATTACTGTATTCCTTTATTGAAACTAAACTTTTCTTTCTTAGAAATATGTATTATTCCTAGATTAATTTAGAGAGGTTTTTATTCTATATTTTGGAACTTTCTTTTTATTTATTAAATCGTTGAAATGGACTTATTTTGTCCTGGGCAATTTTTCTAACTCTTCTCAGAGTTGAAAGGGATTTTTTCAGATAAGGCCTTGTTACTTTGCAAAACGAAGGCTTTGTTACTCAGCCAGTGCAGCTGGGCCGACAAACAAGGAAGGTAAAGGGGGAGAGAGATTTCGGAGTCTCGCCTTTCCAGGACCGAGCTTTTCTCCCCCTCACCTAGTGCAACATCCAAGGCCAAATTCCCATAAGAAAGCCATGAGAAGGGTGAAGAGGTTCTAATGGGGGAAGCTGCCCCAGAGGGCTTTGCAGAAACTGTCTATCTGCAACATTTTATAAATCAATGCCATTACCCATTAGAACCCCATTTTCTTTGCTGGTTTCCCCTGCTTTGGTAAACTGCGTGAAGTCACCCTTTTGCAATGCTACCAAAAGTCCACTTTGCTTTCTCTTGCTGAGTCGGGAAACCGTTCAGTTAGTCCAGGAACAAGGTGACCAGTTCCAGCCGGTCAATGAGAGCAGGTGGAGAGGCGGCCGTTGCGCGACTGGGTCTTGAGATGGCGGGAGTTGGGACAAGCCGAGGCCTGGTTCCATGCACGATAAGGAGAACCATGAACATTACTGTGAGATAATTTAACAAATATGGAAAATAAATAAGCTGATACAATTAACACACTAACTAGTTTCAACCTAACATGTAGAGTTGAACTCAAAATCACTTAATTCTTCACTGTGGACCTTGACAAAAAAGAGATTACTTTTTGGAGAGATTACTTGTTAAGAGCCGGTGTTGGACATATAAAACACTACATTGGAATTGCCTTTTCTCTCCAAACTGTTTGGTCTCTTCAGAATTAAAGTTTCTGTAGGAAATAATTACTAATAGCTCCAAGCCTTCTTCTTATAAAGCCATAGGAGCTTCAGTCATAACTCTAATTAGCCTCCAATTCTGAGACTCCTGAGAAGCTTCATAAAGTATCTCCACATCAGTCTGTATAGAACTGGAGTCGAAGGGTAGAACTAATTTTTTTTTTGTCATTGCTTCAAAACAGTTGAGAGACAACCCCTGAAATAATTGTTTGGACTTTTTAAAAGAGCATAATCAATTGAACTGCATAGGAGAATGCGTAGGTTAAGCCAAGAAGGAACTAGATAGGAATGCATAAGAATCAATGTGTCAGATATGAAAGAGTTAAAAGAAAAATGATTTCATTGCTAGCTGGTGGAATTGTAACCTGCTCTGTAGTTGCATAGAAAAAGTATATCATTTGAAAGGAAGGCCAACCTGGTGCATCACATAAATTACAGTGATGCTATTTGAAATAGCTGTGCAGCATCAAGTTTTATGAACAGTAAATCTTCTTTAAGATTAAAGGGTGAATAAAGTGCAATAGGCAATGTTAGCATAATTTTGAATTGAAAGAAAACACTCTAGGCTGTGGCTTTCCAAGGAATGATTTGACATAGTCTGCATAGTATATTCATCTCAAAGGCCATTATTGCATTTTAATTTCCATAGTGAATAGGGAAAGCTCCCTGATATGCAAGTATTTGAATATAGCGCACTGAAATCTTGTTTGTGGTTTGTCATTTACTTTCATCCCTAAAGCTTTGGTGTGAAAAAATATATTGAAAGTACAGTATTGGAATTGCAGGAAATGCAAGATGTTTTATACACTTAACAAAGGATGTGCTACTGAAGTTATTACATTTATACCCTGCCCTTTTGATGCAAGGACCACTCAAGGTACTTAATTGGCAGTGAGGAGCCACAATTGACTTTATTTAATATATAAACGTCTTTTTCCAAATCATTTGCAATCAGTATTCATCTTTAGAAAGATGAATGATATCTCTCTTTAACAGCCCCTTCTGCCCTACATAATTATTTAGATTACAGTCTTTTCAATGCACATGACATTTTCTGATATTTACTGAATGAAGCCTCCAGAGCATTGTTGTATCTTAGCACAGCAGAAGAACTGTTTTGAACCTTTCCAAGAGTAATGAAGGCATATTATAGAGAGTGAAAACTCATTTGGAAGCATCTGCTTTTGTTTTGAACAGATAGGTCAAATTCAAGATATGGACGGGTTCACACATTGACACCATAAAGTATAAAATGAAAGAAGCCAAAATCACCTAAAATCTAAGCTCTCCTACGGTCTCTAGAATTAATTTTGTTTCACATTTTTAGGGTGTCTCATAATGACCAAATTTGGTCGTGTCTTTTGCTTAGCTTTAAGCAGAAGTGATCAGGCAGTGTGCATCCCAGTGTTGCTTAGAACCAGAATACCATGGTTTCTTTGGCTTCTTTCTTTACAAGTGTTGCACAACTGCACTCCTTGAAAGTTACTATCCTTTCTGAAGTAAAGGCTCAGTGGGGACAAGCCTGTCCTATTACCCCAGGTATTTAATTTAATTTAATTTAATAGTTTTATATAGCGCCCTAGCCAAAGGACTCTGGGCGGTGTACACTAAGACCAATATACAGGTAAAACAATTTAAAAAACCATAAAAAACATAACAATATTATCCACCCATCCCCGCCGTGACATCTATTATCTAAAAACAAATATAAAATCTTAAAAACATTAAAAACATTAATTATAGGAGGGGGAAAACCTCAGATGAGCCAAAAAGGGGAGCTTGTTGACAATCCCGGCCCCCAAACCAATTTTGCCAACCACGTCTTCAATTCTTTCCTAAATGGTAGCAATTGGGTCAGGAGGTGTAGTTCTACTGGGAGGAGGTTCCATAGTGTGGGGGGCTACGACTGAGAAGGTCCTTTTCCTCATGCTGGAGAGGCAAGCCTCCCTAACAGATGGCACCTGAAGGGTGCCCTCTCGATTTGCTCTTGTGGGACGGGTCAATGTCCTAGGGATGATACGGTCCCTGAGGTATCCTGGTCCGTTACTGTTCTTGATTTATTTCAATGTTCTGTGTTATTTTGTAGGTAAGGTGGTGGTTAGGGCTTTAAGTTTCATCCATTGCCTTCAAATAAGTATCAGGCTTCAAGTTGTAGTGTATGTTTTTTGTATGCATTTTAATGATGAGAGTAGTCAAGAAATAACCTTGTAAAATATGTTCCTAATATATTTGAAAAGATATGGTAATATCTGAGATAAAAATGTCATGTCAATATCCTAATCTAGTCAGTCAAATATGATTTAATGTGCTGCTTTCCAAATGAGTGGCTATGGCACTAATTCTTTAGTGCTTCAAAAGCAAAGCTAAGCAAACTAGTTATCAGAAAAATGACAAACGATCCTTCAATGGCTGCTTAGATTCTAGTGTAGTGACTAATTGCATCTGCAAAAAATAAATAAATAAATCTGTTTACAGATATATAGCTGGTAATTGGAAAGAGTATGTCACCCTCCACCCAAAAATTTAACCATTATTTTGAATATCAGCTTTGCAGCATCCCCAGACTAAAAATCTTAATTCTTTGGGAGAATAAAGTCTACTCCAAAAAAGGAACCACACTATGGGTTGCAATCCCCAGCAGAGCCATTAATTCCCCCCCCCCCCTGCAGTTCTACTCCACTGCAATATTCAAAAGTATTCTGTTTGGGAATTTTCATAAAGGGAGGCGAGGAGAACCATCACATCAATATCAATGTAACAGTACAGTGGAACCCTGGGTTATGAAATTAATCCGTTCTGGGACGTTTTCAGTAAAGCAATTTTTCTGTAATGTGAAGCACAATTTCCCATAGGAATGCATTGAATATTAAAAATATGTTCTGAAGGTTAGAAAAGAGCCCAAAATGTAATTTTTCTGTTCAAACCTCTTTCTAAAGTGGTGAAAACACAGTAAAAATTCCAAAGTGCAATTTGAAAGACTTTGGAAAGAAAAAACAAGTTGTTTTGGCTTTTTAGTGAGCTTCGGAGCTGACTTTTTTTAATTTCAAGGCATATTTGTAACATTTCCGTCAACGCCATCTAGTGGCCAGCCCTGGTAATTGCAGGAAAGTCCCCACCTAACAGCTGATCAAGGATTGGGGGAATTTTAAGCACTTCCTGGTTGCGGGGAGAGCTTCTGCCAGAGCCCAAAAGCGACAAACATTTTCAAAAATGGAGCGGAGTTTGGTATGAAATTTATAAATTTAATTGATCAGTTATATCAGAAAGGCATAGCTAGAGTGAAAGTGAATGAGGTATTTACAGATGATATAAAACTAGAAGCTGGCACTAGACAAGAGTGTCCATTATCACCGATTTTATTTGTGATGACTATGGAATTATTAGCGACATTTATAAGAGAGGATAAAAAGATTGAAGGAATAGAAGGAATAAAAATTAGTTTATATGCAGATGACACGATGGTTATAATGAAAAATCTGGTAAAAGCAATGGAGCGAATTCAGGTACATTTGAGGGAATTTGAGGAAATGACAGGTTTAAAAGTGAATTGGGATAAATCAGAAGCAATTTTTTGTAACGTAGGTGAAGAAGAACAAAAAAAAGATAAAGGAAAGATATAATATACAAATTAAAAATAGTGTTAAATATTTAAGAATAAATGTTACAAATAAAATTGAAGAACTTAAGAAACTGAATTATGATAAACAAAGAATGGAAATTAAAGAAAAAATAAAACAATATAATAAATTGAATTTGTCCTGGTTTGGTAGGGTTGCATTATGCAAGATGAAGTTATTGACAAAAATAAATTTTTTATTTGATGTTCTTCTGATTCAATTAAAGGAAAAAATATAAAGAGTTTTCAGAGTATGTTAAATACTTTTTGTAATGGAAGAAAAAGACCAAGAATTTCAAAAAGTTTATGGTATGTACTGCAAAAAGAAGGTGGTTTGGGTCTTCCGAATATTAGACATTATTATAGAGTGTTTCAATTAAAAAATATTGCAAAGATCATAGCAAAGTCTGAGGTTATTTGGGACAAGATAGAAATAAAAGAACTAAAACAAAATGGTAATGTAATTTTTTTGGATAAGGAGACAAAGATAAAGACAAATAATCAGTTAACAAAAGCAATGTTAAATGTCTGGCAAAATACTAAGGGGAAACTTGTACCAGAAGTGTCTCTGATAATGGATATGGAAGATATGAAGACGTTTCCTGTAAAAGTAGATAAAAGAATAAAGGACATACTTTTGAGAAAGGATGTGTTTCTGTTAAAAGATTGGATAAAGATGTGTGATAAAATTGAACTAAGAGCTGAAGTGTTTAAACAGATGAAATTGAATTCTGTTAAATAAATGGGGTGAGAGATACAAAGATGCACCTAGCTTACAGAGGGATAAAACAGAATTTGAAGAGATGATTTGTAAAATAAGAAAAGGAGAAATGGGAATAAAAGGGTTAGTGAGTAAAATATATAAAATTTTAAATAAGGATGAAAATTCACAAAATGTTTTGAGAATGTTATGGGAAGAGGATTTAAATATAAGAATTCCTGAATTGCATTGGAAAAATAAATGGAATGAGAAGAATTATGAGAAATCTCTCGATTAGATTAAAGGTGCATAATAATAAAATATTATGGAGGTGGTACCTGACCCTGGTTAAATTACATCGAATGGATAATAGCAAAACGAGAAATTGATGAAGATGTAAAAGCAATCTTGGAACATATGAACATATGTGGTGGAGTTGTAAAGTGATAAATGCTTTTTGGAAATTAATTGAAAAAGAAATATCAGAGATCTTTAAAGTCGATTTTAAACTGGAGTCAAGTATCGCCTTATTGACAGAATTGGATAATATAAATATGAATATAAATAAAAAAGAATTATCTATAATGTTAACAGCGGCAAGATTATGTATAGCAAGAAAGTGGAAAAGTGATTTAGTGTTGAAAATGGATGAATGGTATAAGGAAATGTGGGAAATTGCCTTGAATGATAAATTGACATGAGAATTGAATGTGAAGAAAGGTATCTTGAAAGAGAATAAGTTTTGGGAAATACGGAGGCCATTTGTGGAGTATGTTTTTATATGGAACTAGCAAGGGTTGCCCGGCGTTGCCGGGCTTTGTCACCCCTTTGTTTAATTTTAAACGATGCATGTTGTATTTGTTTTTTTTTTATTATTTTTACAAATTAAACAATTTAACAAATAACAATTTTTCTTTTTAACTTTTTTTGCAAATAATTTTTTTTCTGGAAAACATGTTTAACAATTAACTTTTCATTTTTAGAGTAAAATTAAACATTTAACGATATATATATTTTTTCCTCCGTTGTTGTCAAACGATGTGTGTTCTTTATCTGTAAAACATAAAACATAGGGAGAGATATTGACATTTGTCTATTGGTGTGGTGTTTTTTTTCAACTGTATAGTTTGTGATCCTTAAATTGTTTTACATGTTTTGATATGTGGTACTTTTTTTGTTAGATAATATGATGTTATAAAGTTTCTTAAAAAGTTTTATATTTACCTTCAGTAAGAGATGTTATTTTGTTTGTCTTTCAGTTAGTCGAGTGTTGATTTGTTTGGTCACCTGTTTAATGATAATAATGACAAAGTTAGATATATTTGTGTTTTACAATTTTAAAAAATCTCATTGTTTTTTTTATTACCTTTTTTTCTCTGGGTCTGTTCAAGATTTATCTTCAAGAAATGTTGAAGCATTAGTTCGGCTAGTGCCTGGTTGTATGGAGTTGGTGGATGTCTCATGATAAGTACATGCCTTTGTATGATTGTATCTATATCTACATCTTCATTATTTTGCTGCTGTGGTTCTCTCTGTTGTGGTTGTGGCTGGATGTTCTTTTTGTATGATTTGGTGGATTGTTGTGTTTCTTGTTGTACTATTTGTTTGTTGTTAATTTGTTGTATTATTTCTTCTAACGTTTTATTGTTCGGTTGTTGTTGTTTTTCTGTTTTGGTGTCTTGTAGTTCTGCATTTTCCGTTGCTTGAACGTTGTAGTGATGTGGTGTGGTGTTCTGGTAGATTGTTGGTATTTGTTCTTTTGAGATTGTGCTCATTTCTGGTTGTGTATTTTCGCTTTCTTCTGGGTTGTAATTTCTTTTCTTTGTGGTGGTGGTTTCTGTTTCCTTTGTTGGGCTGTTTGTTTCGTTTGTGTTGTCGTTGTCTGCTATTTCTGTTGTCTGCGTTTTCCATGGCAATATCAATTTGGGTTTAGTTATGATTTGTTTCTCTTTTTTTCGGACAATTAGCATTTGACCTTGTTTATTTTGTTGCTCCTCTTGTTTGTGTGTTGTGTTTTTTCTGGTGATTTCATAGTAGTTGTCTTCTGTTTCTGTTGATTGTTGTTTCCATGGTAAAATCAGTTTGGTTTTTGGTTTGGCTTGCATTTCTTGTGGTGTGTTTATTTGCATTTCTGCCTGTCTAATTTCTAATTCTTGTTTTGGAAAAATTTGTTTTATTGCTTTTGTTCTTTCCTCTTCCTGTGTTTTGTTATTTATGTAAATTTGGGATACACTCTCTGTAATTTCTGTCGTCAGTTGTCTCCATGGTAAAATGTTTCCATGCTGATATTGCATGGAGTGATGGCTGTTTGGTTTCCTGGCTGTGAGTGACTCTTTGGGTTCCTGGTGTTTTGAGAGTATGTCTTCTTGCTGACGTTCGTTTTGTTTGTTATTATTGTTTGATGTTTTGTGGCTTTCCTTCTCCATTTCTATTTCTTTTATTTTTCCTCGCTATTGTTTCCCCTCGGTCAGTTTGCAGTCACAACTTTGGCAACTCTCTGTTGGCGGATAAGTTTTGTTTTTAAGCTGTGAGTTACCCGTATGTGTGTTTAATCTCGTTATCGCGTTATTTTCCCTCGCTGTTTTTGGAGTTTGGGAGAGGTAGGTGAGCTATCTGGATTTGCATGTTTGTAGGTGTGTCTGTGTTCCGTGTTGCTGTATCGCTCTGCAGAAGGCATGGCTGTAAGGGAGTGTGTATTTTCCTTTTTAATTTCTCGTGTCTTGCTTCTTTTCGAACCGTCTGTGAGTGTTTCTTGGTTGTCTCTTTGAAAGTTTCTGGGAAATCGATGTGTACTGTCGTTGACTTGGGGTGCTTCCTTTTCTCGTATTTTGGTATGTTAAAATGTTTTGATGTTTTCTTTTGTCAAGGTGTTTTGGTGGTGGGGAGGAGGGCTTTATTTTGATGTGGTGCTTACTTTTGTGTGGAGTCGTGCAAGTAGATCGGTGTTACCCCATTAATATCTGCAGACAGAGTGGATCGCTCTTCCGCCCCCCATCCTTACAACAACACTGGATTTAAAGAGAAGAAACGACGGAGTTTGTTTAAGGAGGGGTGGTGGTTGATCGATCCTCTCTGCCTTATCCTTTGTTTCCAGATGGGTTGGGGCAATATTCTCCTTTTATCCCTACAAACCTCCCAACAGTAGGGAAGGCAGCGGAGAGGGGGCTCGCCACCCCCTTCCACTGATGTTAAAGGGGAAACTCCATTCGGGAGCCTCAGGCGCAGCGGGTGAGTAAAAGATAGCCGGCTGCTGTTTGCTTGGCTGTGAGCTGTTTTGCTTTTTAACTTTGCGGCCGCCGTTTTCCTCTGCTGTCTGCGTGGGTTTTTTCCTTAGTGGATCACTTGTTTTTGGGTTGTTATGGTTTTGTTTGTGTGGAGTTGTGAAAGTAGATCGGGGTTTCCCCTTTAATATCAGTGGGTGGGGCTTGCGACCCCCCTCTCCGCTGGCTTTTCTAGGGTTGGGTGGTTTGTGGGGAGAAAAGGGGAATGTTTTCCAAACCCTTCTGGAATCAGGACACCAGGGAGAGGGGATCGTTTCCCTCCCCCCCCTCCTTAAAACAACTCCGTTTTTAAAGAGTAGAAAAGACGGAGTTTTTTTAAGGATGCGGGTGGGAATCGATCCCCTCTCCCTGGTGTCCAGAGTCCAGAAGGGTTTGGAAAACATTCCCCTTTTCTCCCCACAAACCTCCCAACCCTAGAAAAGCCAGCGGAGAGGGGGGTCGCAGCCCCCACCCACTGATATTAAAGGGGAAACTCCAGGCGCCGTGGGTGAGGGAAAGAAAGCCGGCTGGTGTGTGTTTGGCTGTGACGCGGTGTGTTGTTTTTCTTTTTAATTTTTCGGGCGCCGTTTTCCTCAGCGTTCTGCGTGCTCATGGCGCGCAGGACGCTGGGGCTTGTAGTAATGGGTTGGTGCTTTCTGTTTGTGCTGCGTTTTTTTAAAATGGTTTTGTTTTGATTGGTTGCGGCGCGATTCCGAACGCTGCTCCGTGCGAGAGCCTCTCAGCCTGATTGGCTCTGGCGCGGCGCAGCGCAAGGACTTTCGGGAAGTGAAGTTCTTTGCGTTTCTTGCCGTTAGTGGGGCTGAGGCCCCCGTGCCGGATTTTTAAATCCTTCGTTGACCTGCGTAGGCAATTCGGCCGTGCTCTCGAAGGGAGGGTGCGGGTCAGTAGGGCGACGCATAGCAACGTATAGCCAATTCCAACGGTGAACACTTGGTTTTATAGGTTAAGATAAAGGAGACAAACCAGTACCTCAGCATATGAGTTTCTGGAAAGATTAAATTAAAAAGTTGATCCTCATGGCTTGTATATATCACTGGGTGTTATAAATTTTATTTTGTAATATATTAGATTGAACCTTATAAATTTTTGAAATGTTAAATATATAATTAAAAATTAATGAAACAATGAAAATATAACTGATGACAAATGATACATAGTATAGATATTTATGAAATGAGTTATAGTTGTGTGGTATATGTTGTAAGAAGGTATGATATAAATGAGGTTCAAGAACTGGTATTGTTTACAATGCCATCATAATAGAGTATAAGCAATTTGTTTTTGTTGTTTATGTATCTTTTTTCTTTTTTTGTATATTTTGTATTGTTATTTCTGTTATTTTTTATAAAAATTAATAAAAAATATTTTTTTAAAAATGGAGCGGAAATGCTCCAAGCCACCCTCCCACCTCCCTGGGAAGCGTATTTCCATATTGTGACTTTTCCCTCATAAATCGAGGCACCATTTCCTCACAATTTCCTTCCGTTAAGTTGAGTTTTCCATTACCCAAGGCATCCGTAACCTCGGGTTTTACTGTACTTGTATTCTTAAATATCTATTTTAGTGTGTTTTACCCAATTAAAATGCCTCATTGTGCAAACAGGTTACATACTGACTGTTATAAGAAGAAGTCATGTCTTTAAAAAGACTCAGGGGAAATAGCACAATCTGGACAGGAAGTCTACCTGATGGTAATCCCACCTACTTGTCTGAGCTGAGTTTGTTTATTGGCCCTCTTCTGTCATTTTTCTGACAGCCCCACTGCTTTAAAAAGATCCACTCTCACAGCTGAATTAACTATCCCAATGGCCTTCAACCAGAGATTAAAATCCAGGAAACACTTCCTTAAATTGACAGATTTTGATGAATTTAAAAGTAGAATGGATGTATGGAAGGCTATGAAGGATCAGTATTGGATGGAAACAACAGAGGAGCTGGCACCTGGTTAGGGCTAAAGTTGGGAAGTCTGAAAATCGCTAAATAGACTGCAAATAAGCACAGCAAAATCTAGATATACTCTGAATAAGTGTGAATACTGGTGATGTCAGTCACTTGCGATTGTGGAGAGTTGCACAAAAACTACACATATGTATACTTGTCCCACGTGCCTTGTTCAGTGTATATTTGAGGACCTTGTGAAAGCATTTTTGTTGTTGCTGTTCAGTTGCACAATCAAGTCTGACCCTTTGCAACCCCATGGACCACTGCACACCAGGCTCTTCTGTCATCTGCCATCCTCCATAGCCAGCCCACATCTATACCCACTGCATCAACGATGCCATCTAGCCATCACATCCTCTGCCGCCTCCTCCTTTTGCCTTCGATCTTTCCTACCATCAGGGCCTTCTCCAGTGAGTTCTCTATTCTCATTTGGTGGCCAAAGTACTTGAGTTTCAGCTTCAGTATTTGTCCTTCCAAGGAGCAGTCAGGTTTGATTTCCTTCAGGTTGACTGATTTTATCTCCTTGCAGTCCAGGGGACTCTCAAAAGTCTCCTCCAGCGCCACAGTTCAAAGGTGTCTATCCTTCTGCGCTCAGTCTTCCTTATGGTCCAGCAGTCACACCCATACATTACTACTGGGAAGTCCATTGCTTTAACTATGCAGACTTTTGTTGGCAGGGTGATGTCTCTACTTTTTATTATGCTGCCTAGGTTTGTCATAGCTTGCCACCCAAGAAGTAAATGTCTTTTTATTTCACTTCTTCCCCTTTATTTCCCTTATTACCCTTCTATTTGCCAGGGAGTGATGGGGCCGGATGACATGATCTTGTTTTTGTTTTTTAATGTTGAGTTTCAGGCCAGCTTTTGCACTCTTCTCTTTCACCCTCATCAAGAGTCTCTTTAGGTCTTCTTCACTTTCTGCCATTAGGGTAGTGTCATCTGCATATCTCAGGTTGTTGATGTTTCTCCCAGCAATCTTAATTCCTGCTTGTGCTTCATCCAGCCCTGCATTATGCATGATGTACTCAGCATATAAGTTAAATAAGCAGGGTGACAATATGCAACCTAAGCAGGGTGACAATATGCAACCTTTTCCTATTCTAAACCAAACAGTAGTTCCATATTCTGTCCTAACTGTTGCTTCTTGACTCACATACAGTTTTCTCAAAAGAAAGATGAGGTGATCTGGTGCTCCCATCTCTTTAAAGACGCCACAGTTTATTGTGGTCCACACAATCAAAGGTTTTGGCGTATTCAATGAAACAGAAGTAGATGTTTTTCCAGCACTCCCTTGCTTTCTCCATGATCCAGCGAATGTTGGCAATTTGGTCTCTAGTTCCCCTGCCTCTTCGGAAACCAGCTTGTACCTCTGGAAGTTCTTGATCCACGTACTGCTGAAGTCTAGCTTGTAAGATCTTGAGCATGACCTTGCTAGTGTGTGAGATGACCGCAATTGTATGATAAATTGATCATTCTTTGGCATTGTCCTTCTTTGGAATTGGAATGTAGACTGACCTTTTCCAATCCGGTGGCTACTGTTGAGTCTTCCAAATCTGCTGGTATATCGAGTGCAACATTTTAATTGCATCTTCTTTAAGGGCTTTAAATAGCTCTACTTGAATACCAGTAGACTTCACACTTAAGAATGTCGGGCTCAAGGTCAGTGATCTCACCACTCTGATTGTCAGGGACATTAAGGTCCTTTTTGTAGAGTTCTTCTGTGTTTTCTTGCCATCTTTTCCTAATCTCTTCTGCATCTGTTAGGTCCCTACCATTCTTGTCCTTTATCATGGACATTTTTGCTTGATACGTTCCCTTAATTTCCCCAATTTTCTTGAAGAGCTCTAGTCCTTCCCCTTCTGTTGTTTTCCTCTATTATTTTGCACTGTTTATTTATCTCTTCTTGCTGTTCTTTGGAATTCTGCATTCAGTTGAGTAAATCTTTCTCTTTTACCTTTGCTTTTCACTTTCCTTCTTTCTTCAGCTATTTTAAGAGCCTCATCAGACAACCACTTTGCTTTCTTCTATTTCTTTTTCTTTGGGCTAATTCTAATTGCTGCCTCCTCTATGATGTTATGAACTTCAGTCCATAATTCTTCAGGCACTCTGTCTGTCAAGTCTAATCCCTTAAAACTATTCTTCACCTCCACCGTATATTCATGAGGGGTTATCTAGGTCATACCTGTGTGGCCTAATTGTTTCCCCTACTTTCTTCAATCTGAGCCTGGATTTGGCAATCAGTAGCTTGTGATCTGAGCCACAGTCCAGGTCTCATCTTCGCTAACTGTATAGAGCTTCTCCAACTTTGGCTGCAAGAGTACATAATCAATCTGATTTTGAAGTTGGCCATCTGGTGATGTCCATGTGTAGAGTCACCTCTTAGGTTGTTGGAAGAGGGTATTTGCTATGACCAGTGCATTCTCCTGGCAAAACTCTATTAGATTTTGCCCTGCTTCGTTTTGTACTCCAAGGCCAAACTTGCCTGTTATTCCAGTTCCCTTTTGACTTCCTACTTTGGCATTTCAATCTCCTATGATGATAAGGACATCATTTTGGTGTCAGTTCTAGAACTGGTTGACTACGGCCTCTTCTGCATCAGTGGTTGGGGTATAGACTTGGATTACTGTTATGTTGAATGGTTTGCCTTCTGACTGAGATCATTCTGTCATTTTAAAGATTGTATCCCATTCCAGGTTCCTATGCAATATTGTTCCTTACAGCATCGGACTTTACATTCACCATCAGATGCATCCATAGCTGAGTGTCCTTTTGGCTTAGGCCCAGCCACTTCACTCTTTTTGGGGCTACTTGTAATTGTCCTCTACTCTTCCCCAGTAACATGTTGGACACCTTCCGACCTGAAGAGCTCATCTTCCAGCGTCATATCATTTAGCCTTTTGATACTGTCCATGGGGTTTTCTTGGCAATGGTGGTGGCATGGGTTGCCAGTTCCTTCACCCATGAATTGTGTTTACTCTGAGTTTTCCACTATGGCCTGTCTGTCTTGGGTGGCCCTACTTGGTTTAGCCCATAGCCTCATCGAGCCATGCAAGCCCCCTCGCCATAGTAAGGCAACAATCCTTGAGCATTACAGAAAGCAATTAATGTTGCCTAATATAAATCAGCCATAGGATTCTGATCTTTAGGCAAGGTCTTTCCTCATGTGGTGAAAAAAAGGGAAATGTCCTTTTCTGCACTTGGCACATACCGTATTTTCCGGCGTATAAGACGACTGGGCGTATAAGACGACCACCAACTTTTCAAGTTAAAATATAGTTTGGAATATACTTGCCGTATAAGACTACCTCTCTTCCAATGCACACCAAATAAAAATTAACCCACACTCAACCCGAAGACGCGCAGCCCTCCGAGTCGAATGGGCAGGTTCTGGTGGAGAGCCAATCCACGCTCACGTTCTCCTCCTCGAGGTACAGGAAGATGTGTGCAGCTTGCTTCCCCTTGCTTCATACTCCCCGCACAGAGCAGGGACTCGGCCACGGCACCCCCCACCATATGCGCCGGACATATGAAGCAAGGGGAAACAAGCTGCAGTTAAGTACCTGTCCTATAAGACGACCCCCGACTTTGGCACAGATTTTTCGGGGTTAAAAAGTAGTCTTATATGCCAGAAAATACAGTAGTTTATGAGGAGGCACATATCTGGTTTTCTGCCCTTGAGACCATCAGGTACTACAGTTTGGTCACTCAAAGCAAGCTTTTGATGAATGAAACAATTGGTTCTGTTTGGTTTTATTGTACAGTGTGATGTTTGTTTTCTTGTTCTTAACACATTTTATGATTGCTGGGTTTTAAATTAGGTTTGAATTTGTTTGATAAGCCACTCTGAATTTTGTGAAAATTGGAATTTTAAAAAACCTACATTTTTTATTGATGGGCTGATGATCTCCACAAAGGTTTTACTTACCTGTGTATCCTTATAAACTAGCAAGAGAAGGACATGGATGAAACACTATTAATGAAGAAAGGTGTATAAATTGTTAATAAACTGGAGCAGTTTTTTGAACTTATTAGAGATCATCTTTGAAAAAGATGCACTTCTGAAATATTAATTTGGAAAATATTCCTGGCAAAAGTCTGTCAAATCAAGTTTACATGCAGTGCTTTTTCAAAATTAATTGACAGTTCAGATTAAACTAACATCAACAGGGACAGATGGTAGTTCACACAAAACTTTATTTTTGTTAATTTTAATGTTAAATATGTAGTTTGTTATACAAAAATTTAGCTTGTTATTGATGGACTAATATACACCCAATTTGGAAAGCATTCCTTAAATTAAATATACCAGCCTAAACATTGTTACAAATGAGATAAAGAATTATTAAGGCTAAAAGTTATACAAAACATATAGAATAACAGCAAACAGAAATTATTTTCATGTTTGTTTGTTTATTTGAAATTTGGCTTGTTGGTGATGCTAATACAACATGTGAATGACATGCAAAGCACCAAATTATGTATAGCTGGAACAGTGTAGTAATTATGGTAACTTGAGAAATAATGACAGATGCAACAAATTCCTTTTAAAATTATTTATTCTGAACTTATCTTGAAGCTAATTGGATTTAGCCATTATATGTTTTTAAAAATGTTCCAAATAAAAGCAACCTGCTTCCTTTTTTCCTGTTTGTGAAATCTTTTTAAAACAAATATTTTGCATCTGCTTTTAGTATCACAGTCAAAAATTACAACAGAAACAGACAGAAGACACTTTGAAAATGAACTGAAATGTGCATGTACTCTCAAAATAGATACATGTGTTTTATTTGTTGAAAATACTGGGTATCTTTTAAGGTTGATGGGAATGTAACTTGTTTATGCTGACTGCAGCACACTTTATTCTGCTTGGATTACTTCAAAAGATCCCAAGGCTGCACAAGATATATTGTCAGATTCTCTGTTTAATGCCAGTAAGTTGTCTTCTCTTGCTTTTAGCCTTTTACCCATTTATATTAAAGTCATTTAATGTAATAGTGTGAGAAAATCTAGCCAATCCATATGCTAAGTTTTAAAATGGCGGTTTGAGGGAATCCGCTCCCTTTAAAGTCTCTGCGCCATCTGCAATCCAGAAACTTGCTGCAGGTCAGCCTTCAGGTGGGAGAGAGAATATTTTCCATCAAGTTGGTGCTAAGACATCAGGGTGGCAGGAGACTGTCCTGCAATTTATTTATTTTTACTTAGCAGGCCAACTGATTGTGTTTTGAGAAAGATCGTTCAATTGGTGTCATTATGTGCTTAGGGATTCTCTGCATTTCTCTCACTAGGTGCTGTTATATTACTTGGAAGAACAAATATGTTTCGTTTCAATCACCCCAAGGAAGCAGCCAAATTGAGGGAAAAAAGAAAGGTGAGATTAGTTTAAAATTTTTTTTTGGGGGGAAACCCATTATGTTTGCTGGTAGTTGAACTTTTTAACTCCACTTTACACTTGTGTTAAAAAGTGTTTCAGAATGGGAAGGTCTGAATAAGGGTATGCCGAATGTATTTTAAAACTAATAGTAATAATTGGATTTCCATTCTTCTTTTTGTTTTGCTTTCTTAGAGTGGATTGCTTTCTTCCTTCAGTTTATCCATGTCAGATCTTTCGAAATCTTGTGAAAATCTTTCAGCAGTCATGTTGTATAATCCAGGGTGAGTAACTTTCTGAGTGTTAATTTTATTTATTTACGTATTTGCTTTATTTATATCCTTTCTTTCTCCCAGTGAAGGAACGCATGACAGCAGAAACTTTAAAAAAAATCTTTTAAAGATCAGAATAAATTAAGATATTAATATAAAAGACAATTGTGTCTATTAAAACATTATCCTTACTGACATTGCATGTGCATATGTGTGCATATGTACAGCAAGATGGGGAAATGTTCATCCCCTCCTTTTTTTTACTACAACATTAATACCAACATGGTCTGTATTCTTGGAGTTTTGATTCAAAAACATAATTCTCCTATCTGGGTGTGTTACTCCCAATACAGTACTTGAAAATGATACTTTCCTTGACAATATTATTTCCTGTACCTGTTTATAATAAACAATCTGTGCACGTTAACTAAAAATAGTAAGTGACATCTGGAAAAATGAGGGAGCCAGGAATGAAAGTGATGCCCTTAATGCAGCATTATTGCAGATCCTGAGAGTTAGTGTCACTGTTACACATGCTAACAACGTATTGACTGCAAAATGAAAGTAGCAAAAAGAATAGAAATGAAAGACCAAATTATAGAACTCTGGTCACAATTTTTAAAATTTATTATTAGCAACTCTACTTTTATGAGACCACTCCACCCCAAGACCAGCTTAGATTCTGGAAAGAGTTTGTGTAACTATTATAAAAATAATTATTCTTTAGGAACACCAAAATTATTTACTATCCTGGAATAGAACCACTCCTTCTCTTTTCCAGCCAGCAAAGAATGTTATCAATAGATATTGCTCTCTTTGCACATACCATATTTTTTGGACCATAAGACGCACTTTTTCTTCCCCAAAAGTGGGGAGAAAATGAGGGTGCGTCTTATAGTCCAAATGCTGGTCTTCGACCATCTGTGGCTGTTGTAAAAGGATATTTTGCAAGAGCCGCAGCTGGCCAAAGACCTCTACTGTCACCTCTCAGCTGTTCTAGGATAGGGGAAAGAAAAACATATGAAAAACAAGTGGCCACTAGAGGGCAAAAATCACAATTTCCCATTTAAATGCATTGGAAATAAATTTCTTGTATTCAAAAGTTTTCTGTTTGTATATTCCCAATGCATTTAAGTGGGAAACCAAACCTGTGCTTAAAAAGAAAGGGTTTCACTTACCTTGATGCCTTTGTCTCTATTCCATGTGGACAAAATGGAGGGGGAAAATATGCTTCCTGGTTGAAAGGAGAGTAAGAGGCTAGGCTAGAGTATCTCTTCCTTCCTCGGTGCAATTGGCCTGCCTGCCCATTTCCCCTGCAGCGCCACCACTGGTTGGTGGTGCAAAATACAGTACTAAATAATTGTTTTTGTTTTCCTGCTCTGAAAACTGGGTGCGTCTTATGGCCAAGTGCGTCTTATGGTCCAAAAATATGGTGTATGTTTGTAGTCTGAATTACATATATTTGCACTGTAATTTGCTAGATAAATATATTTAATAAAATATATTTATACAGGTCTCTCCCCCCCTCCCCCCGGCATCCATTAGGAATATGTTTCAAGATCTTTTGCAGATACATGAAACCGTGGATAATAACGAACCCTATATTTAACACACATGCCTGAGTTAATGAAGTGTGGGAGGGGTTTCAAATGTCTTTTTTTTTACATGAGCGCTACCAAGATGTCTGCCTCCATTCCTTGTAAGCCAGGGGTTTGCAACCTATGGCCGTAGGCCAGACCCAGACCCTGATGCCATTCTATTCGGCCTGCAGTGACGACTCTGGAAGTGGAAGTGGATGCATTTACGACAGCTGTAAATGTGCCCGCCCATGTGCAATCACACCTGCCATTGTTTACAGCAGCATTTGCGGCCGGGGAAAACCACATTTCTGGCCTGCTCAGCTGTCTAAAGGGGAGTTGTCCGAACCATGGTGCTAAATGGTTGAGAACACCTGTTGTATGCATTACATTGCAGAATTCTCCTCTAGTGGCCAGCTCTGGTAATGCACAATGGAAATACATATGCAGTACAGTATCTTATGTATTTCAGGGATTTTTATTGAATAATTTTAGACCCATGGATAGCTGAAACTGGGGATACTGAACCCACAGAATGGTGTGTGTGTGTGTGTGCGTGTGTCCTGTATATAGATTTGACTCAATGTATCAGCAAATGTAGCCTCTGTTTTCAGTAGTTTTGATGAGATAATACATTTCACCCAGCAATGAATGTTCTCGGTCCACATTTTACCTTAACACTAAGAAAGGATACCAAAATGTTAAAGTGAAATATAACTGAAACAAAAATATTATGTCCAGATGGATTAAATAATTGGTTTTGTTTAGAAGGTAACTATTTCATGTTTCTTTCACATGCTTTATCAGATATTTAAATTCTGCTATAGCTTAAAACATTATTACTTGTATTTCCTCATCGAATTCCTGAATGCAGTATTTTTTTTCCTACAAAGCAAGACTTGTCATTTGTGCAAAAAGAGAAGCACCAGCTACACTTTATTATAGAAAGTTGCATATCAGGATGTGGATTCAACACATTCAGTGATTAGGACCACTAAGTAACTGGCGGAACACTGGCAGCACCCATTCCTTAATTGGAACTGTGAGAGCTAGCTCTAGGGAAGTGTGACCTGATTTCCCTCTTTTTTCTAAAGCTTCGTTAGTATGGTTAGTGCTGATCATTGGAACCCTCTATTCTTTGAAAGAGATAGTTGCATGCAGTTATATAGTAGGCCTTTGATTACAGCTGAAGCTAGCTAGTGCAACAATGAACCGGTTATTTTCTAACCCCTGTCAACTGTGTACTGCAGACTAACACAGCTATACCTGTAATTTGCTCCTGTTTAGTATGTGTTTTGTCTTTTTTATGTAGAGTAGGTACATATGCCTATTCATATACAGTCATAATCTCATGATGGATTGTCCCCAGGGTACGTATGTATGTGACAGTAATAAGAACCAGAAAAATGTTCACTTTTCCTCTTTGTCTTCTTACTAGGTTCTTATTCCTTGCTGTGCAAACTTATGTTCTTGTATATATTTTTACAGTGTTATGGTTCGAATGGTAGGAGATCTCCTGTTTAATGAAAAGTAGCAGATAAACACGCTAAAGATGATCTTAATATAATATTACCTCCAGTTTGGCACCCTGAAGAATATATTTCATGGGACAGACCACCATACTTATCTATACCTATAAAATGGTGCGTTAACCGTTGGAATGTGACAAAGGATGTTGCACCAGGCCCCACTAGCCCGTAATGGGCCTCCATTCACTCACCTGAACCCGGTTCACAGGTAACTGCCGGGTTGAAATTTTCGACCCGGGGGCAGGAGCCCCCCAGTCGCAAACAAAAAAAGGGAATTTCAATTCCCAACGTTCCTTGCGCCGCACCAGAGCCAATCAGGCTGAGCGGCGCAGCAAAAGGAACGTTCGGAAACGCGCCGCGGCCAATAAAAAAAAGCCACAGGAAAAAAACCACTGCAGTAAGTAAACACGCGCAGGCAAAACTATAAGCCCCAGCATCCTGCGCGCCATTAGCGTGCCGAATGCTGAGGTGGCCGGCGCGCGAAAAATAAAAGTAAAAAAAAAACCGCCGCCACTGCCCTTCTTCCCCACAGGCCAGCCAGCATGGCCCGTGGAGAAGAAAGCAAAGAAAGCACACACCCTGCCATTGCCCTTCCTTCCCATGGGCCAGCCAGCATGGCCTGTGGGAAAGAAAGCCCCGCCTGCCAATGCCCTTCCTTCCCACGGGCCACCCAGCATGGCCCGCGGGAAAGAAAGCCACCCCCCTGAAAAAGTAAACACAAAAAAACAAACCAAAAACAATCAAAAACACTCAAAAATACAAAAAGGAAACACAAAAACAGCCAAAAACAAACAAGAAAAAACACACAGCCCCTCCCCCAAAAATCCAAACAACCCACCAACCCACCCAAAAAAAACACCAGAGAGCTTACCAAAAGACGTCTTCTATCCATGATGACCGGAACTCAAATGAGAAAATAAAGAAAAAACTTACCGGAAGCGACACCCAGAGGACAGAAGAGAACAATTATAGAGAGGAAGAAAAGCTCACCACCCCCACCCAGAGGCCAAAAGAGAAAAAACATTCAAAAATATTGAAACTAATAAAATTAATTCCAAAATTAATCAAATAAATTATAAAAACATTCAAAAATAATCTCACTAATCTCAAAAAATACCCAAAAACCCCAGAAATCACTTTTTACTCAAAAAAACCAAAACAAAAAATAAAAAATGCGTAAAAATAAAGATTTTAAAAAACCAAAATTAAATTATAAACTAAATAAAATAAAATTAAATTAAATAAATTAAATAAAAATAAAAATTGCATAAACATAAAACAAAAACCTTCAAAAACCAATATAAAGAGCACAGCACACAAAAAACAAACAAACACTGGGAGCACAAGTCCGCCACAGGCGGACGCAGTGCCTCGAAGCCACAAAATCACAAAACCTTACAACACCATTTAAAACAGCCCAGCACCATTGGTTCAAGAAAAGAAAAAATGAAACCCTTTACTATCCAACACAATTTTTAAAAGCCCGGCACCGCCGGGCAAAATATACTAATAGTACTATAGAGCAATCCACCATTCATTTTGCATAATTGACCAACAGATTCTGGGAAACCACAACCAGGTTGTACAGACAATAGACTGTGCTTGTTTGTCTCCAGCAAATTGTCTCTGGTCATGCGAACTATGTTTGACCATCACTGATAGTTATTTTTTTAAAAGTCATCCTTCCCCCTCTCTTCCCCCCCCCCCCTGTTCTAGTAGAAATGATAAAGGCTGGAATTGTGCCTCTCCAGTTTTTACAGCTATTGTTCTGTTCAGATCAAGTGTTTGTTATTCTGTTTCTGATGCCCATTGTGCTTCAGCTGTGAGAACCCTGTGCTAGCAGAACAGTCAGGTTTAGGGCAAAATCAACTGAGTTATCTCCTCCCTTTTTGTTAAATACAGTAAAACCCCTACTTACGAAAAAAAAGTCCATTCCTTAGGCTTTTTCTTAAATTGAATTTTTTTTGTAACCCAAAACAAACCCATAGGAAAAATTATTTTTTACGTAACTCGAAGCAAATCCATAGGAAAAAGAATCTTTATGTAACTTGAAGCAAACCCATAGGAAATCATGTAAATCGGGACATGGTTTTAGCACAAAATCATTATGTAAGTCGAATTATATATAACTTGAGGCATTTTTAAGTCGGGGTTTTACTGTATTAAAGCACTAGTAATACCTGAATTCAATATAAATAGCTATTATTATTATTATATTTATATATAATTATATTATATATTATATAATATAATTATATAATATAATTATAATATTATAGTTATATATTATGTAATAATTATTTATATATTTATTATTATTTGCTTCCATTTCTAGGCCAGACCTGAAACTGCTGTTTGTTTGTTTTTGTGTCATAGATTACTCTGGGTTGAAAGGATTTTTGCGGGAATTTTTGTGAGAATTTAAAAACCAAAAACTTGTCTGGCCCTACAAAACTTGGGAGTTATACTGTAGCTTAAGAAATGTGTGTGGTTTCCCCACATTTAAATGGGAACACTGTCTTAGTCTTCTGTCACCCCACTGATGTAACTAACAAAGGGAAAATCTCTGCCCATGAACTGAACAACTTCTGTTTGAGAGAACAGCTCACAAAGGAAAATTATGCTACTTTAGTGCAGTAAAAATAAAAGAAGAGAAACCTAGGTTTCTGTTTTTGATTGTTTTTAGTGTGGGAGTCAGTGTATCTATACTTCATGTCCTGCTAAAATTATTGGTCCATTAGATTTTTTGGAAGAACTTCCTGCCCCCCGCCCCCCTGAAAGGAGCATCTCTAAAGCATGGGAGCTGACTGGATAGCTTATTGTTTTAGGTATCTGGCTGCAGAGTCAGAAATTGGGAGTTTGAGACAGCCTGTGTGTAGCCATGGGCAAGCTGCACAGTCCCAGGATGCCCCTACCAACAAAAGAAGGGAATGGTAAACCACCTCTGTGTACTTTTTACATGGAAATCCCTAAAAAGGGTTACTGTAAGTCAGAATCGACTTGACGTCATTTGATTATTATTTGAAAGCATATGAAGTGGCACTGCCCACTCTAGCTTGAACCACTTTGGACCCAACTTTATGAAGGCAATTTTTTGTACATGTTCATAGTCCACAGTTATGATTTTGTTGCATTTCACTGTAATCTACTTTCTGTACGATCTTTGCTTAACTGATGATTGTAATTCTCTCTCTACCTCTTCTGGCAGTCTTTTCGCTATAAAAGGACCAATTTGTCTAAGGTAGAAAATCTGAATTTCTTTACATTTATAGCTGTATCTGCATGTAACTAACTTGTAGAGGCATTGCTAATCATTCATCTGTCTTGTTTAATGTTGCTCTCGTGTAACAAATCATATGTATTTATATATTACAACTCTCATTTTATTAAGATGAATATATTAAATGCTACAACAGCATTATTGAAATTCTTTTTTAAAAAACAAAGAATCTTGCTTTCTCATACAGATTAGAATTTGAGAGACAGCAACGAGAAGAGCTAGAAAAATTAGAAAGTAAAAGGTAACTGATAGTAATATTTGACTATAAAGATGTATGCTGATGAGTTATTGGGAAAACCATAAAATGAATTTTATTATTTTCTTTGCTGGAATATTTTATTGACACATTAAATCCTACAAAATGGAAAACCAAATAGAAAGTATAGTTCAGTTGAACTTACATTGTTGAATTAATATTAGGCTTCAATTATAGTGCTTTCATAATGTAAAATTAGGCTTGTTAGGGCAGAAATGAAGGAGCACGTCATTTCCCTAGTTTTGTGCAGTTTATATATATAGTCTTTTTGCCTTCTGAAGAACACACACACACACACACACACACACACACACACACACACACACACACACACACACACACACACACACACACACACACACACACACACACACACACACTTCAGAAGGCAATTTTTTCCCCAGGAGGGCCAACAATGTCACACTCACATATACAACATAGGCACCATGGGGGTGGGGGGTTCCCCCCCTCCAGCTATGGCCCTGGAGAGGGGATTGGTGAAGACACTGTCCTCAGTTCTGTTACATGGGAGTATTTAAGGAGAATTCTTCTCAGCCAGTAAGACACACTCATTTGAACTTTATGAGCATTCTGTTTGTACTTCTATACATATGTTTAATCTAAATAATATATTACTAAAATGTAATATGGTCTCTTAATAATATTAAATGATTTTTGGATTGCACAGGTATGTTGATAACATTCAAGGCCTACTTCTCTCAGTTCCTTCATAGTAGAAGGAATTCTGCTTTCTATTAGAACAATTCTTCTTTTTTAGAAAATAAAATCAATGAAGCCAAGGCAAATAGATGCTGTCTCTTAGATAGAAAGTATTTTGAAAAATTAAATCTCTTTTCTTAATTTCCCACCCAGAAAGCTGATAGAAGAAATGGAGGAAAAACAAAAATCTAACAAAGCTGAACTAGAAAGGATGCAGCAAGAAGTGGAGTCACAGCGTAAGGAAACAGAAATAGTTCAGCTGCAAATCCAAAAACAAGAGGAGAATCTTAAAAGGAGAAGCTTTCATATAGAAAGCAGGATGAAAGACTTGCTAGCTGAAAAGGAAAAATTTGAGGAAGAAAGATTGCGGGAACAGCAAGAAATTGAGCTCCAAAAAAGGAAACAACAAGAAGAAGTTTTTGCTAGAGTTACAGAAGAGCTCCAGAGATTACAGGAGCTCAGTCAGAATGAAAAAGCAGAGAAAATGCAAATTTTCAGAGAACTGGAAAAGCTTAAAAATGAAAAAGAGGAACAATATGTCAAATTAGAACTGGAGAAAAAGAGGTTGGAGGAACAGGAGAAGGAGCAACTCCTGTTGGTGACAAACTTAGAAGAGCAGCTTAGAGACAAACAAGTCATGGTACAACTTCTAAAACGAGGAGATGCGCAAAGGGTAGCAGAGGAACAAAAGACTCTTGAAGACATCAGAGAGTATTTGCTGCAAGTCAAAGAATCAAAGTCTGAGGGAGATGAAGATGGCGATGAGTTAGAAAAGATACAGCATGATTTCGTAGATTTTAAGAGGAAACAGCTAGAACAGCTAACTAGTATAGAAAGAGAATTATTTCAACAGAAGGGTCATTTAGAAAAGGAGATAGCGGACGAACGCGAAAATCTGGATTTATTAAATCACACATACGCAAAGCATTTATGTCTGGAAAGAAATGATGGAAGCACATTGGAACCTGTACTACTTCTTGAAGAACGTAATAAAATAAAATTCGGTGAATATAGATTGCAGTACAAAGAACGGAAGCTCCAGTATCTGATTAACAATCATTTGCCGGCTTTGTTGGAAGAAAAGCAAAGAGCTGCTGAAGTGCTGGATGGAGGCTGGCAAAGCTTGGACAATACTCTTTACGAAGTTGAGAAAGAGATGGAAGAAAAAGAAGAACAGCTTGCACAGTACAAGGCCAGTGCCAGCCAACTGCAGCAGCTTCAAGAAACCTTTGAATTCACTGCCAACGTAGCTCGTCAGGAAGAAAAAGTAAGGAAAAAGGAAAAAGAAATACTTGAATCCAGGCAAAAACAGCAACGAGAAGCATTGGAGCAAGCAGTGGCTAGATTAGAACGGCGACATTCTGCTCTGCAACGTCACTCAACTATAGAAATTGAGGAGCAGAAACAGAAACTTGCAAATCTGAACAGCAGCTGCAGTGAGCAGGCGGGTTTGCAGGCTACTCTAGAGGCGGAGCAAAAAGCATTGGAACAAGACCGAGAACAGTAAGAGGATTTGATTTTGTCTTTAGTACATCCGCACATATTTGATGTTGTTTATTGAACAGCCATGAAAGAGATGGTCAGTCAGTAAGACAGTAACTTTAGAGTACCTCGCCTTGTCAGACTCTTATTAGGGAAGATGTTGAGCCAGTGACACACAGTTCCATGAGTGATATTAGGAATTCAGAAATGAATCCATACTGCTTTCCCTATAATTATCCATCCCTCTCTTATGTAAAGAAATCAACATGATTGGTAACTACAAAGACATTTTTAACACCAACTTTAATTTGATTCATAAACTTTAGCAAAACTTTACAGTAAAACACCAACTTATAAATGCCTCGAGTTACATAAAATTCGACTTACATAATGATTTTATGCTAAAACCATGTCCCGATTTATACGATTTCCTATGGGTTTGCTTCGAGTTACATAAAGATCCCTTTTCCTATTGATTTGGTTCGAGTTATGTAAAAATTTATTTCCCTAAGGGGTTTGTTTCAATTTACATAAAAAATTCATTTTTCCTATGGATTTACTTTGAGTTACGTAAAAATATTTTTTCCTATGGCGTTGTTTTGAGTTACAAAAAAAATCGCTTTAAGCAAAAGCCTACGGGACAGAATTTTTTTACAAGTAGGGGTATTACTGTACTTCCTTTTTGCCACATTGAAAGGTTTTTCTCTAGAGGAGGCAACATGGAAAGTTATTTTTTGGGGAAATTATATATTTCATGTATTTATCCTTATCCAGTAAATCACTAAAGTATATAGGGATATGAAGTTTTTATTTTAAACTCTTTGGAGATGGGCCAGATTATAAATTTACATTTGTTCTATAATATCATGGCAGTTCTGTGGAAGAAGAAAGAGTGGTATCATCTCTTTTACACTTGGCAATTAAAGTTTTTATTCGCATCACTGATGCTTTACTGTAATAAACTTTGCAAAGATATTTTAGCATCTTTGTGGATCTGATGGCACTAACTTACATAAATGTGCTTGTTAGCTAAAATAAAGCATTTATTTTTAAAAACACCTTTCCAGTGCAAAAGTTTACATCATAATTAATATTGACACACCACCTGGGGTGATACTTTATTTTGTTTTGGGGTATCAGAATGTGTGAGGTGACAAATCTGTTAGTCTTCAAAAAACGATTGTCTCCATTGAAGTTTGTTCTAATGTACAGGTATTAGTTTTCAGGTACTGTATGCAACTTTTCTAATAAGTTTAAAAGAGGGACCAACTAATAATGACTCATAATGTTTTTAAAAGTGTCTTTAAAAACACGCGTATTTCTCTAAAAATACTTGGAGTTTCGAAAAATGTTTGTCTTCATGTATTCAATTGTAAAGTATTTTTTTATCTCCTGCCTGTTCCTCTGAAGGACAATTATTGAAATTGTTTTTATTGAAGGAAAAAACCTAACAATAATCTATACCTATAAAAAGAGGCCTTAACCATTGGGTTCATTCAAAGGCTCCCGCACCAGGCCCATCCATCCCCAACCTAGCCTTCTGCACTCACCGTAACCCCTGCCTTCTCAGCACCGCGGGGTTTGGGTCATCGCCAATGGGGCAGCAGCCCCACAAACACAAACAAAGGGAAACAACTTCAATTCCCAACGTCCTCTGCGCCCCAGCATGCCTCAGCCAATTAGGCTGAGAGGCGCGAGCAAAATACGTTGGGAACAACGGTGCACCCAATTGAAATCGAGCTGCAGAAAAAAAAACGCCGCATGAACACAAACAAAACTCCAAGTCCCAGTGTCCTACGTGCCATGAGCACTTCAGTTAGTCAGGCTGAAGGGTGCGAGCGCGCAGAATGCTGAAAAAGCCGACGCATGGAAAATAAAATAAAAACATGCCGGCCTCCAGAAATGGGAGCGTAAGTCCGCCGCAGCCAGATGCAGTGCCTCACGGCTTCGCAAACAAACACACACAAACAACCACGGTGAGACCACCACCGGCCTTCTTTTCCAGAGCAACGGGGAGAAGAGGGACTCCCTCTCCTCCCCGCTACCCCACCGAAGACACGGTGAGACCACCGCCGGCCTCAAGGTCAGTTGAGCCGAGGTGGAAAAAAAACCACCAGCAGGCAGCAGTTCATCAGGGGAAGCACCCACATTGGTGGATGACTGGCTGCTGCCTTTGTACTTCTGACGGAGGTAATACAAAAGCAGCAGCCAGCAATCCGCAAGGAAGAGCACCACCCCTTACGGATCGCTGCCTGCTGATCTCCATTTAGGTAAGCTAGGAGAAAAAGGAGACAGAGAGGAGAGAACCATCGTCAGGCAGATAGCTCTTCTCTGCCTCCTTCTCCCCTGACCTACCTAATGAACCTTCCCAGGGGAAGGGCCAGCTGACTGCCGGCTCCTCTTTTTCCTCATTGCTGCATCGAAACAAAAATTCGAAGCAGCAATGGGGAGAAGAGGAACCGACGGGCAGCCTGTTCTTCACGCAAAAATACACAACAACAACAAAAACAAACATTTACACCATACGCCAAACACCAAAAATAATAAAACATAAATAATAAATAAATAAACACATTAACCAACAAAACAATAAACAACAAAATCCACAAACAAAAACACCCAAAATACCATGAAAGCACAGAAAAAACACCTAACTACAACACAAACATAACTAACTCAAACAACAAAAATACCACAAATTAAACAAATAATCACAAAAGAAATCAGAAACATAAAAAACAACTAGAAATAAACAAAACAATTAAACACATCTAAAACCCAAAAAAACACAAAAGAAGAAACAGAAACACCTACCAGTCCAAAACAAAAAACAAAACCCAGATTAAAAAAACCCAGAGAACTCACCAGCACGTCCTCCCTCCACGACTCCAGAACAGAAATGAAGAAACAAAGACTACTTAACAGAAGAAGCCTCACCTAGAGGCCGGGAGAGAAAAAACAAGTCAAACAAAAAGAGAATCCAACACTATTACTAATATCCCCACCTAGAGGCCACAAGAGTAAAAACAAGTCAGAAAAATAAGAAATAAATCCAAATCACAAATAAATCTAATAAAATAGATCAAAAAAGTCACAAACCACAAATGCAAAACACACCCACCCAACCCACCCTTAACCAAAAAAAACCACAAATAAAAACTGCCCGGCTGGCCGGGCACAAATATGCTAGTGACAACTACAATAACAGCATCATAAGGTAGACAATTATACAATCATATATGTGCACCCCCCAAACCCATGGGACATTATAAACCTTCAGTTTATTGTCAATAAATAAAATTAATTTTATATATTTGTCCCATTTTTCCAGAAGGTTGTGTATTCTTATCCTGGTCTTATTCCTCTCGCTTTAACTAGAGCATATTCAATAATTTCTCCCTAAACCTCTTCAAAATCTTTCCTTTTTTTCAGTCCTTTCTTTAACTTTAATTCACATGTCAATTTATCATTTATTGCTATATTCCATAATTCTTTAATCCAGTCATCCAGCTCCAATTCACAGTCTACTTTCCATCATTTAACAATAAGTAATCTCATAGTTTCTACCATTACAATAATATTTCTTATTTCTTTCTAAGCGATCATCTCCAAAAGTCATTAGTAAAGCTATTTGGGGACGCATCCCTAATTTTATAGACAATATTTGATTGATTTCTTCAAAAACTTTCTTTCGTATTTTCTTAACATATTTACAATCCCATCATAAATGGAGATATGTCCCGGCCTCTTTCTTACATCTCCAACAATCCTTCTTATATTTAGAATCATTAACTTAATCATCCCGGAGTCATATACAATTTCCTTATCATTTTATACTAATTCTCTTTAATTCTAATGGAAATGTTTTTCATAATCCCTTATTTCCATATTCAATCCCATTCTTCTTTTTAAAATTTTAACCCTTAAATTTTTTTCAAAAATTGAACTTAAGGCTTTTTGTGCATCTTCACTCTCCATTAGTAATTTAAAAATCTTATTAATTAAGTCCTTTTATTGTCATTCCATTTTGTTCTAACTGTATTATCGAATTCCTTGAACTTGGCTAGCTTTCTACAGTTATTGTACAGTTACCATATTAAGTGTAGTCTACAATTCCATGTTCTACCATAGGAGTAAGCGGCTATACAATACCATTCCCTGGATTTTGCAGAAACACCCAGTCAGTAAAAATGTTTCTAAATTTGCTTCATCTCCTTATAGATAGACTCAAAAGTAGGAGGCTTTTTTTACTAAAGCTTTCTGTAGCAGAGGCACACTAATTGGCTGATGTGTCCTAAATAATATATTGATATTTTCTGACAGTTTAGACATGAAAATACAGCAGTTGAAGCAGAAGATATATGAAGGTGATGGAGTTGAGAAAGCCATTGGAGCCACAGAAGAGAGAATGCCCCAGCACAGTTCTCCTTCTAATGTTGCAAAATCTCCATCCCATTTTATTCCATTGGTTGATGATAGGTATGTATTCACATTCTATTGTAATTGTATACCTTCAAAAAACCCTGTATAATCTAGTTCTACTAATGTATTTTTTGTTGGCACCCTCGCGGATCAGTACCCTGGTAAAGTGAGGTGAGTGTTTCTCAGTAAGCTGCTCTTCGTATATTTTTCCACGCACACTCCCTCATGCAGCAATTACCGGAACCTCACAGAACCTGCACCCGACCCACGGGGCCAATTTCTCATCTCCAGGGAATATGCGATTTTCCAGGTTTGGTAACGTGTAAGGCAGAGAGTCTTATTGTAACAAGATTAGCCTGAAAAGACTGAGTTCCACTCAGACTTGAAGCAGCAAAGTTTTATTAATTCAATTCAATTTTAATTTATACCCCGCCTTTCTCGGCCAAGGCCGACTCAAGGCAGCAACAACATATCAAATAGTACAATGTACAATACATAAAATACAATATTACAAATGCAGCAAAAATACATACAGTTACTATTTCAAAATAAAAATAGATAAACAGATTACAAGTTATAAATTAGAAATTACAATGTTAAATATCCTAACAAACACCAGTACAGAAACCCTGTGCTCCAGCCCCAGATGCTCAAACTTCCCCGCGGCCAATGCTGGACCGGGGAAGGAGCCTTGGCGGGGGGGGGGGCAGTTCTTAAAGTCCATGGTGCGCTTCAGTCCGAGGTGCTCAAACCTCCCCGTGGCCAATGCCGGACTGGGGAAGGAGCCTTGGCGGGGGGCAGTTCTCAAAGTCCATGGGGGGCAGTTCTTAAAGTCCATGGTGCGCTTCAGCCCCAGGTGCTCAAACTTCCCCACGGCCAATGCTGGACTGGGGATGGAGCAGTACTTAGACCCCAGGAAAGGCTAGTAAGACAAAACAGCTAAGGCGGTGGCGTCTCCCACCCACCTCCTTTCCCCAGAGCTGAGTACCATGGGCTCTGGGTTGAGACAGGGAGTGTCCCGGGCTGAGGAGAAGGTGGCGCCCTCCCTTTTTCTACTCTCCGAGCTGGCGGGCTCAGAGAGTGAAGGCAGGTGCATTGGCTTCCACCCACCTCCTTTTCCCAGAGCCGAGTGGCTCTATTAAAGAGTTTCATCTGAAAAAGACAAAGTACAGAACACACAAAGAAAAATAGTTAGTCAGAGTTTCTTTCCGTTAGGCATGATCCCGGACAGGAAAATGCTCTTGTTAGATATTTATGCTCTTCTCAGAGTTGGGGGAATTGTATTAGCGAAACCTGGGTCTCTAGCTAACAGTCCCCATCTTAGGAGTGAAATGTGACCCTAGTTATACTCTTAGGATCCACAGATCTCTTCCCCAGGATGGGTTTGACTATGATAAGAAAAGCCAACCAAATTAAACCATTGATAACAGTATCCTATTAGGATGGATCGCTCCTACCACTCCTTTAGGGTATAGGTAGAGACTCTCCTGGTTGGTTAGAGGTGTGGTCAGGTTAGGGGCTTTCCAAGGGACTTCCCCTAAATGACTCAGCATGAGTGTCTCTGACCCCCTCCTATGAGAAAGTGTTTCTAACATGATGAAAGATTCAAAATGACTCCTGTCTTGTTCATCAGGATTCACAACATTTGTTAGGTGGATGCATTTGATAAAATTGCTAGAGGAATGCTTCCATTGTGATCCAGAGCAGAACGACACAGTTCTCCTGATTTAAAGGGACTGGAATGTTTCTCACATAACACTGGCTTTATTTTGCTTTTTACTGGGAGTAGCTCATGAGTCTGAATTCTTAAAGTTAAGGACAAAAAGTTTAATAGCATTTTATAATTATGATTTCATAGTGGTTTGGAGAACTTTCCAATGATATGTAATCAGAGGAATATGGAACAGATATAGCTAAATCTTTTTCCCTATCCTAACACTGTAAAGGTTGCTTTTTTTAAGCATTAGAAACACACACTGAGAGACAGACAATTTCTGTCTTCCTTGTGTTTCTTTTATGCCAAATAATATTCCCCTGCGAGTATAAGATAATGCCTTTTTAAATGTAAATAAGCAGATTTTACATATGCTGAAAGCTATTGCTTTTGAAAGGAAGAAGAAAACATAGATTGATTTTTCATGGTGGATTGTAGCTGTGGCTGCTGTTGGATGTTTTGATGTAAGGGGAAATATTTTTATTGTATTTACTAACTGCAGTTACATTAAAAGCAAGACAAGCTATTACCTGTTGTAGTGTAAGCAAAACCACTCATAATTACTCCTAAATGTTTTAGCTTTACCAAGGTTCAGGGTAGAAAATGGCATGTTACAGCTATAAAACTCCACGTTTCTCCTTTCTCATGTCTGCCAGAAAATATTGAAATGAGTATCTTGTTTACCAGAGAAACTATTGAACTGCTTGTAATTTCTCTGTTCAAAATTATTCAGTGGACAGTGTACTGGAGGCCCTTGCTCATACTAAATCATCCTTTTTTTCTCTTTTCTTTACAATGTTTAACATTTCTAGAATAAATGCCTTTATCGAAGAAGAAGTTCAAAGACGCCTTCAGAACATTCACTGTAGTTCTGGTGAGAAGAGCAATAGTCTGTTGCATTCTACAGAATTTACAAAGGTGAGATAGTGAAATTGCCTGGCAGCAGCCATGAGTTTATGACCATTTCTAATGGGAAAATGTTTTGCAACATGATATATTTCTCATACTATTTTGGTAGTTGGCGCAAAGCATAACATCAGGAATGGAAGCCCCTGCCCTAATTAGCACTAACTTAAAAACAATTAAAAGTGCAGTAGGGCTTGATGTTTCTGTGTGTAGTTAAGTGTTGGATTTGGGGTGGAAGAGAGAGATATCATGTAAGTGAGTAAGTAAGTAAGTTGATCACCTGAAACATATGGGGCAATTTTGATTTGGAATCCAAATGACCTTTTTGCCCACATCTAACTGAACTACAAGACTCCTATATACTATCATGTTTCACTCTGCAATAGAGGTTTAACACTGAGCTATCTTACAAGGTTGTTATGTATTGTTCCCTCAGCCCAACATGCAGTGTCAGGATGAAAGCAATGGAAATATTTCAGGCTTTTTGGTGAGTTTATTGGATGAGTGCTAGGCTGTGTGGGGAGACAACTGCACTGCAACACAGCATAATTATGGGTGTTGTCTGGCATAATTGCAATTTAGTGGGTGAATCTTCATTTGTATATATGGGTACCTGCTGTCATGTGTGTACCAGATCATTTTAAGTGTACAGTGGACCCCCAAATAACGACAAAGCTTGGTTCCCCAAGTCACGTTATTTGGATTTTGTCATTATACGGATGGATTTTTTTGTACATTTTGGGGTCTCCTCCACCCCTGGGAGGCTCAGGGGACCTGATCCGGGATATTTCCATCACCCCTGACCTTTTCCAATGCTGCTGCAAGCCAAAATGCTGGGAAAAACTCCTTCGTCAGCTGCAGGTTTTGGCTTGCAACAGCATCGAAAAAGATCAGGGGGTATCGGAAACAGCCCGGATCAGGTCCCCTGAGCCTCCCAGAGGTGGCAGGGGTGGAGGAGACCCCAAAATGTGCAAAAAAATCTGTCATAAAAGAGGTTTTTCTGCACATTTTGGGGTCTCCGCCACCCCTGTCCACCTCCACAAAAAGGCTGCCCACCTCCCCACAAGAAGACTGATCCCCTACCTTTCCAGCTGATTGTGGGTGAAAAAATTGCCATTTTTGGGTCCCTGTTTCAGGCTCTCTAGGTCCACAGCAATGTTGGGGGTGCTTGGAGGACCTCTCCCACGCAAACCCCATCTTCCTACGACCTTCCTGAGCCACGCTAGAAGTGGAAATAGTTGCGTCCACCATTTTGATTTTTGTTTTTTTCTGTTTCCAAAATTGTGGACGCAACTATTTTCACTTCTAGCGCGGCTCAAGAACATACCTGTCAACCCACGGCTCCGGAAAAACGGGGACTGCGCACATCGTTTGTGCGCAGGTCTCTTTCCACGCATGCGTGGAAGCGCTACGCCACCTGCGTAGGGGCTGCGCAAGCGGCGTAGCACTTCCACACATGTGCGGAAAGCGTTTCCCCCCGCTGCCAAATTACGAGATTTTGGCAGCATGGGGCGGGTTATGATGTCAATGGACGTCAAATTACGGGGTTTTCCCGGCCAAATCAGGAAGGTTGACAGGTATGCTCAGGAAGGTCCTAGGAAGACGGGGTTTGCAAGGGAGAAGTCCTCCCAGCCCCCCGACGTTACTGTCAACCCGGAAAACCGGAAACAGTGACCTGAAAATGGCGATTTTCCCCCCACCCATAATCAGCTGGAAAGGTAGGGGATCAAACGCAATGAACCGCATAACGATGCTATGGCGCTATTTGAGTCATAGCTTTTCAAAAAATATAGCGTCATTATGCGGTTTCATCATTGTATGGATGCATCATTATTCAAGGGTCCACTGTATGTGCCTTCCATGTTCTGCCACTCATAGGCTAGAAGGCTAGAGGTGAGAGATGACAGGCTGTGATTTATGACTTTCTAGCATAATGTAAATCAGGGGTTTGCAACCTATGGCCCGTGGGCCAGCCTCAGCCTGCAATACAATTTTATTTGGCCCACCGCCATTGCTCTCTCCACCGCTGCCTCTGGAAGTGGCAAAAACAGCCAAAAATGCACCACCCTTGGAACAGCTGCTGCCACCAGAAACAGCAGAAGCAGCAAAACAGCAAAAAAAATGCACTGTAAATGCACCCATGGCTGTCATAAATGTGTTTACGACCGCCACAGACATGGTTTATGGCAGGGGGAACCATGAGTCCAGCCTGCTCACCTGTCTGAGGGGACGTGGTGCATTCCATGGCAGGAAAACATTGAGAACCCCTGATGTAAATGTTTCACACTAGCATTATGCTATAACTGCATGGACCATAACTTTGTAGCTTATAATGTCAGCTGCTTGGATTTTTGAAAGTTTTTTTTTCCTGAGAAGCCATGTCAAGTCTGATGAAGTGGACTTGATCCATGAAACCTGACATTAAAATACAGCAGTTAGTCTTTAAAGTGTCGGAATATTTTTTTTGTCTTTTTGTTTTGTTTTGTTTACTCTCTGATTTATGAATCCACAAAGTATTTTGCAGAAAGGGACATTGGGACATAATTAGTCCAAATAAAATATCCATCTTTATTAGGTAATTACAGAGCTTAAATAGGGTTTTGATGTGCAAATTCTTCCCTGTAATTGACAAGTGGACTATGTATTCTAACAACAGCTCACTTAATATAACACAACGTACCTGTACTCTGAAGTAACAAAATAACATCGCAAGGTGCCTCTGCCATGTTGTGACACCTTGCTGAGTTGCAGTGTTGTTAATTTGTCTTATCACTCGGGAATGCACAGGGTGGGGGGGAAGAACATCATGACCCTGTTTCTTAGCAACTGGACTTTAGAAATGGCTAAAGGTTTAAGCTGAATTACTGCTCCCAATAACATGCTTTTCTAAAAGGTTACAATACTTTCTAATAGTAAATTTAAAATGGCAAATGAAAAAAAAAAATCTAATCTGGGTGATGGGGTGCGGGTATTATGCCCGTGCCTCACCATTACTTCGGGAGCTACACTGGTTACCAGTTTGCCTCCGGGTGCAGTACAAGGTGCTGGTTTTGATTTTAAAAGCCCTTCATGGTAGTGGGCCAGGATACCTTAGAGACCGCATCGTCCCAAGAGTGTCCGCCCGTCCAACCAGAGCGGACTGGAGGGGCTCCCTAATTGTCCCATCTGCCAGAGGGGCTCGTCTCTCTGGTACACGAAGGAGGGCCTTTTCCGTGTCCGCACCAGCCTTGTGGAACCTCCTACCAGTAGAGCTGCGAGAGCAGATGGAGCTGCTACCTTTCAGAAAAGACCTAAAAACCTGGTTGGCGGGACAGGTATGGGGCCCAGATAAAAGGATGGTCCCCGTCTGTTGGCTTATTAAATAAGCCCCCATTTCTTTTAATTCCAATGTAGGCAGTTTTAACATGGGTAGTATTTTAAAGATGAATGGGGTAGGTGGGTGGGTATGTTGGGTTTTTAATGGCTCAATTGTTTTTTATGTATGTTTTAACTTGTTGTGAGCCGCCCAGAGTTGGGTTTACCTGATTGGGCGGCATAAAAATTTGAATTTAAATAAAAATAATAATAATCATTTTATAACAATCCCAAGAAAGCAGAGGCAAGGCAACAGATAATAATTTAGTTCAAAGGCATACACCAATACAATCAAGAAAAGAACCCACCCACCTGAGTGGGGCACTGGCACAAATGTAAAATCCACACATATGCCCCACACCTCTCCACAGAGGCAAATGGAAGAGTCCCCTCAACCCCCACCAAAATATACACCTTTAACAAAGTAAATACACGCCAAGTTAACCTAGTAACATTTTTTTAAAATTAATCAAACCATTTTAAAAAATAGATCACACATACAGAGAGGGAGGAAATTACCAACAACAAAAACCCACAAAAAATTACACAAAATAGGGAACATGAAATAAATATGAAACTTTTCTATGCTGCTTTTTCATAAGTATGAATCATTCATTGTGGCTTTCCCCCCAACAGTCAATGAAAGAATGCAAGATATGTGGAAGAGAGCTTCATTCATATTTTGGATTGTTCATTAAAACTAGCTTTTTGCCAGTTCTACAATTTGATTTTAAGCCCCCTTAGTGTCAGGTTTTTTTTTTTTAAAACTAGTTTGCCTGCATTACTGGTATTCCAACTTTTGGCTATCTGTTGTTTTAATTAGTTTTGTTCAACTTTTTTTGGAAAAATGAAACATTTTGACCCTTGTTTTTGCCTTTCTACCCAGGATAATGAGAAATTTCATAATGGTGCTCTTCAACGCAAGTTGAAGTATGAGGTAAGCTATAACTTGTCACCTTGAAAAAGGGCTAATCTTAAATTATAGCATTCTCTCTAATTAAGTTTCTTAATATTTTGCAGCATAATCATATTTCTGTATTCCAGCAAGATTAATGGCCAGTGGAAAAGATTTAAAATTAAGTAATCCTCTGTAGTAAAGATTTGGGTAGTTGCAGTGGTAATAATAACTTTAAAATAACTTCATTCTGCAGCTATATATCTCTTTCAATGATCTGTAAGGTAATAATAATTTTGTGTCACAGATTACTCTGGTTTGAAAGGATTCTTAGGGGATACCCAAGTGAGGCTCCTTTCATGCCCCCAAGTACAGCTCTCGGGTAGAAGAACAATTTGTATTTAGACATTGACATTCCAGTCATGTTAGCTGTCTGAATTCCTGTCATGTTAACAAAATGGCTTTTTCTGTCATTAGAGTATAATCTGACAGTTGGGTCAACTAATGTTCAGTTTTCCAAATACTTGGGCACAATACAGAAATATCATATGCAACTGTGAAGGAATCTAAGTCTTTAATTAACAGCTTTTTTCAATCTTGTCAAGATTTTTTCTTCTCTCTTGCAAAATGAAATAAATGTCTAAATGAAAGCTTTTTACACAATTCTGATTATTAAACAAGTGGGTTTCTTTTCTGGAAATTAGAAGTAAAGATAAAGCCTTAATTTAGTAAGAATTATATGTTGAATGTAAATGAAATGCACAGTGTTCTAAATGTACCATTATGGATAATAAAATATCTGACTTTTCTCTTAAAAGCACAACCCATCTTGTTTAATTAAATTTTGCTTCAATTCGGCTATTTAATCATAGCTGTGCAACACAAATAAATCCACATGTAAAATATAAATTAGAACTGTTTCCTTGTTAAGTATATGAAGGCACTTGTTATGTTTTGTTTTTTGTTTGTTTTGTTGACATTTTGAACAGAAAGGACAGCCATGGTTGCCTGTTTATGACTTTCTCGCTATCTCTAATGATGACAGCCAATGTCATAACCTGGTTGGTGAAGAAACAAGAATAGCAGACTTCAGTAATCAGGATAAAAATGTAGAAATATTTGATCCTTATTGGAAGACAATTCTGCCATTCTTCATGTCTCAAGAAGCTGCATATAAAGGAAGCCTATTAGAACAGGAAGGCATCAACTGCCTCCACTGTAATGAATGCAAATCAAATGAAGCCAGAGTCACAAAGAGCAAGAGAAATTGCTCTAGATATTTCACAGATTCTCTTCCTCAAATCTGTGATGGATGTAGAATTAGTCTTTTGTTAAATAAAAAAGCAGCACTCCATCCTTCTGGAAAGGCAAGCTTAAATTTGGCTTCTTGGCAATTTCATAGCCTAGATGAAGAACCTGATTCTTTCCATGTCCACCGTACACCTCCCACAGAACTTTTTCTTTGTGCTAAACACCAGTCTGCCAGTTGCCTTTCTCTTTCATTCAGAAAATGCTGTGATGATTGTCCTAAAGTTTGTGAGCAGATTCCAGATGAGCAGTTGAATGAAAGAACTACAAATGCCAACCAGGGACATCTCCTAGACTTAAATTTACGAGCAAGACAAAGTTATGATCTGAGACATCTGATTGGCAAATTCACCAGTGTATATACTCATGCATCTAAGAGTAGTTGGTTTTCTAAACCAGTCAAAATTCTAGTCAGTCTCTGTGGAAAAAGCAAGACATATACAAAGGTGGCATCATTTATTAAAAGCTTTCCATTTATTAAAAAGAATCAGTTAGATCTGTTTTTAGGTAGGAAGATGAACGATTCTCATACTGCAAACATCAGCCCAGAAGTTCCTTTGCAGAAGGGAAAAGCTGTGAAGTTCTTATCCTCAGAAAACTCAGTTGATCTGTGTACAGCAGGGCACATTGAAGAGCCAAGCAATTCTTTCAAAAATGAAGAACTGAAAACAAGACTTGTACTTCATCAGAATCTAGTAACCTTCTCAGATGAGCTTCTGAAATTACATCTGTGTCCTTGCGATGATCAACTTCAGCATCTGATCTGTGTCTTGCCAGAAATTTGTGGCAAACCTAGTGAGTTAAAAGGAATGTACTGGATTGCAGTGGGAAACTATAAAAATCCTGGACTGGAACCTGCATGCTTGGTTTTATTCCGTTCTGTTTTGTATGCCATTAGATCATCAGCTCGTCAACTTCAGGGCTCTTTGGAAATTTTTCACATCCTCCCAATTACTACGTTAAGAGAAATCCAAATTGGTTATGCTGGACAGAGCATTCGACTTTTGGGTTCCAGTGAAGAAAATGGAATGAAACTATTTACCTTTAACAAACACTTCACCCAAAAAATATGCTGTGACGTATTTAGCATTTTAATTTCTTCATCAGATTATGCTGACTTAAGTCACCCTCTCCTAAAAGGAGATCTCTTGGAACTTTCACTTGATTGGAATTCAGCAATCAAAGACTTGGTATTAGGAAGTGGTATGCGCCTTACCTGTGATTTTCAGACCCATTTAGCTGATCTAGTTTATTTATTGCATGAGAATATGGAAAGCCACAAACCTCCTTTAGGAGATGTTAAGATACTACTTTATACAACAGTGAAAGTAGAGGGTGAGTTCAGATCACTGGTCCTTACTAGTACACATATTGGGCTTGTATGGGAAGATGATTTATTTGGTCCATTCCCTAGACCTTCGCATTCCTTTGCTGATCAGTCACAGTTTGACAGAATTCATCTGCGCTGTTTAAGTGAGATCAAGCTTGCGATTGTTCCAGAGAAAGAGAATCTCATACAAATTGAGCTTGTGTTTTCTAGGACAAATAAGATTAGTTGTGATTTAGCCAGTACTTTGCCTTGCACTTCTCAAAGAGACAAGCAGATTGAGCCGGGTCATGTTTCATCTTTTTGTCCTGTCCTTCCTAGTACTCCATCCAGTATCTGGAGATTGACTTTCAGTTCAGCTGAAGATGCTCTTAGGCTAATGTTGCACTTGACAGGACAATCAATCTGAATCCTCTTTAGATTGTACATTTAGGTACAATAGTTCAAAAATTCAACACTTGAGCAGAGGGAATTATGCAGACAAGCTAAATATATGTGTTTGTCTTATCTGAAAATGTTTTGGATGAGACAAAGACTAGGTTTCAAAAAGCAAGAAGAGAAATACCCTACCCAAATTTTAACTCATAGTTGTTTTACTGTATCCAAGGTTATCTCTGAATTATTTACAAGTGTAGTGTCAAGGTTCAGTTTTAAATATTTAAGCTGTACAATAGGAGAGGACTCTTCTCAAGCTCTTTCATGATAGATTGACAAAATGCTGATCAGCCTTCTCCAGCTTGCAAAACTGTGCATATCAAAATAGCTTAATGAAACTGGGCATTTTTCCTGATTATCTTGGAGGGCGAAGGCAGCCAGAACCAGGTGTCCTCCAAGACTAGGCCTCTCGGGTCCCTGGAGCAGGAAAAACCCTGTATCCTCGGATCGAGTTGCAGCCAATGGCAAGGACAATGCATTTGTGTGACGGTACCTTGAATTCAAAACTCTTCTACTTTAGTTTTTGGATATACAAAATCAGCAGTCTTGTGTTAGTGTTAATCTGTGTTGGGTGGAGATACATACTGACCAGCACAGAGTCCTGTGGCACCATAAAGATGAATATATTAATAAGCTCTCTTATGACAAACACCCCTTGGATGGGCAAGTCACGGACCAAATGGGCTACAAGCTATAGACCGAAATATACGTACTGTAGGTCTCTATGTCTTTCTCTAAGGAAGGACTTAATTTGACAGTAGAATTATGGAGCAATGATTTCCCCTTCTTATTCTGTATTTTTCTTCAATAAAACTCTTGTTTCCTCACCATTACTTGGTACATGAACTTTCATTCAGATTTCCAGGCTCTTCTTTGTTTTATGGTATTAATTTGTATTTTAATTTGTTTCATAAGGTATGAGGTGTGAATTCTACATTCTGTACTGAAATAAAATAAAATGATCAGCATTTTAGCTGTTGCAATATGTATGAGCGATTGAGAGTCATTTGACTGAAAAATAGCATACAGATTCCCTAAATAAATGTGGAGTAACATGAAATTAATTTGTGTGCCTTTCTCTAAAGAGATCCCATATGTTTTTATTTTTAAATCTGCTATTAATTTGAGAAATCACAGTTGTAGTATTGATAAACGTAAAAGTTTCCCTTGCTCGAAAGCCAGTCATATCCGATTCTAGGGTTGAGTGCTCATCTCTGTTTCAAAGCCGAAGAGCCATAGCTGTCTGCTTCTGTAGACGTTTCCGTGGTCATGTGGCAGGCATGACTAGACACCGGAGTGCACGGAATGCTGTTTACCTTCCCACTGAAGTGGTCCTTAGTTATATACTTGCAATTTCTTGCTTTTAAACTGCTAGGTTGGCAGGAGCTGGGACAAAGACGGGAGCTCATTCCGTCCTGCAGTACTCAGGAATCGAACTGCTGACCTCCCGCCTTCCAGTCATTTCTGTTCCAAACTCTTTCTAAAGGGCACCCACTTTAGAAAGTTTCAACAGAAAAATTATTTGGTTTTTTGGGGCGTGGGGGGCTCTTTTCTAACCTCCAGAATGTTTGTTAAATTTTCAATGCATTCCTGTGGGAAATTGTGCTTTGGGTTATGGAAAAACTGCTTTATGGAAAACTTTCCAGAACGAACTGTTTCTGTAACCCAGGGTTTTAGTATATTCTCTTCCAGCTGACATATCCCAATTAAGCCTTTCAGACAGTTACTTTAGTTGTTTGATCCAAAACCAGAATTTGAGAGACTGCTGCACATATTGCTCCTCTAATATAGGACCAAGACATTTTCTTGAGAAAATGCCTGGAATCCTTTCTCGTGCCATGCTACTCTTCATTTGCCACCATCCAGAAACCAAGACACAAATACATGGAAGACTTGAAAAACGTGAGATTTATTTTCTGAAGTTCATGAGTGTCGCAGTGGTAATTCAGAGTTGAAACTTGCATAGTTTTACAGCATCAGTTTGGGAAAGGTCTGGAAGATGACTATAAGGTCCTGGGCCTCAGGAGTGGTGGCCCCAGCAGCCTGGAATGCCTTACCCCCAAGTATTCACCTGGCTCACTCCCTCCAAGAATTTGGGAAGGCTGGAAAGGCTGAATTTTTCAAAGACACTTTTCAGATCAACTTGCCTCGTCCCACTGTACATGTGTGATGTTAATTGTTTTTGTCCATTCCCCTTTTATTGTTTTGTGTTATTAGGGCTGCCATAATTCTATCTTGCCAAACCGGGACTGCCATGTGACGTCATTGCATTCTTGAAACTCTAAGACCCCATAGAATCCCCGACCAGGGCAGGCAACCTCCATCAGTTTAAAATAAACTATAGTCAAGAGGCTGTTCCTTTATTTTTGAATAAACATTTCTTGGGCCACTCTTGAAATTGCCCTTCCTTTCCCTGAGGTCACCCCTACCCTACCCTTCACTCCCCCCCAATTGAGTTGGACTCACCTTCAAACCCCACAGAAGGATCCCTTGGAAGAAAGCTCTAAAAATAGGTCTGGAACAGGAATGCAGCCCTTGGAGTCCCCGTTTCCCTCTGGAAGGAGAAAAGGAAGGGACTTATTTTGGAAGAGGTCCTTTGTGCGAGACAACTCTTCACTTCCTATCCACAGTATTCCCTTCCTCTCTAGGAATGCTGACTCTATGTATTTAAACCTTTCGGTCATGTAGAGAAGGAATCCTCTGTAGACATGGGCATTTCTTGCTCCCTCCCTGGACTTTTACATGTTTTTCCTTGAACTGGACGGGACAGCTTGAATCCGGGAAAATCCCGGAAAAACGTGATTTATGGCAACCCTATGTGTTATGATGGTAATTCACATATTTTATTTGCATATACTGTTCTTGTTTTATTATATTCACTGCCCTGGGTGGCCTTTTGGCTAAGAGGGGAATATATACTAATAAAGCAATATTCATAGGATTGCAAATTTCCTGTATGCAAGGACTATATAAAATGCCCTTTCTTTGAAACTGTAATTTGAAGCTCTGCTCTGTTTTTACCTAACTTTAAATTGTTAGATGAGAGATTAAGAAAGAGCCTTTTCTGCCTTGTAATATAAAGAGCCCCTCGGTGCAGTGGTTAAACTGTAGTACTGCAGCCAAAATGTTGTGACTTCATAACATTAGTAAGTTACAACTAGAATCATTGGGGATTTGATGAGTAAGCTTCTTCATAGGTTTCATTGATTTAGTGGGCCACATCTAATGTGATTACTACTGGCTTTCAGCTGCAGTGTTTTTGCGGGAGACACAAACCAAACTGATGCTCCATTCTTGAAAGTGTCTCTGTAATTAAAACTCCTACATTCTGTAAAATAATTTGCACCACTTTTAATGTCATTTTATTTCTGATGAAATGGTTATGCATGAGACCTTGAGTTACTCTTCTGTGAATAGAAGGATTTCTCCTGTTGGTAAAGGGTTTGTAGAAGTTTGTAAAGTTTGTAAATATCACTTTATTTCAGAGAGTTCTCCCTAGCTATCCACAGCAGATTTTCAGGGGGATGTAGGGAAAAAGAATAAAATGACAGCTGCAAGCAGAAATGTCTTGTGTGGAGATCTGGTCATGCAAATTCTGGTTGCAACCCTATATATTTCTTATAAGTTTAACAAAGCCATATAGTTTTATTGTGTATTTTCTCTTGTGCTTAGCGAATAACCCTTTTCAGTGCTGTTTTCCATTTTCTCCTCTGTATCTGAAAGAAATGTTTGCCCATTCATAAGAGGATTACAATTTGCTTTCAGTTTAATTCTTCATTTTCTATCTAACCTTATTTTATTTTACCTTTCTCTTTGATAACATATCCGGGCTGCAGAGGGTATTGTTCATGGAATGATGTGGGTTTTAATTTGTTCTTCCTGTTTGATATTCATTTGATAGCGAATGATCTGTCGCTCTGTTAAAACAAACCCAGATGACCTAAAGAATCCAGTTAAAATTAGTATTCCACGCTATGTCCTCTGCGGGCAGGGAAAGGATGAACACTATGAATATGAAATCAAGGTAAGGTGTTGGAGCTTTTAAAAATGAAAACTACTTTCTATTTTCATTTGCATGTTACGTGTTGACTGAAGGGAGATGCAGGCCTTGAAAAAGGAAGAATATATATGTTTTGTTACAGATTATTTGTAGCTTTCTCTCACTTATTTTATTTATTTCTGCACATGACCTAAGTCTAGGATGACAAGCTGTAAGTTAGTCTTTGCATGGCTGTAGCCAGGGGTGTTCAGGGGGGGAGGGGGCAAAAACCCTCCTGAACTAATAGCCCCCCCCAACCCACCCTGTGATGCCAATGTTATATATGTGAGTGTGATATTGTTGCCCCTCCTGAAATTTTTTGTCCCTCCTAAAAAAAATTTCGCCCCTCCCCCCAAATATAGAATCCTGGCTATGGCCCTGAATCTTGTAAAATACATGTGTCATACACCAGTGAAGAATATAAATGTCTTGTATTAAATCATGGTTTCTTTTCAGTAATGATTTGATCTTAAATGGGATGCACTACCACAAATCTGGGTACCAAGATTTTACTGAGGTTGGCCCCTTCCACTTAGTTCCCCCTATTCCATAAGTTGCTCTTGTGAAAGGCCGTTGGAAACAGAATAGAAAAATGACAGGAAATAACTAAAAAGATATAAAGTCTGGGAGTTGGATGGTACTGTTGAGAGAGGATTTTAGGTTGAGGCAGGAAGCACAAGCTCAATTAGATTCACACGGAGATTGTGATTTCAAGATATCGGAGAAATGTAGTCTTAGAAGAGTTTTACCACCAGACATTACCATAATATTCTGCCTGACTTTTTTTCTCCCGGGGTGGGGGGTGGGGGGTCTTGGCCTTTTGCAGTCCAGTATCAATGAGTACATTCATTTCCCGTGAGCTGCATTAGTCAATTCAAATGTCTCTATTATTGAGAATATAAATTTGTAGCAGGTCCATTACAGCACAAATTTCCAGCAGAGTTGCTGGCACAGCATACCTTTTGTTTTTTATAGAGTACTGTAATTGAAAGAAAGCTTTATTCAACAATGCATTTTTCACATGTTGTAACAGTTCCCCATAGTGAAACTTCATGCAGCTGCATCAGAATAGTGGATGTGACTCTTACCTATATGATTGGTAAATTGAGGGGAATCGATTGGGAGAAACCTACGTGATCAGCCCTTGTAATAAGTTTGTATCATTCAAATGTGTTCCACACTTTATATTACTTGCAGAAGCAGCTTCTGTGCTGCTATGACAACAGGTAAAGAAGAAGCTCAAATCCACTCTCTTCCAGAATCATTCTGCTTCATTGTTTTAATTTGCAATTCATTATTCCTCATGCTTTGTTCTGGTTACTTCTGCCAATGATATTTTAACTGGAGGGAAAACCCATCAATTTTAGGAAATTAAATCTTCTTTCATGTCTAGGTAAGACGTTAAACTGCCAAAACGTAGCCACCTTTTGGTGAACTCATTCCGTGCTTCCTTTTGCCTCACCTATTGTGAGAAAGATTAGCTGGCACAACAAGGTTGCCGTTGCCTAGGGCATGCCTGATTGTGGTTTAGAATTACCATAGACTTTGAGGAGTCTCTTTCTGCATGCCTCAGGGAACCAAATAAGTGTATTTATCTGTATGTTTCTTTCTCCTTAGAACACTCTTTTTATCCTTAAATAACAGATCTCAGTCCTAGATGAGACATGGACAGTGTTTAGACGGTACAGTCGTTTTAGGGAAATGCATCAAACATTGAAGTTGAAGTACCCAGAAGTAAGTTATCAATTAAATTATTTTATCATTACATGTCATCAAGTCACCTCTAACTAGTGGCAACTATATGAATGAGTTACCTCCCAAAGGTCCTATTGCTAAGTCCTGTATATGTATATGTATGTGCATGTGTGCGCGCGCACATGTGTGTGTGTGTGTGTATGCACACATACGCACACACACACACTAGTTGTTTCTCACTGTATTTAAGATGGTAGTTGTAAACTGAAGTTGATGTGTTGCTTCTGTTTTTTACCGGGGGGCAGGGGGTGTTAAAAGAGATATTTTCCTTTATAAATACCTGTACAATGTGACTATTTCCGTTTCAAGAATGTTACAGCAGTATTTTCTTTATGTATTATTTTTATCTTTGAAACTTAAGATCAAAATGGATCTTTCATGTGTGTGATCTGTCAAGGATGGGTTGTCCCATCAGATTTCAAATGCTAAGGAACTTAGTGTCATAATGGGTTACTGTTCCACAAACAGATGAACTCCTGTTTATGAAGTGAACCAGAGGTTTCTGCTCCACTAACTCAAAACTAGGCATATAATTGGATTTTTGTTTTCTTCTTCCCTTGGCTATCATGCTAATCACTCTAGTGACCCATTCCATCAGAGCATGTTTTCAGGGTCAGAAGAAGGAAAGGAAGCCAGCAGAAATTACCTTTCTACACTTCCACCAACAGGAATGTCCTTTTTACGCAGTTTTACTCAGCACATCTCTGGAGATGACCTACGGATCTGCTGAGAAGTTGTAGATTTTTACTGTATTTTCAGAGTAAGAGGGAATAGCAGTTGTTAAGGATCAGTACAGGCAGGCCCGTGCTGGGTACCTTGAGAGGGTGTGGGACAGGGAGTGATGAGGACACCTAAAATGCCAAAAACAATTGTTGTTTTTTTCAATCCAAGGGCGCCATTTTATGTTATAAGTAGGGGCACACCAGGACACATCCCAGGGTCCCGCCAGGCCAGCAAGGGCCTGAGTACAGGCTATACAGTCTAGCACAATTTTTCCCAACCTTTGGCTTTTGGAATCAATTTCCAGAAGCCTTAGTCAGTTATCCAAAGCACTGAACAGCCAATGTAGTGACCTAGGCTTCTGGAAATTGAAGCCTAAGTCAGCACTCCTGCTGATTTCCATGTTGGGAATCACTGGTCTAGTAGGTTTTCAGTTGTCAGACTAAGAGTCTCAAAGAATCAGATATGGCTGCTGAGATGAGCCTTGTCTTGGTATATAAAAATACAAGTGAAACTCAGAAAATTAGAATATCATGCAAATATTCACTCATTTCACTTAAAAGGTGAAACAAATATATGAGATAGACTCACTACATGCAAAACGAAAGATGTCATGCCTTAATTCGTTATAATTGTGATGATCATGGCGTACAGTGTACATGAGATTATGTGATGATTATGGGGTACATGAGATTGGGGGGTTGGGGTTTTCATAAGCTGTAAGCCATAAGGATCAATATTATAACGAAGTAAGGCTTGAACTATCTCGCTTTGCATGTAATGAGTCTATCTCATATATTTGTTTCACCTTTTAAGTTGCATTACTGGACTGAATGAACATTTGCACAATATCCTAATTTTCCAAGTTTCACCTGTATATAGTAAAGGTAAAGGTTTCCCTTGCTCGAAAGCCAGTCGTATCCGACTCTAGGGTGCAGTGCTCATCTCTGTTTCTAAGCCGAAGAGCCAGCACTGTCTGCTTCTGCAGACGTTTCCATGGTCATGTGGCAGGCATGACTAGACACCGGAGCGCACGGAACGCTGTTTACCTTCCCACCGAAGTGGTCCCTATTTAACTACTTGCAATTTCTTGCTTTCGAACTGCTAGGTTGGCAGGAGCTGGGATGAAGACGGGAGCTCATTTCCATCCTGCAGTACTCGGGAATCGAACTGCTGACCTTCCACTTCCCAGTCAGCGTCTTAGCGACTTGAGCCACTGCAGTACCTGTATATACACCAGTAAAAAAGTTGTATTCACTTCTCAAGGCAGATGTATTATCCGTTAAGACTCAGATAGTGGCTTTCTTTTGAAATTTGCTGTCAAACTATAGGTAGGTTTAATTTGGGACATTTGAGAATGAGATGCTTTCTCCATTAATTAGCAGTAATTTTCTTTCAAGACTACACTTGTACTCATCTTATTCACAGACTTTTGAGATTTGTAAAGTTTGTAAATATCACTTTATTTCAGAGGGTTCTCCCTAGCTATCCACAGCAGATTTTCAGGGGGATGTAGGGAAAAAGAATAAAATGACAGCTGCAAGCAGAAATGTCTTCTGTGGAGATCTGGTCATGCAAATTCTGGTTGCAACCCTATATATTTCTTATAAGTTTAACAAAGCCATCTAGTTTTATTGTGTATTTTCTCTTGTGGCTTATAGTTTTGTGCCTGTTTTCAAATCCTAAACATTCTCATTGCATTAAAACAACAGGCTAGTGCAGACCCATTTGAACTCAGAAATTGTTTGTACATTGAACACCTTACTGAATTTGCTTCTTCCAGTTTGCACGCAGACTACAAAAACAGCTATATACAATCTTTTCACCACACCACCTGTCTCTAATAGCTGACATTATTCTCTGGACACTCTCAGAATAAGCATTCTCTGGTGTTTGCCTGTAACGTTAAGGAATGATTTAGCATTGTCTGGAGGCTTGTGCAAAGCCTGAAGCTTATACATTCCCTCTTCCACTTGCCAGTCTTCTTGCATGACAGTAAATAAGGTTTAATAAAAAATCACTTTCAATTTCTTGCTTGGTCATTATGTGTGAGCCAGTCTTTCTTGTCACAGTTTTCAAATGCTGTATTTATTTATTTATTTATTTATTTATGATTCACATTTGTATATGCCGCCCACTCAGGCAGAACCCGACTCAGGGCGGCATTACAACAAATCTAAAAAATACATACATAAAAACATTTATAAAACCTTATAAAAAACCCACATCCACCCCAATTAAAAAACCCATATCCCACCCACCCATCACACCCACCATACAAAAAGGGAAGAAGAGAGAGTTCCTACAAAAGCCAACCGGCGGGGACCATAGTCCCGTTCGGGCCCCACACCTGCCCTGCCAGCCAGGTCTTTACTCCTTTCCTGAACGGCAGCAGTTCACTTTGAAGTCTTAGATCTATTGGCAGGAGGTTCCAGAGGGTTGGTGCGGACACGGAGAAGGCCCTCCTTCGGGTGCTAGACAAATGTGCACCCCTCGTTGACGGCACCACTAGAGAGCCCCTCCGGTCCGCTCTGGTTGGACGGGCAGTCACTCTTGGGGCGATGCGGTCTCTAAGGTATCCTGGCCCCCTGCCATATAGGGCTTTAAAGGTCAAAACCAGCACCTTAAATTGCACCCGGAGACAAACTGGTAACCAGTGCAGCTCCCGAAGCAGCGGTGAGGCATGGGCATATCGCCCACACCCCATCACCACCCGGGCCGCCGCATTCTGGACCAGCTGCAGCCTCCGAATGGTCGTCAAGGGCAGCCCCATGTAGAGCGCATTACAATAATCTAGTCGGGAGGTAACCAGAGCATGAGTGACCATAAGCAAGGAGCCCCGATCCAGGAGCGTGCGCAGTTGGCGAATCACCCGAAGTTGGGCAAAAGCCCTCCTGGCCACAGCCGCCACTTGTTCTTCCAGCAGCAGCCGTGAGTCCAGAAGGACCCCCAAGTTGCGCACTGGGTCTGTCTGGGGCAAAACAGCCCCATCCAGTACCAAAGATGGTAACTCCTTGGATAACCTGGGGCCCCTTATCCACAGCCACTCTGTCTTGCTGGGATTCAGCCGAAGCCCATTGGCCCCCATCCAGACCCCAATGGCCTCCAGGCATCCGGATAGGATTTCAACAGCATCACTGGGGTCCCCACGGGCCGAGATGTACAGCTGAGTATCATCCGCGTACTGATGGTACCGCACCCCGTGGGAACGAATGATCTCACCCAGTGGCTTCATGTAGATGTTAAATAAGAGAGGAGATAGCACAGAGCCCTGAGGCACCCCATACTTGAGGGGCCTAGGGCTAGACCTCTCACTCTCTAACCACACCGACTGGGTACGGCCCTCCAGAAAAGAGGAAAACCAGGACAACACGGTGCCCTGGATCCCCAGTCCTTCGAGCCGTTCCAGAAGGATACCGTGGTCGACGGTATCGAAGGCCGCTGAGAGGTCAAGAAGAGCAAGGACGGATGGACAACCCCCGTCCCGCTCCCGCCAGAGATCATCCATCAGTGCGACCAATGCCGTCTCCGTTCCATACCCGGGCCTGAATCCTGATTGAAAGGGGTCTAGATAATCCGCTTCCTCCAGGACACTCTGCAGCTGGCGCGCCACCGCCTTCTCCAAGACCTTACCCAGAAAGGGCAGGTTGGAAACCGGCCTGTAGTTGTTGAGGACAGCTGGGTCGAGGGACATTTTCTTCAGGAGGGGGCGCACCAAAGCATGTTTTAACTGTGCAGGAAATACCCCCTCCCGTAATGAAGCATTTATTATCCCTCCAACCCAACCCCCTGTAACCTCCCTGGAGGCTTTCACCAACCAGGTGGGACAGGGGTCCAGAGGACATGTAGTGGCACGAACAGCTGCAAGGAGCCTGTCCACTTCATCAGGGACAACAGGATCAAACTGATCCCAGATCGTACAGCAAGACTGTGCACCGGCACCCCCCCCGACCCTCCCCATCCACGCCAGGATTCAATCCTGAACGAATCCGATCGATTTTCTCCACCAGATGGTCCGCGAAGTCCTCAGCCGAACCCTGCCAACCGGGCACCGATCCCTCTCTACCGAGGAGGGACCTGGTTACCCGAAACAGGGCGGCTGGGCGATTATCAGCGGAGGCAATAAGGGCGGTGAAGTATTGCCGCCTCACCACCCCCATCGCCACTAGGTAGGCCCTAATAGCGGCTCTAGCTAGTGTCCAATCGGAGTCATCCTGGGTCTTCACCCAGCGGCGCTCTAGGCGTCTCTTTGCCCGTTTGAGTTCCCACAGTTCCTCTGTGAACCACGGGGATGACCTAGTTCCACGGGCGCGGAGAGGCCGCAGTGGCGCGATTTCATCCAAGGCAGCTATAGTCGTCCTATTCCACAGGTCGACGAGTGCCTCGGGTGAATCGTGTAGCCGATCCAGAGGAACATCCCCCAGTTCCCTCTGGAATCCGTCTGGATCCATTAGTTGCCGAGGGCGGACCATTTTAATAGGCCCTGCCTCCCTACGATGAAGTGTCGCCCCCAGGAAGTCAAGAGTCACCAGGTAGTGATCCGACCATGGCACAGGTGAGATGACTAAATCCTGTAATCTCAGATCACTCTGCCACTGCTCCGACAAGAAAACTAAGTCTGGCATGTGACCACTGCCCCTGGTCGGACCCCGAACTACCTGAGTCAGGCCCATGGCTGCCATGGAAGCCATGAACTCCCTTGCCACCTCAGAAGCCACCCCCAGCGATGGCAAGTTGAAGTCCCCCAGAACCATAAGTCTCGGGAACTCCAACGCCAGCATCGAGGCGGCCTCGAGGAGCTCAGGCAGGGCATCCCTTACCCTGCAAGGGGGCAGGTACAGGAGTAAGATCCCCAACTGACCCTTGGGGCCCAGCCGAAGAAGCAGGGCCTCACAACCAGACACTTGTGGAGCAGTGGCCCTAGCAACTCCCAAAGACTCCCTGGCAACAATGGCGACACCACCGCCCCTTCCCTCACCTCTAGGCTGGTGCCAAATACCGAACCCGGCTGGACACATGTCCGAAAGAGGTACTCCATCTTCAGGAGTCAGCCAGGTTTCGGTGATGCATGCCAGATCGGCCAGCCCATCTTGGATGGCATCTTGAATCAGGGGGGCCTTATTACAGACCGATCTGGCATTCACCAGCAGCAGCCTAAGGGCGGGGTCACTCCGGATCTGCTGCTCAGGACCCAGAGATGTACCTGCAGGGCTGGAATGAGGGACCGCACTTAAACATCGGACCCGCATTCCCCGGGTGCGGCCCGCCCCACGGTACCCGCCATACCGCCCCATGCCCGTCACAACACCTATACGAATCTCCGGAACCTCCCTAGACGGAATGCTGCCCCTCCTTCCTGGCCGGCAGGACCAACTCTCTCTCTTCCCACCCCATCCACAATCCCCCCCCAATTCCAGCATCGAACATGGGCTCCCAGAATGCACAGAAAGCGCTGGCGAGTCCTGTCGTCCATCTCTCCTTTTTCTTCCCCCCAGATAGGGAGGACGGAGGCAGGGGGCTGGAGGGGACGTCCGTGTGCGGAGACAACATCCACAGCGGCGTCTTCGGCTCCCCAATGCCACGAGGAGCCCTCCTACACTCCCCGCCCGATGGCAGGGGGCGAGGGGGGACGACCTTGCGCGGCGGCGGCCGCGGCAACGGCAGCGGCGGCGTCTTCGGGTCCCTTGGCCCGGGGGGCCCTCCAACCTCCCCGCCCAATGGCTGTATCATCAGTAGTTGCTGAAGGAGAAGACCAACATAAGATATGCATGGAGATCAGCACTAACTAATTAATGATATAAGCAAACATGATGAATATATGAGGATTTTTTGGGTCTTGAAAGAATACTTTTATTCATTCATTCATTTAGACTTTTATCTCCGCCTGCTCGCTGTGGCGACTCAGAGTGGCTTACAGTCAGTGAAACAAGAGTCACAGTATAAAATCAAATCACAGTACCATGGTACCTCGTACAATGGGGCTCGTTGTACGGAAAAATCACTATATGATGCATGTATCATATAGCGATTTTCCTTATGGGATGCATCGTACAATGAATATCTCTATGGGAAAAATCGTACAACAACAAAAAATTGTTGTACAATTTTCCCCTTAGAGATGCATTGCATGTATAACAATTTTAGTTGTTATACGGGCACAATGTTTTTTCAAATCCTCGTTGTTGTACGATTTGATTGCTAAACGAGGCATTCGTTGTACGAGGTTCTACTGTACTATGATTAAAATCAGTAAACTTAAACAGCTAAAATACACCTTGTTAAAAACATATTTAGATGGTTAAACTAAAATCCCCAAATGGCGGGTTATTTAGAATAGTCATATGAGTCAGTGGTGGTGGTGGTGGTGCTCTTATCACAGCACCCCACACCCGTTGGGCCAGCAAGGACTTCAGGCCTTTTTTGAATGCTTGCAATTCAGGTTGGAGGTGGAGGTCAGTCAGCAGTAAGGTTCCAAAGGGCCGGAGCAGATACCGAAAAGGCCCTCTGTCTAGTGCTAGAGAGACAAGCTTTGCTAGCAGTTGGTACCCTTAGAGAGTATAGAGAGATGTAGAGTATAGACAACATTTTGATAAATATTTAGATGATGATTCATTGATATGACCTCAATGAGCAGGTAGCAGTTGTGGCTAGGAGGGCTTTTGCACAACTTCATGTTATACGCCAGTTACGCCTGCTCCTAGATCGGGACTCCTTGCTCATGGTCACGCACGCTCTGGTCACCTCCAGACTTGACTATTGCAATGCGCTCTACATGTGGCTGCCCTTGATGACAATTCAGAGGCTGCAACTGGTCCAGAATGCAGCTGCTCAGGTGTTAATGGGGTGTGGGTGGTATGCCCGTGCCTCGCCACTGTTTCGGGAGCTGCATTGGTTGCCAGTGTGCCTCCAGGTGCAATTCAAGGTGCTGGTAATTACCAGTGCTGGGCCAGGATATTTAAGAGACCGTGTCACCCTGAGAACATCTGTCTGTCCTACCAGAGCAGACCGGAGAGGCTCTCTCATTGTGCCATCCACTAGGGAGGCTCGTCTCTCTAACACCAGAAGGAGGGCCTTCTCTGTTTCTGCTCCGGCCCTATGGAACCTCCTGCCAATTGAGCTGCATGTCCAGACGGAGTTGCTGCCCTTCAGGAAAGGGCTAAAAACCTGGCTGGTAAAGCAGGTAGCAAGGCGAGTTAGCAAGGCGAGCTTCTTAACCACTGAGCCACCAAAGTCCCACCAATCCAATTTAATCAATTACAATAGCTTATTTCATGTTTCATATAATTTGGTTCCAACTCCACTTCTCTTCTACTATCTTATGCATCTTCGCAATGAAAACAGATGCGGAACCCTGCCAAAATAGATTTCCACGTGTTCTATGTAAAACTGCTCGGAAACCAACAATACATGTATGAAGATGTCTGACAAACTAGGAAAGATGAGCTTATTTTACACTTTATTTTACACATGCTAACAGTCTATCTTCACAACAGTTATAATTCATTTCATGTCAGGGATTACTCTGGGTTAAAAGGATTTTTAGGGGACGCCCGAATGAAGCTCCTTTCCATGTCCCCAAGTGCAGCTTTCAAGTATCAAATTCCAGCCTTCCAATCTCCAGCTCAGCACCTTAACCATTAAGCCACCGGGGGAACTGCAACACTTATAATTAAACAGTTCTGTTATTACTACATGCTTCAGCTGGAAGATTGGTTTGATGGTTGTCCTAATGTCACTTTAAAGAAAATTGTGTATTCTGCACACCCATAATATTGCTTTAGTAGGGCTATTTTTCACAGTTAATCTTCTGACTCCAGATGTATATTTATTATAAACACAAAGAAAAGGGATTGCCTAATATATGCTGTGTCCTGTAGAGGTGAAGTTTATAGCTCATTAGTTGTTCATTTCTACTGCCCCAGTGTTTTTAATTTGAAACTGCATTTCATGTCTTCACTAAGACATTCCCAAAATAAGTACATTGAAATATTGATGTATTGGGAAGGTAATGTCCTATCACTTTGAAAGGGTGAACTGCTGCCATCTGATGTGATAAAATGTACAGTATATAATTCTGTTCAGCCATGCACATAAATCATAAAATAAGTTGTTGTTGATAATCAAAATGAGTACATCTAATCCAACCATGAGACATAACACATTTCAAGACTAATATGAATTGTTGGAATGTTGCTAAATGTAGGCAGTAAATATTGGATATTAATTATGCATTTGATATTATATCATATCTAGATGTCTACCAAGCATTTTAAGGAGTCTTTATTTCCTGACCTTGCAGCTTGCTGGATTAAATTGGTGCACCACAATATAGTCCCAGTGTGGAAAAACTTGATGTAGAAGGAAGAACACTCAGCCAGAATAATTAGCAATGCACCCATTCACCATGTATGTTCAGAATTGTGTTTTTTTTTAAATTTCATGCCAGTTCTCTAACCTTAATCTTAATTTTTAATTTTTAATGTTTTGTTCCTTGCCTTTCCTCCTGCCATCTTCAAAGCTTTAAAATTACCACGAGATACCTCAAAATTACATAGTCAAGCATAACAGAACATAGAACAAACTTCTCAAATCTCCTGGTTAAGAAGATAAGGTTGGCTGTTACTTTTGTGCCAACCGTGAGATGCTTTTTTATTCAGATAGGCCTTTTCCTTGTAAGCTCGTTTGTTCCCAAAGATTTCTTACTAATAGGTTGTCTGCTGTGTCTTTCTTTCATTACTCTGCATTTAACATTAGTTTAATTGATTTTCATTTATGCTGTGCTTGTACTCTGTGTTTTATTATTGTTATCCACCTTAAGTACCTTTTTGTTGCAAAGGCAGGTCATGTTTAATAAAATGATTAGTAAATTATAGCTGCACAGGAGTGCAGCTGTATTTTATGCAGCAGAGCAAAACAATGTTCTACAAGGCATTTCTAAAACTGGGGACACCCCAAACAAAAAAATTGTAACTTTAAAACTGGAATTTTATCAGCACCAAACATGACACAGATGTAGCAGACCCATGCAGAAACAAGTGACCTTTTGTATCAGGAGTTCTCAATCTTTTTAAGCTGGGGGCCAGGTCACGCTCTCTCAGACAGCTTCGGGGCTGGATGGCCATTTTGCTCTTCCTCCACCACATGGCACTTCCTGGTGTGGTGGAGGCGGTGGGAGCCCCGTATCCTGCCCACGGACTGCAGGTTGAGAATCCCTGTTTTATATCCTCAGATTCAAAGCAAATTAAATAAGCTCTAAAGATCACTCTCATTTATCTTGAAGGAGAAAGGTTGGTCTCACCTGCTTTTCATTTGTTGTTGTTCAGTCGCACAGTCGATTCCGACCCTTTGCGACCCTATAGACCATTGTTCTCCAGGCGCCTCTGTCCTCCACCATCCCCCTCAGCACTCCCAGTTCTGTACCCATTGTGTCTACAATCCCATCTAGCCATCGCATCTTTGGCCTCCCCCTTCTTCTTTTGCCCTCCACCTTTCCCAACATCAAGGCCTTCTCAAGCGAATCCTCCCTTCTCATTTGATGTCCAAAGTACTTTAGCTTCGTCTTTACTATTAGACCTTCCAATGAGCAGTCAGGGTTGATTTCTTCTAAGATTGACCTATTTGTTCTCCTCGCTGTCCAGGGTACTCTCAAAACTCTCCTCCAACACCACATTTCAAAGGCATCTATTCTTCTGCGTTCAGCTTTCCTTATTGTCCAGCTCTCGCATCCGTACATTACCACTGGGAATACCATTGCTTTGACTATTCTAATTTTTGTTTGCAATGTGATATCTCTGCTTTTCACTATGTTCCCCAGGTTTCTCATAGCTTGTCTCCCAAGAATCAGTCGCCTTTTTATTTCATGGCTGCAATCCCCATCTGCAGTGATCTTTGATCCTAGGAATGTAAAATCTGTCACTGCTTCTACCTCTTCCCCATCTATTTTCCAGGAACTGATGGGGCCTTGTTGCCATTATCTTAGTTTTCTTGATATTGAGTCTCAGGCCAGCTTTTGCACTCTCCTCCTTCAATCCAATCAAGAGGTTCTTTAGATCTTCCGCACTTTCTGCCATTAGGGTGGTATCGTCTGCATATCTCAGATTGTGGAAGTTTCTCCCAGCAATTTTAATCCCATATTGTGATTCCTCCATCCCTGCATTGCGCATTATGTGCTCTGTGTATAGATTGAATAAACAGGGTGATAAAATGCAGCCTTGTCTTACTCCTTTTCCTATTCCAAACCACTCCGTCATTCCGTGTTCTGTCCTAACTGTTGCTTCTTGGTTCATGTACAGATTTCTCAGGAGACATATGAGGTGCTCTGGTATTCCCATCTCTTTAATTACTTGCCACATCTTGTTGTGGTCCACACAGTCAAATGCCTTTGTGTAGTCAATAAAACAAAAGTAAACTTGTTTCTGGTATTCCTTTGTTTTCTCCACGATCCAACGTATGTTGGCAATGTGGTCTCTAGTCCCCCTGCCTCTTCTGAAACCGGCCTGCACCTCTGGTAGTTCTCTCTCCACATGTTGCTGAAGTCTATCCTGTATTATCTTGAGCATCACCTTGCTGGCGTGTGGGATGAGTGCAATTGTTCGATAATTTGAGCATTCTTTGGCATTGCCCTTTTTTGGGATTGGGACGTATACTGATCTTTTCCAATCCTGTGGCCACTGTTTTGTTTTCCAAATTTGCTGGCATATTGAATGTAGTAATTTGATGCCATCATCTTTTAGAGCTTTGAAAAATTCCACTGGGATACCATCATCTCCACTAGCTTTGTTGTTTGCAGTGCTCTTTAGGGCCTTTATAACTTCGCTCTCCAGAATGTCTGGGTCAAGTTCAATTTTTTCATCATTGTGGTTATCAAGGGTGTTGAGGTCCTTTTTGTAGAGTTCCTCTGTGTACTCTTTCCATCTTTTCTTAATCTCTTCTGCATCAGCTAGCTCTTTTCCATCTTTGTCCCTTATCATGGTCATTTTTGCTTTAAATGTTCCCTTTATTTCCCCAATTTTTCTGAAGAGATCTCTAGTCCTGCCTCTTTTGTTGTTTTCCTCCATTTCTTTGCACTGTTCTTTTAGGTAGTTTTCCTTATCTCTCCTTGCTTTTCTTTGAAATTCTGTGTTCAAAAGATTGTATTTTTTCCTTTCTCTTTTGACTTTTGCATTCCTTCTTTCCTCTGCTATTTTAAGAGCCTCATCAGACAACCATTTTGCTTTCTTATGCTTCTTTTCTTTTGATATGGTTTTCTTTGCTGCTTCCTGCATGATGTCCCTTATCTCTGTCCATAATTCTTCTGGCACTCTGTCTATTGAGTCTAGGCCATTATATCTGTTCATCACCTCCACCGTGTATTCTTTAGGGATACTTTCTAGGTGATATCTGTCTGGTCTACTTGTTTTCCCTATTTTCTTTAGTCTTAACCTGAATTTTGCGATCAGTAGGTTGTGATCTGAGCCACAGTCTGCTCCGGGTCTTGTTTTTGCTGACTGTATGGAGGTTCTCCATCTTTGGCTGCAGAGTATGTAGTCAATTTGGTTTCGGTGTTGGCCATCTGGTGATGTCCATGTGTAAAGTCGCCTCTTGTGTTGCTGGAAGAGAGTGTTTGCTATGACCAGTGCGTTCTCTTGGCAGAACTCTGTCAATCTTTGCCCTGCTTCATTCTGTGTTCCAAGACCAAATTTGCCTGTTATTCCCTCCACTTTTTGATTTCCTACTTTGGCATTCCAGTCTCCTAATATAATTTGGACATCATTTCTTGGTGTCTGTTCTATGAGGTGTTCTAGGTCCTCATAGAACTGGTCCATTGTGGCTTCATCTGCACCAGTGGTTGGTGCATATATTTGAATCACAGTGACATTGAAGGTTTTGCCTTGAATTCTGACTGACATCATTCTGTCATTTTTGAGGTTATATCCCATTACTGCTTTTCTCACTCTTTTATTGATAATTATGGCTACTCCATTTCTTCTAAGGTTTTCTTGTCCACAATAGTAGATATGATGGTTTCCAGAGCTGAATTCACCCATCCCCGTCCATTTTAGCTCACTGATACCCAAGATGTCAATGCTTATTCTTTCCATCTCACTTTTTACCACTTCCAGTTTACCTTGGTTCATTGATCTCACATTCCATGTCCCTATGCAGTATTGTTCCTTGCAACATTGCATTTCCCCCCCCCCCCTTTCCTGTCCCTCCCCTTCCTCCACTCTGTGGTGCTAAGCATCCTGTATCACCTAGCCTGCCCCTTTGTTTTGCCTTTTGTTTTGGTCAATAGGGTTCTCTTGGCAAGCTTTGTGGCGTGGTTTGCCAGTTTCTACGCCATTTTTCATTATTTGCTTTTCATTATTTAGAAGAAATAGTACTTTCTTTTTTTACTTTATGGCTGGTGATGCTCTTACTTGATGTTAGCATAGCTTTGGTGGCTTTTCCATCTATCTTGTCACTGTATGATTCTTTGATAATTAAGAAAAGGCCTCCAAAGATGCTATGTGCTGTCAGGTCACTTCTGATGTGTGGTGACTGTATCAGTTAATGACCTCCAAAATATTGATAGCTTTGCACACCGACAGTATCTCACGTTAGGTTGTTTTTTCTTCCTATGCCTTCTCCATTCCAAGCAATATTGCTTGTTCCAGTAAATTTTGCTCATTTCCTACAAATTAACAGCTGTGGCTTTCTTTATTGGGTCAACGCACCTCATAGTAGGTCTTCTTCTTTTCCTCCCCTCCCCCTTCCCCAAGCAAAATTCTCCTCTAGCCAATTTTCTATTTTCATTTTACATACATGGTAGAATAGTCCCAATTTACTCATTAAGCTCTAGTGAGAGTCCAGACTTGACTTTTCTAAGCACCCGTGTTTCTGCCTTTCTGGCTGTTTGTGGTATCTGTAAGGCTCTTTTCCAATGCCATGTTTGAAATGAGTTGAGTTTGTCTTCATTTTACATGGTATGGATTTTTTAGACCAGGACTGGCCAACATTTTCCCGCCATGGGCTGGACTTGCCCCTGCCACAGTTGCGTTGGCCAGAGAGGTTCCTCCTGCTGCTTCCAGGTTCCAGAGCGACGGCAGCAAATGCAATCGCACTGTTTTCTCAGCTGCATTTGCAGCCTCCACCACTTCCTATGCATGGGGACCAGGAAGGGGGGGGCATTTTTGCCATGGTTTTGCAATTTTTGCCATGTTTTCACTGTTTTTGCAGAGAAAACATGGTGTTTTGGGCACTTCCGGGTTTCGCGGCTGTGAGTGCAATTGCACCATTTTTGGCTGCTTTTGCAGCCTCTGCCATTTCCAAAGTTGGTGGGGGTTGGGGAGATATTTTGCCGCATTTTGGTAATTTTTCACCATGTTTTCACTGCATTTTTGTAGCAAAGACAAGGCAAAAACATGGCAAAAAATTACCAAAATGCAGCAAAAATGTCCCCTCCCCCCCGCCACCATGGAAAGCAGTGGAGGCTGCAAACGCAGCCAAAAAATGGCATGATTGCACCCATCACCACTATGGAACCCGGAAGTGCCCAAAACGCTGTGTTTTTGCTGCAAAAGCTCAGCGAATATGTGGCAAAAATTGCCAAAACACGGTGAAAATGTCCCCAACCCACTTATCCCCTGACATCATGGGAATCAGCAGAGGTTGGAAATGTAGCCGGGAAAGACAGCACAATTGTGCCTGCCACTGCTGCATTTTGGGCACTTCCTGTGGCGGCAAGGAGCTTCTGGCAGTGCCTTGGTCCCCACCACAGGCTGGATTAATTGGTGCCACTGGCTTGATTAGGCCCAGGGGCTGTAGGTTGGGAATCCCTGTTTTTAGACCTTGGTCTCCAGTGATGATACTTGTTAGCTCCCAGCTTTCGCTTTAAAAAAAAATTCAAAAGGAGGATGGACATATTGTGGAAAACAGAAACATGACATGTTTGTAGAGCATTCAATCCAATATACTGTACCGTATTTTTCAGACCATACGACACACTTTCCACCACCACCACACAAAAAAAGGGGGGAATTAGGGGGCGCTTTATAATCCGAATGCTGTCCAGCAAGGCTGTTGTAAAAGGATATTTTACAATACTCAATAAAGAAAGCCACAGCTGTTAATTTGGAACAGCCAATATTGCTTGGAATGGGGAAGGCATAGGAAGAGGGGGGGAAAAACAACCTAACATGAGATACTGTTGGTGTGCAAAGCTATTAATATTTTGGAGGTCATTAACTGTCACCACACATCAGAAGTGACCTGACAACACATAGCATCTTTGGAGGCCTTTTCTTAATTATCAAACAATCATACAAAGGATATTTTACAACAGCTGTGGCTGGCTGAAGACTTCCACCACCACCGCCACAGCTGTTCTGGGGCCAGGGAAAGAAGGGCCAGGGAAAGAAAAACATATGTTCGGTGGGCCATTACCACAGGTGGCCACAAGAGGGCAGAAATCACAATTCCCCATTTAAATGCATTGGAAATCAATTTCTTGTACAGTATTCTAAAGCTTTTCTGTTTGTATGTTCCCAATGCATTTCAGTGGGAAACCAAACCTTTGCCTTAAAAAGAAAGGGTTTCATTTACCTTTCTTGCCTTTGTCCCTGCTCCATGTGGTCAAAATTGAGGGGGAACGCATGCTTCCTGGTTGTAGGGAGAGCAAGAGGCTAGGCTAGAGCATCGCTTCCTGTCTCAGTGCAATTGGCTTTCCTGCCCATTTCCCCTGCAGCGCCACCACTGGTTGGTGATGCAAATAGAGTACTATTTGGTTCAGAATATTTTTTCTTGTTTTCCTGCTTTAAAAACTGGGTGCGTCTTATGGTCAGGTGCGTCTTAAGGTCCAAAAAATATGGTAGGTTGTCTTCCTCATGTTGCCTAAGCCAAAGGAAGGGTGTGGAAATTGGAACATAATTCTTGAGTATGCCTTCTATGGAGTGGTCCCAACATAAATTTTTTAAACTGAGAGTTAAAGAGCATGTTTGTTTCTCTGTTGTGTATGTTGTACTTATTCACATCTTTGGGTCACCCTTCCATTAAGTCCAAAACAGCTGTTTAAAATATTTTGGCACAGAGAGACTACAGCGACATCTCAGCTATCCTTGCTTTTCCCCTTTCCCAGCAACCATTTTTAGAGATCATGTGCTCATCTTCTGGGATCCTTTCGTACTGAGTAATTCTACATAAGGGAAGTTTCTGTTGGAATTTGCATGTATTGTATGTATACTTAAACTCCTCTTTTAAAAAGCTAGGAAATTCAATCATTAACACACACACCCCCTCTAGTTTATGAATGTTGGATATTGTGCTTCTGACTTCATGATTTTAAATGCCAGGAAATGGTATGATATTGTGCCCACGTTGTCAGCAGGAAAAAGGCTGCCAGGTTTTACAGTATAAAGGCCATCCAGAATGATGATGGCACCAATGGTGGCAGTCATGTTGGTCTACATTCACATAGAGAATAGACCCAGTCACATAGTATATTCATATAGAACTGCCAAGCACAGGAAAACAGAAGCTGAATCCCCTTTTCATCAGTTGACCATTCCTCGCCCAAACATAAATCAATTACTATGACTGCTTTTTGACAAGTGAGAAGGATAAGGTGGTCGAGCGGGTAATGTAAACCATCATGACTGCTGCCATTGGTATTGTCAATGTTCAAGCTTGCCTTTGCTACGTTAAGCCTAGCATCCTTTTTCTGCTGGCAACATGGCCATGATATTGTGCAGCAATATGGAGCCATCTCCTGGCATTTTAAATTGTGGACACAAAGCACAATCTCCCACATTCATAAACTGGAGGTGTTTTGAGGATTTAATTCTTAGTATATACAGTAATACCTTGGATAACATTTGCATCAGATAATGCTAAAACCACATAACATTAAGCAATCTGGGGAAAATACATCACACAACGTTAAAATCCTATGGAATGCATTGGATAACGTTCGCTAAAGCCTGTGTCAGTTACAATGTATCTCTATGGAGTTTTAACATTATGCAATTCATCCCATAGGTTTTTAACGTTATCTGATGCATGCTTTAGTATTGCATGCATCGGATAACGTTAAAAATCGGATAACGCTATCTGAGGTTTTACTGTAGCTAATAAATGAATAAAAATGATAGCGGGGTAATGCAACATCATAAAACAAGCTCCCCCATCTCACATGCTGCTTCTAAATATCATTGACTAGCAGAAGTGCCCGGCTGTGCCTGGGGGTGTTTACCTGTGGGGCGGAGGCGAGGTGGTCCTGGCGGTCCTTTACACGGTTTACTCCCTGTCCCGATCGCAGGGGTTCGGGAGCTCCGTGGGAGTTTTTGCTGATGCGGCCCCTAGATAGATAGATAGATAAATAGATAGATAGATAGATAGATAGATAGATATAGATTTAGGCCAGCCAATAAATGCTGACTGGAGTGACACTGTTTCATTCCTAAAGCAAGAACTGTGTGATTGCTATGTAGGGGCTCAGTGTACAGGTTTCCCCTCCTTCCAGCAGTCCTGAAACAGCTGATTAAGAAAGATTCAGCCTCCTTCTTCTCCAGTGAGCACAAACCAGCAGGACGACAGGGATAGGACAGGGTTAAAACCTACCCCCTCCCCATAACTGGAACCTTTCTTCTCACTCCTGTGCAAGTATGTATTTGGCCCCCAAGTATTCAATCAAAATTAGATGTAGCTTACAGGCAAGAAAGATTCTGTGCACATGTATGGGCACTTTTTCCTGAGTCCATATTTGTTTGACTTCCAAACCCAGGAGCTGCCTATCATTATTTCTTCCATTTTATCTTCCCAACAAGCATGTGTTATCACACATGCTTGTTGGGAAGATAAAATGGAAGAAATGATGATAGGTGATGATAGGCAGCTTCTAAGTTTGGAAGTCAAACAAATATGGAAACCTGTACACTGAGCCCCTACATAGCAAGGCTGCATGATAGTGACTAGTCCTAACTTTCCTAATGAATTTAGGCAAGGTGTAGGATCAAGTCTGGCCAGTTAAACTATCAAACTTCTGTTGTAGCATGAATCCATAGCTGCTGGGAGGTAATAGTATTTATCAGGCAATAAAGTATACAGTTTGTAATTCCTAGGAAAACACCCTGGAACTTACTGTATACTTAGCGGTTTTAAAAACTAACTTTTTTTAAGGGGGGGCATTAAATTATGATCATATTCCTTCACATTTCTTTACTAACCTGAGGTTAAAAGTGGCCAGGATCCTATTAGTTATGCCCACTGGCATAATAACAGTGGCTTAACTTTCAGTGGTGAGTTGCTGCTAAATAAAAAGTGAATGAAGGAATTTCCTATCACACACCAGCAGCCTTCCGATATTGAATGTTATGCCACTAGCTTTATGCTGAGATTAATAGATGATGAAATTCCATCCAGTTTGTTTCTCAGAAGACATATTTTTCTCTGTGTATGAAATATATCTTCCTATTTTCTATCAAGCCAGTTCCAGACAAATGGACGATAAAGAGATTGAGTGTCTTAAATGTTTTTTTTTTCCTTTTCCAAATGATTTCTGCAATTACACATGACTCCTGCATTATTAAAATGTTGTGTCTACTTCTGTATATATAAACAACCAAATATTTTGCTCATGCAAGTGTTGAAGGCTTTCAGAAAAAGAAGAAGCCAAAATCCTGTTGCTTAGCATAGTAAGTTGTACTAGCGTATGCCCATTGCCTCAATAGGGATTTAGTGGGTGAACTTTGTAAGTTCCATTAATTCAAATAGGTCTAACTATAACTATAACTTAAGTAGCAACTAGAGTAGGCCCATTTGAATCAGTTGAATGTACAGAAGAGTTGACCCATTAAATTCTCACTGATTTCATAAGCCTATTCTAGTGTGATTTACTATGCTAAACAACAGGGTTTGGGCCATAAAAACATGAGTCCCTTATTTTTGTGAGATTTTTTAAATATATCTAATCAAGGTGGAATTACTATGTGAACATCCACCAGCAGTGTTGTTGATACTCAACTTTGTATGTCTAGAAGTGATAGCTTAGAATCAGCATTTCCCAAACTATGTTCTGTGGAACACTGGAGGATTTCAATTACCAGAAGCCTAAATCAGTACATTGGCTGCTAAGTGCTTTTTGGAATTGAATTCCAAAAACCAAAGACTGGGAAACACTGGTAGATACAGTGTTTTTGATAGTGTTAAGGCCTACAAATCATACACAAATAGATAGAAGTTGTGTAGGTAAAGACCAAAACTACATAGTTCTCTTTATATGAGGCTACTGTTGAAAGTATGCTAAATTCTCCCATTACACAACAATGGCGCAGGTGAAACTTGGAAAATTAGAATATCGTGCAAATGTTCATTCATTTCACTTAAAAGGTGAAACAAATATATGAGATAGACTCACTACATGCAAAGCGAGTGATGTCATGCCTTAATTCGTTATACAGTAATTGTAATTGTGATGATGATGGCGTACAGCATACATGAGATTATGTGATGAATATGGGGTACATGAGATTGGGGGGTTGGGGTTTTCATAAGCTGTAAACCATAAGCATCAATATTATAACAAAGTAAGGCTTTAACTATCTCGCTTTGCATGTAATGAGTCTATCTCATATGTTTGTTTCACCTTTTAAGTTACATTACTGGACTGAATGAACATTTGCACAATATTCTAATTTTCCGAGTTTCACCTGTAAATCCTGAAAGCACTGCAATTGGTGCTCTTCCATCAAGAGTAGATTATATTTTGTAGGTGTGGTAGGACAGCTCATCCCATACTGATGTTGCAGCATGACCCAAGTGGTACTATGGAAGAGAGGTTTTGAGAGATTGTGCTTTCAGTGTAATCATATGTGAGATGTGCTTAGTTCTGCACTCCACTGAAATATCTTTCAGTGGAAAGTCACTCTCATGTTATTTTCATCAATGCTTCTAAATGTCAACTTTCTAGCTCCTGTTTCTGTCTCAGTGCATGGAGAGCACAAGAAAGTGTACTAAATAAAAGACTTAGTTGCACCAGGATAGATTTAAGAAAAAGTAGGAGAACTAACTGCATCATTGGGTCTTTTGTCATCAATATGTACTTTAATATGTTATTCATCAATTTTACCATATATTTAAGGTATTCAGCACAAGAAATGAGAGAAGTATAGAACCTGGAAAAGTTTTAGGGGAAAAACAGATATTCTGTCACACCTAATATAAACCAAATAGCACTGCAACTGACCCCTGGCTTTTGGAGCTGCTACTTAGGTTTGTACCAGCACAAAATGTATGGTTCTATAGACAACCAGGATGCATGCATGTAAAAAATAAATCCTGGGTAATCCGGCCAGATTAGTTTCTTTAAACATGATGGAAGAATTGAAAAATGTAAATTTTAGGCAACATAATATAGAAAATTAGATTTTTATGGAAAATCATTTATATTGTGGGTAGTAGTAGCAAAGCATAATTCTAATTTATTTCAGATTAATTTATGTAAATAATTTAAAAATAAGGCTTTCAAGTTTATGTTAGTGTGATGATTTTTTGTCTATATGTGTCTGTTTTCATACCCTGTAATGGGGTAAAAGACCTTTCCCAGTGCAATTTCCAAAGGAGATTATTTATATATGTAAAGGTGGAAATCAGTCCTAGAAAAGAACACAATGCATAGGTAAATATTTTTAGAAGACTTAAAGTATATGAATACAAAGTGTGGAAGCTCTGCACTTTTAGCATTAAATAATTGGATATTTTAAAGAATGTTTGACTACTATGGAAAGATTATGTTTTTAAAATTTTAGGCTAGTAAGCTCAGGAAAATCCAAAAATTCAAAACACATAAAGAAGCAAAAACTACAGTTACAATTGCATAAGTTGTACAAGCTGTTGCATAATTTGTACCAAGGCAGAAAACATCCAGGCAGAATTCAGAGTAAAAGTACAGTATAACAAATACTAAGTTTCCCTTTCCCTTTCTAGTTAGCTTGAGAAATGGAAATAATTCTGCTTTGCTGTTATGGGAATGTATTATGTAATTACTGCAGTGCTAGAGAAAAGCTTTGCTACCACTTGTTTTAAATTGGGATTGTTTTGTTAAATTTCAAGTTCATACACTTTTCCATTTTGATTCTGCTTCCTTTATGCATATGTCCTGATTTCTGATGAGAAAGTTAATTGTTGATAGATATAAATGTAGATGTAGATATCGATATTTGAGTTTCTGTAAAGACTGCAGAAAAGGTCCTCAATGCAGAAAAACTAAGTTATTTTGTTTGTCAAAAGTTTAGCTAATCACTTATTTGTATTATCTATACAAAAATGATTTTCAAATGGAGTACAGTAAAACCCCGAGTTACAAATGCCTTGAGTTACATAAAATTCAACTTACATAATGATTTTGTGCTTAAACCATGTCCAGATTTACACGATTTCCTATGGGTTTGCTTTGAGTTACATAAAGTTTCTTTTTCTATGGGTTTGCTTTGAGTTACGTAAAAAATTCATTTCCCTACAGGTTTGCTTATATTTACATAAAAATTTCATTTTTCCTATGGGTTTGCTTCGAGTTACATAAAATTTGATTTAAGCAAAAGCCTACAGAATGGACTTTTTTTCGTAAGTAGGGTTTTTACTATACTAATAACTAAAATAGCTTTTAATAAACCTTATTTTTTTTAAAAAAAAATACTTCTGAATAATATATGTATATACTGTATACAGCTTCCCCCATCTAATGTCTTTCTTGTCCATAAGAGCTGCTACTTTTGGTTTACAACAAATTAAATCTAGAAAAGGCTGTTTATTTGCTTACAGGTATATTTTTATGTGACAGCTGCTATTTTAGGATGTGGAGCCAACCATTAATTCTGGAAAGTCACATCCATCTTATCGACTAAGAATTATTGCTATCCTTTGATGAGTTTTCATTATTAGCATTTTTCAGAGGTAGCAGTGGCTGAAATTTACAGCAGTGTTTGGTCTCACAATATGAGAATGTTTCATAAATGCTGCCAGATGTTTCCCAAGGGAGCTTCTGTGCAGCTGGTAAACAATATTTGTAAGAGGCTGTTATGAAGATTTTTATTTCACACTCAGATTAAGATCTTCTCAATTTCAAGACTGGTAATGGAACAAAAAGTACCGCAGTAATCAAACCTGAGTGATATCACATATGGACATAACTGCCGACATTGCTTATTTTCTGGGGGATCAAACTATATAAGTAGGTAAAGGTCGCCCTTGCTTGAAAGCCAGTTGTATCTGACTCTAGTGTTCAGTGTTCATCTCTGTTTATAGCCAAAGAGCCAGTGCTGCATGCGTTTGCAGACATTTCTATGGATATGTGGCTGGCAAGCCTAGACACCAAAATGCACAGAACACTGTTTTCCTTCCCACCGAAGCGGTTCCTATTTATCTACTTGCAATTTCTTGCTTTCGAACTGCTAGGTTGACAGGAGCTGGGACAGAGACGGGCACTCATTCCATCCTGCAGTACTCGAGTTTTGAACTACTGACCTTCTGCCTTCCAGTCAGTGTCTTAACCACTTGAGCCACTGCACTTTCTAAACTACTGTATATAAAGAAAGGGGCTTATGTGAGCTTTGTCCCTTGCTGCCTTCCTGAATATGGTTCAGTTGGGGCAATATAATTTTGGAACAGGCTTCAGTAAAAAACTGACATTTCTATCATTCTGTTGGTAAAGTAAGATAGACTTTTTGTGCAAGCAAGATGAAATTGGTGGAATTAAATGCCCAACTAAACATCTATTTTTATTTATGGTACTTATACCCCGCCTTCCTCATCACAAGATGAGGAAGAGCAAATTGCATATTACCATCCCCTTTTAAATTGTTTATTTATATTTGTCTTTTGTTACAGTGCAGTTGCTGAATTGAGGGTAACTGTAACCCAGTTGCAGTATAGCAAAACAGCTAAACTGTTTTCTCTGTGTCAATCATCTGCTGTAACTCACAGTTTTGGGGATGATGTGATACATCAAATGTGTTCACAGTCCTTCATAAATGTGGATGTCTTCCTTACCACCCAGAAGTGTGATAATTTCAAATCTTCTTCCATGTCTAGGCCAAACGTGAAACTGCCAAAATGAAGGTACCTGTTGGTGAGTTCATTCTGCAGTTCCTTTTGCCTGACCTAGTGTGAGAAAGATTAGCTGGCAACACAAGGTTACTGTTAACAGAATATACCTGGTTGTGGTTCAAAAATACCACAATCTTCAAGGAGGCTCTTTCTGTGTGCCCCAAATGTATCAACTAATTGTGTTTTTTAAAATTTGAATACTGTCATTCTTTTAAGATTTTTTATGCCATCTGGCTTTGTTTCTTGTGTTTTCTATTGGCTATTAGCATTTTTGTGCCTGGCAAGCCAGGCAGTTTTTATGTGTGTGTTTTTCGTTGGGGGGGGGGGGTTGGGGCAGTACACAATGCAAACACACACACAACACAACTACACACACACACACAACCCCACACACATGCACACACACACACACATGCACAACCACACACAACACAACACACACAGAGCACAATCACACACACAACTCCACTCACACACAATGTACACACATACACAAAACCATGCACATACACAATACGCACACTGCACACAACACAACTAAACACTCAACACACACACACATACACATACACAACATAACTACACCCCAAATGTATCGACTAATTGTGTTTTTTAAAATTTGAATACTGTCATTCTTTTAAGATTTTTTATGCCATCTGGCTTTGTTTCTTGTGTTTTCTATTGCCTACTAGCATTTTTGTGCCTGGCAAGCCAGGCAGTTTTTATGTGTGTGTTTTTCGTTTGGGGGGGGGGGGGGTTGGGACAGTACACAATGCAAACACACACACAACACAAGTACACACACACACACAACCCCACACACATGCACAATCACACACACATGCACAACCACACACAACACAACACACACAGAGCACAATCACACACACAACTCCACTCACACACAATGTACACACATACACAAAACCATGCACATACACAATACGCACACTGCACACAACACAACTAAACACTCAACACACACACACATACACATACACAACATAACTACACCCACAACACAAACACACACACAACACACACTCATTACACACCCACACAACACAATCATACCCACAACACAATCATACCCACAACACAATCACACCCACACACCGTAGCTCAGCGGGGAGAAGAGGGCCTCCCTCTCCTCCCCCCTCCCGAAGCCTTGATGACACACACACACACACACACACACACACACACTTGCTGAAGCTGTGAGGGGGAGGGGCTTTCCCTCTCTCCCCTGCACAGCCTTGGCAAGGAGCCGAGGACTCCCAGGAGCAGAAGGGAAGGTGTTGCTGGAAGGCCAGGCAACGGAAGGGCCAGCCAGCATCAGGTAAGTGGGTTGAGGGACAGGGACTGGGGGGCAAGGGGGGCTGGTGGGCAGCGTGGTTCCTGGGTCCTTCCCCCCCCCTCAGTCCCTCTCCCCCTTCCAACTTACCTTTTGCATACGGGGCTGGTCTTTTCCTTCCCATGGCCTGGCCTCGCTGGCCAGGTCACGGGAACCCCAGTGGCACTTCAGGCTGCTGCGGGTGGGTGGTTTGCTTCCTGCGGCCTGACCCATTCTGCTCCCCTGCCCCACTTAGCTTCCCTTCAGGAGACGAAGTGTCTCCTCCCGGAGGGAAGTTGTCGGTGCATTGGTGTTGTTTTTTTTAAATCGGCATGCCACGTGTTCCCAGCCTCCTCTGCGCTCGCATCCCTCAGCCTGATTGGCTGAGGGGTTGCACAGCACAGAGGACTCTAGGGCTCATAGGTTTTCTTTTGTCGGGTTCGTGGGGCGGCTGCCCCACTGGTGACCTCCGGACACTTGCGGCAATGGTGAGGCGTGTTAAAGGTTGGGCTGGGTGCGGGAGCCTTTGTTATATTCCAACGGTTAACGTCCTTCCTTATAGGTAAAGATTAAGAGATGATTTTTAAAAAATATTTAATATTTGTCTATGTTTGACTTTACAGAAACTGAGTGTAGGTAGTGTGCAATAGAAATGGGTTAACTTAAGTTACAGAGCAAATCTGAAGTGAGTGGAACAGGAGCAATAAGCACATCTACTAGAATTGTTTTTACTTGCTTTTCCTTAGTTGACATCTGGATGGAACTCATATTGTGATAGAAAAATTAAGTTATATGACGAACTATATCTGTAAATAGACTGGAGCTTTACTAGCCCCAATTTTTTGGTAGCAGTTCAAAATCCAATTATGCCAACATAGTGTTTTTATTGCTACAAAGGCATGCATGAATTTCTAAATTGTACTACGCTCATTTTTATCAGTATTCTACCTATTAATACTGCCACACTACTTATAACAGATATAATGGTGAAGTAATTTATCATATTATGTTACCTATTGTGCCTGATATTACCATTGTTTACTGCTATATCCAGCTTGGTCCTAAAATTGCTTTGGAAGTAAAAGATGCCCCTTAGCCTGCATAAACCGTTTTTGCTGAATTTAATTTGTTTCTTTCGTAGCATTGAGCAGACTGATATTAAAGTCGTACAGTAAACTCTTTATGTCTGGATGCCCCCCAAAATGCCCTTATGAAAATGGATTGGGATTCCAGTAAATTCATGCTTCAAAATTTAGCCATACCTTTTTGTTTTATTAATGAAAACAATCTAAATAGTCTGTGGGTAAAACATTTAACATTATCGACAGTAAAGTATTAACTTTAATGAAGTCAGAAAGAGGATATGAATTAAAGTGTGATAAAAGAATGGGAAAGGAAATCTGTAGGTGGCATGCAGGAGAAGGTACCTTCCCCCCCCCCCCCATCCCCAGTGGGATGGATCCTGAGAAACCATCTTGCAAGCAATCTTCCCTTTTCTTCTGGATGCACAGTTAACTGTTTTATATGCAGTCTAACTCCTCTGTCAGGAGCATGGAAAGAGGGTAATATGAATGTCACAGTTCCGAGGCAATTTTAGTCTTCTAGACAAGTAAAAGCACATTGAACCCTCTTTGACTTGAGAAAATTGGCTGTGCTGAGAATGGAAAGACAGGGAGATGCCTGAGTAGGGTTGGGGGTCAAGAATGTCACACATTAATGGGACTAGGAGAGCATTGTGAACAGCTGTGTTTTAATAAGGCCAGTACCTAATTGACTGTGCTTGTGCCCACTCCTTGTTTTGAGAGACACTTTTTAAATGAATGGTTCTGCATAGAGCTCAACAAGATGTAAAGAAAAAGTACTAGGGGTGAAATAGTACTTACAGAAATGGTCAACCTTAGTACCATTTGAGACTGCCAGCAAGGACTTGTTTTAGGTAACGCTCCTTATAACATTGACTTGCTGTGTGAATGTGGAGAGACACAGAATCCAGATCATCTGCTGGTCTGCCAGTTACTACTGGAAACATGTACCAATGAGGATTTAAGTTTGGCCAATGACAAAGCCAAGAAAGTGGCTTCAGTTTGGCAGTTTGAAGTTTGGTCTGGACATGACAGAAGAATAACATTGATTGGTTGACTGTTACAAAATAGTAGCACCATGCCCTTTGATTCAAGATGTGGCAAATTTTAAAAAATTAAATCCTTTCCCTTGAAACATGTTTTCTTTATATAGGATTTTTTAAAAGAAATTTTATAGTCTGGAATCCTATCCGTGTTCAGGTTAAGATTTTCAGAACTTGTTTTAGCTAATGGTTTCTGATAGATAACAGGATACATCTCAGGTGGGCACATGAAAAAGATGTAGGCTGGTACCTCATCAGTTAAGATGCCATTAGTTGTGGCAAGTTATACAAATCTGATCCAAACAGTAGTAGTATTCTGGCCATTATTGCATAGAAGTAAGTATAATCATTTCAGTGCTGTCTTGCCGTCAGAAGTGATATCACCCAGACATATTGTCCACTTTAGCGAGATGTAGCACAAAGCTCAGAGAAGCTTTACATATTTAAAGTTTTATATATTTGAAAGTTCTTTGATTGAAAGCTAGAATGCCAATTGTTTCCAGTAAACTAGGAGAAAAATAGGCTTAATTTAATATGACAGAATGCTTCGTTAATTAAAGATGCACAGACTAGACTGCACATGAAGCTTTTTTGCCTAATCAATGCAGAACATAGCCTCTCTGTTCTCTTACTACAACAGCATGAATCTCTAATACCTACTAAAACGAAGATTGTACACATTTCTTTAAATGTAATGTACTGTATCTGTGTCCATTGCTTGGCCATATTTATTGATGATCATACTGCCATAAATTGCTGATCCATCACAGGAAAGTACTATGGCTAGTTTTATGAGCTGTCACAAGTAGATCAATCTACTTGAACCCTTGGGTTCTGTTTTCTTTAGAGTCAAGGGCAGTCTAATATATTTTCTAGGGTAGAACGGTTAGTGGGAAAATTCTTACTTCATTGAATGCAATATTTGAGCTCACACGTTCTACTCTGTTAATACATAGTTGAGGAAAAAATTGCCCTGCCTTAATTGCCTTCCGTATTGTTCTTACATTTTTCTCTAATTATGTTTTGTCTTTTACCTGTTTAGTGCTGCCTGCTGTAAAAAAAGAATTTCTACTGTTCACCAGGTTTTGCCTTTCTTGCGATGCCTTTTATGAGCACTGTAAAAACCTAGGCAAAGATTATTGTATCCTCAAATAAGTGACTGAAGGAATCTTCCAAGCCAAGAAAGATAAAAGAACCATTGAATTTCCAAATATATAGTGCAACTTCCAACTTGAGCACAGTTTCCCCCCCCCCCCACTTCCTTTGCTCTAGGAGTTTCAGGACTGCTGAAGATGAGTATTGAGTTACTTTGTTTGAACTTCAAAAATATAAAACTAGGACAGGGTTCTCCCTTTCATTATTATCTCAAAAGTGAGTGAAGCAGCCCCTGACTGTCTACCGAATGAGCCCACTTCTAGTTTTTCTCATATCAGACATAGAAAACCAGGACAAAGGATCAAAAGTCACGCATACTGCATGAAAAATGAGGAAATATAGGCCTGTGAATATAATCCTTTAAAAAAACATTATTCTGATCGTTTGCTTTGTGAATATTGAAAATCATGCACAAAAACTAAGAACAAAATTTTAGAATGTTTCACATTCTGTTTTTTTTATATATAAAAGAAACCAAAAGCTACATTGTGGGCATTAAAACATGGACTGAATAGAAACTGAAAAACCAAATCTTGCTTTCAGGATAAGGACATAGCTGTGGTCATCTGGGTGTATTTTACCAATTGTGTTTACTGTTGAGATGTCACTTAGAATGATTAGAATAGAATAGAATAATAGAATAAATCTGTATTGTCATTGTCCCCTTGCGGGAACAACAAAATTTCTCGGTTGCTATATCAACTCAAAATAAGGCACTCTACATGAATTTAAAACAACTACAAAAACACTAATTAAAACAGTGCAATACAGTACCATATGACAAATAAAATAAAATAAGATGACTTCAGAGTCCAGGGTTTCCATTTAAGGCCAAAATTGCTCTAGAGAAGAAGCTGTTCTTAAGACGACTCGTTCTCGCCTTCATTCTTCTATATCTCTGTCCCGATGGCAGCAGCTCGAAGAAACAGTGACCAGGATGCGATGGATCTTCTAATATATCTAACACTTTTCTATGGCACCTGATGGTATAAATTTGTTCTAAGGTGGAAAGTGAACAACCAATAATACTCTCCGCTGTTTTAATAATTCTGTGCAACACTGTCCTATCCCGATAAGTTCAACTTCCGTACCACACACATAAACCATAAGTGAGCATGCTCTCAATGGCACAGTGATAGAAGGCAAGCAGCAGTTTTTGCGGAAGATGATTTTTCCTTAAAGTTCTCAAGAAATACAGTCTCTACTGTGCCTTCTTCACAAGCCCCCTCGTGTTGGTACTCCAGGACAGATCCTCCTATAACTCAATGCCCAGAAATCTAAACATTGTTACCCTCTCCACACAGGTTCCGTCAATCAAAAGTGGCTGGATGTTGGTTTTCTGGCTCCTAAAATCCACCACAAAAGCTCCTTTGTTTTCTTTGTGTTAAGGAGCAGATTATTGGTTCTACACCACTTTGTCAACTACTCCACCTCATCTCTATAGGCCGTCTCACCCTCCTTATCAGAGATGAGCCCGATCACGGTCGGGGCATCTGCAAATTTAACAATCCTATTGCTAGGGTGAGCAGAGACACAATCAAACTATAGAGAATATAAAGGAGTGGGCTAAGCACGCATCCCTGTGGTGTTCCCGTATTAGTACTAAGCATATTAGAGGTATAAGGGCCCAACCTGACCCTCTGGGAGCGATTCGACAGAAAATCCAATATCCACCCACAATGTGATGGTGGGAGCCCCATATCTCCCAATTTAGATATGAGACATCACAGTAGAATGGTGTTAAATGCCGAGCAAATCCACAAAGAGCAATCTGGCATTCCCCCCCCCCCCCCCCCCCGTTGCTCCAAATGTGCAAGAACAGCATGGAGGGTAATCACCACAGCATCCTCTGTTGATCTTTTCATTTTATAAGCAACTTGGAATGTGTCCAGTCCCTCTGGTAGACAAACAATAACAAAATTTCATACCAGCTTTTCAAAACACTTCATGATTACAGATGTGAGTGCCACTGGACAAAAATCATTCAGATTTTCTGGATTAGATTTTTTTGGTATTGGAACAATGATAAAAGACTTTAAGCAGGATGGAACAGTAGCCTGGGATAGAGATCGATTCAATATCCCAATAAAAACTCCTGCTAGTTGATCTGCGCAATCTTTCAGTACCCTTCCCAGCTACTCCATCTGGCCCTGTGGGCTTCCTTGGGTTAATTCCCTTCAACACCTTCCTCATCTCTCCTTCCTCCACACTGAATACTACATTCCCTTGTATGGGTAATGATGACAATAGTGATGGTGGCGAAGCCTCCACAGATGTCACTGCGGATGTTGCTTCAAAGCAGGCAAAAAAGACATTCAACTCCTCTGCCAGGGATGCCCCTCCCTCACCTGCCAGTGAATGTTTAGATTTATACCCAGTCAATTCCTGTACACCTTGCCACACCTGCCTGGTGTTGTTACTCTGTATAAGATTCCCCAGGCGCTGTCTATATGCCTCCTTGGCCATACCGATGCCTCTCTTTAGATCCGCTCAGGCTATGCTATACAGCGACCTATCTCTATTTCTAAAAGCAGTATTCCTTGCCTCTAGCAACTCCTGAACCTTGTTTGTTTGTTTTTTCTTTCTTTGTGGCAGGCAGTTGAATACTTCAAAATTGTCTGAAAAGTTGTAGCTAATCCAAAATATGATTTCCTACCCCCTAATGAATATTAGAGATTTGGAGATATAAATATTGTCTAGGGACTGCAGTTTCCTACTGGTTAAGATGCAGAACTTGATGACTAGAAGGTTGGCAGGTCAGCAGTTTGAGACACAACTGCTGCACGATGGAGTGAGCTCTTGCCTCTGTCCCATCTCCTGCCATCCTAGCAGTTCAAAAGCAAGAAATTGCAAGTAGATAAATAGGTATCATTTCAGTGGGAAGGTAACAGCATTCCATGCACTCCTGTGTCTAGTCATGCCTGCTACATGACCATGGAAACATCTGCAGACGCAGAGAGCGCTGGCTCTTTGGCCATAAACAGAGATGAGCACCGAACCCTAGAGTCGGATATGACTGGTTTTGAGCAAGGGCAACCTTTGCCTTTAAATATTGTCTACCTTCATGAAACCATCTGTACTAGCTACCATTCTTCCAGCTCCAGGTCACTGTGCTGCATTTAGCTTTTAGAACCATTTGTGACCTGAAACACAGGACTCTTAGAAATTGTGTGCTCCTCTGTTAGCTTTCACAATAACTCCATTTCTTAGACCAAGCTCTGCTTTGGTTTCCTCTGGAGAGGAGAACCTCAGTTGCAAGAAGAGAATATTTGCGTAGTTATTGTGTGAAATTGTATTATATGGCTATAGTTACCTGATGTGTTGTATAGTGAAGAGAGTGACAGACTAGGACTCTGGAGGCCATCGTTCAGTGATGGCAAACCTTTTAGAGACTGAGTGCCCAAACTGCAACCCAAAAGCCACTTATTTATTGCAAAGTGCCAACACAGCAACAGGGGGGGAAGGAAATGCTCCCACTGGGCTGCTGAGCAGAGCGAACTCTGTGCTGGGGGAGGGGGAGGAAGTGCTCCCATTGGGCTTCTGGGCAGAGTTCTGGGGCGAACTCTGTGCTGGGGTGACTGCATGAGTGCCCACAGAGAGGGCTCCGAGTGCCACCTGTGACACGCATGCCACAGGTTTGCCACCACTGCCATAGTTTGAATCCCTACTTGGCCATGGAAATGCATTGGGAACTGGTAAAACTACTCCTTAAATTTCTCACTTACTGTGAAAGTCCTATTAAGGTCACTAGAAATCAGTTCTGAATTGATGGTACATAAGTAAGTAACTATCTGCCTGCAGCAAAGGCTGCAAAGCATAAAAGCATCTTTGTGCTTGTCTGGCTAAGTGTTTTGAGCTGTGTTACACAAAGTTTGAGCTAGTGAAGACTCCTTTTCAATTTCAGAAATGTTCTTGCTCCCCGGTTGTTATCTTTGTTAAAGACTGTTTCCATTGGAAACTGTTTAGAATCAATAGAAAGGTGGCTTAGTTGTGTGTTATGTAAATTAGGAAATAAAGATTGGTGAGTAGCACAGATGGCCTGTGGTCCAAGGGAGTGGGTGCTCCGCATCCTAAAATATTAAAAGCATATTTGTACTAAATATTAAAAGGAGCATATTTGTACGGCGTCTAAGAGGTGACCTGATTGAAGTTTATAAAATCATGCACGGTGTGGACAAAGTAGATAAGGAAAAACTGTTTTCCCTATCGCACAACACTAGAACTATGGGACACTCGATGAAACTTTTGGGTACTAGTTCTCAAACAAATAAGAGAAAGTACTTTTTCACCCAGAGGATTACTGGTCTATGGAACTCCCTGCCAGAAGAAATGGTGACAGCTGTCAGTCTTGACAGCTTTAAGAAAGGATTAGACAAGTTCATGGAGGACAAGTGTATCAATGGCTATAATTATGGCTACCTAAGGACAACCTCCGGGTTGGAGAGATAGGCAGGATATCTCTCAATGCCATTTCCAGGGAATCCTAAGCAGGTGAAGGCATCTCCTTGGGAATACCCTGAAGGAAATGGTGAGCCACTGTGTGAGACAGAATGCTGGACTGGATGGGCTGTGGCCTGTTCCAGCAAGGCTGTTCTTATGTTCTTATGCTATGTACTCGGGTAACGAGTTATTCCAACTGATTGGTGTTTTACAACGATAACCTTTCAGGCTGCGAAACTGTACTAAATCTACTCCAGTCAACAAAGTGGATCTGATTTCTGAGTACAACTGTATTGGACTATACAGTGGAACCTCAGACAACAATCGTCGTGTATAACAACAAAATCACCTAACAATTAGGTTGGGGGGGGGGGTGGCGTCCCGCATAACAATTTTCTCTGGGAAAAACCGTACAACAATTTTTCAATGGGAAAAACCACTTAGCAAAAAAAAAAAATTTGTTGTACAATGCATCCCATAGGGGAAATCGCTATACGATACATGTATTGTATAACAATTGTTTCGTACAACAACGAGCCCATGGAACGGATTAAAATCATTGTATGAGGTACCACTGTACTACAATTGCAGGTATGTCTACAGATCAGGGCTCATGACCTAAGAGATAAGCAGATACACCTAGCTATATCTTCTTTGCAAAATTCTCTGAAACTGTGGCTAACATATGATTAGCATGGATCCCAGTTGGCCTAATTTAAGAAATAATTTGGAATGGTCACTAATTCTATCAGTAGCTAATATGTGTGCTGTTGGTTTTTGTTGGTTTTTTGTTAACTAAGAAACCAGCAATGGTTGGCAGCTTCTCTCAACTGTAGGCTCCTTATAAGAACTTTGAAAGTAGCAGTTGGTGCCTGAGATGTCCCACCTTCCCCACCAATACCTTTTATCTTTTTGTCGTGCCTTTTAAATTTGTAAACTCAAGGGCAGGGGCTGTCTTGTTAGTAAACTTTGTAAGCTGTGCTAAGAATCTTTTCCAGTTTAAACAGCAGGGTAGAAATCTTTTGAGTAAATAATGATCTACCGACTATAGTCATCTTTTTATCTTAAGGTTTCAGAAGTCAACATCCAAGACGGGGAAATTATGCTAAAGAGATAAAGAAGGAAAAGACAGAAAGTTCAGCATGCAATTAAAGGAGTTCTGGTGTTTGGGGAGGGGCACAGAACCGCATTTCTAGTATCCCCCAAAATCTCAATGCATGAAGAAGCCATGTTGGTCTCTAAAACGTGTCAACTGTTTAAGAAATCAAATATCTCTCTCACAGCACCAGACCTTATTCTTTTTCTCCTTCCACTCATAACTTCTAAAAATGTTTCTCAGCTAATTTGTTTCCTATGGTCTGTTTCAGCTGGCTGACTTAGAATTTCCTCCTAAGAAGCTCTTTGGAAACAAGGATGATCGAGTCATCGCGGAGCGCCGGAGTCACTTAGAGGTAATATAATTTTTTTTAAATAACAGCTTTGTATAGGTATATTTGCACAGTTCTGACTCCTTGACCAATGAGTAGTGTTTCCATGTAGTAGAAATGACATAGCCTATTGGTCAGCATGCAGTTGTTGCTACTTTGTTTAGCAGGAAATGGAAGCAGTAGGTCATAAATGAATGAGGTGTGTACATCTGAAGTACTCTTCTGGTCTGGAAAGGACGTTCATAGGAAGTATGTTCATTGCAGGCTAAGATACCATATATGAAATGATCATTTGGAATAAATGGGTAAGATTTCAAAGTGGTTTATTACACCGAATTAAGCCGTCACTTCCTCTTCTTTCTGTATCCAGAAGTGATTGGCATTCCTTTCATAGCCAAAAAAGTTACATCCACATGTCAGAAGGAAGTATCAGCGTGCTAGGGGAAGACATTTTTAAAAACCCTTCAGGGGAAGAAAACTTGAAAGTGCAGTGCAGGACCCCAAAAACAGTGATAACAGAGAATATTCAGCAGTGAAAAATAGTGACAAATGGAGTAGCATGGAGCCCTACTTTGTAGTGGACCAGGTTGCCTAAGAGACCGTGTTACCCCAAGGACATCTGCCTGTCCCACCAGAGCAGACTAGAGGGGCTCTCTAATGGTCCCATCGGCCCACTCCAGATGTTTATGTTGTATGCAAATATACTTGAAGCCGATTGGCTCATTGTCTTCCCTTTAACACCCTCTTTCCCAGGAGAGAGAGAGGGCTTCAAGTATATTTGCATACAACATAAACAGGATACTTCTGTGGTTTTCTCTTAAACACAGAGTTTTAAAAAATGAAATTGAGGCACACAAGGCTAAGACAGTAGACAATTAAGGGATTAAAGTGTAAAAAACTGTTCCATGAAAGATCTCCATAATATGAAATGCAGTCAGCAAAGAATAGGGGGAAATTTAAAATAGAATTATTATAGTAAGCCTGGCTTGCTGGCTGCCTTCTTCCCTGTGAGGGGAAGCAGTCATGCTAAGGGGAGTGCCTAGGGGTGGTTCTTCCTCCACCAGGGGGAGCCCAACACTCCTCCTCTCTTGCTCTGGTGGCTCCTCCTCTTCTAGGCTCTTGGGTGAGCCTGGATTTTGGGGAGGAGGGGGTGTGGCCTGGGGGAGAGGGGTGTGACCCAAAATTTCCCTCATTTTCATGTCCAAAACTTGACAGGTATGAGTAGAACTGATTAAGTGGGCATTTTCCACTCAATCAGCTCCCTAGTGGGAGGAAAAGAGCCCTTTGGGTGAGAAAGATCCACGTAGGTTTGGTTGTAACACTTTGAGATAGAATGTCATCTCCACTACTAGTGGTATGTAATTAAGAATATGAAAAAGAAATCTGGAACTCTATTTGTCAGAGGTGATATGTAATGGCAGATGTACAGATAAGTAAGAACAAGCACTTTCCTCTTTTTTCATATTTCGCAGAGGCAACAGATGAATGTAATAGCCCACTGTGAGATCAACACAACTGTGTTGTGTAAGCTGGGGAGAAAACATATTTGCAAGGCTTCATTACAAGTCAACAGCTAATTGTGTATTGATTCAGCCTTTCATTTCCCATATTGTGTATCAAACATAACTTGTCATTAGTTAATTCTAGACTTTTTATTGTTCTTTGAAATAAGCTTGGGGAACAACAGTTCTTTCCTCCTTACAGGAGAAGATAGTTACCAATGTCTCCTTTCATTAAGATCTTATTTCTGCACGAGAGACACTGTTTTGTTTGCCAAAGGCAGCCTTCTACAAAATCTCCACCTGGATTTCCAAGCATCCTTTGCTGCACTGTAGCTTGAAATAATAATAAAAAATCAACAGAGTTTGTTTCTGGCAGTCCAGGTGTTGTGTTCCTAGATGAGGTTATTGTGTTCTGTAAACTGACTGCCACACCAGTCTGAGATCAATAAGCCAGTATAAGATTTCTTGTTGAAAACAGAAGACAGTGCCTGAGAGTGTCAATGAGAGGGATCATGGGGCAATTGACTGGCTGGTTGCAAAACTCTGCTCACTCCTCCATGGTCAACCAGCAGTGCTTCCTGGAGGAATAAATGTTATCTCCTGTTTATCTTTAACATGCCCTAGATACCCACATTCATTAGGAAAATCACAGTGAGTTGCTTTAATCAAGAGAACCTTTCCACAGAACTGATAATGGAGCTGCAGTGTTGTACAGATTCTTCTGGTACTTTGCAAACAGGCTCCTAAGTCAAGAAGAAATAATTTCCCCTGCAAGAGGTGCCTTTAGTGATACTGTATATGGTCTGCTGCTATGTAGGGAAGACCAGACCATTTTCACTCAAGCAATGTGTGTATAATTATCTGCGTTCCTGTGTTGCAGTCTTGGCAGCTATCTGAACACTAAGAAGACTCCTAGAGTCAATCTTCAGTGGCATGTGTGAGCCTGTCTCATTTGTAGCTTTACTATTGTTGTTGCTGGAGGAGACTCATGTCTTCCCAAGCCAACTGCAGTAAAGGAAGGTTTCTTACCTGTAATCTTTCCTTCATCTTAGTATCCTTGGAAGTCTTGCATCATCTCATCCGTGCACAGTCTATACTTTGGAAAGATGATTATTCGTCAACACCAAAAACATATTCATGCCCAATCCCAGTTCAGTTTATGGCCAGGACTCAGGAGGCCTGGGTTCAAATCTTTGCTTGGCCATGGAGAATCACAGAGGGAATGAGATGTCACTGATAAAGCCTTTCCTTAAATATTTCACATGCATTGAAAACCCTACTAGGGTCAACATAAGTTAGGTGTAACATGATGGTACGGAACATGCTATCATTTCCCAGTTCCATTGTGAGCAAATATTTTTCTGTCACTCTAGAAACTACCCTTGGAGCCATAATAAATTCTTGGACAAAAGATTTCCAATTAGAAATCTAATTCTTTTTAACTAAAAAAGCCTAATATGATATCCTACCAGGAGGGCAGAATATAAATGTGCAAACTAAAATAAAATGTGTCCTGTCAGAATATAGTTCTGAATATATGCAGGTTCTCTTGCTGCCACTCACCATAGTAGCTCTAATAAAATCAAAAAGCAGAAATTTTAAATATTTGCACTGTTTCTCTCCAAATCTTCCTTCCTTCCTTTTTACAGTCAATCCTCACATAACAACGCACTCGGATAGCATCATTTTTGCTTAACATTGCGTCATTATGCACCACATGTTCCCCTGCATAACAACGTTTTTAGTGTCGTTGTCTGGACAATGACGCTAAAATAACCATCATTATCCGCACAATGACGCTAAAAACATTGTTATGCGGGAAACTCCATAGAAACCCGCATAACAACAAAAATTGCTTAGCAACGCTACTTGGAGAACCAAGTAATGTCATTATGCGAGGGTCTACTGTACTTACTTACTTACTTACTTACTTACTTACTTACTTACTTAGACTTTAACTCCCACAATTCCCAGCTAGACTGGCCAGGCATGATGATCTCAATGTCCTAAACAGGAACTTTTCTGAAATTCTGGCTCTTATTAAGATGGTATAAAAAGTCTTAAATTGTAAATCCTTGGCTATAATGGAAAAGTGATAACATCCAGGTGCAAGTTTACTCTCACAGGGAGAACTAGGCCAAAATTTCTGTTCCCCTCCCCTCTCCCTGTTCAAGTTTTAATTTAGTGGTCTAGGAGGACTTGTTGCATAATAAAACTCTAAATTAATTGTTCGGCAGCTTAAGTATTGCAATTTTAACTTTTAAGCCAGCCTTGCATGATTAAATCGGTCCTGACTGACACAGCCAAGAATTTTGTTGATTAAAGTTAATGAATAGAAGTTAATGTTGTTTATCCATTTATGTCATGTAATAACTAAATGCTGCCGTGATTTATTTCTTTTAAAAAATCCTGCCAGAGTGTGCCTATTTATGGGGGAAGGGAAAGCAAAGCGTATCAACATTAAGTTTTAAAAGTATTTCTTTTGCGAAGTTTAAAGAATTATTTTGCTAAATATGGTTGTTTTTATTTTATATTATTTTATATTTATTTTAGTGTCCTATGGAATATTTTGAGATCCGGTGAACTTTCTTTTAACTAATAATTCCTAACAACTCAACTAACATTGTGTAGTCACCCAAACCTTCCCCCCCATCCTCCCCCCCCCCCGTGTTTTTAAACAGATAATTAACATTGCAAAACTTGGTGTTTTGGCAGTGACCCCATAGGAAAGTATGCCTAGTGATGATGACATAATGATGAATAATTGTGTAGCATCAAGTCGCATCTGATCTATGGCAACCCTTTTCTAGATTTTCTAGGTAGGGTGTCCTCCAAAGTGGTTTGCCACTTGTACCTTGGGATGGTGTAGCTTGCCCAAAGCCACACAAACTGGCTCTTCTCCCAGGAGATATAGTAGCAAATTGAACTCTCAAGCACTAGGCCTCCTGCCAAATACCTAAGTCACTCAGCTATCCAGCCAGCTGATGCTCACTTAAATTGCAGTAAATGGTCAGGGGATTCTATTTAAGATGAGTGGAACTTTGCCAGATAGGCTGGGTGGAAGAAGTTGGCTTCACTTGTCCTCTTTTCCTTCTTCCAGCTCTACAGAGATACAGAAAAAGGGCTCCCAGTCTTTTGCTGCTCCCCCCCCCCCCTTATCTCTCTCTCATTTGACATGGTTGATGATCCTCTGGGCTTCTAAATGCCATCTACTTATCCCTGCTATCACAGCCTCATCCAGCTGTCTCATGTTTACCTCTCTTCCTCTACTTGTGGTGGTTCCTCCCGACTGAGTAAGAGCTCAGGAGGCCTGTCATCTCTCAGGCTCCTCTGGGATTGTTGGGCGGGGCAGACAGTCCTCTGGGGTGTATGTGGGGCATACTATACTGTCAGGCTATACTCTTTTGTTGCCCAGAGGCCTTGGTGTGAGAAACAGTCCACATTAACATGGCCTTTCTTTTCTGGTATTGTACTTGAAACATACGTCTTTAAGGCCAGATACCATCAGGTAAAATCAGTGCTGGGCATCAGCCGGTCCACCCCGGTCCTAGCGGACCAGTAGTAGACCTGGCTGGCCACGCCCCCTCCCCACCCCACCCCGCCCACCTCTTCCCGGAAGAGTGGGTGACGGCATCGGCTCTTCCTCCTTCTCCTCCAGAGTGGCTGCTGCTGCCTCCTTAATAGGCTGCTGTTGCCACTCGGGTGGTGGTGGAGGTGGCAGCGTGTGTGCGCCTGGGGGAAGGGGAGAGGGAGCTGATGTCATGCCACCCAGAGCAGCTCGCCCACCCCCGCCCCCCTTGCCTCCTTCTAACAGCAGCAGCAGCGGCAACTGTCCTGCAGGAATGCAGGATGTCTGTCTGGGCATTGTGAGAGTTGCCCTGCTTGCGCCATGCTTCCTGGACACCCTGCTACCACCAGGGGAAGGGAAGGGAAGAGCTAGTCCAGTCGCCCCTGGTCCAATTGCTGCTGATCCAGGGGCGGGGTGGCGCAAGCTCTTCCCTAAGTTAAGTTCCCTTCCCCTGAGAGGGAATGTAACTTAAGGAAGAGCTTGTGCCATGCCGCCTGGACTAGCTCTTCCCTTCCCCTGGTGGTAGCAGGGTGTCCAGGCATCATGGCACAAGCAGGGCAACTCTCGCAATGCCCAGAGTCAGACATACATCCTGCAAGTAGTTCTCTTCCTGCAGGACTAGGTCCAGGCATCGCGAAGGTTGTGCTGTTGCTGCTAGAAGGAGGCAAGGAGCAGGGGCGGGGTGCTGCGCTGGGTGGCATGATGTCAGCTCCCCCTCCCCTTCGCCCAGGCGCGCATATGCTGCCACCTCCACCACCACCCGAGCAGCACCTGCGCCTATTAAGGAGGCAGCAGCTAGCAGCAACCGCTCTGGAGGAGGAGAAGAAAGAGCCGTCATCACTCTCCTGGGAGGAGGTGGACCGGAAGCAGCAGCAGGCGCTGGACTCGCTGGAAGGGAAAGCTGTCACGTGAGCACTCCTTCCTCTCCTCCCCTCGTGGGCCTGGGGGGGAGGAGGAGGAAGAGGAAGGAGCAGCCCGACGTGACGCCTTCTGGGTAAGTGTGTCTTTTTGTTTTGTTTACTCCCCCTGTCTCTGTGTGTGTGTGTGTGTGTGTGTGTGTGTGTGTGTGTGTGTGTGTGTGTGTGTGTGTGTGTGTGCATGTGCGCATGTGTATGTGTGTGTGTGTGTGTAGAGGGGAGCAGAAGCTAAAGGGATTTTCGGGGGGGGGGTGGCAGTGAGTCTTTAAGGTGCCACAACATTTTTGTGTTTTTGTTTTGTTTGCCTCCTGATCTGCTTGCACAGAATAAAACTTTAGAATTGGTAGCCATTTTATTCTGTGCAAGCATATTAGAGAGTAAACAAAAAAATGTTGTGGCACCTTAAATACTCACTGCTGCTTCGAGGTAGACAGCAGCTGGCCCAGGAAGCTTCACGGTAAAACAAAGATGACCACTGAACCTTAGAATTGGATATGACTGGCTTTCAAGCAAGGGATACCTTTACCTTGCTCAAAAGCCAGTCGTATCCCACGCTAGGGTTCAGGTTGCTCATCTCTGTTTCAAAGCCGAAGAGCCAGTGCTGTCTGCTTCTGCAGACGTTTCCATGGTCGTGTGGCTAGACACCGGAGTGCACGGATCGCTGTTTACCTTCCCACCAGAGTGGTCCCTATTTATCCACTTGCAATTTCTTGCTTTTGAACTGCTAGGTTGGCAGTAACTGGGACAAAGACAGGAGCTCATCCTGTCCTGCAGTACTTGGGAATAAAACTGCTGACCTGCCACCTTCCAGTCAGAGCCTTAGCCACTTGAGCTCAGTGGTTAAAAAGCTTGCTTGTTAGCTGGAAGGCCGACATGACCGTTTGAGCTCTCGTCTCTGTCCCAGCTCCTGGTAACTGCAAGTTGATAAATAGGGACCACTTTTTGTGGGAAAGGTAACAACATTCTGGTGTCTAGTCATGTCTGCCATATGTCCACAGAAACATCTAAAAACAGACAGTGCTGACTCTTTGACTATAAACAGATGAGCACTGAACCCTAGAGTCAGATATGACTGGCAGCGTTGGATCTAACAATAGGTAAAGGTAAAGGTTGCCCTTGCTCAAAAGCCAGTTGTATCTGACTCTAGGGTGCAGTGCTCATCTCCATTTACAGCCAAAGAGCCACTGCTGTCTGTGTTTGCAGATGTTTTCATGGGCTATGTGGCAGGCATGACTAGATTGGCCACCCAGTCACATGCCCACCGATCAGGCCACACCCACTGATTAGGTCACTCCCACCAGTTAGCCCTCACCCACCAGTTTGGCCACACCCACAGTGTGGTAGTAAAAATATTTGGTGCCCACCACTGGGTAAAATGAAGGTTGACATCCTCTGTGCCAGCCATTGGAGTGGGGTATTGTCTGTCACCAAGGTGAAATGAACCCCAGCAGGTAATAACATAAAGCACACATAGCCCGCTGGACAGCCAAGGCTTCCCTTTCGTTAAGCACATACATTTGGTTCCAGCTGAAGTATAGGACAGTGTTTTTCCCTTTGCCATAATTGAGTAGTGACAGCCCTAGGCTCTCAGAAGTTTCAGTTTGTAGCGTAAAAGTTGAGAGCCCAGAGGAGCAAATCCCTAGCAAATAAGAAGGAAGACTTGTTTATTTATTTATTTGTTTATTTAGTATATTTTTATACCGCTTTCCTCACCTATTGGTGACCCAAAGCGGTTTACAGACAGATGGTAAATTACATAAAACTTAAGGCCCATTTCATGGGTAACAGACGCTTCTACTCCCGTGCAACCAGCTGAGGGGAGGAGCTTAGGGGGCTCTGTGGTAGGGACGAAGGTGGAAAATGTCCTCCTGCCATGGAGCAACGGTCACTCCCACTCCCCTCCAACCGGCTGAGGGGAGGAGCTAAGGGGGCTCTGTGGCAGGGACGAAGGTGGAAAATGTCCTCCTGCCATGGAGCAACAGTCACTCCCACTCCCCTCCAACCGGCTGAGGGGAGGAGCTAAGGGGGCTCTGTGACAGGGACAAAGGTGGAAAATGTCCTCCTGCCATGGAGCAACGGTCACTCCCACTCTTGTTCCTCTTGAGGGCCCTGGTGCACCTGTCTTGGAGCCCTTTTTTCAGTGAGGTGTGTCAGGTAGGCTTCTATGATTGCAAAGTGAGGAACGAACTGCTGATATTAATATCTCTCCACTCCCTATAATAAAGCCCAAGAACCAGACCTTTCCTTCTGCCACCTTGCAATTGGCTAAATTGACCATTAGCTTGGGTCAGCCAAGTTCAGTAGTACTCATGCTAATGTTTCCACTACCCCTTGCAATTGCCAGACTCTTGTTGGGCAGCAAAGATACAATCTAAGAGCTGAAATTTTTGGAATAGTGGCCATGTTAGTCCGTGTTTCAGGCGTATCAGAAAACATTTTTTTTGTTCTTGTTTTTGTTTTCTGATAAATCCAAGAGCTAATTCTGCTGCTCAGTTAACTGCTGATCCATGGCCCAGGAACCCCATTGCTTGGAGACACCCCACATTGGGCACGGGGTGAATTCACTCTGATAGGGTGTTGGGGGTACCCCAATGATGCTTGGCTGTGTTTAGCAGAGCAAAGCGGCTAGCTGTGTATGCAGCGACAACTGGGAGAGATTTCCACACAGACAAGCAGGTTGTATAAGGAAAAGAAAATAATTTTACTTTTCAGCAAACACAGGAGAAGCAAAAACATATGCCTGAGATAAGCAGCTCTCAGTACAGTTGGCAGCAGTCCATAAGAGATAGCAAATGTCCAAGTAAACAGTCTTTAGCAGAGATTACCTTTGAGCAGATGCAAGCAGTAGTTTCCTTCCAGGTGCAGTAAGCAGGCTTGCTATTCAGTTGCTAACATGAGGCAAACAGAGTTCAGTCCTTAGAAGCCTTTAGCAGTATCATTGCAGTCATTCAGTATCCAGGCTCATAGCTCATAGTTCCATAGCTTACCATAGCTTCTAGCAGTGTAGCACCATAGTTCAGATAGACCACAAGAGACTGTATCCCATGGAGAATATACCCCTGGAGAATATAGCCCATAGCAGTATAGCCCCAGAAAATGCTCAGAGTGCATTTCCTTTATAGTAGCAAAACTGCTGAGCCACTCTCTGATTCGGTTCAGCTGGGGCAGAGCACAGAGAGGTTCTTAAAGGGACAGACTGCGATCCAATACAATGCACAGTGGGGACTACATGACCCATGTATCCTAACACACTCATCAATAAATCCATAAGCTTCAACTTGGGTTTGTTACTAGCAGCTGCTTTTTAAAGGTGCCCCTCCCAATGCACCTTTAAAGGTGCATTGGGAGGGGCACCTTTAAAAAGCAGCTGCTAGTAACAAACCCAAGTTGAAGCCTATGGATTTATTGATGAGTGAATTCTATTGCCACTGAACCCTCAGAATCAGGAGTCAGCACTTCCCACACAGTCCCTTTCCCAGAATTCCCAGAGGGTTGAGTCTCCAGCAGTAACCCACAAGGTAAATATTGTCCATCAGGATTTCCAGTTGACTTCACTGGAGTCTTCAGATGTCCAGGCCCAGTGGATAAGAAGTATGAGTCCAGTCCAGGACATAGCCCTTTCAGTCAAGACTGGTAAAGGCAGGTAACACAAATTGTAATCTGTGGCACTACTCATCTTGGAGCCTCCTTTGCTGTCCCTATTGCTGCAGACATCTTCAACACCCTAGCTCAGGAGTTCTCAACCTTTTTAAGACGGGGTCCGGGTCACACTCCCTCAGACAGCTTCGGGGGCGGACAGCCATTTTGCCTTTCCTCCACTACATGGTGCTTCCTGGTGTGGTGGAGGCCCACATGAAATGGTGCTGCAGGCTGCATCTGGCCCACAGGCCGCAGGTTGAGAATCGCTGCACTAGCTAGATGGAGGTAGATGACACAACTGCTGTTTGGCAGTGTGGATACTCCCAGCTAGTGTGACACTGAGTCATCTGGGGTGGGTGGTCTCTGGCGCCTTTCATGGCCTAATGGCCTGGGATTATCCTCTGTTTCTCATAGCTCTGTAGAGGCACAGAAGCCTGGTTCCCAGTCTTCCGCTACCTCTCCCCTTGTCTCTCCCTCGTCTGATGTGGTTGATTACCTCCTGTACCCCAGGCGTCTGAACATCTTCCCTCTTATCCCTGCCTTCTCACCCACCTCTACCTTTCTCATATCAGTTGGTCTCCTCACCTACAGCAGGACTAGGGCCTCAAGAGGATTGCCATCTCCTAGGCTCTTCTGTGCCTGTGGGATGGAGCCAAACAGTCCTCTGGGTGTGTGTGGTCATGAGCCCTTCACACTGCATTAATTAACACAACATTAATTAACACAACCATTTAAATTATTTTTAATTTAAGTACAAAAATTAAATTAAAAAATTAATTATTATTTTTTCCCTAAGATGTTTGTTGTTCTAGTTGTTTCAGCTGCACACTGAACTAGTTACAGTAAAACAAGGGCAAAAAAGTGTTATTTTCTTTTCCACAATTCCTCTAACAGTCTCAGGCTCTGTTAACTCCATTCATAGCAGCTTGCATGCAAGCAAGGGTTTGTTTGCTAAAAGGTGTAAAAATAAAAAGTGACTTCCAATGTTCAAGCAGACATCTCTTCTGTCCTTTACCCTGCAGCATCCTAATATGGTCAAAATATTCTCAATGGGGTGTTTGAACACTCAGATCAAGGTGGCTGCTATGGGGAGGAACAAATCCACGTTGGGTTGCTAGCGATTTCAGTACAAGAAAAATCTTGAATAAAGAAATGTTGGAATGGCCAGATCTTGAAATTGACTCTAATTTGCTACTTGTATAACCAAGGTACAAATACAGCAGACTGAATAGTTAAGGCTCTGAATGGGCATACACTCCTAGTTAACATTGGAGAACAGTTTTCTTATAAAGGTTGATATGTTAATGACTATGGTATGAATTAGTCTAGACCAGGGGTGCCCAAACTTTTCAGGCTGCGGGCCGGTCATGTGGCCAAGTATGCCAGTCACATGGTTTCTCCCACCTGGAAGCTGAGGTAAAACATGCATGTATTTATGACAGTCGCAGGTAATTTACAGCAGCATTCTGCGCAGGCGCAGGCACATTCTGCACATGTGCGGGCGCATTCTGCGCGGGCACATTTTACTTCCGCTTCTGAATGTGGTGCAGACTGGATTAATTGGCACCGCAGGCCAGATGCGGCCCATGGGCACCCCTAGTCTAGACCACTAGTTCCCAATGTGGGGCCCATGCCCCACAAGAGGACTTCAATTCCCAGAAGCCTCAGTCAATATATTGGCTGATCAGTGCTTTTGGGAATTGACTTAGGCTTCTGGAAATTGAGGTCCCAAAATCAAATGTTGGAAAATACTGGTCTAGACAAATATGCAAGTAAAATGTTTCTATTTGAATCAAATCTGATATGCAAAAGACAAGATTGCTGAAGCAAAAATTGTTGAATCAATTTATGAACGTCTTTTTTGGCGGGAAACAATCAAGGAAGTTTCCTTATCTAACTGGATTCTTTCCTCCTTTTTGGATTTACTTCAGCATCTAAAAAGTCAACATATCTCTGGCATCTATAACTTCTGTCCTCAACCAATTCACTGTGGGGTTTTTAAATAAATGTGGATTCATATTTTCAGTCTAGTTATATGTGAGGGAGACAATTCCTGTAAAAATAGTAGCAAGTGAAACATTTAGATTTCTTTCAGCTAGATTTTTATGCAACTGTGCCAATTAGGAAGAGCTGTCAGAGCTACTAATTAAACGTCAGTTCAGAAAAAAATTATTGAGAAAATTGTTTGTGATTCTGGTAGTGGAGCTTTGCAAGAACTGCTTTAAGGCAGTGTCTTATTATCTTGACTCTTCAAGTCAGAGTGTAGGCCTAGGCCAGTGGTGGCGAACCTATGGCATGTGTGCCAGAAGTGGCACTCAGAGCCCTCTCCAACACAGAGTTTGTCCCACCTCTCTGCCCAGCAGCCCAGTGGGAGTATTTCCTTCCTCCCCTGTTGCTGTTTTGGCACTTTGCAATAAATATGTGGGTTTTGGGTTGCAGTTTGGACACTCGGTCTCCAAAAGATTTGCCGTCATTGGCCTAGGCTGCTGTAACATCCATGCTCTCTCTCTCTCTCTTTCCGTCTTCCAGTTTGATTTCTAGTTGATTGCTGAAATGCTGTATTTTAATCATGTATCTTTATCATGTTTTTAAAAATCTTTTGTAGAAGTGGCGTACTATGACTTGTATGTACAGTAGAAATCACCATCCCAGCTATGAATGGCTTTCATTTTGGTGATAGAAAGAATAACTATTGTTAATGTCTTTGAAAAAAGAGAGTTTTGAGTTTAACCTCATCCAATCTGCCTTGCCTTCAGCCAACTTTGGATAAGTTCTTTAGTTGGACCTATTTGCTCACCTGCTGTGTGTGTACCTGTACAGCTCTGAAGCAGGAGTTATCAACACCATCCAGTGCTCAAGTGCATCAATAAAGGGAGCACTCGAGTAAGAACACAAGATACACTTCAAGCTTGTCCCTTTGTAGAGTAACCTTATCAATCATTCCTCAGTTTTTTATTTCACCAGAGGAAGTTAAGGGCTATGTACGTCAAGCACTTGGGTTAGCTGTTTGCCTGGGCCACTCCAGCAAATGACATCCTGCTACTGCTGGCCCAGAAGTTGCATAGTAAATATAATTCCTTTTGTTGATTTCCATGGATAGATTTTGACAAGGCCTTGTTTTAACTAGCACTCAAGAAGAAAGATTGATGTCCTTCACTGCCTGGAGCAATTTTAATCTTTTTTTAAACATGGCTTCATATCTCTCTTTTTCTCTCTCTGTCATGCAGTAAAGAACATGCATTTTAATGTATAAATGTTAAAGAATGTTAAGGCCTATGGTTTTCAAATGAATTAACATTTATCAAAGAGGAATCCAAAGCATTATTGCAGATAATTATTGCAGTTTGAACTTGACTGACTAGGATGGTTAATTTGATTGATGAGGCATAAAGTAATGCTATAAAATATGTTCATGCCTTTCTTTTTATATTTGTGTCAGATGCACCACCATCATTTAACAACATACAAAGCTAAAATTAACACATCTAAAAACAAAATAGAATTTATAAGGGCTAGATGACATCTGCCCAATATCGGGCCACTTCAACGGCATTTCCTCTTGCCAACATAAGGTCCTCCTCCAACAGTGATGCATTGGAATAATTCTGCATAATGAGTGGAGATTAGTGGAGACTCTGCAGGCAATATTATGTTTTTGCCTCCCACAATACAAAAACAGCAAACACTTAGCTATGTAGTTACAGCCTCATCCTAGTCCAAAGTAATCTCTCAGCAGATCTCATGTACCCCATAATCATCAAATAATCTCATGTACGCTGTACGCCATGATCATCACAATTATAATGAATTAAGGCATGACTTCTCTTGCTTTGCATGTAGTTAATCTATCTCATATATTTGATTCACCTTTTAAGTGAAATGAATGAACATTTGCACGATATTCTAATTTTCCGAGTTTCACCTGTAGACATTTTTAAAAAGTAAACAAGAACTCACCATCACCACTGCTCAAGCCCCCTCTTCTTCCCATCAAAACTATATTTGCTTTCCAAATGAGAATTTCTAGTTCTTTACATACCAGTAAATTTGGGGGCGCGATTTCAGTCTTCCCTAACCTGAAACAAAAAAGTTAGCTGATACAGTGACATTCCCAACGCCTCTGGCAAGTCTATTGCCTGGAGAAAGTGTAATCATTATACAGTATAGAATACAATCATTGTTTCCCTTCTGGATCAGCAACTGATTCAAAGTAGCAGACAGAAGCAAGACTCAAATGACTAACTCTACAAAGCAGGGATGCAAAGTAAAAATTGTGCAAAGTCTGTGTATTCCAAATTTCCAGGTGACTGAATCGAAACATAATGGACTGATTTCCATCATGTTCTGTAAGCTTTCTAAGCATCATACAGGTGACTATTGTTGAGATCAACAAGGCCAATTTTATCCAGCATTGCACTTCTTAGGTCCTTAATTGTATAATGATTATTACATTCTGTAAAATCAGTGAAATTTTTCAGTCAAAAAAAAGAGAAAAAGAAATAAATTTGCTCTTTTTAAATTCTGTGATTAAAATAAGTATAAATTTGTTTATGTTGTTTTTACTCTAAAACTTGAATAATGGATTAAGTATATGTTTCTCTAATTAATTACTAGACTCTTATTTTTGATTGAACATCTGTTCTTTTCATTTAGGCAACATTTAGAATGCTAGCACTAACATGTTCATAATTTTGAAATAGATAGCTATAGGATTATAATTTAATCCTTTAGACTTCAAAAAATTGGGCTGGTGGCCTAGATCATGGATTTAAGAAACAACTTGATTGCTGCCATCCCAGACTTGACCACAATTTGGGGTACTTTCAATACTCAAGAGATACCTGATTTAATTTTTGTACAACTAGTATTTGGTGAAATACAAAAATCCGATAGACAGAATGCAAAAACCCAAAGGAGGAGGATGTATATTTTTTACGAAGGATATCTTTAAAGGAAATCAAGATTTGATGACACACAAATACTATTATCTGTTATATAGAAAGACAAGAAAAAGCAGGAAGCTCCTCCATGGTACAACACACAAGTGGAACAAATGGGAGCCTCAACAAAAGTAACTCCTTAGGGATTGACTATTCCTCTGAACATTGACTGTAGGCAAAGGTTGAAGAACCAGCCAGTCAAGTTGGGGGAAAACGAAATCATAGCATTCCTAGAAGAGTGAAAACTGACACCTTGCTTTATCTTATCCTAATGCCTGAAGTGACTAGGCTACATGAAGTTTGTCCATCACTGATGAAGATATTTGATAGTCAATAGAAATGTAAAGAACTATGAAATCCGCAACAAAAAGAAGTAGCATACTCATAATGGCAGTCGGAATAGATGGGGGATTTGAAGAATTCAAACAAAGAGGAAGTGGTTGAAAGAACAAAACTTAAGTAAATAAAAAAGTGTTGTAACTATCACTGTGAAGAATGAGAAAATGAATAAGATCTTTAATAAATTGAAGGGAAAGGAAGAGTCGCATCTGTTTTGTAAATAATATCAATACAGCAGGGTTCTTCAGATTGAGTGTCTGAAAGCAGCAGGGAGGAAGAGAAATTAAGTTCCTTCCTGAAGTGATAGAATTGGAGAAACCTGTTGTAGAAAAGGAAATGGGAGGAAAGGAGTGATCAAAAAGTCAGTTGTAATAATAAAAACAACTGTAATAAGCTGCTGAGCTAGTAGGCAAGGCATCCTATATCATGGCTAAGGCAACAAAAATCAGAGCAACATAGACATTCATGTTGTAAATCAAAAGAACAAAAAGAACCTGGTAGGGAAAGACTAATGCTAAGGGAGATAAAATTTATTGCCAGTTCAATATCAAATCTGCAGTTTTATCTCACTCTGCATGGGACTTGTCATCTTTCCTTTGTCAGTTTGTTGGCTGTGGTTCCCTATGCTGTTGTCACTGCTGCTGTAGTATATCAAATGAGCAAATAAGAGTCAGGGGACTGGGAATATATAGCAAGGAGAAATAGAGAGGCTGGGAGAATGGCATTAGACTGTGAAACAAAAGAGAGAGACCAGTGAAATGAGCTACTTAAGAAAATATTTAGGAGCAACAGTAGGGGAGTTGGGACAATACAAAGGACTCTGAAGAAAGCAAGTAGGAAGCGAGACAAAGGAAAGGAAAAGAAAGATCTAGAAGAAATGGAACACAACATTTCTCTGAAATCATAAGATTGGAATTTTATGTTTGTTTCTTAATTTTAAAGCTGTCTTGTAACATGCACTTTTCCCATCAGGGGTTAACAAGTTCTTATTTGCTCATTGGTCTAGATTAAACTCTTGTAGTTCAACTCTTAAGTCTAAGGAAGTGGACTTGGTTCACAACAGCTTATATTAAAATATAGGACTTAGTCTTTAAGCTGACACAACATTTTTGTCAATTGTTTTTATTTGTAATTTTGTTTCTGGTTTGATATGCCTGCACAGACTAACACGGCTATCCCACTGATAGCTTAGAAGGCTATTTTAATAAACTTATTAGTTCCAGTTATAGTTTGAAGGACCTCCAAAATAATTTCTTGTTATATTTGCAGTTTTGGAAAATAACTATTTACTTACCCATTTCACAAAAGTAGCTAAAATACAGGCTGAATTCCTATGTATATAACGGATGACATCAGCAGTGACAGTGTTAAATAAATTCATCCACTATTTATTTGTTTACTAGCAATGGCTACCCGGCTTCGCCGGTCAGGCTTGTGGGGCTCCTGTTGTACCTTTTGGGGTTTGCTGGGTAGGTGGGGGTGGGGGTGATGTTTGGGGGGAGCGGGGGTTTGTTGAGGTGCCGGAGCTTGTTACCCCCGGCAGCTGCACCCTCCGCCTGGTGTGTGGCTTACCTGGCGAGGTAGGGGGAAGTCGTGCAGCGGCTGTTCCGGGGTCGGCGGCAGGCAGTCCTCCAGGTGCAGCAAAGGCTCATGGGCCTGGTCTGTGGTGTCGTGGGTGAGGGACGGCATGGGTTGGGGAGGGCTGGTGGCTGGGATGGGCAGCCATGGCAGTGGGGAACGTGCATGCAGGGGTTGTTTGTCCCTTGCCATTTCCCCTGGTCGGAGCAGTCCCTGTCCAGGCTGGGGGCAAGTATGGCTTGCGCTGTTCTGGTGATGGCGGCTGGGCAGCCTTCCCCCGGCATCTGGTGGGCGCAGCGAGGGCTCCCTGGCCCGGCTCTTGGCCTGTTGTGACGCTGCCGCCGGCCAGGGGAAGACATTTTCTGTAGTCCTGGCAATGGTGGCAGTTGGCGTGGCGCATCACTGATGAGTTGCACATGCACATTGAGGCTGGGCTTTGCCCAGGGATTTTCAGGGTGGTAGTGGCTTCCTCCCCCTTCCACGGTGTTTTGTGTGGCGTTGGAGGCATGGTGGCTGCATTACGGAGACGGCAAGGCAGTCTGTCCACCTGGCCATCTCCGGAGTGGGTGCTAGGGCTGCCTGTGCAGCCGTCAGGTCCCGGGGAAGGGCCGGTGGGGCATCTCGGGAAAGCAGCAGGCAATGGGAGCACCCTTACACTGGCTGCATTCTGAAGAAGGCAAGGTAGGCCTTCCACTCGGCCATTTTTGGAACAGGCGAAGGGGCCACCTGGTTGCCCGCAGGGTTCCATGGCATTACGGAGACGGCAAGGCAGTCTGTCCACCTGGCCATTTCCGGAGTGGGTGCTAGGGCTGCCTGTGCAGCCGTCGGGTCCCGGGGAAGGGCCGGTGGGGCATCTCGGGAAAGCAGCGGGCAATGGGAGCACTCTTACACTGGCTGCATTCTGGAGAAGGCAAGGTGGGCCTTCCACTCGGCCATTTTTGGGGCTTGTGGCGCACCATCTCCAGAAGGCAGGCAAGGCGGTCCTGCAATGCTGGTGACGCTTGGTTTTGGCTCTTTGCATGGCCGTTTGCCCTTTTTTGATGCGCGTAGATCTGCTCATGCTGGAGTGCCCGTGCAATGGTTCTGCGAGTGGGCATCCCTCTTCTGGACCTGTGTGCATGTGCAGTTTTTTTGCAGTTTGTGGGGCCTGTGACCCATCTCTGTGACCGGGACACAGATGGGGCCCATCTGACAGCTGAAAGGTGCATGTGCGCAGGCTGTGACAGAAATGGTATTAGGGGTGCGGGAGACTGTTTGGGACTCAGGATCCGGTTCTTTGCCTTATAGGTATAGATGAGTTGTGTGTACCCTGAAATCACCTTTGATCAGCAGAAATTTACCTTTAGTCAGTGATAATCTGTTGTTGCTGTTGTTGATGTCATCCTCATTATACCTGCAGAGCTAAGAAACAGGATTTCAGCTGTTTTGTCTTAGTTACTTTTTGAGAAAGCTAGGTAACTAGTTTTTTTAATCGTCAGAAGCACACAAAGGTACTTTCTGGGTTGAAAGGGATTTTTCTGGAGGAACTCCGCTCAGGCAACACTCGAATGAGGCTCCTTTCAGGCCCCCAAGATCTTTTCCCACTGAAGTGGTCCCTATTTGTTTACTTGCAATTTCTTGCTTTCAAACTGCTAGGTTGTCAGGAGCTGGGACAGAGATGGGCACTTATTCTGTTCTGCAGTACTCGGGTCTTGAACTGCTCACTTGCCAGCCTTCCAGCTAACAAGGCAAGCTTCTTAGCCACTGAGGCACCGCAGTTCCAGTAACTCTAATCATTCTCATCTAGACCATTGAGCAAATGAGAACTTGTTAAATCTGTACTTATGTTAAATCTCCTTGATTCAGTGGGTCTACTTATATTGGGTTCAACATTTGAATTTACCCAGCATGTTTCATTCTGTCGCACATGATGGTGCATTGTCCACATTATATTCCTTTTCCTCATTTCATTATGCCAAACATTTATAATTATGAAATTAGTTTTAAAAGTAAAAAAATTATTTGCATTCTGCAGTAGTAGCTGAGCTATCATCCATTAAATTTCAATTATAATGTGACAGTTTATATCTGAACTTCTGGGGAAATTAATTAATTGTGAGTAACTAGTTAATTTGTTTTAGTTACTTAAAAACTTCCTGTATAGCACATAAATGGGTATAGAATATGTGTCATACTTGCCAATTGCCAAGCAAGAAATAATAATAATCAGTTTCAGCCCCTAACGCTACAAGGTCATCTTAGTCTTATATTGGACTTCATGACAAGCTGTAATAGAAGTTGGAAATGTCAAGTTGAATCCCAGAGGCATTCAGTAGTCTGTTAATTGCATTGTTAAGAATGTATAATGCTCTACCTTTTTAAACCTGAAGTAGCTCATCATGGCATGGGAAATTAATTACAGTAGAATAGTGATTTATCCTTTGAATGATAGTAGCAGTACAGTAAGAATTTGGAACTTGCTGATCCTTTAAAAATTGTCTCTATAGATCTTTGCAAAACTCATATTCCTGTTTAATTAAGAGGTGATAAGAAGTAGTGTATTTTGGTTTCTAGACTGCTTGGATTGTGTGAGTTTTAATGTGAAGTTTTCATATTCTGAAAAGTTTTAGGGGGAATATATTTACTGTACTTACATATCAGTATTTAAAAAAATGAGGTTAACATGTAGTTTGCTAAGGCAGAAGAGATTTTAAATGCATGAAGAAGGAGGACTTTGATGTAAAAAGCAAGAAGCACTGATATAAAAATTTGTGGTTGTTCATTTGTATCCTGTCCTCCTTGCCATAAGAATATGGAGAAAAGAAATGAGCAGAGCAAGGCCATCATGGAATTGAGAATGGCAGCATACCTGTGAAATTCTGATCTGTTCAGAATAAACTCTTTGCTGAGCATTTAGCAAAGCAAGATTGCCATCTTTCACATTAGCAGTAATAACTTTTGAGGTTTCTATTTCCATCTAACTGAATCTAAGGTGCTGGTAAAACCTCTGTCTGAAACCTTAGTGAGCCGCTTTTGTTGTTCAGTCACATAGTTGAGTCCAACCCTTTGCACCCCTATCCTCCACCATCCTCCGCAGCCCACTCAGTTCTACGCCCATTGTGTTGTGTCAACAATGCCATCTAGAACATAAGAACATAAGAACATAAGAACAGCCTTGCTGGAACAGGCCACAGCCCATCCAGTCCAGCATTCTGTCTCACACAGTGGCTCACCATTTCCTTCAGGGTATTCCCAAGCAGATGCCTGCTTAGGATTCCCTGGAAATGATATTGAGAGATATCCTGCCTATCTCTCCAACCCGGAGGTTGTCCTTAAGTATCCATAATTATAGCCATTGATACTCTTGTCCTCCATGAACTTGTCTAATCCTTTCTTAAAGCTGTCAAGACTGACAGCTGTCACCACTTCTTCTGGCAGGGAGTTCCATAGACCAGTAATCCTCTGGGTGAAAAAGTACTTTCTCTTATTTGTTTGAGAACTAGTACCCAAAAGTTTCATGGAGTGTCCCCTAGTTCTAGTGTTATGCGATAGGGAAAACAGTTTTTCCTTATCTACTTTGTCCACACCGTGCATGATTTTATAAACTTCAATCAGGTCACCTCTTAGACGTCGTCGTTCAAGAGTGAAGAGGCCCAACCGTTGCAGCCTCAGATAGTAAGGAAGGTGTTCCAGTCCCCTAATCATTCTGGTTGCCCTCCTCTGCACTTTTTCCAGCTCCATAATATCCTTCTGGAGGTATGGCGACCAGAACTGTACACAGTATTCCAGGTGGGGCCTCACCATAGATTTATAAAGAGGCAAAATGACACTTGCTGACTTATTTTCTATACCCTTCCTAATGATCCCTAGCATTGAGTTTGCTTTTTTCACTGCTGAGGCACACTGGGTTGACACCTTCATTGAGTTGTCCACCAGGACACCAAGGTCCCTTTCCTGGTTTGTCGCAAAGAGTTCAGACCCCATCAGTTTATAAATGTAATTGGGGTTCTTTGCCCCAACATGCATCACTCTGCACTTACTAATGTTGAAACTCATTTGCCACTGTTTCGCCCACTCCCCCAGTGTCGAGAGATCCCTCTGGAGCTCCTCACAATCTCTCACAGTTTTCACTACCCTGTATAATTTAGTGTCGTCAGCAAATATGGCTACCTTGCTTTTTACTCCTACCTCTAGATCATTTATGAAGAGGTTGAAAAGCAGGGGTCCCAGTACTGAACCTTGGGGGACCCCACTCTTTACTTCCCTCCACTTGGAGAAGTGTCCATTTAGTGCTACCCTCTGTTTCCTGTCCCTTAGCCAGTTGCTGATCCAGGACAAGACCTGTCCCTTTATTCCATGACTGGTAAGTTTATTCAAGAGCCTTTGGTGTGGGACCTTGTCAAAAGCCTTCTGAAAGTCCAGATAAACAATGTCAACTGGATCCCCCTTATCCACATGCTTGTTGACACTCTCAAAAAATTCCAACAGATTAGTGAGGCATGATTTGCCCTTGCAAAAGCCATGTTGGCTCTCCTTTAGCAGCGCCTTCTCTTCTATGTGCCTATTAATTCGATCTTTTAGGATGGTTTCCATCACTTTACCTGGGACACATGTCAAACTGACAGGTCGGTAATTCCCTGGATCACCCCTGGATCCTTTTTTGAAAATTGGTGTTACATTCGCTACCTTCCAGTCATCAGGCACAAAGCCTGATTTGAGGGAAAGATTATATATTTTGGCTAGGAGATCAGCAATTTCATCTTTAAGTTCCCTGAGAACTCGTGGATGGATGCCATCTGGTCCTGGTGATTTGTTAGTGTTTAGTTTAACAAGACATGCAAGGACCTCCTCCCTGATTATTTCTATCTGGCTTAATTCTTCGGTTTCCCTCCCTACGAAGATAGGCTCTGTTTTGGGCATGTGGCCTCTGTCTTCTTCAGTGAATACTGAAGCAAAGAATTCATTGAGTCTCTCTGCAATCTCTGTTTCCTCTTTAATAACCCCTTGCCTTCCATTGTCATCTAATGGTCCAATGGCCTTTCTAGTTGGGTTCTTACTTCTAATGTACTTAAAGAAGTCTTTGTTATTTCTCTGAGTATTTTTAGCTATACGCTCCTCAAAGTCTTGCTTTGCTTTCCTGATTGTTGCCTTGCATTTGTTCTGCCAGAATTTATGTTTTTGCCTGCTGTCCTCATTCGGACAAGCCTTCCATCTTCTAAATGAGCTTCTCTTGCTCTAACCATCTCATCCTCTCCCATCCTCTTCTCCTTTTGCCTTCGATCTTTCCCAGCATCAAGGCCTTCTCGAGTGAGTCCTCTCTTCTCATTTGGTGGCCAAAGTACTTTAGCTTCATCTTCATTATTTGTCCTTCCAAGGAGCAGCCAAGTTTGATTTCCTTCAAGATTGACTTATGTAATCTCTTTGTCATCCACATATGGTAATGGACTACTAGTGGTCTTATTCTGCATAAACATTGATCAGGATCTTCTCAAGTGGGGTGCACTGGGGCAGGTGCCCCAGGCCTCACAGGCAAAGAAGGCTGGACAACTTTAGGAGTGATATTATTAAAGACATTGATATACTGTTGTCAACAGTTTTCTTTCAGAATCTCCCTACCTTGATTTCTACAGACCTAATTGATTTTCTTTTCTTTTTCTTTCTTCTTTCTTCTTTTTTTTTTTTGGGGGGGGGGGGATGAAAACAAACTGTGGAATTGTGTATTTTGTCCTAACAGCATGAGCAAAATGATTGCAATCCAACTATAGGCAACCAACTATTTCTTGGTTTTCTGCTGCTTCTGCTGCTTTTTTCTCACAACTGTTTTTCTCACAACTTCTTTTTTGATCCAAACTGATGGGGGAAAGGGTATTGACACAAGGTGCCAAAAAAAGGAAACTAGCAGTGGGCCTCAGTTTCTTGTTTTCCTTGTTTTCTTTTGCTATTCCATCTTTTTCTTCCTACAAAACCTCAAGACCTTCATCCAAAAATCACTAGAAGGAGGAGTCTCCAAGCTTCTCAGTGCCCTAAAAGAACATTGGCACTGCTGGTCTGGGTCCATATAAGGCAAGTTTGCACATTCACATGAGTGCAAATTGTAAAATCAGTTTTCACCTTTCTCCCATTCGCTCACCCTTTCTCAGTTTGTCTGCCATTTTGCTGTGTAATAAGACTTTATGCTTTGGAAAATTCATCAAAACCCTGAATGCAGGAGAAGCAGTAGTTCAATACTTCCAGGCAACTTCATGCATTTTGGCCTGTTATTAATATAAGAGGGAAATTACTAAAACCCGAAAGACTTGTATTTGTAGGTTATAATTCCTGCAATCCCAGCTGACTTTGGGAAAAGCTTGCAGTACACAAAGTTTAAAGCAGAACAGCTAAAATGGGGAAAGGATATAGAATAAGTGAAGCTATCCAGTTTCAGGCATTGTGTTGCCATTTGTAAGAGACTCTTAAGAACAGTGTAAATGACTTGCTTCCTTGTTAACTGTGTCATAAGTGGAAGAGAAATTATGTTTCATTTCAAATTGACAGGAGGTACTCAATTATAATTTCAATAACGTTTAATTAAACTAAGATTTACTTTCCATAGTATTAAAAGCCTGAAACCCACAGTGTGAAATGGTGCGGAAAACATTAGAATGGCATATTTCTGCTTGTATATTGCTTATCTGGTGAACACAGGGCAAATGTTACAGAGAATAGTCCTAAGAAAGTAATTCTAATAAGATTTTAAATGGCTACAGTTTTGTTCTTGTCCTGATTTAAAGCTTCAGCATAGTTATTCAGCGAAGTTAATAGAGAACTTGATCTGAATTTTGTCAGGATTCCTCCCACTTCCCCCCACTTTCTTTCTCTTGGGAGTTGAAAGAGAAGGTAAGATCTTTGAAAGTGAACTTGGGATGTGATCTGTTTGATAATGTTTGTAGGGTGGTGCAGCATGTGTGTAGCCAAGGATTAAGGCTGATTTTTTTTAAAATGGAAGCCCTCTTCAATTCCCCTTTTCATTTCTCTTAGTTCAATTATTGAACAACTAAATGCTCAGGCACAGCTTTAGAGAAGGAAAAATATTTACTTGCAAGGCTTGTGTTCAAATAAGGTTGCCAGGTAGATAGCAAAAATATTATACAGTACAGCAGTTCACTTCATCTTAGTTGCAAAAAAAAAAAAAAACAGGAAGAAAATCTCTCAAGCAAATGATGGTTGTAGGAGGGTACTGAGTTGCTAACTTTCTGAGACTAATATATTTGAAACTGAACTACTCAGAACAGACAGACAGACTAAACTACTACACTACCCACACACAGAGTTCATCATATATGCAGAGCAGAAAGCAGTTACTTTTGAAGGGAAGAAGCATTTAGCCTGCTGATTGGCTGTTTAGATTTTTAAAAAACCAGACAGTGACTATGTTTATTAAATACTGGTCCTTCTCATCTCCATGTTATTATGCAAAACCAAGCACAAAGAATGATGGGATAGCCTGCTGTAAGCTCAGCATGATTACACGGGTGAAATAGATCACAAACTGAACTGCCTATATAGCGTTCCAATGCAATCTAGTCCCCAGAGATCACATGTCATACAGGGGAGCGCATTCCAACCTGACCCAATCCATGATATAGATCTGGTTAGCTAATCTAAAGAGCCTAACACAAATCAAAGCAAGAGTGCAGTATTGTCACCTTTTTAATCTTGGGTCAGAACTTTATGTTGTATCTGCACGGTTTGAATCTTGAGAAAAATTTGAAGTGAATCCTTCCCTTAAAGCAGGGGTGGCCAACATTTTTCCACCATGGGCCTGACCACATCCCCGGACAGCTGAGTGGGCCAGACCATGCCCCCCGGAAGCAGAAGCAGGCGCATTTATGACTGTCGTAAATGTGCCCACCTCCGCGTTTACGACAGCCGCTAGTGCATATGTACTATATGTACCATGTGTTTTACAGCTGATGTAAATGTGCTCACATCCACTTCTGGGTGCGACGGAGGCGGTGACAGGCCAGATAGAATGGTTTTGCAAGCCCATGGGCCATAGGTTGGGAACCTCTGCCTTAAAGTAATGAAACATAAAATTCACATTGACAAAATACCCTTTTTCAAAAGGATAAAACAAAACAAAAAAGAATGAAAGGAAAACAATACAATATAAGGAAGAAAAACTCTCAGGCTTTTATTCTGGGAATAGAGAGGGAATTATCCTTATCTTCTCTTGGTTAAAGCACATATCCTCAACCTATGGCCCATGGGCCGGATCCAACCCATGACACCAAACCATCTGGCCCATGCTCTCGCTCCAGCTGCTGCCTTACAGTAACTTACAACATCCGCACTGCTACAGAACGCCATTAAAGACACGCCAAGCCAAGCGGAGGGGACAAGGAGGTGGTGGCAGCAGAAGTGTCAGACACATGTGGCCGTCTTTCCCAGGGGTGGCTCTGGCTGAGCACATCTTTCATGGCAGGCACATGTGGCCACCCACATCTTTCCCGGGGGCAGCTCTGGCTGAGCGCGGGCAAACACCGCAGGGAAACGGTGTTGGGGAAGTGGTGTGTGGCTCAGGGTGGTTGCTGGCAGCAGTGGCAGTGGGGAGAGTGGGTGGGTCAGGGTGGTCCCATCGGTGGTGATGGAGAGTGGGGGGGCTTGGGGTGGTCCTGCCACTGGCGGCAGTGGGGGGAATAGTGGCGATGGCAGAACCACCCCGAGTCCCCACCATTCCCACCACCAAAGGCAGCAGCAGCAGGACCAGCAGACCAGCCCCTCAACATTCTGAGGGGGCATGAACCAGCTCCTGGTTTTAAAAGGTTGAGGATCCCTGGATTAAATTTGATCACATTTCCCCAGCCTTGGCAGGCCTGCACTGGTTACCTGTTGCCTACCATATAAGTTACAAGGTGTTAATGTTATCATATAAGGCCCTATACGGTTTGGAACCTTGCTATCTGTCGGAGCTTCTCTTTCCTCAGAACAACTCCCCGCATCGCCTGTTCATCACAGTTGACACAGCTCCAGGTTCTGCCCCTGTCGATGGCTTGAAAGTCTTTAACTAGAAATTCAGCCTTCTCAGTGGTGGCACCAACACTGCGGAACACTCTACCAGCAGAGATGCACCAGGCCCCATCACTGGCTATCTTTAAAAAGCAATTAAAAGCTCTCTTCTTCAAAGAGACTTTTCAGGGTGTTATCCCTTTAGCAGTAAATTAGTCAGTTGAGTTCCTATGTCCTCCGACTCGCCAGTTACTTTACTTTACTTTACTTTACTAGATTTATATACCACCCTATCCAATGGACTCTGGCCGGAGTACACAAGTTAAAACCAATATAAAACAATTAGAAACCCTTAAAAACATACAGGATCAATACAAACACACACACACACAGCGCTGTGCCATTTACTGTCTAAAACCAAATATAAAGTCTACAAAACCTTAACATTAAAAAATTAATTACAGGAAGGGGGAGTCTCAGATGAGCCAAAAAGGGGAGCTTGTTGACAATCCCGGGCCCCAGACCCATTTTGCCAATCACGGCGTCATTTTAGTTTAGTTTAGTTTAGTTTAATTTGTGATGTATTTATCAATTGTTTGTTTTGATTTGCTGTGTGTTACCTGTTTGTACACCGCCAAAAGTGGGATACCACCCAAATGGGTGGTATAGAAATGCAATAAATAAATTTAAAAATAAATAAAATTAAAGCACTAGGATTGAGTGCAGTATTGTCCCATAGAAACTGAAGTTTGGGAATCCTTTCCTATACCTCCCACTTGACATTCAAGAAAAAGTGTATCGAATTATGGGAAGCTCAGTTTCTAATGAATACTTATTGTTTGAGACTCCTGTTTTAATTCTTTGTGGCTTGTTCATTCAAGGGTGAGTCCAGGTTGGTTCCTCGTTTCTTTTTTCAATCCTGAGTAGTTAATTTGTGGTACTGTATTGCTAAAAGTGTAAAGAGGGACTTCCAGCAGCGCTGTAGGATATACTACTACTTCTTCCATGTTTAGGCCAGACGTGAACTGCCAAAATGAAGGCACCTTTTGGTGAGTTCATTCTGCAGTTTCTTTCACCTGACCTAGCGTGAGAAAGATTAGCCGGCAACACAAGGTGGCCGTTACCAGGGTATGCCCAATTGTGGTTCAAAAATACCACAATCTTTGAGGAAGCTCTTTCTGTGCACCTTGACCAACTGCTATTCTGCAACATTAATACCACTGTGTTCTTTGAGCCCATACAATGCATATTTGAGGAGCATACTTATATGTTGCTTGTGTAATATCAAATGGGTCTCCCCAGTTAAATGACAAGCTATTTAATTAAGTCATTTAATGCCTAAAAACCTGTGTGCAAGAACAATGTTGCATACAAAATAATAATAATAATAATAATAATAATAATAATAATAATAATAATAATAATAATAATAATAATAATAATAATAATAATAATAATAATAATAAATCTATAAGGAAGAGGTGTAACTTACGTGTCCGGCAAGCATGCGCACACCCCTGAAGCCTATCCCATAATGCTCTGTGCACACCTACCATTTGTAACAGTGATCAGACTGCTGAGGGTCCGGGGGCAGAGAGTGGGGCCTGTGCCCCACAAAAGCAAAAAACATAGACTACAAGTCCCAGCATCCTCTGTGCCATGCCTCAGCCAATCTGGCAGGAGGACCCAAATGCAGGGGAGGCAGGACAGCCAGCGTGAATGCACAAACTAACGGTCAGTGCACGCGCCTTCTACAGCTGAGGTCCCTGCCTTACCCTGATGGACCAAAAATGGTCTGAGGGGACAATCTGGCCCTTATCCCCCTCCTCGAATCCCAACATTTTGCAACCCTACCTCGTCGACAACAGATGTTCTCCGGCGCTTCCCCCAACCCTGCTCCCACCGAGGGCTCCAGGCCCCAGTCCGGCCCATTGCCAGTTGCACCCCCAGGGGTGGGGCGGTGACAGTGTTGCTGTGGCGGAGGAGTTACCCACTGACAGAGTGCAGGGCCTGTCTCTGTCAGGCAGGATGACACGCCAGCAACTTCAGGCATATCCAGAGACACTCCAGGGCACTGCCGTGCCTGGACCAATTGACCTGGGTGGCTCCTGCTTTTCCATCCATGTCTGTGGCCCCACCAGTGGTGCTCAAGGCTGGTATTGGCCAGCACCAACACCCTGCCTCCGGCCTCGGTCTGAGGCCAGCCAGGCACCGCCAATGCGCCTGGTCCCAACCGCATCTGGTCAGCAGGGCCACCACCACCGGGATGCTGTCCAGCCCCCGCTACACTGGAGGCACATGCCAAGCCTCCGCCCAAGGCCGGGAGCAGGGCCCAACCCGAACTGCTTGCAAACAGTGAGCCGCGGCGGCAGCAGCAGCCCTGCTGGCAGGACACACTCCAGACCAGATGCACTGGAGGAACCTGGCAGACCTCCAGCCCAGGCCGGAGAAAGGGGGCCTGGCCGGCGATTCCTGCCCCAGCACACCAACGACAAATATTGCTTTGCGAGTTTGGTGATAAATGGCTCGTAGACAAAAGATTTTCAAATTCAGAAAGGAATGAGACAGGGATGCCCACTGTCACCATTCTTGTTCATTCCAGTATTAGAGGTGCTTCTCAACCAAATAAGAAACAATTTTTTTAAAAAGGGCTGAAGATCAGACGGAAAGAATTTAAAGTGAGAGCATATGCCGATGATGTGGTGTTGATACTACATAATCCAGAGAAGTATTTGGAAGAAGCAGTGACAACAGTGGAGGAGTATGGAAGATTTGCTGGATTTAAAATCAACTATAACAAAACTAAGCTTCTTTGTAAAAACATTTCGGAAGCAAAGAAAAAAAGACTGGAGAGGATTTCAGGTTGTCAGGTGATGGATAAACTGAAATATCTGGGTATTCATATTACTGCTAAAAATATTGACTTATTCAAGAATAACTATCTTAAAGTCTGGAAAAATGTTAAGAATGATTTATTTAGCTGGAGTAGATTGAATCTATCTTTGATGGGACGAATAGCTGAAATTAAGATGAATGTGTTGCCCAAAATTTTGTTTCTCTTTCAAACAATACCAGTGATTAGAGAGAGGAAAGTCTTTGATAACTGGCAAAAAGACCTGGCAGGCTTTATATGGGCAGGGTAAAAGTCAAGGATTAAACTGAAGAATGTGCTAGATGCTAAGGAGAGAGGTGGACTTGGATTACCAAATTTAAAACTTTATTTTGAAGTGTGCTGTCTAGACTGGATAAGGTTATGGATCCAACTGGAGGATAAGAAACTCTTGGAGTTAGAAGGTTTTAATATCATTCAAATGGCATGCATAATTACTTAATGATAAGGCTAAGGTACATAAAGACTTTTTGCACCACTATGTAAGAGCATCATTGTTGTTGACATGGAAAAAGTATAAAGTGTTTGTGGGGGATAAAATACCATTATGGGCAGTACCTTGGGAGATTATAAATGTGAGAACCCATAATGATGGGCTTGACTGGTTGACATATAGAGATCTTTTACAGGATAAAGAAGGGAAATGGGAGCTGAAACCACAAGATGAACTGAGTTGGCAGTGTCCATGGATACAGTATTTTCAGATAAAAAATTTATTTGATTCTGAGAAGAAAAAAAGAGGGTTTGAGAAAAAGATAGCGAATTAGATTTCATTCTTTTGGGACCACAGCAGAAATTGATTTCTAGACTGTACAAATTGCTGTTGCAATGGTATACAGAAGAAGAGGTTGTCAAAACATCTATGATTAAATGGGCTATTAACATGAATAAAGAAATACAGATGACCTCTTGGGAACATATGTGGAAAAATATACAGAGAATGTCTACCTTTACTTATCTTAGAGAAAACAGCTATAAGATGTTTTAAAGATGCTATTTAACCCCAAAAAAGCTATCAAAGATGTATAGAGGGACATCCTCTTTGTGCTGGAAATGAAAAGAAAAAGAAGGCTCCCTTTTCCATGTATGGTGGACATGTGAAAAAGTAAAAGTATATTGGAGAGAGATTGCAAATATGATGTCTAAGATTCTGAAATGTAAAGTTGAACTGTACCCTGAGCTTTTTCTTTTACAATTGGGTTTAGAAACATTACTAATTACTGAGCAAAAGCTTATTTGGCATGTGGTTACAGCAGCTCGTCTGCTTTATGCACAATATTGGAAAATGGATATTATACCAGATGTGCATGATTGGCTTTTGAAACTGTGGGGCTTGGCTGAGATGGATAAAATGACAATGAAGCTACAAGATGAAGAAGATGATTCCTTTTTTCAGGTGTGGCAGAAGTTGGTGGACTTTGTAAAAAAGTACTATACGGAGGAGCATCAAAAGAAATGTACTACAGTAATTAAAATCGATTGGCTTTAGAGGATATGAAGGCAGCGGAGTAACCAGTAAACACCACAATGATTAAAATAAGTGCAGGAGAAGTAGTAGTTGGAAGTCATTGGGGGGGGGGAAGGAGATATGAAATGTTTTTGTACTGGGTTAAAATTTGATGTTGATATGTTTTTTATGGGACAATTACTAATAAAGTATTCATTAAAAAAGACAAATATTGCTTTGCTTTAAGACAGGAATTCTCAACCTGCGGCCAATGGCAACATTTCATGTGCCCCCCCCACTGCCTCCACTATACCAGGAAGTGCCATGTGGTGAAGGAAGGGCAAAATGGCCATCCTGCCCCCAAAGCTGTCTGTGGGAGTGTGACCCATTCCCCAGTTTTAAAAGGTTAAGAACTCCTGCTGTAATATGTGTTGGTAATCAACTGCCATTATTTTAGGATGAAGATGTCTAATCTTAATATAATAATCAGGAAGATCATTCACTTGGCACATTTTTGTGCTAATGGTTACATTTGTGCTAACATTGTTACATTTTCATGGAAAAGTATTCCCTCATCCCAGCACAGTGTAAATAAAGTCAATGACAAACAGATGCAACAAGCAACGTGTATATTTATGTTCATGAATGCTATATAGAGTAGGAGACAGAATACATTTCATGTCATTTTTGAGTCTGAATCCACGTATTGTCATTGAGGTGTGAGATAATGCCTAGTCCTTCGTTGCAACAGAATTGGTTTTCTGCAGATCAACCATTCAAAGTTAAATGCTTTTAATCCCATAACTAAGAAAATAAATCACAAGGTTAATCTTATCCATACTACATTCAGAATTAGATTAGGAAGAGCTTAATTTTGGATAATTCATTCCTCAGAATGTAACAAATAAGGTCAATCATCAGACTTGCTCTCAGTTCAGTTGCTACTTTTAAATCGGCTGTGTACACAGAGTTTTAGTGCAAGCATTGTCTTCCCTAAAAGGATTTGATTGCATAGCTTGGTATGCTGTAGTAAATGGCTGTTTACCTTCTGTAAACCAGACCTGGCCACCAGTGGCCCTGAAATTTTTAATCAAATTGTAGCCGTATCCCATGCTTGCTGCAAAGCCACTAATACTACATCCAAAAATCTATTTTAATCTTGGCGTATGTGTGCATGTGTGTGTGTGAGAGAGAGAGCTGCCATACTAAATTAATTGTGTTTAATTGCTGACATTACATCTGTTTCCTGATATAAACTATTTTGTGTCTGTTGCCATGCATATTAAAGGATTTTTTTCATGAATCTTGATAAATTTTATGAATTTTAAAGTAGCCTATGTGAGACATCATCAGAAAAATGAAAAAAATACCTATATGTAATTTGTGCCTTGTAATTTAGTGTTGCTCAGTAGTAATAGATGTAATCAATTTCTGGGAAAGTTTGCATAACTGAACAAATTTATATAGAGAAACTCCTCCTAAAAATGAAACTTTAATAACAAGATTTATCTCAAAATTGATTTGATGCTCCGTGTTAGCTCTCTGGATTTTTCAAAGGATAGTGTATTAAACAGATTATTTTTACCCCTGAATCCATGATTAAGGTTTGCAGTACCATAAGGATGCAGCATGGTTTTTAATATCTAGTTTGCAACAGAGTGAGCCTTGATCCTTTCGCGGCGCATAAGATTTCCTCTACAGCTCTTTATATTTCATGTTTGCTTTTGGTTTACTCCTTATTGTATGTCCTCCCTCACATTCGTTTTATTACCATCATGTATTTGTATACTTTATGGGGTTTCCACCCACTCAAATAGTGTATCTTTTTAAGCAAGTGGTTGGTTTGTGTTTTGCATAAATTGACTTCATGCCATAACAATTTATTGGTTACAGTTTTTGTCGCCATTGGCCTTTGTGAATGAATATAATTTGTCCCAATTTTGTGAGTTATTGGTACTTGGTTGGAACTGAGAATTTGTTTGTATATCATTAATCTTCACTAGTTTATAGTAAATTTTCATAGTAGCGGCTCCAGTACTGGAAGACATGATGAGAAAAGGTTGACTCGCTTGTTTGTACATCTGTTAAATCCTTTAAAGGGCAGGGTTGTACCTCTTACTTTAAGAATTGTTTGATTTCCTAATATCTGGATTTCTTGTATCCATTTGCAAAGACAGATGTGTAGCTTCTTCTCACAGGCATGAATGCATAAATATAAAATGCCCCTGGCTTCTGCCAACACATGAAATCACTAATAGACCTAGAATCTCCATCTCACTGAAGTTTCCAAAGAGATGAAAAGGTAATGTGGTATAGGGTCCTTTTAAAAAAATAACAAAACAATGCAATCTCAGAATCCAGAAAATTTAGAAGTCTCTAAAATCCATAGAAGTTTTCTGTTCCCTTGAAATTTGGTGATGCTTGAAAAATATACGATAGACTTAAAACTAAGAGTGAGAGAAAGAAAGGAGAAGAAAGAAATTTTGTACTCCAATGATTACAGAAAACCAGAAAGATTTATTTTTTGCTTTTCAAATCATGTTACTAATTAAAATCAGTGACCATTTTGCTCCAGTTCATAGTTCCAAGTGGCCCTGGAAGCTAATTTGAATTAGCTTTTTTTTTTAAAAAAAAAAGAGGATACAAAATGTATAGTGTACAGTGTGCTGGGTATGTAGTCATGGATTAGCATGGTGCAGCATAACATACTGTAGTATAGCATAAATAGTATTTTCTCCTTAGTTTGCACATGTATTCAGCTTAAAGCTGTAAATATGTTTTAAATCAATAATTGTGGAGCAAGTTAGAAATATTATCTAATCTTAATTTATCTTTATTTTGGAGAATCGCTGAATTGAGATTGCTGTCTTCAGAACCTGATTTTTTTGTTTCAAGTTATCGCATTTTATTTTTTAAAAAAAGATGTTGCAAATGCTTAGTAGTTTTGTTTTAAAGCCTCTGAACATTAAAGAAAAGAGAGTTGGGCCTTCCAGTAAGCTTGTTAACTATGATTATTATGGGGGGGGGGGGGTTGGGGGGGAGAGAAATGAGTATTCTGGCATGGCTTTTTAAAAATTATTTTTTCATGCTCTCTTAGTAATCTTTCTTTATGTACCAGCCCAGATCAGAATGAAGAGATGGTGATTAGTCGCCCTGTCACATCTTGGATCTTGACACTAGGGAGACAGCATAACGTCAGAGGCCCTGTCAGATCCACAAACTGCAATTCAGCAAAACCACTTCTGTCTTCTGTAGGGAATTATTTCCACCATAACGTGACTCTTCCTTCTCTGAGAAGTGGAGTCTTCTCTTCATGCTAATCTCTGTGCTTTTTGTGACTTAAAATCGCTCTTGTTGGAGAGGGCTCAATATCTGCAATGTAACTTTAAGGCAGGGGTGCCTAAACTATGGTCTGTGGGCTAGCTCCGGCCCCTAACCAATTCATCCGGCCTACGCTGCCCTCGTCACTCCCAGAAGTGGAAGTAAAATGCACCCGTACAGGCGTGTTTTACTTCCATTTCTGGGAGCAATGAGGGCGGTGTGGGCCAGGTGAATTGGTGTTAGGGGCCGGATCTGGCCTGCAGGCCATAGTTTGGGTACCACTGCTTTAAGCAGAGAAAACGGCATCTTAAAATCTATCTCATTCTGGTGAAAAACAGATTGCAAGACGTGTTTTACTTCAGCTTCCAGTGGAAGGAACCACACAACCAGCCTGCTGAACCACATGATTGGCCCATGGCCCAAAAAGTTTGGGCACCTCTGCTCTAAGGATACGACAAGCTTCCTAATTGTTTGGCTTCTGTGTACCGCATGACTTTTAGTGCTTGCTTCCTATCAACACCCTTGCCCCTTTTCTTGCAGAGATGTTTGCTTTGTTCTGTCAATAAACACTTTATCTTGTTGGACCAAAGCATAGATAGGCAACCTTTAAATGTCCTTATCTCCATTTCATCTTGGGCAACCACCTTGCACCATTTGTAGATACAGATTGCCTGTTTCCTCAAGGTTTCTGTAGCAGTTTTTTCTTTCTTTCCATGTGTCTTCATCAGTAGGGAGTGGCAACAACACTCTTGCTATCTTGCCAATGAACACTCCTTTTTATGAGCTTCTGCTGACATGCTTGTTAGGGACAGTGGCTACACCTTGGAGGAAGTGTTGTTTGCTCATTAATATTTAAGCTTCATCCACTTTTATTATACTTTGTCGAAGATTAGGAGTAAATTCATTTCTAAAATGAAATGTCCTGAAAGTCCTAAACAAAATTTCAGACAGATTAAAAGCTTTGTCGCTGTTAAACTGACTCATATTTCCCCATCTTCTCCATTCCCTCTTGTTATGTATTTGAACGGTTTGTCTCTCTATGATTGTAAGCAAGAATGACTTCCAGGGCCATAGCCAGGATTCTAGAATATTTTTTTTTTGGGGGGGGGGGGTGTTTAAGGAGAAGCAACAATGACACACACACATACACATATAACATTGGCATCCCAGGGTTGGGGTGGAGGACAGGCTGTTAGCTCAGGAGGATTTTCAAGGGGCTGCCCCCCCCCCCCCCCGCTACGGCCCTGATGACGTCTATGACATACAAAGAGTCCTAGTTCTAGGTATTTGTACTAGACTGACTTCTTTTGTGTCCCAGATCAAATTTTGAAGTGCCATAATGAAGCCACTTTCTTGGCTTTATCGTTGGCCAAAATTAAGTCCTCGTCGGTACATGTTTGCTTGAGCATGTTGGTTTTACATTTAGGGTGGTATAGCCAGCTATACAAAGAACATGTTACAAAATAGTGCAACCTCTTGTGCAATATTTACTGTGCACGCAGATATCTTTAGTGGAATAATGGCACTAGTGTTTTTAAATATTTTCTTTCTGTAAGTGCTTGTATAAACAAGGCAATCCTCTCACTATATAACTGATCTGATCCTGGCTTTCTTCCCCTATCTAGAATTACCTCAGAAACTTCTTCAGTGCAATGCTCAACTCGCCATCGTCTCCACTGCATGTAAATAAAGAAGACATGATTCTTTCAAAACACGCTATTTGCGAATTCTCATCCTTCTTCAAGAAAGGTGTATTTGACTACAGTAGCCATGGCACTGGCTAGTGGTTGGAGAAAGTGTGGAACACTCATAGCTTTGTCTTCCTTGGAACTCCATGTTTTCAGCAAATGAATAATTTAATAAATAAACGCATGGGATTATTTTCAGTTTTCAAAAGAAATCCACCAGAAAGAAGAGGTGTTCAAACCAGCCTTTTAATAGTTCTTCCCTCTAGAAACTGATTTGTTTTCCACCACAAAATATGGAACCATTTTGATATTGTATAATGGACTGAAATTCAATTTTTTTTTGCTGTCACCAAAAGAAGTTCTTCCAATATTTTCTGTTAGCAGTTGTTACTATTTCCAAATATTTTGATTTTGTACTAGGCAGACAGACACACTTACTCTTAAAGACATTTCCTGTTTGTTTGTTTGTTTTTGTTTCCAGCTTTTTAAAATACTGGATTCATGTACTGAAGATATCTATGCACCTCAAAAGCTGTGCTTCCTTTTTTCAATCCTAACAGTTTTCATCTTTTGCATATTATCTTACATGTGAATGTTTACAAAATACTGCACAGTTTGTAAAGTCCCTTAGGTCTTCCAGACCTGGTTACATTAATTAAAAGTGAACAATTAGCTTTTCATCTGAAAGAAAGAGAAGCAATATTTACTTGGAAAAAATGAGGTCAGCTTATTTTCACATGTTCTAATTGTAACTGTATATAATGTACCATATAGTGCTCATGGCTATGTATTGAAGAGTGCAGCATGGATTTTTCTTCATAAAGTTGTAACACTATTGTTAATTCATCTTTAGTTACAAAAATAAGAATTAAAATATAAATGTGCTTTAAAATGTACTCAGGATTTATGTAGAATTGCACATGTAGAGATGCAGCAATACACATTTTGTAGAAGTGCAAACTGAAAAAATGTGACTAGCAATGGAGGCATGTATATTCTGTATATGATAAAGTTTTTAACAAAGCAAACCTACTGACTGTAGCTAACATCAAGGTACCTAATCATTTTTGAACTTTCTTTTTATAGAGTGCAAAAAGGATTTTCAAGTTCATTAAAAACAAGCCTTCAGGATTTTTTTTTCATATTAGGCGATAAGTCTGTAGGGCTTTATCTTTTGGGATAAATTAATCTTAACTTTATTATTGTAGAGTAAAAGGAGTTTTCCTCCTCACGTAGGATCTTCATAGTCTTCTATTCCAGAGATATATTAATACTAGTAACTGGAATTTCATTCAAAGGGTTTTTGGGGAAAGCTATCTCATCAATATTAAGTTGTATAGGCCAATTGTCAGGGCAACTCAATTTTGTTAGGATGGAGGAGAGGGGGCATACAAAGATACTCTAGATCAGCATTTCCCAAACTATGTTCCGCGGAACACTGGTGGACGTCAATTCCCAGAAGCCTAAGTCAGTACTGTCAATGCTTTGGAGAATTGACTTAAGCTTCTGGGGATTGAAGTCCAAAAAACAAAGGTTGGGAAATGCTACTCTAGATAAATTTGTAGATAAACCTATTTTAATCCATAAGTGTTAAAAGTGTGTGTTAGAGAACTTGTTCACTCCTGTGGAAACACATCATCTCTGCAAGACAAAGAAATCCATGCAGGTCAATGAAGAGAAAAACTATCTTTGTTAGGAACAACCAAGAGATCACAAAAGTATCCAAAATTCTGAGTTCTGAAGAAATGTTAACCAGCCTAGCAATAATAATTGTGTGCCATGAAGTCAATTCTTACTTACAGTGATTCTTTACAGGAGTTTCTAGATTGTGAATATACAGAAGTGGTTGTCTCTTCCCCTCTTCTGGGGGCACCTTGGAACTATGCAGCTTGCTAAAGGCTACATAGGCTGACTTTTCTTCTGGGAAGCACATGTAGAATCGAACTCTCAACTTTTGGATCCAACAGCCAGGCACCTTAACCACTGAGTTATCCAGACAGCTGATAAAGAAATAGATAAGTCCTAAATTAGGCAAGCTGTTACAGCTGTGATGTCTGCAATGTAAACTAAGGATTAGATCGTGTATTAAGAGGAATGAGTTATTTTCTCCTCTTACAACATCTTCCCTCCAGCATATGCATCTTTGAAAATTAGTTCCTTAGAAATCATATGTTCAGTAGAATCCCATGCTTATCTTTTTGGCAGTCAGCTATAAATCCAAAGCAAGCTAATTTCAAATTGAAGCATGTTCAGTTTGAAGCACTTATTTCCCTTTTAAGAAAACTGCTTCCAGTGACATGTTAATGGAATAGTTTGGCCCTCAGTCTCAAGGTGAAGTATGCAGATTGATTTTGTGTTTGTGCCTGGGGGGGTGGGGGGGAATACTCATTTTAGGTTTTTTGTTTTTTTTTAGAAACCTATGTGCCATTTTAAGTGCCAGAGTCCAGGGGAAAAGTTATCAAGAAATCTGTGAATCAGTGGCAGGCTTGTAGGTCTTGAAAGCTGTCGTGGGTTCGAGAGGCTGGTTGTGATTTTCAGGCTGCTACGTTTTCCATTTTTCCATACACTTCCTCAACAGCCTTTTGTCACCTCTCCACCTGAACCCAGGGTAGCCTAGATCTCCCAACTGTTGGTTACAGGGAGCATGCGGCCATTAATTAGGTTTGGTAGCATCTTTAAGCCGAGAGCGATGGTACTTGGATATGCCTGGTATAGCAATATCAATCCAGCAGACATTAAAACTCAAGCAGAGCTTTATTTTATAGCAGCATTTCATTCAAGTAAAGCATTGCAAAGTACCTGTATAAAGATATCAGACAAGAAAAGAACACACAGCATGCCTGGGTGGGCGCATCCAGGGATTGGGTGTTTGATTTCCCCCAGGAAATAAGGGTTCAACTAACAAAGCATTTCTGCCTCAAGAAAGAGAACCAAATTGGTTCTGAAAAGCTGTGGTTTATATAGAGAAGATGAGCATCTTCTCCCACCTTAAGAATTCTTATCTGATAGGAAGGACCTTTTTTGGAGATGAACCTGGAAGCTTGGAGTGCTCTTCTCTCTCCCAAAGGAATTGGAGCTAAGTGCAGAGATAGAACTAGAGAGCTGTGTGCAAAGATAGGACAGTGAATTTCTAACTGCTAGCAAGAAATGACCTTGAGCTGATAAGTCCTAGCACGGGCCTAGCTTAGCAGTTGCTTTTTAAAAAATGATCTGACAACACAAGATCATGACAAAAGCCACTTCATTCTTAGACTGGGATCTCCAGCCTTCCCAATTATCCATTTTGTTGGCTGGGGCTGCTGGAAGTTGGAATCAAGCAAACATCTGGAAGGTAAACTTTATCCAGCCCCATTATAAATGTTCTTAATTGTTTCCTGCTCAAAATAAGCTGGCACCTTTTGACTTTGAAAATAATATTCAGCTGTTTATCAGCATTGCTATTTATTTAACGTGATGGGCGTAATTAGAAAGTGTATGTTTTGCCAAGATGAAATCTGCCCTTATTGTGGTTTGGCTGAACAAGAGTAAAAAAACATGTTTTCCACATACTGTAGGCCCCAGTAAACACCATGCACTGGGTTGTATATGGTGGTTCTTCTCAACGGCCTGCAATAGAGACTGATAATAACCCATCATGACATCTTCTAGATGAAGTTTTTTGCAAATGAAAATAGAAACATCATTATTTCAACCCAAATCTGGACCTTTTACTGTACTCTTTGCAGTGTAGGACAATGATGAGAAAATAGAGGGGAAAATACTTTTTGGAAATCCAGCTTACAAATTTTGTTGCAGTTGTGGTCCTTACCAGGCAGGGTAGAACAATAGAAGGCAGGGGAAACATGTAGATTTCACTCTCTGTGCATCATCAGGGATGTCATCTGGACACATCTAATAGTGACCCTCAAGAACTAGTTTAAGTAATCACAAAAAACCCAAAACAAGGCAAGATAATATAAGTAGAAATACTTTAAAAATATATGACATACCCTTACCAAAAGATGAAGTCTGCCCTCACTAACGTTGAATAGAATAAATATCTAAATGAATAGTGAGAAACAGCATAAATGAGACAAAATACCCTTCTAGTCTTTTGCTAAGACAACACAGTTTGTCTGAACACTAGCTCCTCCAGACAACTCCACTAGCCTAACAAAGAGACTCCTCCACTAAAAATCTCTGCTACGAGTTTCTTGCTATTGTTCTCCACCCATATCCTATTAGTCACATTCTAATTTCACCTTATGGACTGCAGTTACTCAAGTGGTTAAGATGCTGAACTCGACAACTGGAAGGTCGGAGTTCGATTCCCGAGAACTGAACAACGGAGTGAGCTCCCATCTCTGTCCTAGCTCCTGGCAACCTAGCAGTTCGAAAGCAAGAAATCGCAAGTAGATAAATAGGCATCACTTTGGTGGGAAGGTAAACAGCGTTCATTGCACTCTGGTGTTGAGGAATGTCTGCCACGTGTCCACAGAAACATCTGCAGATGCAACAGCACTGGTTCTTTGGCTGTAAACAGAGATGAGTACTGAACCCTAGAGTTAGATATGACTGGTTTTCAAGCAAGGGAGACCTTACTTTACCTTAATTTCTCCTTTTGGGGGGGCTACTACAGCATCAAGTTCCTTAAAGGTCCCCTTCACACAATTTTGCTTCTGCACATAAATCCATACGCAGATGTCTTGGTGGTGTTATTATGCCCATTGTTCCAAGTTTAAACCAAAACATGGGATCTTTCATAGACATCTTTCTAGTTAAATATCATTACAACCCTTTTTAAAATCCTTAGGAAACATGATTTTAGTGTGGGTGACACACAAATATACAAAAGCCCTTTTTGACTTCCAATTAGTATCATGCACTACAAGAAGATTTCAAGAGGACTTCTGCCATTTCCTACTAAAGCTTCATGTTGCCGTCATCTCAAAACACCAGAGTCTGAAGAATGGCAAGTTTCACAGAGTAATCTTTTGCTTGCATGATACAACTATACATATAGTAATTGGAAACTCATGAACATACTATATGGTCCTTAGCCAAATGGGCGTCTTCCATGTCTAAGCCAGATGTGAAATTGCCAAATTGGAGGCACATTTAGGTAAGTTCATTCAGCAGTTTCTTTCACCTGACCTAGTGCGAGAAAGATTAGCTGGCAACACAAGGTTGCCGTTACCAGGGTACTCCTGATTGTGGTTCAAAAATACCACAAACTTCAAGGAGGCTCTTTCTGTGTACCTCACCAAATGAGCTGAAAAGGCTATTGCAGGAATTGGGAATCTGAGACCCTCTTGATGTCAGACTACAATTTCTACCCTTGACCACTGACCAGGCTGTAAAGGGCCTTTGAGAATCCAGCACATCTCAAAGTCACAGGGCTCCACACTCCTGGTGTATTGAGTGAAGCCATATTTTTATATGAGATGAAACCATTGTTTAATGTGTGTATTTTAATGCCAGTCCTCATCAACAGGAGTCCTCCAGGATTTTAATACAAATGTCCCTTTCCCAAACATTTCCTGAACATTTTTTTCACCTGAAGATGGCAGGTATTGAATCACTTTATATACAGGTGAAACTCGGAAAATTAGAATATCGTGCAAATGGTCATTTATTTCACTTAAAAGGTGAAACAAATATATGAGATAGACTCACTACATGCAAAGCGAGAGATGTCATGCCTTAATTCATTATAATTGTGATGATCATGGCATACAGCGTACATGAGATTATGTGATGATTATGGGGTACATGAGATTGGGGGGGGGATAGGGTTTTCATAAACTATAAGCCATAAGCATCAATCTATGCCCACTGCGCCAATGAAGCTGTCTAACTATCTCATCCTCTGCCACCCCCTTCTCCTTTTGCCTCCTATCTTTCCCAATATCAGCACCCCCAGTGAGTCCTATCTTCTTATTTTGCAATACTCATTCAGTATACAGTATGTCCTTTTAAAGAACAAACCCAGTTGATTTCCTTCAGGATTGACTGATTTCACCTCCCAGCAATCCAGGGGACTCTGAAAAGTCTTCTCCATCCTCATATTTCAAAGGTGGCTATTCTTCTGGGCTCAGCCTTCCTTATGGTCAAGCTCACAGCCATAAATTACTTTAACTATGCATCTACTGTTTTAGTAAGTTTCAAATGTATTCAGCAAACTCATTTTTGAACTTTGCGGAGGATCTGGTGATAAAATAGTGTATCTGTTGGAAAGGCTGGATTTGTGGGAGTTTTAAATCATACTAATATATAAGCTTTTGCAGTGTAATTAACCCTTATTTTAACAAAGCAGAAGCAAAGCGGTGTGTTTGTAGTGCTTTATTTCAGATGATTAAAAACTGTCTGGGAAATTCTGCTACTTCATCTTTTCATTTCCCTTCATAATGTTGTTCTCTTTGTAAACACTGCAGGTTTTTTTTATTATCTTTGTAAATGTCAGCGTTCGACATTGCAGCAAGTGATTTTAACATATAGACTTGGCAGTACAGTATTTTACAGACTTTTCTCTGCTTTGCAGAACTTTTTGAAGCACATTTTGGCATTCCAGTTACACTGAAGCACCTGAATTGCTAAATTCTTCCACCTTCACTCTTTAATGCTTGTTTTGTTTAATGCGTGAAGCAATATCCACACAACCTTTTGATCTTAATGAGCAATAGGCAAATGCTTTAATTTTGATTTCATGTTACAGTTAACATTGCTAAATGTCTCTCTCCCCTGTGTATGATTGTAGTTGACAAAGTGGATGAACATTGACTCTTCCCATCTGATTAACATTCCTCTGAAATCCTCACAATTCCCCATCCAACATTTCTCATCAAAGTGTAAGATTATCCTGATAATTTGAGTCCTCATTTGTATATTTCATTTATGGATGCTATGTCTAAATTACATTTGTCGTTTTCATGATGGGATGAATCCTTGAGCGGCAGGTGAACGGCAGGGCAGTTGAGGATGGAGAAATGCCCCCCTAGAACCTTACTGAGTATTGTGCAAGGATAAGAGAAAAATATTGTGTAGTCATAAATAGTTTACAGAGGTAAATAAGTATGATTGAGTGAGTGAGACAGAGTGAGATGATCAAAGAAAGGATTAGGTAGGTTTGCATATAGGTTGAAAAGTTAGAATTTGGATTAGGTTACATAAGATGCTGTATGAAAGACGTTTTATCTTGTTTTCATTGCCACTGCCACCCTTTGTATTTTTTTATCTTATACAGCAACAATAAAAATACCTTATATGTATTAAACAGTCTAATGTGCACATCTGGCCGGGCATCCTGTTATGGTAATGGAGTAGACCGTACAGCCAGCGACTCAATGCCGAATGTTGGGCAGCAGTAAATAATTGAACTCCCTAAAGGGGCCAATGGCTACAGGCAGATGAACCCCTTTCAGTGGGGGTATGGGCCCCCTCAGTGGAAGAAATGCCACTGGAAACCATCCTATTGGGCCCAATGCTGAAATGAGCAGAGGAGGAACCACTTCACTATTCTGATGCCCAGCAGCCATGGGGGCGGAAGAGGCCATGCCAGTTAGACTGGCTGGGAAGGCATACCTACACCAAAATAATATCTTCAAGGCTTCTGTGTTAGTTTTTGAGTGAGTGTTGTAGCAGTCTGAGTTGCAATAGGTCCAAGAAAGAACACTATAAACCAGATTTCGTTTAAATCAAACTGGTATATTAACAACATTTACAGACAAAGTAAATCAGCATTACATCCAGCACTGTTCAGCTCTGCTCTGCTCTTGCAAAACAAGCTCTGCAAGCAACTTCTATTTCTACAGCCAGCAAAACACATAAGGTTACAATGTATCTTATTAACTGTCAATCACAGCAGGGCTGAACCATGATGATTGCTTGCACCTGTTCCTTGTTAACTGAACTCAGCCTATCCTTGACATTATCTCTGCACTTTGCCTCACTATATGCATATTATTAACACTCCTCCTAGGCAATGTGAGAGATATTTAACCCATCTCAGATTTTTTTTAAAAAACAAATCAGTACAAAGATTTTTGGTAAACACATCTGCAGTGTTACATTCTGATGAACATTTTTTCCAGTTTTAGAAACCCATCAGCAACTGTCTTTGCGTCAGCAAAATCAAAACTGGTACTTGTTGCATATAATGGAGCATGTAAATATGCTGTTGTAAAATCAAAATGGTCCACTTTTTTTCTTTCATCCCCTGCTTTGCATAAAGCAATTTTCAGTTATTTAGATTTTACAGAGGGTGAGAACACTTGGTCATAGTCAGACCATTGTACTTGGCTAAAACCACTGGCTACCAGCCTGGCTTTATATTGCATTTCACCATTCATAAGCCGTTTTAGCTTGTACAACCATCTACACCCAATTACATTTGTGTTTTCTGGTATCTTTTGAACAGGAGTAAGCACATTATTTTCTGTCAGAGAATCAAACTCTTTTTGCATTGCTTTTAGCCACAGTTGTTTTTCTTTTTCTTCCAGAGCCAGTACATCTTTGTAATTGTTAGGTTCCTTTACATAAACATTATTTACAGCAACACTTAACCGAACCTTTGTGGAGGAATACCTTTAGTTGACCTAGTAGACACCCTCCTTTCAGGAACAGAACTTTGAACACTTATAGGTTCATGCTTAATTGGAGATTGCATCTCCCTTTCTTCAACATCTAAAACAGGTGTTTCACTTAAAGGCAACACTATTTTTGTGACTCTTCATATCCATGAATCCTTTGCCAATTTGCATACTCATGTATACTTGAAGACCTACTAAAAGTTAGTTTCTTTTGCTCATCTGCAAACCTGTAGGCTTTCATATCACTTTGGTATCCCAAGAATGTAAGTTTCATTGTTTTGGGCCCTCCTTTACGCCTGTGCTTTAATGGAATGTGAACCCATGTTTTCATACCAAACACTCTAAGAAAGCTTAAACTTGGATTCCTTTTGTACAATAAACAATAGGGGATATTATCAACAGCTATGGTATATAAACAATTAGAAACAAAGCATGCTGCTGATAAAGCCTCAGCCCAATAACTCATAGACAAACCAACATCAGTTAACATAGCATACATCATTGTTTGCAATATTCCCCCTTTTCTCTCAGCTAGACCATGCTCATGGGACATAAGAACATAAGAACATAAGAACAGCCTTGCTGGAACAGGCCACAGCCCATCCAGTCCAGCATTCTGTCTCACACAGTGGCTCACCATTTCCTTCAGGGTATTCCCAAGGAGATGCCTTCACCTGCTTAGGATTCCCTGGAAATGGCATTGAGAGATATCCTGCCTATCTCTCCAACCCGGAGGTTGTCCTTAGGTAGCCATAATTATAGCCATTGATACACTTGTCCTCCATGAACTTGTCTAATCCTTTCTTAAAGCTGTCAAGACTGACAGCTGTCACCACTTCTTCTGGCAGGGAGTTCCATAGACCAGTAATCCTCTGGGTGAAAAAGTACTTTCTCTTATTTGTTTGAGAACTAGTACCCAAAAGTTTCATGGAGTGTCCCCTAGTTCTAGTGTTGAGCGATAGGGAAAACAGTTTTTCCTTATCTACTTTGTCCACACCGTGCATGATTTTATAAACTTCAATCAGGTCACCTCTTAGACGCCGTCGTTCAAGAGTGAAAAGGCCCAACTGTTGCAGCCTCAGATGGTAAGGAAGGTGTTCCAGTCCCCTAATCATTCTGGTTGCCCTCCTCTGTACTTTCTCCAACTCCATAATATCCTTCTGGAGGTATGGCGACCAGAACTGTACACAATATTCCAGATGGGGCCTCACCATAGATTTATAAAGAGGCAAAATGACACTTGCTGACTTATATTCTATACCCTTCCTAATGATCCCTAACATTGAGTTTGCTTTTTTCACTGCTGAGGCACACTGGGTTGACATCTTCATTGAGCTGTCCACCAGGACACCAAGGTCCCTTTCCTGGTTTGTCGCAGAGAGTTCAGACCCCATCAGTTTATAAATGTAATTGGTTTTTTTTGCCCCAACATGCATCACTCTGCACTTACTGATGTTGAAGCTCATTTGCCACTGTTTTGCCCACTCCCCCAGTGTCAAGAGATCCCTCTGGAGCTCTTCACAATCTCTCACAGTTTTCACTACCCTGTATAATTTAGTGTCGTCAGCAAATTTGGCTACCTTGCTTTTTACTCCTACCTCTAGATCATTTATGAAGAGGTTGAAAAGCAGGGGTCCCAGTACTGAACCTTGGGGGACCCCACTCTTTACTTCCCTCCACTTGGAGAAGTGTCCATTTAGTGCTACCCTCTGTTTCCTGTTCTTAGCCAGTTGCTGATCCAGGACAAGACCTGTCCCTTTATTCCATGACTGGTAAGTTTATTCAAGAGCCTTTGGTGTGGGACCTTGTCAAAAGCCTTCTGAAAGTCCAGATAAACAATGTCATCTGGATCCCCCTTATCCACACAAGTATTTATTATTCTGTGAACTACACCATTTCCCTGTAACCATTGGGCAAATTGTTTTTTTTTATAATTTTTATTAAATTTTAACATAAATGCAATATATAAAGACATACATCAAATTCACATCCAGTAATAATACTATATTTCAGTTGTTACTCGATATTATATTACTTCCCCCTTCCATTTCTCTCCTTGGTACAATGTTTTTATCAATGTCGTTTATAATTTTTCCAAATCTAAATTTTTAAATTTTCACCATCTATTTGTGCATTTCATAATCTCTAATATATCATATATCCACCAAGTCACCCTACTACTTCGTAATATCAATACAAAAATGACATAACTAAATTTTAAAATCAATAAATTTAAACCAAAAAAGAAAATAAAAAAAAAGACTAACCACCCTGTGTTATATACATTGCCCTGGAGAGCACGGAGTAACATTATGGAATCATTCCCAAAAACCCTTGTGAACGGGTGCAGATCTATTCAACTCTTCTCCCTTCAAAGAGTAATCCACAAAAGTTTTCCAAATCTTCCAGAATCTATTTTTTTAATAATCCCCTTTTTCATATTTATCTCATATGTTAATTTATCATTCAATGCCAATTCTCACATTTCCTTATACCATTCCTCAATTTTTATAATCACATCATTTTTCCATTTTCTCGCAATGCACAATCTACCCGTTGCCAGCATTATTTCAAGCAATGCTTTTTTTTATCTTTACTTAAATTTATATCTTCCACATCTGTCAGCATGATGGTATTTGCACTCAGTTTGATTTTTGTTCCCATAATTTCATTTATCTCATTCTCAATACCTTCCCAAAAATCCTTTACAACCTTACATCTCCACCACATGTTCATATGTACCCAATGCACTCTTACAACGCCAACACATTTTATCATTTTTTTATCTATCTGCTGCAATCTCATTGGTGTCAAATACCATCTCCACAACATTTTATAATTGTGCTCCTTTACTCTAACTGACAAAGTTCTCATAATTCTTTTCTTCCATTTATTTTTCCAGTTTTGATCCTCAATCTTTATCTCAAGATCCTGTTCCCATCTCGCTTTCAGCTCCTCTTGTGGATTACCTTCCTTATTTATCATTATATATATTTTACTCACCAGCCCCTTTATACCACTTTGTCCCTTTCTTATTTTCAAAACTAAATCTTCAAACTCTGTCTTCCCTCTTTCTAATCCGGCCTCATTCATAAATTTACAATTCCACTGATTTACTATTTTTACCTGAAACCAATTTAATTTCAATTGTGCATACAAATTTATTTTTCTCTTGTTGTCTCTGCATGCCCGTATCCAATCTTTCAACAGGAAAACTTCATTCTTATCCAATACTTCTTTAATCCTTTTATTAATTCTTATTGGAAAATTTGCAATATCCTCCAATTCAATAATAGGAGAAATGTCTGGTGCCAACACTTTTCTCACTTTTTTCCATGTTCCCAATAATGTCTTCATCATCTTATTTTTAGTATTTACTTTCCCAATGTCGCCTCCTAGAAAGACTATTTTTCCCATATAACTAAGTTCTTTCATTTAAATTTCTTCCCAAATTGCCTTTTCCCTTGCTAAGATCTTCACAACGTTCTTAATTTGAAAAGCTCGATAATATGTTATTAAATTTGGCATTCCTAACCCACCATCTTTTTGAGGTAAATACCAAAACTTTTTTGCCAATCTGGATCTCCCCCCCCCCCATTACAAAAATTATTAATCATTATTTGAAACTCATTGATTTCCTTATCCTTAAGTTGGTAATAACATCATTTTACTTATTGCTATTCTTCCAAACCAGGACAACTTCAATTTTTGTAACCCCTGTATTCTATCCTTGATTTCTTTTTTCAGTCATACATAATTCAATTTGTTAAGATCTTCAAATTTGTTTGAAATATTTATCCCTAAATATTTCAAATTATCCTTAATTTGTAAATTACCCTTTCCTTTTATCTTTTGTTGATCTTCTTTGCTCATATTATATAGAATCATTCCTGATTTATCCCAATTTATTCTCAAACCCGTAATATCTTCAAAGTCCTTTAATAACACTTGCATTCTATCCAATGCCCTTACAGAATGTTTAGTTATTATTAGAGTATCATCCGCATAAAGATTTATCTTATTACCTAAAACCCCTTCTATTTCCATATCTTCCCTTATAGCTTTTGCCAACATTTCCATTGCCATAATAAATAAAATTGGCGAAAGTGGGCAGCCCTGCCTAGTACCTGCTTCTAATTTCACTTCTTCTGTGTCCTCATCGTTTACTCTAACTATTGCGGTACCTTGCTGATATAGTTGTTCAATTGTCTTCCTTAAATTTATCTCTGAATCCATAGCATTTGATTATCTCATTAATTGTTACCCATTGTAAAGAATCAAATGCTTTGAAAATATCTAATGATAATAGTCCTACTTTTTCTTTTGTTTGTCCAACCACGGCTATTAAATCTATAACTCTTCTTGTCAAGTCCGACATATGTCTACCTTTGAGGAAACCCACCTGATCCTCATTTATATAGCTGCCCATAAACTTGTTCAATCTATTAGCCAATATCACTGTGAAGATCTTAGCATCTTGGTTTATCAATGAAATTGGTCTGTATGATTCAACTTTTTCCAAATCCTTCCCGGGTTTTGGCAATAACACTATTATGGTCCTATACTATGAAGTCGGAATTTGTCCACCTTCCAATATATAGTTATAAAGTTTAGTCAATTTTGGAACCACTAAATCTTTAAGTTCCTTATAAAATTCAGCCGATAGTCCATCTTCTCCAGGCGCTTTATCTGTTTTTAATCTAGCAATAACCTCTTTTATTTCCTTTTCTGTTATCCTATCTTCCATTCTATTCCTGTGTTCCTGATCTATCTTATTAATTATTAGTTTCTCCAATTGTTTTTTTAATTTTATCTCATCTATCTTCTTTTTTGCATATAACTCCTGATAAAAACCCTTCACAATTTTGCATTTGTCTCCAGTTCTATTACATCTAACCCCATCTTTTCTAATCAAAACTCCAATTTCCCTTTTTTCCTCTTTTTTCTTTTGCAGCCCTTGCTAATAATTTTGAATTCTTATTACTGTGTTCAAAAAATTCTCTTTTTAAATATACCAAGTCTCTTTTTACCTTATCTATATCTTTTCCTATCAATTCAGTCTTTAATCTTTGTAAATTATCAAAAACCTTCTTATCCTTAGTTCTTGAATGCTGTTCTTGTAAATGTTTTATCTCATTCTCAATTTTATCCTGTTCCACTTTACATTGTTTATTCCTAATACTAGCCAATTTAATACTTTCCCCTCTAAAAACCGACTTCATGGCATCCCATACCACATTAAAGTTCACCTCATCCATGTCATTCCAATACCAACTCTCCTTCCAATTCTCCATTTTTTGTTCTTTAAATTTTGGTTCCTTAAATAATTTTGCATCATATCTCCAGACCCTTCTTTTTTTCTCCCGCTCCTCTACCCTCAACTCTAACATCATTTTTGCATGATCTGATTCCTTGAAAATACCTACGTCTACCTCATCTATGCTTTTGATTATATTCTCTGTTACAAATACATGGTTTATTCTAGAATATGAATTGTGTACATGTGAAAAATAAGTGTAAACCCTTTCCGACCCCTTGAACTCTCTCCATGTGTCCTTCAATCCTAATGCAGTCAACCAATTGTCCAAAATCGGCTTCTTAGTTCTTTTCCCACATCTTAGTAGATTTGTACAATCTAGATTTGAACTTATTAAGTTGAAGTCTCCAGACACTATCATTTTAGTCGTTCTCTCTTTCTCTAATATTTTGTACATTTTCTCTAGAAAAGCCTCTTGCTGATCATTTGGAGCATATATATTCACCAATGTTATTTCTTCCTCATCAATCTTTCCTTTTACTATCAAATATCTGCCCTCCGGATCGGAAATACTACTTGTCATTTCAAAACCCAACCGAGTCAAAATCAAAATAGCCACCCCTCTTGCCTTTGAAGTACCAAATGATTTTTCGTAGTATTGCATCGATTTTAAAAATATCTTGTTTGTATCCTGAGATTTTTGATGAGTTTCCTGAAGAAAGATCACATCCGGCCTATCCCTTCTTAAGGTTGATTCAATTCTTCTCCTCTTAACTTGAGATCCTGTACCCTTCACATTCCATGTTAGAACCTTTATATTTTCATAGCATTGGCAAATGCACTCCTCTACAATCTCCGATTTCTCCATTGGGCGTGCAACATTCAACCCCACAATTAAAACTAAACCTACTACATAAAACATTCATCTCTACCCTCCCCACCTTTTTACCCAAAAAAGCCACCTTTGTACCCAAAAGGGGGGGGGACGTGGAAGATGCGACCTAAACAAAAAAAGAAGACAGTGCTCCAGCGCTATATTCTACAATAATAGATTTAAATTTTAACTACTCTTTTAAACTTTGAAGATGTTTACATTCCTTACCCATCTATCCTGACCTCTCTCCTCCAGATACTTCACCCTTCTCCAGCCCCTTTCTCTACCTTCGATCCCTCCAGCTGCCTCCTCCTGCTCCATTCCCCCATAATCTCTTTTTATCCCTCCAGACTCTAACAAATCTTTCCTTAATGCCAGCCATTCTCTTGATGACACCTCAACCAATTCAATTGAGCTCAAATAATCTAATGCATCTGTTTCTGCATCAGTTGTATGCATTTTCTTGTCCTGGAAAAATCTTAGCTGCTGTGGAAATCTCCAATTGTATTTTATCCCACGTGAAATCAAAATTTTGGTTACTGGTTTCATTTTATACCGCCAAACCCACTCATTTACTGCAATATTGTTATAAACCTCCACATCATTTCCGTCAATTTTCAAAACACCAGACCCAGCTTGTTTTACAAAGGCCATCACCTTTAGCTTATCCCCCCCAATTTGCAAATTTGACTAAAACATTTCTAGGAGCACTTCTTCCTCTTCTCACCCCCAATCTATAAATGTTTGCAATATCTTTGTTGACAAAATCTTTCCCCATTTTCAAATTATTCAGCCAGTCAATTATTCTATCCTTCAGCTGGTCTGGTGTTTGTTCCAAAAGATTGCGTATCACAATATTCTGCTTTCTCATCATCTCTTCCATAATATCTAACCTTTTCTCTTGCACCTCCACTTTAGACTTTACTTCCCTATTTTCCTCATGCAATCCCTTCATATCTGTTTGCATCAATTTCATATCCCTTTGCATCAAATTAACATTTGTTTCCAACTTTTGAAAAGTGAAATCAACTTTATGAGCAAAATCTTGAAACATTGTAACCAATTTATCTTGTTTTCCCATAATTTCATTTTTATCTTTCCCCCTTGCTTCATTAATTTCCCAAAAGCCTTTCACATTTGCCTCCTCCATTCGTTCAAATTTCTGAAACAATTTACCCATCTCAATCATTAATTGTGTTTGGTCCATTGCTGCAGGCTCCGGTGATGGTGTTGATGATGTTGTATCTTCCACAGCAGCCTTATCTTTTTTCTTAGATCTCACGACCTCTTCCTCTTTTCCTTTCACAAATTTATCCATTGTAGCATCAATAACCAATTTCAAAGCAGCCACTCCTTTTATGTCCCCAAATTCTTGCTCTAGCTCCAGTATCAATTAGACTAATAATATAATTCCTAGATTACACCTCTCTCTTTATATACTATTAGCCCCAGCAGACCCTTTTTATATCAATCAAGAAGTAAAAAACCCTATACAATTTTATTGTAATCCAAAATCAAGGTCCATTTCAACCTTCCAGATTTACATATAAAAATCTAATTCCACTTGAGTAGTGCTGTCCAATTATCTTCCAGATATTCCAGATTTAGATAGAAAAGTCTAATTCCACTTGAATAGTGCTGCCCAATTATCTTCCAATTATATTCCAAATTTAAATAGCAAAGTCAATTCCCCTTGAGTGATGCTGTTCAATTATCTTCCAGTTATATTCCAAATTTAAGTAAAAAAAAGTCTAATTCTGCTTGAATCATGCTGTCCAATTATCTTCCAATTATATTCCAAGTTTATATTAAAAAGTCTAATTCCACTTAGGTAATGCTGTCCAATTATCTTCCAGTTATATTCCAAATTTAGGTAACAAAGTCTAATTCCACTTAAGTAATGTTGTCCAATTATCTTCCAGTTATATTCCAAAATATAATGAGGAGAAGCAGTGCTGCAAGTATTAGAGTTATAACTTTGAAAATAGGCTGGCTCTTGTTGTAATCCACAAAGGGAGCACAATATATCGAATCACACTATCCCAATCGCAAGACTGTATTTGCTTATGTCCATCTGAGTCTGTGCCCAACTCAAAGCAGTGAGGAAGCAAAACCGGAGAGAGGGGGTCAAGGAAAGAAGAACAAAAACCCATCCAAAAGTTGTATTCCAATTATTGCCCCATTGTAATCCAATTCCTGCATCCAGAGGGTACCCTTTTTTCCCTTTTATATATATTATGCTGCTCCTGTTCTAAAAAAAAAGTAAACTAAAAAGTCTCTTCTTTCGTCTGCAAAACCACAAACGCGCAGGAACGATGGCAGCGGGTTGGGAAAAAGCCCCTCTCTCTCTCACAACACCACACAAACCAGTTCAATGTCCATCAAAATCTCCTTATTTCTTTCATGTCCCTCTGCCACGCTCCAACTCCTCCGTTCTATTTCACCCACTTTCCACAGCTCACAGCTCCTGGCTCGGGTTCCTCTTCTTTTAACTTTTGTTTTTACAATCACCCGCCGCCATTTCTCCTTCTTCAGCCACTTTCCCCTCTGCACACACTCTGCACTTACTTGTCCTTTCTGGTGTTTAACTCCACACCCAGACCTTTCCCCTCCATGACCACCGCTCCAATGATTATGATTTGAATACCTTTCTCTTGGAGACCTCTGTCAATCAAGTCCAATATTTCTCCAAACTCAGGGCTCCTGTCCGGAAACCAGTGGTTTGTTTGACCCGGCTTGCGCCGCGTCTCGCTCACCCCTCCTTCTCCGAACTCCGAGCCCGTATTTATATTTTTCAAATCCTCAGTGTTCAATCATGTCAGATAAGTTGTTTTCACATCAACAGGTCCTCCAAGTTTTTAGATAATTCCACATTTAAACCCCATTTCAGCGCAAGCTAGTCAATGTACGTGTTACTCCATACTCATCTTAGCCACACACACCCTTGGCAAATTGTTTTGACATGAATTCACCTCCTTGATCTGTTTGAATGGCTTTGAGGTCAAGTCCCAGCTCCTTTTGTACTCGTTTGACCCAGTATTCGAATGTGTTAAAAGTTTCTGATTTTTGCTTCAAAGCAAATACCCAACTGAACTGAGTACAATCATAAGAACATAAGAACAGCTTTGCTGGAATAGGCCACAGCCCATCCAGTTCAGTATTCTGTCTCACACAGTGGCTCACCATTTGCTTCAGGGTATTCCCAAGCATATGCCTTCACCTGCTTAAGATTCCCTGGAAATGGCATTGAGAGATATCCTGCCTATCTCTCCAACCCGGAGGTTGTCCTTAGGTATCCATAATTATAGCCATTAATACCCTTGTCCTCCATGAACTTGTCTAATCATTTCTTAAAGCTGTCAAGATTGACAGCTGTCACACTTCTTCTGGCAGGGAGTTCCATAGACCAATGATCCTCTGGGTGAAAAAGTACTTTTTCTTATTTGTTTGAGAATTAGTACACAAAAATTTCATGGAGTGCCCCCTAGTTCTAGTGTTGTGTGATAAGGAAAACAGTTTTTCTATAGGTACTTTAACCAGCACCTTTCCATCTCTTGAGTGCATTCTCTTTCAGCAAATGTTACAACAAAACCTGATTTTGTCAAAGAACTCACAGATAATAGATTATTTTCCAAACTAGGAACACATAACACATTCTCAAATGTGACACCTAGTGAAGGAAAACAAATTGTGCCTTCACTAATGATTTTTGCAGCACTACCATAAGCCAAATTGACATGTGCTAATTTAGATTGTCTTGACTCAGTTAGTAAATTCTCAGACTTTGTAAAATGCTGACTTGCTCCACTGTCTAGCAGCCACAAATTATTTTCAGCTGGTTCTGTAGTCACCAAGTTAGCCTGCACACCCAACCTTGAACTGCAAGTAGCTTGCTTCTTCTGGAATTGGGGGCAGAAACAATGCAGATGATTTGTTGAACCACATAAATAACATTTTCTCACTCTGGAAGCTGTCTGCTGTAAAATACTGACAGTAGCAGGTCAGTTGTCTCCCACAGAATTCCTTTGCTTAGCCACACAGCTGGGCTCCTCTTTAGGATGTTGCTTATTTACTGTTTGTCTTTTGGCATTGACTCTTGTTTCTTCCTCCAACAAATGTGAAGAAACATAATACAGAGATAATTGCCCAGAGTCAACACTCTCTAGTGCAGTAATTAAAGGGGGAAAGTCCTCAGAAACATAGATCAGTATTATATAGACTTTGTCAATCTCTTAGAAAGTTTTCCCTCAGTCCTGAAGCTGTTGAAATAATTCAGTCAAGGCATTTAAGTGCTTTTGAACTGAATCTCCTTGTTGCATAGAAAGTTTATACAGACAGCTTGTTAAAGCTATAACAGAGCAAGCAGAAACTCTATCATATACATCTCTGAGTGAGTCCCAAGCTTGCTTGGCTGTATTCTTCCCACGCAAATACAATAGTTGGTCATCTGAGACTGACAACACAATATGTGCTAAAGCCTTCTCATCCCCCACAGTCTCTGCAGCCGTTGGAGCTGCTGGTGGATTATTTACATACCTCCACAGTGACTCTCTTTTCAGAAAATGCTCCATTTTCAAAGACCAAATATAATAATTGCTAGAGGTTAGCTTATCTACCAGTACCATCGTGGACTGCGCCATCTCCTCTCCCGATGCAGATAACACCAAACTGTCTGTTACCTCCTCCTGACCATCAGAAGCGCTTCCACTGGTTGGACTGGTTCAGGAGCTCACTTTCCTCCTCAGCTTCACATTCAGTTCCAGCTCAAAGACTTTCTTCCTTGGTAGCAGAGCCTCCACAACACAGTGCAGTTTAGCTGACTGGGCCCATAACCCTGTTAGTTTTTGAGTGAGTGTTGTAGCAGTCTGAGTTGCAATAGGTCCAAGAAAGAAGACTATACACCAGATTTTGTTTAAATCAAACTGGTATATTAACATTTACAGACAAAGTAAATTAGCATTACATCCAGCACTGTTCAGCTCTGGTCTGCTCAGCTCTGGTCTGCTCTGCTCTTGCAAAACAAGCTCTGCAAGCAACTTCTATTTCTATAGCCAGGAAAACACTTAAGGTTACAATGTATCTTATTAACTGTCAATCACAGCAGAGCTGAGCCATTATGATTGCTTGCACCTGTTCCTTGTTAACTGAACTCAGCCTGTCCTTGACATTATCTCTGCACTTTGCCTCACTATATGGATATTATTGACATTTGGTAGTCCATTGCAGTCCCATTGATAAATCCTGCATGTCTCATTTCATATGTTGCACAGGAGATGGCTCCATGATCACAGTGTGTGGGTCACTTCATGGCAAGCTGGGATCCACCTTAAACAAATTCACACTAGTGGCATTTTCCTGTGAAAATGATTTTGCGGTGGGGGGGATGTGTACTAGGATACAAAAATACATCCGCTGCCGCCAAATTTATTCAACAGCTTTTTATTTTCTAGCAGCATTTGTCATATAAGCACTCATAATGGCTTACAGGTCACAAATCAAACAAGTAGGGAAAGAAAGGAAATAAAAATATATATTTGAAAAGAGTTCTCAAATTTATCGGGGAGCGGGGAGGACCCAGTGGTGGCACTATTGCCTAAGGTTTTGAGTTCTAAGCAAAGTTTTAAATGTAATTCTTCCATAAAATGAAGTGCTTTTAATAGTTTTTAATTATATTTTAATTGGTGTGGGTGTGAGATAGTTTTTCAGGGATTTTAGGAATTTTAAAGGTTTCTATAGCTTAAACGTTGGGGATTTTCTATAGTTTAAATGTTGGGGATTCTATGTACGCCACCCAGAGTTGCACATCAATTGGGCCAGCTATACAAATTGAATGAATGAATGAATAAATAAATAAATAAAAACTTGGAGTAGGGATCCAGGTATTCTAAGTGAGCAGAGGCTAAGGGGCCATTCAACAATTATGTGATCCATTTTTGGAGGAAATTGACCCCCTTCCCCCCTGTAATCCAGCCGTAATTTTAGCTTCGCCCCCCTTTAAAATTACGTAATCCAGAGCTTTTGTATCAAAACTCTAATTTTTAGAGCTTTTCACTATTGGTGCCTAATGCACAACAGCTCCAAATGGATTTCGTAATCTTTGACCTGACCCCCCCTCCACATATTTATTTCCATAATTCAGGTGGCAGACCCCCTCCCCCCTTCAAGGATCACGTAATTGTTGAATGGCCCCTAAGGAGCACACTGTGTGAAGCAACCCAGTTTTTATTGTATTTTTTATCTTTTGTATTGTGTTGTGTTGAGATTGCTTTCTTTGGTTTTAAAGAGCTTTCTCCTCTTATGTTGTTAGCCGCTCTGGGTGGCACTTGCACCAGAAGGGCGGGATATAAATATCTAAATAAATAAATAAATAAACATACTGGGGGCCTGGTTAAGTAGTGGCAGAATCAGACCTGAAGACAGGTGTACTCTTGTACTAGAGTAAAGCCATTAACTCAGTGGAGATGGCACAGTTATATATGTAGAAGGTAAAGCAACAGAATTTCAGATGTATTTTAAGTGCATGTCTTGATTCTTCTTAAATTTTGTAATTAACAGTACACATTTCTCTGTTTCATGTACTGCTAATCTTCACTTAAGTGAAGTGGACCTGTATTCAATTTTTAAAAAAATTAGATCTTGCTACTTGTGGAGGGGTGTGTGTGGATCCAGCGGTGGCTCAAGTGGTTAAGAAACTGTACTTGACAACTGGAAGGTCAGAGTTTGATACCCGAGCCACTGAACATAGTCACGGACAGTCAGTATGTTAGGAATTTAATTCACAATCTACCAGGGGGCTTACATCACTCCCGCCATAGACAGGAATTTTTTGAGTCTATTCCTGACTATGCAGTTTCATTTGCGGCACCGCAGGGAAGCGCTGTATGTAGCCCACATTAGGAGCCACCAGGATTTGCCTGGTCCCATCTCTGAGGGCAACAGCATGGCTGATGTGGCTGCAAAGGAAGCACACCAGAAATTAGTCTCGGGCATCTTCATGACCCCAATCCAAAGTCATGCATTCTTCCATCAGAATGCCAAGCACTAGCAAGGCAGTTTAACCCGCCATTGTCACAAGCACAGGGAATCGTGCGTTCATGTTCACAATGTGCAGGGACACCGGGGGGGGGGGCTCATGGGTGGTAAACCCATGAGGGACAGAAGCTAACCAAATTTGGCAAATAGACATCACTCAGTTTCCACAATTTGGGAGATGGCAGTATATGCACGTCTCCATTGACACTTTCTCGCAGTTTTCTGGGCCATGGCCCAGAAAGGAGAAGCTGCAACTCATGTAGAGAAACATCTCTTGTCATGCTTTGCAGTCATGGGCAAACCAGGCCACTTGAAGACTGACAATGCACCAGCTTATAGTTCCAAACAGCTAGCCACATTCCTAGCAACTTGGGACGTAAAGCACACATTTGGCATTCCATACAATCCCCAGGGACAAGCCATTGTCGAATGGGTGAATCAGATGCTAAAGTCCTACATTGAAAAACAAACAGAAAGGGAGGATATAGTCCCCCAAAAAAGCCAGGGTCAGGCACAGCAACACTTGCACAAGGTTTTGTTCACATATAACCATCTAAACATTTTTGCTGACTGCACTCTGCAGGAGAAGCATTTCCGATGCCAGGAAATTCTCCTGTGCCCCATGGTTCGATTCAGAGTGCCGCTGGACCCCTCCTGGAGAGGTCCGGTGCCCCTGATAACATGGGGGAGAGGGTATGCAGCGATTATGTCTCCTACAGGAACCGTCTGGATTCCGGCCCACTGTGTGAAGCCACACTTCGAGCCGCATGGCATGGAACCGAGCAATCCCGGACCCCTTGCCTGAGATGGAGGGAGTGAACCTAGCGAGAGAACCCAGACAGAGGAGACGACCCCAACTGAGACCAGACCAGAGAGTGACCTGGGGGATGGTCAGGACCTTGTGTGATGACACCATGTCCATCCTGAGAGAGCAAAACACTGAGCCCACTCCACAAAACATGGTGGCCACAGTGTTAGCTCAAATCACCTACAATTCCCTGATGGTCGTCTTGATCCTTTCCTTGCTTATGGGGGGAGGGGTTCAAGCTTCTTATGGGGACTTGACACCTGGCGGGGACTTAACTGCCAGACTCCAGTACAACATTTGGGAGAGATTAGGACTTGTCAACCAATCGGACTTTTGCTTGAAACAAACCATGGACACTGCTTCTCTACTGAGTACATGCCTTATCCCAGTCTGCCATGCACCGGGAGAGCAGGCTGGGGACACTGAATGGGTGCGCGTGTTTGGGCACCATCACCAAATCACGTACGCCACTTATGCGAACTGGGGGACTGATGCAGTCACCCTTTACACACCTCCTGTGCCAGGATGACCGGTTGCTCCACAGCCAAAGGGCCGCACCACCATTGCCTGAGCCCCGGGAAAGAGACTTGGAAATATACCCAACCAGAGACTATCAGTTATGTGTATGCTCATATTAATTTGCCCACAGGATGGTTTCTTACTTGTAACCAACTGACTTGGAACTACATACCCGCTAATATGTCTGACTCATACTGTTGTGTGAGTTGCCTAACACTGGTACTCCCGGAAAGGGAAATGGTCACCCCAAACCTGGTCACCCCAAGGCCAGCATGGCCCATAAGCGCGGTCCAGCTAGATGAGATATGTGACAGTGATATCACAGTGCTTAGCAAAGCAGAGTATGTCTCTGTAGCAGTCAGTATCATAGGGGTGCCCGGACTAGCAGTAGGCAATGCACGCAGAATTGGCCAGCTGCCGTGCACGCTAGCAAAAGCCATCAATCACACCTCATCAGCCATTGCCATGTTAAACCGAGAGCAGGCTGAACTGAGACATGCAGTTTTGGATAACCTGGCAACAATTGACTACTTGCTGCTCTTACACCATTTGGGCTACGAATCTGTCCATGACATGTGTTGTTTTAACCTCACGGACAATTCTCGTAAGGTCCAGAGTCAAATCACCGAACTTGACACCATAGTCCAACACATCAAAGAGAATGCCAACTGGGGGTGGTGGGATGAACTCTGGTCCTGGATGCCATAGGGTGGCATTGTGGTAGTGGGAATTATGCTTTGCTGCTTTGCATAGTGCAGTCCTTCACTCTTGTCCATGTGTACCTCATGCTGGAGACCCTGAGAGACCATTACACCCAAGCAGATCATGCCTTACATCTACCGTGCCCTCAGCCAGGCTGTTTTAACTAATAAAGGAAGGGGGAATGTGGGTTGCCTGTGTGCATAATTGGCCAAACCTTTCCCGATGGGTTCGCTTGGCTCGAACACAGCTGGGTACCAACCAGGCTTTGCTGGAAAGGCAATTGGGGTTTGGGCTAGTTACCTAGTTTGGGGGGCAACTCATAAAGCCATGGCTGGTGGCTATGGTAGAAATAGGGCAAGAGTCAAAAGGTGATGACTGTAAGGTAATACACAATCCTCCGCTTCTGGCCACAGATTAGGTTGGGCAAATAAGCCGTGCCAGACAGCTGATCAAGTTAGATGCTTGGAGTCAATACACATAAGGCTCTGAGATAGGGCAGGAACAATGGGTTTCGCCAGCCCAGCCCTTAATTAGTTGTGGGTTGTCTATTAACCACAGGGCAATGTCCAAGCACAGGCATTGTCTTGGCCATCAGAAATGCCATGTATGCAAGCCTTCTGTATTGTGGGGTCACGTGCATCCTAGGCGCGCATCACCCCAAGGCAGGGTAATGAATGCGTACCACCTGACCAAGATCGGGGCTGGACTTCACCGCACGATTGTCTCGCATGTCTTCCTTGCGGTTATTATTATTATTATTATTATTATTATTATTATTATTATTATTATTATTATTATTATTATTATTATTATTATTAAAGTTTTATTTCTATCCTGCTTTCCTAGCACAAGTGCCACTCAAAGCAGCTTACAACATATATAAATCCAATAATCAGAGCAATATATTCAATAAAATACAAAAGGCAATGCACAATTAATACAATCAAAACATCAGAATGTGCAAAAATACAATACAAAATATAAATCAAGAATTAAACAATATCAGAATACACGAAAGTAATAAGGCCCGACAGCACAAACCCTTCCAAATCCATTCCAGGTGAGAGAGTGCAGGGAGCGCCGACAGATGAAATAATCAAGGCGCTCATGACCAGTGGGACTCTTTTCGCCACAGCCGGGGCCAAGTTCAAGGGCAGGTGCAGAAAGTCCTCAGGGCCTAAAGCCCACGCCCCCCAAAAACAGCCCAGGTACCAGGAAACAATCCACAGCAACGGCTCTGCCCAGTCAGACAGAGCTAAAGGGAGGCGGGGTCAGAGGGTGACAGGCTGGCGAATGCAGCTGACTCCCATCCTGGGCTGATGGCAGGGGCCCAGGAGAGTCTCAATGGGGCTTGGCGTCGGCGTCGGTGGAGCCTCTTTATCCCTCCAGTAAAGTGGGGCCGGAGGGAGGCGGGGCTGGCAAGCGCAGCTGACTCCCATCCTGGGCTGATGGCAGGGGCCCAGGAGAGTCTCAATGGGGCTTGGTGTCAGCTTCGGCGGAGCCTCTTTATCCCTCCAGTCAAGTGGGACCGGAGGGAGGCGGGGCTGGTGAGCGCAGCTGACTCCCATCCTGGGCTGATGGCAGGGGCCCAGGAGAGTCTCGACGGGGCTCGGCGTCAGCGTCGGTTAGCCACTCCAACTCCTGAGAGTCATTGCAATAGTGATGGGCACATTCAATTTGTTTGAAAAGTCAACCCTACTAAAGATTAAAATACTGTACAATAGAAACTTGTGTGTTACAGAATTTAACCTCTTTCAGAGTCCAAGTATGTGTGGCCTGTTCCTTCATCTTTGTGTGTGTGTGTGTGTGTGTGTGTGTGTGTGTGTGTGTGTGTGTGTGTGTGTGTGTGTGTGTCAAATAGCAGTTGGGAGCCCATCTGGAATGGGAACATATTATCAAGAGTGACATTGGTACTGATGCCCTCCACTCTGTGTATAGCAAACAGCTACTGCAGTGGAAGGAAGTGCAGCGGGATCAATAATGAAGCAAAGTTGAAGCACAGGTTAAACCTCTCTCCCCTGCCTCACCCCTTTACATCAAATTCCTGTGCCAGATCCCAAGTACGCATGGTACAGTCCTCATAAGAAACATTGCATCTAGTTCTTGCTCTCAGTTTGGAATCAAAGTAACATTTACATTGGAATGCAATTAGTAATTACAAACGGAGATGTCAGACAGCTGCCTTGGGGATTCTGGAAGTCATAATCCAAAACCATAAATCTGCACACCTCTTATTTCAACTTAATTACAATTTAATTGTAATAATTTAAGGCTAGTAAGATGAGGGAAACAAATTGATTGATTGACTTGTCTCCTTTACAGCACAAATGGTCACTGCAATTGGAGGAGCAACTAGATAAAAACCACAGTAAGGACACAGGGTTGGAGAATAAATAGTAAATAAAAGCACAAATAAAAGAGACATTTATGCTTATTAGTGAAATAGAAAGTGGAAGATTCAAAGAGAAAATTATAGTCATAGTGGCCGAAATCCTCTTACCTAGCTACATTGGGATAGCACATAACAGTGTAAATATTAGAGGCAGGTTTTCCCAAGTTGAAACCACTGTTATCAGTTACATAATGAGTTGTATGACACAGTCTGCAATTGATAATGTCTATGATGATTTGATTTGTTGTTGTTCAGTCGCACAGTCGACTCCGACCCTTTGCGACCCCATGGACCATTTTCCTCCAGGCGCCTCTGTCCTCCACCATCCCCTTCAGCCCTCCCAGCTCTGTGCCCATTGTGTCTACAATGCCATCTAGCCATCTCATCCTTGGCCTCCCCCTTCTTCTTTTGCCCTCCACCTTTCCCAACATCAATGCCTTCTCAAGTGAATCCTCCCTTCTCATTTGATGTCCAAAGTACTTTAGCTTCATCTTTACTATTTGACCTTCCAATGAGCAGTCAGGGTTAATTTCTTCTAAGATTGACCTATTTGTTCTCCTCGCTGTCCAGGGGACTCTCAAAACCCTCCTCCAACACCACATTTCAAAGGCATCTATTCTTCTACGTTCAGCCTTCCTAGTTGTCCAGCTCTCACATCCATACATTACTACTGGGAAAACCATTGCTTTGACTATTCTAATTTTTGTTTGCAATGTGATGTCTCTGCTTTTCACTATGTTCCCCAGGTTTCTCATCGCTTGTCTCCCAAGAATCAGTCGCCTTTTTATTTCATGGCTACAATCCCCATCTGCAGTGATCTTTGATCCTAAGAAAGTAAAATCTGTCACTGCTTCTACTTCTTCCCCGTCTATTTTCCAGGATAATTTGGGGCAATATGCTTCATCATTGGTGTTGCTATGGAACAGGACTTTGGCTAGTAATTGTAGACTATTGGCAGAGAACAAACGGTACCCTGGTTTTATGCATGATACGACTGATCTCACAATCGACCTAATTGTCATGGATCAAATCAGTGTTTCATCCCCAAAGTGTCCTAATGCAAGTCACAGTCTGAAGGAGCAGATCGGGAACTATTTAGAAGGAGATTAACATGACTTTAAGTATTTGTAAAGGATTAAGTTTAAGTCTCGTGTGTGTGGTTTTGTTAAACATTGCAAAATTAGTTTTAAAATAATTCACTATTCATGAATATCTTACCTCTTCTGTTTCCTCAGAAGTTTGTGTCTGCAGGATCTGCCCTTTACATGTTTGGATGGTTTATTTGCTTTAAAGGTATTTTTCTGCAAAAATATAGTTCTTATCTCAAGTAATACTTTATCCATTCTTGGTGTTTGGTTCCTAGGTAAAGGTTGCCCCTTCTTGAAAGCCAGTCGTATCTTACTCTAAGGTATGGTGCTCATCTCCATTTATAGCCAAAGAGCCAGCACTGTCTGCATCTGCAGACATTTCCATAGACATGTGGTAGGCATAACTAGACACTGGAATTGGTTCCTAGACACCTCTTTTCTCAACAGTTTCCAATAGTCCCCACCCCACCCCCAAATGACTAAACAGACATTCGGGAAGGGGAGAGAAGAGGCAGATGATTCTTTTACAAAATCCAAAAACAAGGATGGCAGATATCCTTTTTAGATCACTACCATCTCAAAAACATGGCCACTTTGAAGTCATACAAGATTCTTCCCATCAGGCTGGCCCCTGATGGAAATGTGGCCCCCACCCATAGCTGTCAAGTGTCCCGTATTTGCCGGGAACCTCCCGTATTTTACCCTCTTTCCCAGCGGCGTCCAGTATCAGTCAGACTGCGATGCCCTAATGCTGCCACTGGAGGACTGCCCTACATGGCAGTGGCCCAGGATACTTACGGGACCGCATCTCCCCAAGGTTATCTACCCATCCTACAAGGGCAGATCATCTTTGGTGGTCCCCCCGGCAAGAGAAGCACACATGACAGGGACCAGGAGAAGAGCCTTCTCAGTGTTTGCTCCAGCCCTGTGGAACCTCTTACCATCAGAATTGCACCTCCAGACAGAGCTGCTCCCTTTCAGAAAGGCCCTTAACACCTGGCTCTGTTAGCAGGTCTGGGACCCTTCATGTGGTACGGCCCAGGCCTGCTGGCTAGTTTAGCTGCCCTGGTTGAGTTGTTCTGTGATCTGTCAGTAGTGTTAGTATAGTGTTTTTAGTCTATGCTGTTTTTATGCCTTTACGTTTTCCTTTTTTAACTTTTACTTCTTAAGGGGTTAGGGAGGGTATTGTTGGGGTGTTTTTAGATTTTTATGATTGTTTTCTTATGCATTTTTATGTATTATATGGAGAGGCATTCTTTCTGTAATGGAGCCCTCGCCTTTCTGCTGTTAGTCGCCATGGGTGGCGCTTGCGCCAAAAGGGCGGGGTACAAATGTCCCAATAAATAAATTAAAATAAATAAATAAGCATAGCTGTCAAATTCCCCATTTTGTTTGGGAAATTCCCCTTATTTTCAAATCCCAAACTTGACAGCTATGCCCCCGCCTGCTGGTTTGTGCAATAATTAAGACCATCCCTCTTTTTATGAATGGGGTGGTTGGGTTTTAATGAGGAAGGTATTTTTATCTGTTTTATATATATTTTTATGTTTTATTTGTGTATTTATTGTATATTTTGCTTAATCTGCTTTGTGAGCCACCCTGAATCGGGTTTCCTGAGTGGGCGGCGTATAAGCATGAAAATTAAATTAAAATTACAGACCTTGTGAGTGCTCAGAATCATCTTGACTAGGTTTTGAGGCTAAGCTCTCTCTTTTTTTCAAAGTATGTGCTAACATGAAAACTGCAAGTGTTCAAACGAAGGGGCTGCTGTGACTTAGTTGTTAAGATGCTGAGCTTGATGACCAGGAGCTCAGCAGTTCAGCAGTTCGGGACCTGACCTGAGTGCTATGCGTGACAGAGTGAGCTCTCGTCATCTGTCCCAGCTCCTTCCAACCTAGCAGTTAGAAAGTAAGAAATTGCAAGTACAGTACTGTAGATAAATTGGTCCCGCTTTGGGAAAGGTGGGAAAGGCATCTACATTCCTTGCACTCTGGTATCTAGTCATGCTTGCCACATGACCATGGAAATGTCTGCAGGTGCAGACAGTGCTGGCTCTTTGGCTGTAAGCAGAGATGAGCATTGTCCTCTAGAGTTGGACACAACTGGCTTCTAAGCAAGAGAGACCTTTACTTTTACTTAAGTGTTCAAAATCAGCTTGAGGTAGCAAACATTAGCTATTCAGTGTACATTCTTTAGCTGCAGTTGACTGCTGAAGAATCATGAAGGCCTCAAAAACTAACCTACTGGTGACATTTTAGTGGTCTGACCAAGGTATCATTCACCTTTGCTTTTCAACAGACAAGTGCAGGTAAGCATGGCTTACAACAGAAACACTTCAGGTTCTGATGCTTCCTGCTTAGGCATGTTGTATTCTCACATATTTCAACATCATATGTGAGATGGGGACACATGGTTGTTTCTGAAGTTAACAGGCAGGTCCATGATTCTGGAGGCTGGAAAACTTCATTCAAAAATTACAGCAATTTGTGTCGCTGGATAATCAAAATTACTTAAATCCATGGTTTTTGCAACTTAAATCTTATGTAATATTAACTATCCATCAAGGTGTTTTTGTTCCAAGCACTGTAAATCTCTTGCTGACCTCTTCTGCATATGAAAACAAATTTATACCATCAGGTGCCACAAAAAAGGATTAGATATATTAGGAGACCCATTGCATCCTGGTTACTGCTTCTTCGAGCTTCTGCCATCAGGATGGAGATATAGAACAATGAAGGCAAAAAGAGCCATCTCAAGAACAGTTTCTTCTCTAGAGCATACCCATCAAGCGCCACTCCGGAAAATATGGGAACTGCTCCGGCCCAGGTGTGCATGCACAGGAAAAACTCCATTGCACATGCACAGAACCCCATTGCGCATGTGCAGAACACATTTGTGCATGGGCAGATGGGATCTGCACGTGCGCACGTGCACAGTAACCCCTTTTCCCCACCGTTCTAAATACAGGACGACACAGGGAAAGGGGAGAAACGCATGCCCAAATATGGGATTTCCCGGCCAATCTGGGATAATTGACAGGTATGCTCTAGAGCAATTTTGGCCCTAAATTGAAACTCTGGACTCTGAAGTCATCTTATACTATTTTAAATTGTTATATTGTACTGTATTGTACTGTTTTAATTAGTGTTTTTGCAGTTGTTTCTTTTTAAATTATGGGGTGTGCCTTATTTTGAGTTGATATAGCAACCGAGAAATTTCATTATTTCCCGCAAGGGGACAATGACAATAAAGATCTATTCTATTCAAAATTACTGTTACTCTTTTCTGGACCTTAGCAATTGTTTCTGCATAATAATGTCATGTCCACCATGGAATGAATATTTTCTCCAGCCAGTTTCTGGATGACCTACATTTTTGATCCCTTTACCATTAAAACCTGTGTGACAGCTGGCTTTTTGAACCATATCAAATAAACCCTTGGAGCAAAAAAAAGTGTCATGGATTTCCTACTTCTATCAAATGAACATTAATACAGCACCTAACTTATTGATGCCAAAAAGTTAGCCTTATTAACCATTTTTAATGCTTTGAACTTTTCCCAGTCCTTTTGCTGTTGGGTATTTGATCAATTAAGTGCTTCCATGGATTGCCTAAGATCTTTCTAACAGTGCTTCGTGGTTATTTTATTTATTTCCTATTCTGTCAAAACTTGCAAAAAAGGAAGTGATTGTTGTTAGGGTTTCCCTGCTCTTAAAAAAAAAAGCCTAGCTCAACAATCTCAGATCATGATTGGCATTCCTGGTTCACCTCTTAAATAAAAAGGTTATAAAACAGCTTTCCTGTTCAATGGAGACTTTCTCAGTTACTAATTGACAGCCTTTCTCCTGCAGCCATTTGTCTGCAGAAGGATGCTACAGTTGATGTCAAATACAGTAGTAACCTTAGGGAAAGTGGCAATCTGAGAATGTGGCAGAAAAAAAATAGAGCCATTTCCTCTTAACCCTAATCCAAATTCCACCCAACTTTTTATTTGATAAAACAAACAAATATTCAAGGGCTATCCACATGACTGTGTTCAATTTCATTCTGACTGAGGCTTCTGTCTTTCTTCCCAGGGCAGGATGGTTTTTAAATAGTCATATCTATATCTCTCTATATAAAACAGAGGTGTAGTCTTGTATGTGATTAATACAAATCCACACCCTTGCACTAATCATGCTGAAACTTTGCACACGTACCTTGTGCTCCAGAGATTAGCACTGCAGGGGTCCGGTGGCCCGTATCAGGGTGTGTAACCCAAAGCAAGGGCTGTGAAGGGCACCCCACCAGATGGGGAACTCAGCCTAGGGAGGCAGCATTGTGCATGCGCGAATATCCATGCATGCAACAAGGCCTTGATGGCCAAGGAGCCAATGCAGAGCACGGCCACAATGCCAGGGATGGCAATGGCATCCTGGGCCTGCACATGAAACAAGCCACAGCCCACGAAAGCTGCCACAACAACAAACGGGCGGCTTGCAATACTCGTGCGACCATGTACCAGATGTGCCAGCAGCGTTGCGTGCTCCGTGCAGGTCCCGAGATGCTTTGGCGGGATCCCGGCTGACCAGAGTGGCAGGGGAACCCTCACCACACCTGGCAAGGTAAGAGCAGGAAGGAACTCGCCTCTGGGATGTGAAGGGCGACCAGAGTGATGCCTGGTGCTGACGGTGATGGCGAGCCTCCTTCCCTTGCCTCCGGCTGCACTCCAAAAACAGGGGGGAGTGAAAAAAGCTGTGTGGATGCTACCATCTCCTGGAACTACCTCTGGCTACCCACCAACAAGCAACTGGGACAAAGCCAGGTACCCAGCAAGTACTAAAATATACTAAAACAAAAATTTCTAGGGTCATCTATTTTGTAACTTTCTTGTCACTTTACCTTTTATTCATAGACCATTAACCCCAGCTTGTCCATAAACTTGCCTGGAATAGATAATTAAAAATTAAAATTCAGACCTCCCCAAATTTAGCAATCCTGAAAACTAATCCTTAGACTACAAATCTCATTATGTCTGCTAGAATAAACCCCATGTGAGTTCAACTGGACCTATTCCCAGGTAAAGGGGAAAGGAAGAAGGAGATGAAAACCACACCCTAGAGTCGGACATGACTGGCTTTTAAGCAAGTGAGATCTTTACCTTTACTATTTCCCTTCATCTATCCTTGTTCCTGTGGATCTAAATATTTTCCTCACCTGCCTCTACATGCTATGCCCCCATTCCCTCAGGTTGCAGCATTGAAGAGGAGAGCTATGGATGGTTCACAAAAGGGGTGCCTCCAAAAGCTGACTTCTCTTGATAGTAGGTCTTCCCTGCCCTCAGAGAGGAAATATACTCCCCTATTGTCTCTTACACAGTCTCCCATTGAGGGGCTATGAGATTGTAGTCCTGTGATATTTCCCTCAGTGTCCAGGATTGTGTGAACAGTTTTCTTCAATTAAAGCTCTTTTAACCAAAAGAGCTGGGGTCTGTTTTCATTTTTGCTATAGTGTACATGGAAAGCATCACAACAAGTGTCCATTGAGGTGCTGAAAGCTTTCTGTTTTCCTTTCTGTTTTCAGAAACAGCCACTCTAGAAAATCCATTCCCCAACTTTCATTTCAACCTCTGCATCAGTCTGAATGGATTAAATTAGGGTTCAATTTACCAAAGTATATGACACAAATTACCATTTATATAACTGTGAATTTATTTTCACGCAGCAGCCATTTTCCTTGTGATAATTCTAGGCTTTAACATAAAAATTGCAATGCAAAGGTAAATGATTATTCCAAGCAGCCCTTTTTACCAAATGTACACAGGAATAATAAATGGCTTACCCCCTTCTAATCATAATTTATGTGTAGAAACATTAATAACAACAGTATTGTATGAAAGCTACATTCCTCCCCTCCCCCTTTGTAACCCGGGGTAATTACAGTGTCCATCAACTTTGCCATAGTTGACACATTCCTTTGTTGGAGAATTCCCCCTCTCATCCAATTTTAATGAAGCTCCTTGCTCAACATGCAACAATTTAAATTAAAGAATTAAAAATTTAAGAGTAAATTGTTTCTCTGACAACAAAGAAGGGCTTTTAATCCACCCCACCTAACTCTCTCTCTGTGTTATGCCATTACTGGAGATGGTGCTCTTGAGAGAAAACATATAATCATATTGGTACTTCAGATAGCAGGCCTAAAATGAGGCCAGGTTTCCTTCCCAGTGGGATGGAAGTGATTGTTCTTGACTACCGTAATTGGTTCCTCCCCTCTTTCTGAAATTAACAACTCAAAAACTGTTCATGTATCAATTTTGGTCAAATTGTTGTTGCTACTTGTGATACCCTATATTTATTTATAACATTGGTGTCATATATTTTTTCTTTAAAAACAAAAGGACAGAAGCAAAGTTATCATGGAAATTCTGTTGTAGTCATCCATGATGGCCATGGGTCTCTGGAGGCTGGTCTCTTTAGGCATGAGAGAGGACTATAATGCTTCAAGGTACCCATCCCCCAGTCAGCGTGTTCCTGTTTGTCTCCCTACCAGAAGATGTGGCTTGATGTTGCAGTGGGCCAGAAATGGCCCGCGGGGTCATGGAGTGACTGGACACAAGGAAGGCAAATGAGGCAAAGATGCGGTGAAGTCCAGTGCCCATTGGCTTGGGGGCTGGCATTTTATTCCCTGCCTCATGTCATTGCTTGCATAGGCTGCTCGCGACCCATCACAGAAGACTGACTATGTGGCACATGTTAATCCAGTTACATTTACAGAAGTTACTTGGAGGTGATGTGTAATCAGGATATTACCTGGAAGTCTATTATCTACTAATTAACTGCTGGCTGGCGAGACCATTGTCTTGCCCTATCAAGGAATCTTTCCGGGACTAACTTCATCAAGTATAACACACTGCAGTTTACTCTCCTACTTAGGGAGTCTGTGGATATGATTAATACATCGTGTGTTTACCCTTAATTACCACCTTGTCCGAGCTAATGGCCAAGGTGTTATGCATGAATCCTTAACTATGGTTAATATTAATCCGCACCCAATTTCCTTCCTAACCAAGTTATGAGGGCTCGAGGGCATGTGCGCCTGAATCCCCACCTTTTAGGAAAGGTTATGCCAATTATATCTGCGGATTAACCACATTCCCTCTTTCTTTTATTTCTAAATCAGCCTGGCCAAGAGCTCGGTATATATATATGGCATGATTTGACGTGGAGCGATGATGCCTTGAGGTTTCCGCCATGAGGTACACATTGACAGCAGTGAGGGTATACATTATGCAAAACAGCAAAGCATAACCCCCAATGCTATGGGGCTGTACCCACCCCAAGGCGACTCTGGACCACAGTTCTTAGCCTAATGGGGTGTTCTTGACTGAGGGGTCAAGTTTGATTACCTGGTAAATGGCCTCAGGTTGAGAGCATATGCCATGAATAGCTTCACTGCCTGGTGTGAGAGCAGCAGAATAGTCGGCCGCTGCTTGGTTTTCCAGAACTGTGTGTCTGAGTTCAGCCTGCTTTCTGTAGCAAGGCAAGATAATGCAATGTGTCATTGATCTCTCACTGTGACAGAACTGGTTTTCCTAAGGCTACTTCTGCAAAGCGGCCTCTTAATTATTCAAATGTTCTCTCACATGTAGAGAGATGCGATTGACATTGTCAAAAGGTAATTGATGAATGGCAATAGCTAGGGACTTCTCAGGCTGCCAGATGCTCAACCTTTTCTACAGGTGTGGCCCTATTTGGATTTTCTCCCTCCCCCATGACCAAGATATGTTTCCTAGCGAGGGGGTCCTATCGTTGAAGGAAAATGTGAGGGTGATATACAATCATGTGTATATAGAAATCATATATCCCTTGAAGATCCCAACTCTGAACATTGTACAAAGTCATGAAAATCAATGATAATAATAGCAATGAAACATAAACATTCAGCTACTTGGCTGACAGCTACTGACTGGTTGCAAGGCCAAGATGTTTCCTGTGTCCAGGCAAGGCAAGTGGTGTTATATGTGGCAAAGGCAAGAATTTTCCCAATAGTTCTCTGGTGCATATATAACTCAAAATGTCCATTGATAGCTCAAAAAGTCTATTGTGTGGTAGTCCGAGCTGGCATAAGCAAAGCAATATTGTGTATTTAACAGAGAGTCCTTTGAGGTCATCAAGTGTCCTTGTGTGTGTGCGCAGTGTCCATGTGCCCCCCCAAATCCTCCCCCCAAAGACATGCTAAAATCATCTTCGGGATGGGAACAAATGGACACCTGATGTCATCGCTGGCAATGGTTGAGGTCATCTTTTTGGTGATATCCGCGTGTGGCATCTGGGCCTGATTCTGGCTTCCAGGAATGGACCATGCATAGGAGAGAAGACTTGCTGCAAACACAGCTTTTGGAGATAAAAGTCTGAGAGAGTTAGTTTTGCAACTTATAGGATAGCAATTTATGGGATAGCTATGTGTCAGGGGTTTCCCCCCTTCTTTTTACTAAAAGAAAGACAATGTAGATACATTCCACACTTGCTGGACCTGGCCTTGTGCCATTCAGATGGAGCAGTTCCTGCTGACAGAGTTTGCCTGCAAACAAGAATGTTAGACCCAGAGAGAAGAAATTTTTTGAATGAAATCCACGTTTTGAGGGAAAGCTGTGAATGTTCAAAAGTCATCAATTTGCCTAGAGGAGCAGATAGTCTTTAAAAAAAGATCTGAATGCATAACACTGTGGTGTAGAAAACCTTAAAAATGAAGCATACCGTGTTATTCTAAAGACAAAAGCATGCAGAAGTGAGACACCTCGAAACCTGTGAGTGTCGAGAGGACCAGTAATTAGAATCCAATTGGCAACCTGTGATTGTGTACAATTGCCCTGTGGTGAATGCTTTAAAGCAAGGCTTTCCTGTTGGCAGATCAGCTTTGTTATGCTGATAGTAGCGCTTTACACACCTGTTCTTGTGTAGTGAAAATTCTGTGTGTCTCAGGCCAGTCTGAGGTCCCATGGTGAACCTTGGCACATGGCATGCCAGGCTTCCTTTGGGTAAATTTCTCATGAAGGCCCCCCCTCGCATTCCTGCCCATGGCGTGCGTGTGCACATTTCCTGGAGCTTGCGCCCCTGGCAGGCTGAGCTGCCTTGCTAATGCTTTGGGCATTCTGCAGGAGGGACACATGACTTTTGAATTCGGGTCATGAACCAGTTTCTGGAACAGTTCCTTTGCTACTGGACCAGCCCTGCTGTGCCCTCCTGAGCTGGGACCAAGTAAGTCCTGATGGCCTATGTGGGCTGCATGCAGCACTTCTCTGTGCAACTGAAGCTGCATATTTGGTAGGAACATCCATTCCATTATTTTTTGGCCCCCTCCCTCATTGGAGCCTATGCCTAGTGCTCCCGTGAGAAGGGTACCAGTTCTAATTATGTACAAATGTAGGATGGGGTTTATGGCTCTATCTGCCCAGCGATGGCTGGAGAGATAGCTTGCTGCCTACAATGCTAGCTGAGCCCTTTTGCATGTGCCTAGGCTAGCAAAGCAAAAGAAAGAATGAAAGAAGGGGTGGCCTGGAAAAGCCAGTGTCTGATCAAGAATGTGACCTGGCTCAGTTAATGCTTATTACTGGCCTGGCTGCAATCTTAAAATGGGTCCTAGGCAGCCTTGGCTGCCCAGCCAAGGGTTGACACTCTGCACATTCTCAGGAGCCCAGTGACTAATCTCCCCCTCCCCCCCAGCTCTGGAGGTTGCAAGATGTGTCACTGCCTAAGATGGCAATGTGTCATACTAGAAATGACAGACTAAGACTTAGAAAGACAATACAAATTAAGGAAAACAATCTTAATGCACAAGGTAAAACTTTAGAATGAAGAAATATTTTAAACATGGCAAGGAGAAAATTCAGAGGAAGAAAAAGTTAAGGGTTAACTTTTATCAGATAATGAAAAGGTAACAGTAACAACCTCTTTATCAGTTAATTTAAAAAACTTGCTGTAGAATCCTGTCAATGAAAGGTTTTAATTAGCTCAGGAAGCTGTGGGAGAATGCAATTTAAGACTGCAAGGAATAAGTTGGCTGAAGACAAAAGCATGACTCTTTGGAGAGAAGTTTGTAAGAAATTCAAAAGTCATTCCTGTAAGCATATAGGCTGTTTCCATACTACTGTGCTGCAGTGTTGACCAGGAAGCCTTAGCGCAAAAATCTGTGCGTGCTTTTTTCTGTTTAAAGGCACACTGAGTAAATTGCTTTTCACCTAGATTTAAGTCCAAATACCAGAACAAAAAGCCCTTTTATTGGAGCAATAACTCTGAGTATTTCCTGAATAGCCAATGAGAGAAGGAGCTAAAGTAAATTTAAGAGAGAAAAAATGAAGAAGAGCTAGAACAAGGATTCTCAACCTGCGGCCCAAATGTGGCCCACAGCATTTTTCCATGTGGCCCACCACCACCTCCACCACACCAAGAGGTGCCACGTGGTGGAGGGAGGGCAGGATGGCCATCTGGACCTCCAAAGCTGTCTGAGGCAGCAGAACCTGGCCCCTGACTCTAAAAGGTTGAGAACTCCTGGGCTAGTTTAATTCATTAAACACATTAAGACAATGCTAGACAATTCTTACATTCCTAATGAGACATGTGATTTAAATACACTTTAAAGACATTCAAAGGACATTTAAAAGACATTTTAAGACATAGGGGTTTGAAAGACATAGGGGCCCCACAGTTTAAGAAGATGATTAATGAAGATTTTTCCTTTTTTTGAGAACACTGGCTGAGTGAAAAACTCAGAGAAGCAATTTTTTTCAGTTCGCGACTCTGGAAAAAATCGCTGCTTTCAGTGCAGGTCTCTATAATGCCAAATTTTCGTAAGGATTTTTCAATTTCCAATTATCTATCTGCCTGAGTAACACTGACTGCAAAGCAAGTTCTTAAGAGCATGGCTCAATCTTTTGACAAAGAAAAAAGTCTCCTTGGCACACCCAAAGGCAGGTTTTGGCTGAAAGGAAAAGGGGGCTCACTTTTGCCTTGTTTGCAGGCTAAGTTTCCCCCCCTCCTGCCTCTGTCGCCCTTGGTGTCTTAAGCTGCTAAGCAGGCAAGGCAAAGAGGTTTTGCTCACTGTACTTTCTCATACTTTAAATTTGTCCTATCCATGAACAAGTTTAAACTGTCTAGCACGCAATACCTGGTATCTCATTGTAACATTACCATTCAGACACACGCACAGACACACATGTAGAACATTCAGCATTCATTCCGGTGCACCATATAACTCATTCACGCCTTAGATAAAACATTCCTCCCTGAGATGTCTTTCTTCCCTCCCCAGGTCTGCAATGTTTCACCCTTACTCATGAGGAGATGGTTACTTGCTGCTTGATATTTAGGCTATACGCAGGTGGCTTTTACAGCCATCTGGGTGCTTCTGCTTAGGAGTGAGTTTCTCTGGGCTACTCCAAGGCAAGACAAGTAGTTTCTGCCTGTGCCTCAGAAAAACTTGTGGTACTATTGCTGGGATGGTTTTTCTGGCATAGCGAGGGTGGTGACTGCCTCCTTTTGAACCTGGGCCAGATGAATGCCCGTGGGCCGGATTCCCGGATCTGGGTGCTGTCTGGCCCACTGGTGTGGGCATTTGGTATTAGGCTTATTTGGACAGCTTTTTGGAGAGCTGCCTGGTCTAGATTTGCATTCTCTCCTAGAGTGTCCCATCTTCCCGCACTGAAAGCAAGCACCCTTGGGCTTTTGCACTGCTCTGCGCCTGCCTTTGGTAATGGATTTGCTCTGGAGCCCTGCGTGGCTAATGGCTGTGCAGGTTTCCATGAGCAGCGTGCGCAGGGCAGGCATGTAGACAATGGTCTGTCTGCCCAAAAGTGCATCTGACCCCAGGAAGGCTGGACACAGCAGCTGGATCTTAGCTAATTGTACTGCTGGCAATTTCCCTGTGAATGGGTCTTTCTCACTCCTCTGTTGGGGTGGACCTCTGGCTGCCCTTAAAGGGTCTGGGCTCCCTAAGTTCTCCCCACCCCCATGTTGGTGTTGGCTAGTCAGGTAGAGACATGCTGGGGCATTTACTGATGGATTTTTGGTCTCAATGCGGACTGGACTGACTTCTGAGTTGACTTTTCTACACTTGCTCCATGTGCTAATGATTTTTGCTGGTGCTCTCAGCTCTTGCCTAATGCAGTTCCCTACCCTGTCCCAAATTCTGAGATTGAGTGTGCCTGCTTCTGGATAAAACAGACAGTGATCTCTAATGTACACCATTAGGTCCACCAATTTTGCGCTATGAATGCGGGTGTGATTTAGCCTGGCCAGGCGCTTGAGCTCCTCTACATGAGCTCTCCTGTCTGTGGATGAGCCTTGTCTGTGTTGACAAGCTCCCATATTACCTGATGTGGTCCTCCGAAGTTACCTTCTTGGGATGAGTCGACGCGTCTTGGGGTCAGGGTATGGTGAAGTGAAGGTGTATGATCCTTCAGAATAGAGTCTGGATCATGGACTGCTGCCATGGGCCTTTGGGGCCTCTGCAATATAGTCAGGGCTCACACTCACCCTGATGAGGAGCATGTTTTTCCAATGAATGAAGAGCCGCAGAGCCTTGGAGCTAAGATGGTGCCTGGTTAACACACATTTTATTTTGCTTGCGCTGTGAAAGAGGTTTTGAATGAGAAAAAGAATATAAAATAGTCGGAACTAAACTTTTTGAAATCGCTTGCCGGAGCCTGGGGACTGTGCTGTGTTTGGTTGAAGTTGGAGTTTGAAGAACGGGTGGCGAGGTCGCGCTGAATGCACCGCTTGGGTCAGGTGGGACTTTTGCGGATTTAAACAAGGAGCCTGGCATCGGAACTCTCTTTAAACATTAGCGAGTGAGAGAGAGAAAAGAAGAAATAAAGTGAAAGCTGAGGCAGCTGACGAGGTCCTGGAGCCGCTGGGCAATTGTGAAGGACACAGTAAGTCCGGAGGGAAAGAGGAGGTCTAAGTTGGAAAATGGAGGGGAAGGATGGGAAGGAGTAATGGCGGTGAGGGAAGGCTGGAAAAGCAGGAACAAAACTTAAAAGTTTGGAGATCGAAGCAAGCTGAGAGTTGGAGTTGGAGAGTTGTAGCGGAACGGAGGAAGGGAAGGAGAAACAGAGCGAGAGCGGAATAAAGAAAGATAAGATTGGTTTATGAAGATTGTAGTGGAGTGTGTTTGAGATCGGGAAGAAGGGAAGAGGAGTGCCCTGGTTCAGGAACCGCCGCCGAAGCTCGAATATTACGAGTGGATTTACAGTGTTTCTTTTCATTTTCCCTCTCTCTTACCTGGGAGTATTAGTTTAGTTCCCACGACTGAAAGTGGCTTGTGCATTCTTTTTTCTATTTTTGTCCATCATACCCTAAAATACTGAGCTGTTGGAAAGAGGAGGCGGGCTTATATAGTTTTTTTCTTCATTTTGGCACTTATCTGGATACAAGGTTGCTTCGAGCCCCTGTCGAGTCAATGGCTTTTGGATACAATATTACTGTTGGATTACTGCTGTATTACAGTAGCAAACCAGCTCTGAGTGGATTATAAAGTGAATAGAAGAATTGGGTTGAACTGACTGGCTCCGGTTTTGGAGGTAAAAGGCAGTTAAATAAAGCTGGAAAAGAATCAGGAAGAGTATTTGTTTGGTTACAGAGGTGTTTTCGCATTGGCTGCGCTTTTTGAGGATATAATAAATAAAATGGAGAAGAGGAAGGAAGAGGAAGTGGTAAAGCCCAAAAAGACTGAGCCGAGAAAGGATGAGAAGAAGGATAAGACTGCAACTACAGATTGCCATCAACAGCACCAATGGAGCAGACGGGAGCTATGGATCCAACTCAAATTATGGTGGAGCTGGGAAAGCTGTTTTAAAAATTTGAGAAGATGGAAGAAGCAAATTTGAAGGGGTTCCGTGAAATTAGAGATGTGAGGGTAAAAGATAAGGATGAGTTGATGGGAAGTAACAAGAAGCTTGCTAATATGTTTACTGATTTTTCAGTGAAGGTTGATGCCAACTGTCAGAAGATGGATAAAGTCTTGAATATGGTGCAAAAAGATATGAAATTAATGCAGAATGATATAAGAGGGTTGCATGAGGAACAAAAATAAATAAGTTTAAAGTTGAAACTGAGGGGGGGAAATTAGACATGGTGGAAGAGGTGATGAGAAAGCAGAACGTGGTGATACGAAATTTGATGGAGAAAACTCCAGACAGGCTGAAGGATCAAAAGCAAGAAAAGCTCATTTAGAAGATGGAAGGCTTGTCCAAATGAGGACAGCAGGCAGAAACATAAATTCTGGCAGAACAAATGCAAGGCAACAATCAGGAAAGCAAAGAAAGACTTTGAGGAGCGTATAGCTAAAAATACTCAGAGAAATAACAAAGACTTCTTTAAGTACATTAGAAGTAAGAACCCAACTAGGAAGGCCATTGGACCATTAGATGACAATGGAAGGCAAGGAGTTATTAAAGAGGAAACAGAGATTGCAGAGAGACTCAATGAATTCTTTGCTTCAGTATTCACCGAAGAAGACAGAGACCACATGCCCAAAACAGAGCCTGTCTTCGTAGGCATGGAAACCGAAGAGTTAAGCCAGATAGAAATAACCAGGGAGGAGGTCCTTGCATGTCTTGTTAAACTAAACACTAACAAATCACCAGGACCAGATGGCATCCATCCACGAGTTCTCAGGGAACTTAAAGATGAAATTGCTGATCTCCTAGCCAAAATATATAATATTTCCCTCAAATCAGGCTTTGTGCCTGATAACTGGAAGGTAGTGAATGTAACACCAATTTTCAAAAAGGGATCCAGGGGTGATCCAGGAAATTACCGACCTGTCTGTTTGACATGTGTCCCAGATAAAGTGATGGAAACCATCCTAAAAGATAGAATTAATAGGCACATAGAAGAAAAGGCGCTTCTAAAGGAGAGCCAACATGGCTTTTGCAAGGGCAAATCATGCCTCACTAATCTGTTGGAATTTTTTGAGAGTGTCAACAAGCATGTGGATAAGGGGGATCCAGTTGACATTGTTTATCTGGACCTTCAGAAGGCTTTTGACAAGGTCCCACACCAAAGGCTCTTGAATAAACTTACCAGTCATGGAATAAAGGGACAGGTCTTGTCCTGGATCAGCAACTGGCTAAGGGACAGGAAACAGAGGGTAGCACTAAATGGACACTTCTCCAAGTGAAGGGAAGTAAAGAGTGGGGTCCCCCAAGGTTCAGTACTGGGACCCCTGCTTTTCAACCTCTTCATAAATGATCTAGAGGTAGGAGTAAAAAGCAAGGTAGCCAAATTTGCTGATGGCACTAAATTATACAGGGTAGTGAAAACTGTGAGAGATTGTGAGGAGCTCCAGAGGGATCTCTTGACACTGGGGGAGTGGGCAAAACAGTGGCAAATGAGCTTCAACATTAGTAAGTGTAGAGTGATGCATGTTGGGGCAAAAAACCCCAATTACATTTATAAACTGATGGGGTCTGAACTCTCTGCGACAAACCAGGAAAGGGACCTTGGTGTCCTGGTGGACAACTCAATGAAGGTGTCAACCCAGTGTGCCTCAGCAGTGAAAAAAGCAAACTCAATGTTAGGGATCATTAGGAAGGGTATAGAAAATAAGTGAGCAAGTGTCATTTTGCCTCTTTATAAATCTATGGTGAGGCCCATCTGGAATACTGTGTACAGTTCTGGTCGCCATACCTCCAGAAGGATATTATGGAGTTGGAATAAGTGCAGAGGAGGGCAACCAGAATGATTAGGGGACTGGAACACCTTCCTTACCATCTGAGGCTGCAACGGTTGGGCCTTTTCACTCTTGAACGACGGCGTCTAAGAGGTGACCTGATTGAAGTTTATAAAATCATGCACGGTGTGGACAAAGTAGATAAGGAAAAACTGTTTTCCCTATCGCACAACATTAGAACTAGGGGACACTCCATGAAACTTTTGGGTACTAGTTCTCAAACAAATAAGAGAAAGTACTTTTTCACCCAGAGGATTACTGGTCTATGGAACTCCCTGCCAAAAGAAGTGGTGGCAGCTGTCAGTCTTGACAGCTTTAAGAAAGGATTAGACAAGTTCATGGAGGACAAGGGTATCAATGGCTATAATTATGGATACTTAAGGACAACCTCCGGGTTGGAGAGATAGGCAGGATATCTCTCAATGCCATTTCCAGGGAATCCTAAGCAGGTGAAGGCATCTCCTTGGGAATACCCTGAAGGAAATTGTGAGCCTCTGTGTGAGACAGAATGCTGGACTGGATGGGCTGTGGCCTGTTCCAGCAAGGCTGTTCTTAAAGAATTGTCGATTGGCTAAATAATTTGAATATGGGGAAAGATTTTGTAGCTGAAGACATTGCAAGTGTGTTTAGACTGGGGCCAAGGAAGGGTAAGAAGGTTCAAATAAATGTTTTGGTTAAATTTGCAAATTGGGCAGACAAATTAAAGGTGATGGCTTTTATAAAGCAGGCTGGGTCTGGCATTATAAAAATTGATGGGTGTGATGTGGAGGTTTATAAAACATATCCATTGAGGAACGGGTATGGTGTTATAAGATGAAACCTGTGACAAAACTTCTCAGAGAATGTGAAATTGATTATCATTGGAAATTTCCCCAACAACTCAGATTTTTTTATGAGAAAAAAAGCATACAATGGATATGGAAACTGACCCTCTAGCCTACTTGTGTCAGATTGGATTGGTTAAAGCATCAACCTAGAGAGTGGTGGGCTTTAAGCAAGGCTCTCTTGGAATCAGGAGGTTTACAAAGAGATCATGGTAGTGAACAAGAGAGAGGGGCTACAGGAGGAATTGAGGAGGGAGATGAGGAACAGTTGGCACCTGAAGAAGGCTGAGGTAGAGTAAAAGCAGGAGGGATTATGATGGACAGTAAGGAAGATGTAATGTTTTATTTGTAGGTATAGGAGGTAGCGCTAGAGCTTTATATGACAGTGTACATCTTTCATGTCCCCCCCACCTTCCTTTGATTGATAAGGGTGACTTTCTGGGAAGAAGAGTGGGGAGGGTAGGTTTGAATGTTAAATGTGTTTTATGTTTTTTGATGTTTTTTTTTGTTTGACATAATATGTTTGATGAGGGGTAGCACACAATTAGGAGTTTACAGATGTCAAAATGGATGGATATTAAGATCTAGGTATGGGGAGTATTAAAGTATTGACCTGGAATGTGAAAGGTACAGGTAGCCAAGTCAAGAGACGGAGGTTAGAATCAGCTTTGAGGAAGGACAGGCCGGATGTAGTCTTTCTGCAGGAAACTCATCAAAAATCAGGAGATACAAACAAGATATTTTTGGGATAGATGCAGATTTATGAAAAGTCATATGGAACTTCTAAAGCAAGGGGGTGTCCGTCTTGGTTTCAAAGAGATTAGGTTTTGAGATGATAAAAAGTATTTCTGATCCAGAAGGCAGATATTTAATTGTGAAAGGGAAGATTGATGATGAGGAGATAACGTTAGTAAACATTTATGCACCAAATGAGCATCAGGAAGAGTTTTTAAGCAAGGTATATGATATACTGGGAAAAGAGAGAACATTTAAAATGATTGAAGCAGGTGATTTTAACCTAATAAGGGCTCCTGAGATTGTACAAATGTATTAAGAGCTGGAAGGGGAGCTAGAATGAGGATTTGAGAAAAATAGATTTATTTATTTATTTATTTATTTATTGTTTAGACTTTTATACCGCTTTCCTCCCCATAAAGGGAACTCGAAGCGGTTTACAACAAGAATGCCAAACAATATAAAATATGATACAAATAATACAACAAAATACAGTTACAGTATGAATTATCAAAAACATATTCAATACAATATCAAAATTACCCTAACAATCATAAGAGTCAAACAAGTTCAATAATGCAAAACAAAATAACAAACCACAAACTCAAAGTCAAAGAGGGGAAAAAACCCCTCACACGCAACCCTTCTGCCACCAAACCGCACCTCCCTACAGTTTCGGTCCCAGTGGCGGGGAGCAAAAGCCCAGGGGTGTGGTGGCTCAACCAACACTGAAGCTGGCAGCATCCCTTCCAGCTGCGCCACACTCCCCAGCCTTTGTAGTCCCAATGGTGTGGGGGCGGGGGCTCAGGGATGTGGCTGCTCACACACAGCTGTTGCTGGAGCCGGCCAAGCTCTCCTTCGCCGCGCAGCTCCTCCCTACATTCTCAGTTCAGGTGGTGTGGAGACAGAAGCCCGGGGGTGTGGTGGCTCCACCAACGCTGAAGCTGGCAGCGTCCCTTCCAGTGTCCCAAATGGATGAAGAGTTTAGGCTTGAAAGATGCCTGGAGGGAAATTAAAGGATCTGAGAGGGCTTATACCTACTTTTTGCAGGATTACAATACTTATTCTAGAATAGATTATATATTTGTTACAAAAATATGATCAAAAATTTAGAAGATGCAGAGGTAGGAATATTTAAAGAATCAGATCATGTGAAATTTTGGTTGGAACTAAAATTTGAAAGTGAAAAAAGATATAGGAGTAAATGGAGATACAATGATAAATTGTTTTTAGATCAAGAGTGTAAAAAACAAATAATTGAAAAATGGAATGAAAGTTGGAATTGGAATGACACGGGAGAGGTTAGTTACAATGTGGTATGGGATGCCATGAAGTCGGTTTTTAGAGGGGAATGTATCAAAATGGCTAGTGTTAAAAATAAGCAATTTAGAGATAAGTATTATGAAATTGAGAATGAGCTCAAACATTTACATGAGGAGCATGTAAAGACTAATAGTAAAGTTGTTTTTGATAAAATGCAAAGGTTAAAGACAGAGTTGATAGGAAAGGATATATAAAAAATAAAAAAGGATTTAATGTACTTAAAGAGAGACTATTTTGAATATATTAATAAAAGCTCAAATTTTTTGGCAAGGGCTGCTAAAGAAAAGAGGATTAAAAGAGAGATTGGAATTCTGATAAATAAAAATGGTATGAGATGTAATAAAATTAGGGACAAGGTTAAGATAGTTAAAGACTTTTATCAGGAATTGTATACTAAAAAGGAGGTAAATATAGAAAGGTTGAGGGATCAATTGGAAAAGCAATTGCAAAAAAAGATAAATTTGGAGCATAAAGATAGAATGGAAGAGCGAATAACTGAAAAAGAGATAAAAGATATAATAGCCAGCTTGAAGATAGGTAACTCCCCAGGGGAAGATGGGTTATCAGCGGATTTTTATAAAGAATTTAAAGATAGTGTGGTTCCAAGATTGCTGAAGTTGTTTAATTATATACTGGAAGGAGGACAGATACCGACTTCATGGTATAGAACTATAATTGTGTTACTGCCAAAGCCTGGAAAGGATTTAGAAAAAGTGGAATCGTATAGGCCTATTTATCTGATAAACCAAGGCACCAAGATTTTTACAGCAATAATAGCTAACAGGTTGAATGGCTTTATGGACAAATATTGGGATCAAGCGGGTTTTTTGAAAGGAAGGCATATGACGGATCTGACAAGGAGAGTTTTGGATTTGTTAGATACTGCAGGACAAAATAAAGAGAAAGTTGGATTATTATTGTTGGATATATTTAAGGCATTTGATTCATTGCAATGGGTAACAATTAAGCAGATAATTAGATATTATGGGTTTGGTAATAAATTTTGTAGTACGATAGAAAAGTTGTATCAATCTGGTACCGCCAATGTCAAGGTAAATGAGGATTATACAGAAGAATTTAAATTAGAAGCAGGGACAAGGCAGGGATGTCCATTATCTCCAATATTGTTTATTATGGCGATGGAACTGTTGGCGAATGTCATAAGGGAAGATAATAGTATTGAAGGATTATTAGGAAACAAGATAAGTCTGTATGCTGATGACCCCTTGATAATTATGAAACACCCTAGAAAGGCATTAGAAAAAATCCAAGGCCATTTAAACAAGTTTGAAGAGATAACAGGATTGAGAATAAATTGGGATAAATCGGAAATGATTTTTTGTAATGTGGTTAAGGAGGAACAAGAGAAAATAAGAGTTAAGTTTAAACTTCAGGTCAAAAATTGTTTGAAGTATCTGGGAATAAATATCTCAAATAAGTTTGAAGATCTTAAGCGCCTTAATTATGAAAAGCAAAAAAAGGAAATTAAAGAGAAGATAGAACAATTTCAAAAAGATAAAGCTATCCTGATTTGGCAGGATAGCGTTAAGTAAAATGGTGTTGCTACCATTTTACTTAATGGTAATTTTCTATTTGATGCATTGCCGGTTCAATTAAATGATAAGGAAATAAAGGATTTTCAAAATATGATAAATAATTATTGTAAAGGTGGTAGTAAAACTAGAATAGCGAAGATCTTTTGGTATTTATCTCAGAAAGAGGGAGGACTGGGGATACCCAACCTGAGGAAATATTATAGAGCTTTTCAAATTAAAAATATAATGAAGATTTTTGCAAGGGAAAAGATAATATGGGAAGAAATTGAAATGAAGGAGTTGAGCCAAGTAGGTAAAGGGATATTTTTAGGTAGCAACAAGAGGAAAATAATTGTTAAAAATAAGATGATGAAATCAATGTTGGGAATTTGGAATAGGGTTAAAAAGGAATTGAGTCCAGATTTTTATTTATTTTATTTTATTTTTTTATTTATATACCGCCTTCCTCACCCTGGGGTGACTCAAGGCGGTTTACATTTCATAATATACACAGGGCCCCAACGGCTCCTCTTCTGTCCACCCAGGACTTGGGTGGGTGAGAGTCCCGGGGGTGGGGGGCGGCACAGATGGAAAAGCCGCCTCTTTCCCCCCAACGGCTCCTCTTCTGCCCACCCAGGCTTAGGTGGACAAGAGTCCCGGGGGTGGGGGGTCGGCGCTGATGGAAAAGCCGCCTCTTTCCCCCCAACGGCTCCTCTTCTGCCCACCCAGGCCTTGGGTGGGCAAGAGTCCCGGGGGTGGGGGGGCAGCACAGATGGAAAAGCAGCCTCTTTCCCCCCAACGGCTCCTCTTCTGCCCACCCAGGCCTTAGGTGGGCGAGAGTCCCGGGAGTGGGGTGGGGGCGGTGCTGATGGAAAAGCCACCTCTTTCCCCCCAATGGCTCCTCTTCTGCCCACCCAGGCCTTAGGTGGGCAAGAGTCCCGGGGGTGGGGTGGGGGGCGGTGCTGATGGAAAAGCCACCTCTTTCCCCCCAATGGCTCCTCTTCTGCCCACCCAGGCCTTAGGTGGGCAAGAGTCCCGGGGGGGCGGTGCTGATGGAAAAGCCGCCACTTTCCCCCCAACGGCTCCTCTTCTGCCCACCCAGGCATTGGATGGGCAAGAGTCCCGGGGGTGGGGGTGGGGGCACAGATGGAAAAGCCACCTCTTTCCCCCCCAACGGCTCCTCTTCTGCCCACCCAGGCCTTATCTCCAATAATAGAAATTGAGGATATTAAAAACTTTCCAATAAAGTTGGATGCTAGGGTGAAAGAAGTAATGTTAAGAAACAATGTTTTCCTGTTGAGAGACTGGATACAAGCCTGTAAGGATAGAGAGAGGAAAAAAGAAATTTATACTCAGTTGAAGTTGACAGTGTTGATAGATAAGTGGAATGGTAAATATTTGGGAGAAATTAGCTTAGAAAGAGGTAAAACTGAAATTGTACAATGGATATTAAAGATAAGGAAAGGTGATATAGGAATTAAGGGGATGGGTAGCAGAATTTATAAAATATTAAATAAAAAAGGTAACCCGCAGGAAACATTAATGTTATGCGGGGAACAGGATTTGAATATAAAAATTTCTGAAAGAATTTGGAAAAACAAATGGAGGAAAAGGATTATGAGATCCATGTCAATTAGAATAAAGGAACACAATTATAAAATGTTATGGAAGTGGTACTTGACTCCAGGGAGATTATATCAAATGGATAATACCAAAAGTAAAATGTGTTGGAGATGCAATAATTCCCTAGGAACATATGAACGTATGTGGTGGTATTGTAATGTGGTAAATGATTTCTGGGGAAAAGTAGAGAAAGAGATGTGTGATATCATGGGGTTTTTATGCAACCTGGAGGCAAGTTCAGTGTTATTAACAGATGTGGAAAACTTAAATGTAGATGAGGACAAAATGGAATTAATTTCTGTAATGTTGACAACGGGGAAACTATATTGCAAGAAATTGGAAATCAGAAAGAATTTTAAAAATAGAAGAATGGTATAAAGAGATGTGGGATCTTGCATTGAACGATAAATTGACATGGGAAATAAACAAATATAAGGGTAAAGTCAAAGAAAATAGATTTTGGAAAATTTGGCAACCATTCGTGGATTACTCTTTGAAAGGAGAACAGGGTAGCTGCTGTGATCAGATACATTTTTGGAAACAGTGAAAATAGATATGACATCCTGCAGATTCTTATATGGTGTAAATACACATGGTGATTATTGTAAAATTGTTTAACAAACTTAGTAAATTGAGTTTTGTTTATGTAAAGTAATATTATAGTAAAGTATAAAGGGAAAGACTAATTTGAGTTAGCGGGAAATATTGAGGTATTAATGAGAATGACTATGAAAGAGTTGGGAATATGAATTGAATTTGAATGTTGATAACTCAATACAAACAAGAGAGCGTTCCCGCTATACTTTTAAGTTAGTATTTTAAGTGAAATTATAAGAATGTAGTTTGTATAATGTACTTTATTTGTATAATTGATAGCTGCATTGTTTATTTGAATTGTAGTCTGTTATTTAATTTTTTCTTAGTAATTATTGTATTGTTGATATATTTAATAAAAATTTATTTTAAAAAAAGAGCTGCAGAGCCTTGGAGCATAGCTCTGCCTATCGAGATGCCTAGCCTTGTCCATGCCTAGTTCCGATCGGGTGGCTACCCAACCAGAACTCCTCCGCAGCTTCCGAGAGCACAACTCTAGCATAGAGCCACATTCACATCAGGCCAGATGGCCTGGATCACGTTGGGCCGGATGGCCTGAATCACGTTGGGGTCACCAGATGTTGCAGTGGGCCAGAAATGGCCTGCAGGGTCACGAAGTGACTGGACACAAGGAAGGCAACTGAGGCAAAGATGCGGTGAAGTCCAGTGCCCATTGACTTGGGGGCTGGCATTTTATTCCCTGCCTCAGGTCATTGCTTGCATAGGCTGCTCGCGACCCATCACAGAAGACTGCCTACGTGGCACATGTTAATCCAGTTACATTTACAGAAGTTACTTGGAGGTGATGTGTAATCAGGATATTACCTGGAAGTCTGTTATCTACTAACTGCTGGCTGGCGAGACCATTGCCTTGCCCTATCAAGGAATCTTTCTGGGACTAACTTCATCAAGTATAACACATTGCAGTTTACTCTCCTACTTAGGGAGTCTGTGGATATGATTAATACATATTATGTTTACCTTTAATTACCCCCCCCCACACACACACACACACATTTTTTATTGGAACTTCTTGATTTAGTTTTGGATTACAATTTTTTTAGGTATGGTAAAATAATTTATCTGCAAGTAAAAGGAGTGGCCATGGGGAGCTCAGTAGCACCCTCCCTGGCCAACCTGTACATGATTTGGTTTGAAGGGGAATTTATTTTAAAGGAGGAGAATAACCCTTTTTTTCATCATATTATCACTTACAAACGTTTTTTGGATGATCTTTATTTTATTGTTGATGATTTGGTTATAGCACCTCAGTTTGTGTCTTGGGTAAACAGTTTGAATAACAACCTTAAATTTACTCATAATTTGGGGGCAGAATCAATTCCGTTTTTAGATGTAAGCACTTATGTTTCTATGGAGCGGAGAGTGATGGTCAGACTATATAGAAAAACTACGGATAGAAATGCTTACTTGGACTTTAAATCATTTCACCCATATCATTTAAAATACAATTTGCCTTATGGATTGTTCTTAAGAGCTAAAAGGAACTCTTCCATTGAGAATGACTTTGAAAGGGCTAGCAGTACTATCTCCTCGTATTTACATCATAAAGGCTATTCGGATAAGATCATTAAGGATAACCTAGCGAGAGCTAGGGCAGTACCTAGGGACAGATTGCTTCAACACACTGTTAGGACATTGGAGAATAGATTACACTGTTCATTTGTATTTTCACCATTGTCGGGTCAAATACAGAATATCATTAATAGACATTGGCACATCGTTAATCATATACCGGGTTGCTCCTCTCCACCTAGGATAGGATTGAGGAAATCTAGATCAATTCAACAAATAGTGAGTAGAACAGACCACGAGTCCCGTCTCTTACCCAAGCAACCATCGATAGTGGGTCATTTTAGATGTGGACAATGTATACATTGTGCTTTAGCCTGGCAGACCAAAATGGTCTTGATCCGCAGCAGCAATTACGTTTTATATTTAAGACAATTTTCGAATTGCAACAGCTCGGGTTGCATTTACCTATTGATCTGTTCCTGTGGATTAGGTTATGTGGGGGTGACTTCCCGCAAAATAAAAACTAGGGTGGGGGAACATAGGTCTAAAATTCATAACAAGAACCTGTCCGCACCGTTAGTCAGCCATTTTATGGAAGTAAATAATAATGACCAGGACTTTAAATTTGTAGTGCTTGAATGTATCAAACAGCAACCATATCACCATATTAATGTGGATATTGCTTTAAGACAGAGGGAGAGTTTCTTCATTCACCGGTTCAACACGTTGCACCCATTTGGGCTTAATCAAGAAATTGATTATACTTGTTTCCTGTAATTAATCAGCTGTGTAAAAGGATAGCTTTAAAAATGTTCTTTGAGTAACTGTTGTTAACGTCCGTCGACACTAAAAACTCTTGGGGACATGAAAAGAGCCTCATTCAGGCATCCCCTGAGCAGAGTTTCTCAAGCAAAAATACAAATACTGGCTGAAGCAGCCCATTCTAACTTTGGAGGCCCAGCCAGGCAAAAGTAACCAAAAACACCACAGTGAACAGAAAGTTACCTGAGGTGACTTCTCCTCAGCAGTAGTGGCGGGGAATACCACAGGCCCACAACTCCTGTTGTTGTTACACCATCCCCTTCACCTACTATGGGCTAACCAGTCACTTTTTGGGGGTGAGGATGGAGGAAATGTCCCCTCGTAGCTTTCATTTGGTTCTCGTCACTGGCGCCGCCTTGTACCGTCCCGAGCCAGAGAGTCTGAAGAGGAGGAAACGGACTCTTCTGGGAACTTCCCACTGGAGCACTTCCTTGCTCTTCCCAGCACCACCCTCAGGAACTAGGGTGGCTCTTCCCAGCACCGCCCCCCTTGACCAACTGCCATTGGGGTTTCCAAGGTTTCTCGGGCAGCTCTTCCCTGCACTGCCCACAAGAAGGGGCAGAGGGCAAAAGGGGGGATACGGAGCGTGCCCCTCCCTGCCTGTGTACACTTGTTGTCTTGCTCTCTAATGGACTTAACAGACTTCAGGCTGTGGAAAAAATGGAGGGAGGGTCAACACTACCTGGAACACCTGTCAGACGTGGGATGGAGGTAGAGTGAAAGAAGGAAGTGAGAGAATGAGTATCAGGTGAAATATTTGTAAAGACAAAAGGGGGAGGGGAAATGGAGGCTGTGGTGCATGTGGCCAGTACTGCCGGTCCATCGCTTTTTCTCCTGTCGGTGGGGGTGTCCCCTTTGCATGGCACCTTACGGGGCATAAACCCCCAAATGGGTTTTGTGACCCCCACAGTGATGATCTTGCAAGCCCAAGGTAGGTGTGTGCCAGTTTTCAGTGAGATTGATCCAGGTGTGTGGGTTCCTATAGAGCAAATACAAGACCACACCTCTGTTTTATATGATACTAGCATAGATGCCTGTCTATGGGGTGGGGGTGGCTTGGAGAGGGATGATAAGGGAGATATGTTAGGTATTGAGGGGAAAATTTAGGAGGAAAGGAAGACAGGAGGGTAAGAATGAGGGAGGGAAAGAAAGAAGGAAGGGGAGAAGAATGGCTGGAGGTAAGGAAGGAAGGATGAGAGATAATTACCTGGCCTTGGCCAGAGGGTGTTTGTTGTATGTTCAAGTTTTTCGGACCCTGATACACCCAACACACAGACACACACACACACACACACTCTCTCTCTCTCTCTCTCATTCAGGCACACCCACACACCCACACGTGACTTATCCGGAACCCTTGTGCATTGTCTTGCACACACACACACACAAAGACATACAATCCCTGTTTCTCTCTGTCTCTCACTCACACAGCATTGATGTACATTGAAAGTGTCTCATTTTAGGGCTGTACAGGCTTAAATGGAATAGGTTTGTTCCATCCACATCAGGACCTTTCTCCGTCAGTCATTCACTCTCAACCAATCACAGTCCAACATGCAAATCAGCTCTCCCCAACATTCTGTTTCCAGACCTGGCTGTTAAACTGTCATTTTTTTCTCCCATGGCACCATGGAGTTGTAGTTTCCATTCTTTTCTCCATTATGTGGGTCTTAGGCCCCACTCTGGGCCCACGGACCCTTGTGGTGCTGATCTCGGGGTCAAAAGGTAGGTGTGTGTGGAGCATTATGGGATAGGCTCTTGGGGTGTAGCTATGCATTCTGCACACGTACAGCCACACCCCTTCCTTATAGGTATATATTATATTATATTATATTATATTATATTATATTATATTATATTATATTATATTATATTATATTATATTGCCCCCTTTATTTGTTTCTTTTTTGGGAGTTCCCTGTAGACTACTTATGGCTCACATTGCTCTGAAGAGAAAATCCCAGAGCCTGTATTTTTTTCTTCGGGGCTAATGGAACAGAGGTATCCTTCTTTCCAATTGGAGCAAAACCAACCATAAAACCATATAATACTCTGGCTGCTCATGATGGCACTAAACTGTTGATAGTGCTGTCTTTATATTCTGCATCCCCTCCCACACACACACAACCAATGGGAAAGGAAGAATGTATTAGAATGCTATGCATCTCAAAGGCCAGAGTGGATTAAAGCTTTAAGAATTCCTCACCCAATTCATTTGCATACATGTACTCTCTGGGACTTGTAAGTCCTTCCAGAATCATTAACTGTGCTGACAGTGCCTGGATTCTCAGGCTGGAAACAGATGTTCACGATAGCCCTTGACTGGAAAAGCAAAATCCTTAATAATGTGTGCAATCGGAGGTATCTCAGCAGGAACTTCTCTTACTTCCTGGATTATGTAGATTTATTTGCTGTGTTTGGCAAGTGACTTAAGCACTAGATTCCTCTGAATTTTGATTCTACAAATATGAAAGTCTGCTTCAGTCAGCTTTCTGGAGCATCACTTGCACTGGTTTTTAATATCCACAAACATGCCACAGAGTAAGATGTCTTTGCCTTAAGCCAATGAGCCTTGTGATCAGTTAGCAATGGGTGGGGGTGGTTGCTTTTGCTTGATGGTCATCTCACAAATGCAAGGAAAGTTGTATCTTCCGCCAGGGCCTCTTGCCCTGAGATTTGTCTCTTGAAAAGTTGGGGAAGCACAATGGGTGGGTGGGTGAGAGAAGGTCATTGATACATTTATTAGACCACTAAAATCTCACAAACAGGAATTACATTTCAAGTCCTGCCAGGTTCTTTCTCCCTATGAGCATTATAGAGCTGTGGGAAGAGCTGCAGAAAACAACAGAAGATCACCCCAAAACCATGGGCAGATGGAGGGGCCATGCTGTCTTTTTTCAAAAGCAAGTTGCAAAATGGATTCTGCAACCAAGGAAACAACTTTCAGGTTTCACCCCAGGTTATATAGATTTAATCATCCTTCCAAGGCTTGATCGATAAAAAACCTGCCAGTCACTCAGCACATGTGTTTGTGTGCACGCATCCATACACTGTTTCTCAATATTGAACTGCAAAGCTCATTTTTTGGCTATCAAACAGAGGCACATAGAAAGGTGATACGCTTCCTGTCATACAAGAGCAGATAAAATTCAGTTCACACACTCAATAAAACACAGCCAAATTAAAACTATTGCCCCCAAACTGGATGAAAATGTTGTGCTCAGTTTGCTGCACACCTTCTTGGTCAATAGTTAATGTCCTTGCTTCATTACAAAGAGTGCCCTATTCAGAGTGTCTTCCCTAGTCCAACAAAAATGGGGAATGGTTGTGCGGTCCTTTTAAGATATCCAAAGATGGAGTAAGCAGTATCTTTACTAGACTGCTAAAAGTTCACAAACAAGTGCCGCTTTTCCTGCGGGATTCTTTATAGCAGTCGTGGGCTCCAGCAGGTCCGGACAGGTCCGGGAGAACCAGTAGTAAAACTGGCTGGCCCCACCCACTGCCCTGCCTCGCCCACCTCCTCCTCCTCCTCTCACCCCACTCCAGACATGACTCCAACATCCTTGCTACTGGGTCCGGGCGCCTGGAGTGGGGTGAGGCTGAGCCAGCAGTTACTCTGCTGCAGTTACTCTTTAAAGGAAAATTAGAGCATTGAAGTGTAATTGCTAACTAATGGTCTGATGAAGTGGACTCGATCCACAAAAGCTCACATTAAAATACAGCAGTTTAACCATGCCCACCCAGTCACCTGGCCATTCCCATAGAGTTGGCCACACCCACAGAGTTGGCAACACCCACAGAGTTGGCAACAGCTGAAGCTAAAACACAAAGGAGTACAGATTCAATGTTTGAGCTTGCTTTAAGCTTGATCTTTTCTGTACAAACTACATGTCCATTACTTCATAAGCTTTCTGTCTCTCCTGCTCCTCAAGAGGAGAATAGCCTGTCTAGAAATATGGTTGGTTCAGCTTGGCCTCAACATATTATCTTAACATTCAATACAAATATAGGGGAAGCATTAGCATAAGAACTCACAAACTTGAATTATAATTGAGCAACACTTTCCCCTCGCATATGACAATGGCTTGGTCTAGTACCAGTGTATGTTGTATGTGCATGTGAATGTTGAAAACAAGACAAAGGAGAAAATAAGGTAAAGGTTTCCCTTGCTCGAAAGCCAGTCATATCTGACTCTAGGGTTGAGTGCTTATCTCTCTTTCAAAGCCAAAGAGCCAGCACTGTCTGCTTCTGCAGATGTTTCCATGGTCATGTGGCAGGCATGATTAGACACCAGAGCACACGGAACACTGTTTTCCTTCCCACCGAAGTGGACCTCCCGCCTTCCAGTCAGCCTCTTAGCCACTTGAGCCACTGCAGTCCTTAGGGAGAAAATAGTGTTTCTTAAAAAGCATGTCTGGCTTTGTTTTACAGGTTCCAAGCTAGGAACTTGGTTATAACTAGAAAGGTTATTATTACAGTGGTACCTCATACAATGATTTTAATCCGTTCCCACAGGGCTCGTTGTTGTATGAAACAATTGTTATACGATACATGCATCGTATAGCGATTTTCTCTATGGGATGGTAAGTGGTTTTTCCCATTGAAAAATTGTTGTATGGATTTTTTCCATGGGGAAAATTGTTACGTGGGACACCATCCCCCCCCCAACCTAATTGTTATGTTATTTCATTGCTATACAGGGCAATTGTTGTATGAGGTACCACTGTACTTTCAGATTAGCTCAAATGATGAACATTTACACATAGGTGATCTTAAGCTGAAAATAGAATGAATTGTGTAAAGATTAAACTTCCTGGCGGACGGCCGGGAAGGAAGACGAGCAGCACCTGAGGGCAGTTTCGACGCCCTCAAAAGCCGCTCGCCATGCCGCCGAGACCACCACCTCCACTCAACCGGCGGCCGGCCGGGAAGGAAGACGAGCAGCACCTGAGGGCAGTTTCGACACCCTCAAAAGCCGCTCGCCATGCTGCCGAGACCACCACCTCCACTCGACCTGTGGCCGGCCGGGAAGGAAGACGAACATCACCTGTGGGCAGTTTCGATGCCCTCAAAAGCCGCTCGCCATGCCGCCGAGACCACCACCTCCACTCGACCGGCGGCCGGCCGCGAAGGAAGACGAGCGGAACCTGAGGGCAGTTTCGACACCCTCAAAAGCTGCTCGCCACGCCACTGAGACCACCACTGCCACACGACCGGCGGCCAGCTAGGAGGGAAGACAAGTGGGCGGTGGGAGCGCAGCTGAGCCCAGCTGATGACCATCACAGCGGGGCCTCGAAAAGCCACTCCCGCTGCTCCCAATGCTAGCATCAGCACCTTTGGTTCCCTTCCGTGGCCCGGCCGGTCACGGTGGGGTGGGAGCACCGCTGAGGCTTGTCCTGTCACTGCTCAAGTTGATTGGAGCACTCCCGGGGGCAGAAGACCGCTGCCGCTAACCAGCTGAGGTGAGTCCTGCCCTTCCTCCCATTGCCGGGAGAGGTAAAGTCCTGCCTCCGCCCCGAGGACCATTGCCGCCTACTAGGAGCGCTAGGACTTGTGCACGCTCCCCCCCCCCCCCGGAAGGACTTGAAAGGGACTGTGTTGGGGTATATCTTTATATTGCTATATTGTTATTTTGTGATTATTTGTATTTGGACATTTTGAATTTTATATATTTTGTATTTTTTGATGATATTAATTGATGTTTTACATGTAATTTTATAATTGTGATTTTGTATATTGTTTGAATTGAGAAATGTATGTTGCTTTTGTACTTTGGATATTCTATTTATATGCTGTAAACCGCTTTGAGTTCCCCTAGGGGAAGTAAAGCGGTATAGAAATGTAAATATAATACTAATAATACTAATACTAATACTAATACTAATACTAATACTAATAATAATAATAATAATAATAATAATAATAATAATAATAATAATAATAATAATAATAATAATAATAATAATAATAATAATAATAATAATAATAATAATAATAATAATAATAAACTTCCTTAGATTTCTGATCTGCTTTATTTTATTGTTTCATTTCTCATGAAGCAAGAGAAGGATGGCAAGAAAGTTGCTGCACTTTCCCTTTTCCTTTCAGCAGCAGCAACAGCGGTGAAAAGTACCATACTTCCATTTAATTTAAAATATTTTATATGCCCCTGTGGGGTGAATAGAAAAGCAAATCAGAGCCAAATTGCAGGGATTTTTGAGGATCAGTGGCCATTTGAAACCTCTACGGGTAATGCTGGCTTGCATGTGGTGAGCAAATTATGCGGAAGCACCATGATGCACATGATTAAGCTGCATCGATTTTTTGATCTCTTCTTTTCTCAAAGGCTCAGAGCAGATTACAAGATGTGAAAACCAAATCTGTGTACAAAGCTCATTTCCCAAACATGTTTCACATCACATGTTTACTTAAATATCAACACTGGATGGTATATTGACAGCACAATGCACAACTTTCATTCCCAATTCTTCATTCTTTTAAAAGAACTAGGTTAACAGTGGTGTGTGTGTATGTGTGTGTGTGTGTGTGTGTGTGTGTGTGTGTGTGAGAGAGAGAGAGAGAGAGAGAGAGAGAGAGAGAGAGAACAGGATGCTAATATTTGCTACCAGATGGACATCGCCAAAACCAACTTGGATAGACTTGCTTGCTCAGTACCATTAATCCATGCTTTCTAGATGTATCTATGTTGTACATTGAAATTCGTTCAAATTGGGCTGCAATATATACATTTAAAATAATAAATAAATACTGAATTTACAGGAAGCTCAGTGTGAGGAGGTATCTTCTGGTGCTCCTGGCAGATTGTCCAACCTTGCTCTGCACCCTGACTTGGATAGAGGCCCAAAGTAAACTCCAGAACCCAAGCCCAAGAGGGAACCAACAGGAAAGATAGGGTCCTGCTGAAGAAGAGAAGTTGGAGGATGATGGATTCCATCTTGGTAAGGAAACAGGGAGCCAGGCTGACAGAAAACAAGGATAAAGAAGGAAGAGGAACAGAGGGTCTCCAGCTTGTTTTGCTCAACAGAGTTGTAGGAAGAAGACTGAAGCAAAACCATGGAGGAGCTAGATTTTATCTTCTGTATCTCTGGAATGGTAGGCTATTCCCTTATGTAGAACCTTTGGTAGAGGTTTGGGTGGCATTCCTAGTGGCCAAAGGGAGAGGAAATGGCAGAGAAATGCTGAATTTCTGTCCCTTACCTTCCACACTTCTAGTAACCACTCTGTGGAGACCTTAGTGTCTGGCATAGCATCCAGTCCCCACTCTCACTGGGAGTTGCAATTGATGCAAGTGTCAGAAGGAACATGAGGGTTGGCATTAAGTGAGGCCAGGGAAATCCAAACTATGGTGAGCAACAAGTATTAAAACCATCACTGAAAAGTATAAGTTGCCTTGCTTAAGTTCTGATACAATCAACAGACTGTGAATAGCCTGACCCTAGTGATAAGAACTCAGGATTGGGCAGGGACTGGATTTGACAAAAGGCTGGTGGAGCCAACTCTGCCCCACCTCACAACAGTGTGGTCAGCACCCTTCCCTTTCTTGTACTCCTTCCCTAACTTCAATAAAATCTAGCAACTCTGGGAATTTGGCACGTAGGGGATCATAACTGAGGAAACACATATCACCACCCCCCTTGGGTGTTGGTAGAAGTGCTCACACCTGGGCGATGTCTGTTTATAAACATATTGTGCCTTTCTCCTAATCCTCTCCCTCCTCTTTTCACAGTAGATCTAGGGAATGATGGAATGCATTTAGCATACTTTCAAGCCATTAAGAGGTGTTGATCTGAAAGGACCTCATCATGACAGGGTCACTACCTGGAATATATAATAATACATGAAAACATTATTATGTTGTTGTTTTTCAGGCAAGAAAGTTAAAAAAACTACTGTAAATATTGTGCCATGGAAAATTCTCATGGGTGTAAAGGATAGAGAAGAAGAAACTGAGAGAGGTAATAACTTATATCTTTCCATCTCTATATAACAATGCCCCATTTGCAAAATTATAGGAACTGCTCTCAACAAAATATTGACAGTTCCTGGAAACTTTTTGGCTCAAAAATATGTTATATATGTATATATAATAAACAAAGGTTATGTTTCTCTGTCCTCCCCTTAAAAAGCTTAAATAGACGTGTCCTATTTAACCACTAGAAATTTGCTAACTCCTAAATTAGATAATTATTTAAGTGATAAGCATACCTATCAAGTTTCGGGAAATTTCTGTCAATCCCCCGTACTTTACACTCTTTCCAGCCGTCATCCCGTATTAGTTAAACTGCAATTAGACAGGAGATAGGCTGGAGGCCAGCACAGGATAAGCATAGTTGTCCAGTTTCCTGTTTTGGCCGGGAATTTTCCCTTATTTGACAGAGATTTCCCAAAACTTGACACGTATGATGATAAGTCAGTTATAAATTCATGCATTCATAAAAAATAATGACACCATAATAAAAGGTTCCCACCTTAGTTTCTCCACATGTATAAGCTATGAACAGATTACATATATTACTTATTGTGCTTACTAAGAGCAAATATTCTTGAGGGTATGCAAGAGCAAAATGAAATTAGAAGATGGAGGATGGACCTCACTGGACAAGGAATAACATTAAAGGAGGACATGGCTGAGGAACTCAACCTCCCCTACATCATTTGGAGGACCCTGTATAGACTGAAGGTTGGAATCCATAAATGCAAGACCAACATGCTCTTGGGGCTACTAGCGGACAACAACACACTGTGTGAATGTGGATACAGAATCCGGCTTATTTGCTGGTCTGCCGATTACTACTGGAGACATGTGCCGATGAAGATTTCATTTTGGCAAATGACAAAGCCAAGAAAGTGGCTTCATTTTGACAGTCCAGTTTGATCTGGACATGAAAGAAGAAGTGTGCTTGCTTACAATTTAACTTTTCTCTTAGTCTCACAATCTTAATCCTTTTTTTAACCTTCTACAGTCTGAATTTGAATCCAAACCATGGTTTATCTGTGAGTTGCCTTGGACCTTCTGAGAAGAATGACACATTCAATTCAGAAGGTACAGCTGAACAACTGGAAAGCTGAGAAAGCATCTAGCAAATTATGATGCTAGGGGGAATATAGTTTAAGCAAAAAAGAATTCCAAAGCTGATACAGTGGAACCTCGGTTAACGTAATTAATGCATTCTCCTAGATGATTCTTCCAGTGAAAATTACTTTAACCGAATTTCCCATAAAAATCCATAAAGGAAAAAGAACATAATTGTAAAGTACTTTGGAGGTGGTATCTTACTCCAGCCAAATTACATTTAATAAATAATAAAAACTCTGATTTATGCTGGAGATGTAATAAAGGAAAAGGGACTTATATTCATATGTGGTGGCTGTGTGATAAAATGAGGAATTTCTGGGATGTTATAGAAGAAGAATTGAATAAAATATTAAAAATAACAATAGTGCTAAGTCCAAAGATAGTATTACTAGGTGAAGTGGATGATTTACATCTGGAAAATAATAAAAAAAGAATTATTGTTATCTTTATTGATGGTAGCCAGACAGCTAATTGCCAAGGAATGGAAGAGTGGAAATAATATTAATAAAGTTAGATGGTACGCAGATGTTTGGCAATTGGCTCTCAATGAGAAATTAACTATCCAAGTTCACCAGAAAAAGGGGTTACCAATAAAGACACCATTTTGGGAGATTTGGGGTTCCTTTGTCAACTTCGCTTTATTAGGTGATAACAAGTTTAACCCAAGCCCTGACATGATCCAATTTTGGAAACAGAATTGAAGGTAAATGGTCAAGAAACCCCTGCCGACATCCCCTGACAGAGCACAGGTGGTCGGGTTATATTGTTTTATTGCTTTAGGTATTTTTTATAATGTATAGATTTGTTACTGTATTATTTTTGTATTATTTTCATTATTTGTTTTTGTATTATTTCAGTTCTTAATAAAAGCTTAATAAAATTTAAAAAAAAAAGAAATCCATTGAATGCAATTTTCCAAAGGAATGCATTGAAAAACCAAAATACATTAACTGAAATGCAGTTTCCCCATAGGAATGCATTGAAAACCAACTAATCTGTTCCAAAAATATTCTGTAAACTGAGCCACTATTTTCTATGGATTTCCTTTGCTTGCCCAGTCCCCAATAAAGACACAGACACCATTGCTGGATTTAAAACTTGGGCCACTTTATTGATTATGCCTTAATTTTAAATTATGTCTTTAACTTAAACTTAACTTCAACTTTTGTAACTCATTAAGGCAAGCAGGCTGCAGTAGCACTGGTAAGGACCCACCCTTAATTGCCAATCACCATTGGCTACCTTGTATCAATTTGTATCAATTTGTTCATCGATATAAACAAATTGTTGACCCAAGTCAGGATTGTACCTGTTGACTCCAGTATCTGACGTATATCCGGTAAAATATCAAGGTGATGCAGGCTGTCTAGATCATAGCATCACCCCGTTCATGGTTCGCCCTTAACCGGCCAGCCCCAATTACCCTGTACCTTGTCCTTGGGTTGGCCAATCAACTGCAGACCTGCCGGATACCTATGCGTCCTCTACTTTACCTTACCAGTGCTACCCGCCAAAAAGTGACCATAAAAAGCAAAATTACCCCGTATCTCAAACATCAGCAACAGTGTGGGATGGGCGAAAATGCCAAGAACCAAGAGGCCAATGCAGGTTCAAGCAAAAATTCCCACCCAGCCCTGAAGCAACCAAAATATTCACACTGTTACTTAGGGAGGGGGTGGAGGGCAAACTTCTTCGCTCAGCCGATCTTTCTAAAAATGGCGGCAAGCCGCCTCGTGGCCACCCCTTTTATACTGGGGGTGGCCATGCCCTGCAGAGGTCCGGATGTCTGTCTCCCGGGGCGGGGGCCAGCAAAGAGTGTGGCGGCCATATTGTGCCGCCGCGCTTCCCTTTGTTATGTGATTTTTATGTTAACTGAGCCATTTGTTAACCAAGGCTCAACTGTACTTAGAGGTTGTTTGAACTTTTACTTAAAAGGCTCACATTTAAAATAAGTGGGGAGCAAGGGGAATATTTCTGGTTTAACTGCATCTTTCACTTTTCCAGATAAAGTTTTAGTAGCTTATGTTGTAATAAGTGCTTTTATAAACAGAACCCCTGTATACATTGTAGCAGTCATCTTTCAGAGTTTACCTCTGCTACCTCGCAGCAAGTTTCCAAGGCTGAGTAGAGATTTGAATGCAAGTTTCCAAAGTCCTAATAGGACATTTTATCTGCTACACTACTCTGACTCTTTCAATATTGTCATTAGCTGAAAGTATATTTAATTTAATTTAATTTAATAGTCATATTTATATATATGCCGCCCACTCAGGTAGAACCGGACTCAGGGCGGCATTACAACAAGTTCTAAAAACACATAAAAACACTTTAAAAGACCCATATCCCACCCACTTTAAAAGACCCATATCCCACCCACCCATCCCACCCATTATAAAAAGAAGAAGAGAGAGTTCTTAATTGTTTAGATAAGCCAGCAGGCGGGGACCGTGTTCCCATTAGGGCCCCACACCTGCCCTGCCAGCCAGGTCTTCAATCCTTTCCTGAAGGGGAGCAGTTCTCTTTGAAGTCTTAGATTTGTTGGCAGGAGGTTCCAGAGGGTTGGTGCGGACATGGAGAAGGCCCTCCTTCTGGTGCTGGATAGATGTGCACCCCTAGCTGATGGCACTATTAGAGAGCCTCTCCGGTCCGCTCTGGTTGGACAGGCAGACACTCTTGGGACGATGCGGTCTCTAAGGTATCATGGCCCACTGCCATATAGGGCTTTAAAGGTCGAAACCAGCACCTTGAATTGCACCCGGAGACAAACTGGTAACCAGTGAAGCTCCCGAAGTAGCGGTGAGGTGCGGGCATATCGTCCGCATCCCATCACCACCCGGGCTGCCGCATTCTGGACCAGCTGCAGCCTCCAAATGGTCATTAAGGGCAGCCCCATGTAGAGCGCATTACAATAATCTAGTCGGGAAGTGACCAGAGCGTGGGTGTCCATAAGCAAGGAGCCCCGGTCCAGGAGCGTGTGCAACTGGCGAATCACCCGAAGTTGGGCAAAAGCCCTCCTGGCCACAGCCGCTACCTGTTCTTCTAGCAGCAGCCGCGAGTCCAGAAGGACCCCCAAGTTGCGCACTGGGTCTGTCTGGGGCAAAACAGCCCCATCCAGTATCAAAGATGGTAGCTCCCTGGATAACACAGGGCCCCTTATCCACAGCCACTCTGTCTTGCTGGCCCCCATCCAGACCCCAATGGCCTCCAGGCATCCGGATAGGATTTCAACAGCATCACTGGGGTCCCCACGGGCCGAGATGTACAACTGGGTGTCATCCGCGTACTGATGGTACCGCACCCCATGGGAACGAATGATCTCACCCAGTGGCTTCATGTAGATGTTAAATAGGAGAGCAGAGAGCACCGAGCCCTGAGGCACCCCATACTTGAGAAGCCTAGGGCTGGACTTCTCACTCTCTAACCACACTGACTGGGTACGGCCCTCCAGAAAAGAGGACAACCAGGACAACACAGTGCCCTGGATCCCCAGTCCTTTGAGCCGTTCCAGAAGGATACCATGGTTGATGGTATCGAAGGCCGCTGAGAGGTCAAGAAGAGCAAGGACGGATGGATAACCCCCATCCTGCTCCCTCCAGAGTTCATCCATCAGTGCAACCAATCCTGATTGAAAGGGGTCTAGATAATCCACTTCCTCCAGGACACTCTGCAGCTGGTGCGCCACCGCCTTCTCTAAAATCTTACCCAGAAAGGGCAGGTTGGAAACCGGCCTGTAGTTGTTAAGGACAGCTGGGTCAAGGGATATTTTCTTCAGGAGGGGGCGCACCAAAGCATGTTTTAGTGGTGCAGGAAACACCCCCTCCCATAATGATGCATTTATTATCGCCCCGACCTATGGCTGCCATGGAAGCCATGAACTCCCTTGCCACCTCAGAAGCCATCCCCAATGATGGCAAATTGAAGTCCCCCAGAACCATAAGCCTCGGGAACTCCAACACCAACATTGAGGTGGCCTCGAGGAGCTCAGGCAGGGCATCCCTTACCCTGCAAGGGGGCAGGTACAGGATGTAAGATCCCCAACTGACCCTTAAGGCCCAACTGTAGAAGCAGGGCCTCACAACCAGACACTTGTGGAGCAGTGGCCCTAGCAACTTCCAATGACTCTCTGGCAACAATGGCGACACCACCGCCCCTCACCTCACCTCTAGGCTGGTGCCAAATACCGAACCCGGCTGGACACATGTCCGAAAGAGGTACTCCATCCTCAGGTGTCAGCCAGGTTTCGGTGATGCATGCCAGGTCGGCCTGCCCCTCCTGGATAGAATCTTGAATCAGGGGGGCCTTATTACAGACTGATCTGGCATTCACCAGCAGCAGCCTAAGGGCGGGGTCACTCTGGATCTGCTGCTCAGGGCCCAGAGATGTACCTGTAGGGCTGGATCGAGGGACCACACTTAAACATCAGACCTGCGTTTCCCGAGTGCAGCCCGCCCCTCGGTACCCGCCATACCGCCCCATGCCCGTCACAACACCTATATGGGTCCCTGGAACCCCCCTAGATGGAGTGCTGCCCCTCCTTCCTGGCTGGCAGGACCAGCTCCCTCTCTTCCTACCCCACCCACAATCCTCCCTTGGTTCCGGCAGCAAAAATGGTAAGCCGCCCCACAGCAAGTTGCCTCCTTCTTTCGCCCCCACACGGAAGGACGGGGCCAGGTCCGGCGGCAAAGGCAACGGGGCCATTGAAGGCACAAATGGCCACCCAGTTGATGGTAAATGTCTCAGGCGGCCAGGCATCTCCCCCCCACCCCCAACCCCTGCCAGTCTGAATCCACAAAGGAGGACACCGAGGCTGGTGGGCATGGCATGCCAGCCCCTTTATGCCTGCCGCCAGTGCAGGTGTTCTGTTCAGGGCTGGCGGTGGCAGCGTGGGGTCTCTTCTCCTCCCCCCCAACTCCATGGAGGAGGATGCTGAGGCTGGTGGGCAGAGCACGCCGGCCCCTTTATGCCTCCCGCCAGTGCAGGTGTTCTGTTCAGGGCTGGCGCCGGCAGCGTGGGGGTCTCTTTTCCTCCCCCTCCAACTCCATGGAGGAGGACGCTGAGGCTGGTGGGCAGAGCATGCCGGCCCCTTTATGCCTGCCGCCAGTACAGGTGTTCTGTTCAGGGCTGGCGGCGGCAGTGCGGGGTCTCTGGATATATAACATTTAGTTTCAAAGGGTATCCTGTTTTCATGTTGCATCCTAACCTCTTTTCGTTTATTCATTTCGTTTATCAGACAGGGAGTGATTGTTCAGTTTCAAGAAGTTTGCTTTGGGATAACTGTAAAACTTTCAGTTTCTTCTAGTATGCCTGCTGGTGTCTGTCTTCTTTTACTAGCTTATATCAGTTTAATTTTTGGTGTGGAAAGCAATGGGAAAAAATCTTCTGCTGAAAATCTGAATATTGGGTAATATTGAGGGTAAAATAAGTTCATTAATGAATATGGTGTGCTAAAAATCCATGGTTGTTATTTAATCCTCTTGATTCATATTGGAATTTGTATATGTAGCCTTCTTCAGCTATTTCTCTTTAAAATCTCCCATATTTTCCAGAGAAATTACTTTGAATTCTGTAACAAACCAACTTGGGAGGCTAAAGTGTTCTGAAACTGATTTTTGTATGTTGCTATTTCTGATGTCAGATTTGTGTCCATTTATTTTTGCACTATCAAAGCTATAGATTGCATGTATTAATAAGCTCCTAATGTTTTGGTGAAAATTTCAGTGTCTATAATTACATCAGGGGCCCATCTACTTGTTCACCTGCTAACATGATTTATGCCATTTTTTCCCTTCATTGCGTCTCTACATTTTATGAAAGGCTAATGCAGGGGTCAGCAACCTATGGCCCATGGGCCAAATCTGGCCCACAGTACCAAATCTTCAGGCCCCTGCCATTGCTCCAACCACCTCTGCTGCCTCCACCACTGCCATCACCACTGGAAGCAGCCATGGATGCATTTACCGCAGCTGTAGACGTGTTTATGGCTGCCATAAATGTGACAGCCATGGATGCATTTATGGCTGCCGTAAATGTATTTACAACAGCCGTGGATGCGTTTATGGCAGCATTTATGGCAGGCGAACTACCAGTCTGGCCCCCTCAACTGTCCAAGGGAGCATGACCAGGACCCCTACCTAAAAAGAAAAGGTTGCCGACCCCTGGGCTATTAGGACAATATCTAACCAAAATAAACTTCATTTAGTTGGATGGATAAATACTTTTTAAAAAATATGGCACACAAATCGATGAATTGCCTTTTTAAAGATATAGGTAAAAACAATATAGCTTCCATTGAACACGATTCTATGCAACTCCAACTGAATGCACTAGGCTCTAGGGTATGCTAGCAGCAATACTTTTATGAGCTCCTGATTTTATTTATTGAAAAAATCCAGGCCTGCAAATGTCTGATTTCTGCTATTTCTTAATAAAAAAAATCATGAACACTAGACCTGCAAGGTAAGGATTATATTATTCTGTCCATGTTGTTCGAGCAAAAGAAATTCCCTTGAATAGGAAGAAGGATACAGGACAATGTATCTATTGATATTACAATTCTTTAGAATTAACATCCTTTAATATTCTTTATTCTGATCCTGTATTCTGATATGTATACATTACATGTTAATAAATCTGCAGCTTAGCAATCTTTGTATAGGATACACATCTATATCTATAAAACAGATGTGTGGGTTTGTATGTGCTTGAAAGGCTCCCACACCCCTGGTCCAATCCCACTGAAATTTTGCACATACATACCTTGGGCTGGCGATATCAGTACCGTGGGGGTCACAAACCCCATGGAGGGAGCGTACACCCCCCAAATTGGGAAGCAATTGATCTATACAATGAGTTTGTTTTCCAGTGATGTAATTGAGCTGATGTCATATTCCCAGGTAGGTTGAGATTGTGACATCATCTGACTAGCTCCGCTGTAGCCCTCTGAGTTCAGCTGTAGTTTTCACAGTAGGTGGAAAGCAAATGGGAGGCCTGGTCGGGCCGGCACAGCGGTGGCAATGGAGGCCCTTGAGAGGGCTGGGAGGGTGCAGGAGCCACGGAGGAGGCCGGCCCCCCTCCGGAAATGGCCACCCAGCCTCTGCGGCGTCCTCCGGGTGCCCAGATGGGCATCCCGCCGAGCTCTGGAGCCATAGAGGAGGCAGCAGTCTATGGGAACTTGCAAGTGGGAGACCTTGTATGGCTGTACGTTAATGATCCAAGGCAAAGACCCATCATGAGCAATCACACAGCCACCCATATCCTCAACTTTGCCTTACATGCTGTACTCAGAGAGGCTGACCAGCAGGGATCCTTGGTTGCACCAGATCGGCTGCGGTTTGATTTCACTGCCAAAAGAACCATGTCAACAGAGGAGATCAGGAAGGCAGAAGAGATTGTTAATCAGATCATCCGGGAAGCCAAGGTTGTCTGTGCCAAGAATTGTCCCCTAGCTGCTGCTAAAGCTATCCAGGGCCTCCAAGCGGTGTTTGATGAAACATACCCTGACCCTGTCCATGTCATCTCGATTGGCATACCTGTTGAAGAGATGCTGGCTGATCCATCCAGTCCTGAAGGTGACATCACATCTGTTGAGTTTTGTGGGGGAACGTAAGTAACACAAGAGTGCCAGATGACACCGTCCTCACCCTTCCTGTAATGAGCAAGTGGGACTTCTAGGTTGAGGTTTTCCCTTCCGCTCTTTGAAATGTTTTCAAATTTATATTGTACTAGCATAGATTGCCCGGCATTGCCGGGCTGTTATAAACTGTGATCAGCTTCTTCTTTTTTTTTTTGTGGATTAAAAAAAGAACAAAGGATGATATAATTGTTTCAAATTGTTTTATTTAACCAAATAACATTTTAGTATGTGACTTTTTTTGTTAATAATTGTAATGTAGGTAATATTTTTAAAAATGTGAAAGTACATGTTTTTTACATTCAATGTTTTTAAACTGTGTTTTGATGTTTTGGGTTTTTATTTGAGTTAATACTCAACAGAAGATGCTATAAATCTTTTTATTTTATTTATTTAACATATGTTTGTTATTTGTGTAAACTTTGGATTTATTGTTATGTTTTTGACTTGTTTTTACTCTTGTGGCCTCTAGGTGGAGCTTTATTGTTTTTGAGTTGTTTTAAAATTCCTCCCTGCAGGTGGGGCTGTTAGTGGTTTTGTTTTCATTTCACGTGTTTTTTCTCTCCTGGCCTTTAGGTGGGGCTTCTTCCGGTAAGTAGTCTTTGTTTCTTCATTTCTGTTCCAATCTCATGGAGGGAGGACATGCTGGTGAGTTCTCTGGTCTTTCTTTCTTCTGGGGGTTTTCTGTGTTTTGTTTTTGTGGTGGTGGGCTGGGAGGTGTTTTTGTTTGATCTTTTGTGGTTTGGTTGGGTTTTAGGTTTGTTTAATTGGTTTGTTTATTTCTGGTTTGTTTAATTTTTGTGATTTTGTTGTTGTTTATTTGTGTAATTTGTGGTAGTTGTGTTGTTAGTGTTAGGTATTCTCATGTTGTAGTTAGGTGTTATGTCTGTGCTTTTCTGGAATTGTGGATGTTTTTGTTTGTGGATTTTGTTGTTTTCTTTTTTGTGTATTAATGAGTTTTTTAATTATTGGTTTATTTGTGTTTTATTAATTTTTATTAATGTTGGTGTTTGTTGTTGGTGTGTACTTTTGCATGAGGAACGGGCTGCCTATCAGTTCCTCTTTTCCCCATTGCTGCTTCAAATTTTGGTTTCGATCCAGCAATGGGGGAAAGGAGGAGCCGGCAATCAGCTGGCTCTTCCCCCGGGAAGGTTTGTTAGGTAGGTCGGGGAAGAAGGAGGCAGAGAAGAGCTATCTGCCTGATGATGGTTCTCTCCTCACTGTCTCCTTTCTCTCCTGGCTTACCTAACCGGAGTTCGGCAGGCAGCAATCCATAAGGGGTGATGCTATTCGTTGCGGATTGCTGGCTGCTGCTTTTGTATTACCTCCATCGGAAGTACAAAGGCAGCAGCCAGTCAATTGCCAGGGAGTGTGCTTCCCCTGACAAACTGCTGCCTGTTGCTGGTTTTTTCCCCCCACTCCAGCTCAACTTTCCTTGAGGCCGGCAGTGGTCTCACCATGTCTTCGGCGGGATAGCATGGAGGAGAGGGAGTCCCTCTTCTCCCCGTTGCTCCAGGAAAGAAGGCTGGTGGGTGTGTCTTGCCGGTTTTTTTTGCATGTTTGTTTTGTGAGGCTGTGAGGCGCTGCATCTGGCTGCTGCGGACTTGCGCTCCCGTTGCATTTTTTACTTTTATTTTTCATGCGCCGGCTTTCTCAGCATTCTGCATGCTCACAGCACGTAGGACCCTGGGACTTTTGAATTTTTCATTTTTGGTTTGCGTTCATGCGGCATTTTTCTCTCCTGCGGCTCGATTTTAATTGGCCATGCCGTGTTTCCCAACGTTCTTTTTGCTCGTGCCTCTCAGCCTGATTGGCTGTGGCACAGCGCAGAGTTCTTTTCCTTTTTTCGTGTTCATGAGGCTCTTGCCCCACTGGTGCCTTTTGCAACCCTGCAGCAACCTCTGGGCTGGGTTCGGGTGAGTGCAGGAGGCTCGGTATGGGATAGGATAAACGGGTGCAGAAACATATAGCAAGTTCCAACGGTTAACCCTTGGATTTATAGGTATAGATTATTGATATATGTATTGCTGCTGCCTTTGTTTTATGGGGCTATATTGTATTCTATTGTAACTGAATTTTTATTGTTTATGACTGAGTATATGTGTATTGAATTGTGGAACTTTGTACTGTATATGGTATTTTTGCTCTGTCGTTCATTTCCTATGTAAACTGCCTTGAGTTGGCCATTGGCCTGAGTAAGGTGGTATATAAGTATTAAATGAAATGAAATGATATACATACTGAATGTTACATGTAGCTCAAATGTATACAGAATGACAAATTTTTGTACACATGTATTTAATTTAATATTAATTTAATATTTCAACTTGTTCGCCACCCACTCAGGGAAGCCCGCCTCACGGCGGCTCACAAAATTTAAAAATACCGTATAAAAACAGATTAAAAACCCCACCCACATTAAAAAACCCCACCACCCCGAGAGACAGAAAGAAGGTACGTTTCATGATAAGAGCCAACAAGCAGGAGCCACATTGCCTTCAGGGCTCCACACCTGCCCTGCCAGCCAGGTCTTAAGTCCTTTCCAGTAGGTAGACTGCCTGGATGGCTCAGTGATTTAGAGCAGGGGTTCCCAACCTTTACAAGCTGGGGGCCGGGCCATGCTCTTTTAGTCAGCTTTGAGGGCCAGATGGCCATTTTGCCCTGCCTGCATGATGGGGTGTGTGTGGCCATTTTGTTACAACAGCTTCAAAGGGACAGCCATTTTGTTTCTCAAATGTCCATAGAGAGGTGGGGGCACATGAAATGGTGTCAAGGGCCAGATCCAGCCCACAGGCCTCAGGTTGGGAATCCCTGATTTAGAGCTAGAGGTGAGGAATTCATTTTCCCCTTGTGTATCCCATAAGAAGTATGTGTGGCTTTGGGCAAGCTGAATATTCCCAGGGCACCCACAAAAGAAGAAAGGGTAAACTACTTCTAAGTACTCTCTGCCTAGAAGACCCTGAAAAGCATTGCCAGCAGTCAGAGTTGACTTGATGTCACACAATTAATTATACAGACTATATATGCATTAAATTAGTATGTAAACACCTGGACTGTAACACAGAATAGGAAACAAGTGAAATTAGACTCTTACACTGGGTTAAATGGCCTACAATTGGCTGTAATATCTGTCATGGTAAAGTAAAGAACTTTGGAGTAGAAATTGTATTCTCTATGATTTATACCAGGGGTGCCCAAATTTTTCGTGCCGTGGGCCAGTCTTTTGGTCAAGCATGCCAGTCATGTGGTTCCTCCCACCTGGAAGTGGAAGTAAAACGTGTATGTGCAGAACATACCCATGCATTCGAAGAATGCTGCCGAAAATGACCCACAGCTGTTGTAAATGCATTTACGACAACTGTGGGTCATTTTTGGCAGCAATCTGTGTTTGCACAGGTACGTTCTATGCATGCACATCTTACTTCTGCTTTCATGAGCGGTGAGAATGGCCATGCAACCCAGATTAATTGGAGCCACTGGTTGAATCCGGCCTGTGGGCTGTAGTTTGGGCACCCCTGATTTATACCAACTAATAGCTATTTTGTGACTTGTAGTGTTTAAGCTGCTGTTATTGAAACCCTGTTTCTGACCTTTCCCTCCATCTCCTCTAATAAAGCATAATCTGTTTTCTACTCAGCAGCTCCATGTTTAGGCGCATGAATTTGACAGTGGCCTCCAAAGGAAACATCATTCAACTTTCTAGAGCTCTCGATGCATGACATTTTTATTAATAGATTCATTCCACATAAGGAATGATCTTCCACTTTCTTCTCTCGTTCTCTCCCCCCCTCCCCCATTCTTTCTTTCTTCTTTTTCAAGCTGATTTGGTGCATTGCATGCTATCTCCTTAACAGTTTTTCCTGTAGAAGATGAGAAATAAATGCAGGATATCAATCTGGCCTCTGCTTTGTTTGTCTGGACAGCATTACCCTTCTGAGGCATTCAAAAAGCAGCATCTCAAGAGTCAACATTAAAAAAAAACAGCAGGTGACCCAATGCAGTGGACACAGAGCTGTCAAATTGATTAGCAGTACATGACTCCAGCACTTCACAAGGAGGATAACACACAGATTTGAGCTGTGGTGAGACTGAAATTTTGCCATCCATCATTCACCCAAGCAAACAGCCTCTGGGGATCATTAGCTGATGAGATCAAGAAGCTGCTGTTTGTCTTCCTATGGGCAAGCTAGCCAGGAAGGTCAATAGCAAATTGCATCTCGTATTTTGCAGCCTGTTGCTGCTGTGAGCCACTCATTGGGTCAAACTGCCATCACTTCTTTGTTGTCCTCTGGGGATCTCCCAGTTTATGGGAAGATTTATTAGGTGGATAAACATTTTTGTTCATCTCTACAGGCAGCAGTGGTCTCTTAGCAAACTGGGATGGATTTTCTCCCTCTGCTGCTAACACAGTGATTTGGCCATCTCAAACAATAGCTTATTGCTACACAGCTAGAGAACTAATGTATATATCCAGGTTTTTTCCAACCATGAAGGGGAAGGGACTGTGGCAAGCTAAGATCCAGGCAGTTGATATACTTTCATGTCTTCAAATATGAAGATCAGGAAGAAGGAGCAATAAAGAAATATACAGTACATGAATTACACAAGATAATGTGTATAGAACCCGTGTCCTTTACAATACAATACTGTGGCTCAGATAAACACTTGGTGTGGATCTAAATGAATGTGTGCACAGGTTTTCTTCTTCCATGTCCCAATCAAACCCTGGGCTGCCAAAATGAAGCAACTTTCTTCATTTTGTCATTGCCCAAACCCAAGTCCTCATCAGTGCATGCCTTTGGAAGCAACCAGCAGACCAGTAAATGTATATCTCCACATTCACACCGTGTGTTGTTGTCCGCCAGCACCCCCCACTTGAGCATGTTAGTCTTGCATCTAGGAATTCTGACCCTCGGCCTATTCAGAGTCCTCTAAGTGAAGTAGGTGAGGTTGAGTTCCTCAGTCAGCCGTATCCTCCTTTAATGTTGTTCTTTGTCCAGTGAGCTCCTTCCTCCATTTTCTAATTTGGTTTTGCTCTTGTGTATCTTCTAGAATGTTTGTTCTTGCCATGAAGCTCTTCCTGGATCTGAGCTGGTGGACTTGAGTCTCATATCCATTTAGGTATGATATCACTTATACCATCTCTATCCACAGCAAACCTTTAAGCCTCGCTCCAAATGAAGTGCCAGAGGTATTCTGTTAAGTAAAGATGGCTATGATGTAGGCCAGGGGAAATAAATCCCCACCAAATTGGCAGACTCCTTTTGCAAGCATAGCTTTTTGCCACCCACAAAAGGCTTTCTGGGATTCCACAGCAACATTCCTATTCACACAAAGTCCCTCCACAGAAACAAGCTTGTGCTTTATGTTTCCCAAGTGTCTACATTATACTTTTTGTGTATTTTGGCTCCCTATTCCAGATCTAAAGAATTGCCGTTTACTTAAGTCTTCCTGTGAATAAGTGTGAGTGATGGGACGTTTGAAAGAGGGATTTCCTTGTTCGCAATTCACAAGCTCCAAGCCCCCATGTTTGCTGAGATTCCCATTAAATTCTCAAGTGTTGAACTGACAACCTTCAACAATTGCACATGTTGTTGAAATATACAAGTTTTGTAAACCCTACCCTACTTTCTGTGCATTTCTAAATTTTCACCATGTATCAACAGTTTTTTTGAAGTCACAAAGAGAAGCACAGTCCTTTCAAATGTATCCATAGAATGCAACACAATTTGTTCTACAATCCGAAGACAAAGAACACTATCCTGTTTACTCTCTTTCCTGTTCCTAAAATGTGACCACCAACCCACTTGGAAACTTTGCTGAGTGACTAGTTTATTATGAGCAAAACAATCTATTCATAGCTTTCTTTATGGTGATTTTAAAAATAGGTCCTGTTCCACAATTGTTCTCTTATCAAGGCCATTTCCTTGAAGAGTGAAAGAATGCAAGAATACAATGAATGAATATAAGAAAACAATGTGAATTGGTATATTTTGCTAAAGTTGTATTAAGACACCTACAACAGATGTCTCTGTACGTTGATCAGCAGTGTCCTTTATCTGGCAGTCCACTGCCTAGAGAGAAGGGTGAACATTTTAGTGTTTGGATGATGTTAATACTGAGGGTCCCATCATTTGGATCTTGCAATTTGTACCAGTTCTTCTAGCAAGCTATTAGGAGAGCCTGCAGTGGCTTAGTGTTTAAGATGCTGAACTTGATGACTGGAAGGTCATCAGGTTAGCAGTTCGAGACCCAAGTACTGCATGACATCCTTGATATTGCATGACGGAGTGAGTTCCCATCTCTGTCCCAGCTCCTGCCAACCTAGCAGTTCAAGAGCAAGAAATTGAAAGTAGATAAATAGGTGGGAAGATAAACAGCATTCCGTGCACTCCAGTGTCTAGCCATGCCTGCCGCATGTCCATGGAAACATCTGCAGATGCAGACAGCGCTGGCTCTTTGGCTATAGACAGAGATGGGCACTTAACCCTAGAGTACCCCAAATATGACTGGCTTTTGAGCAAGGGTGACCTTTACTAAGCTATCAGGAAGTCACAAAGATGAGAAGGCTCAAGGGAGAACTGGGCTGTATCTAGCCAAAACTATTCTCAACCCACTAGCATTAGAGTGTAACAGCAAATTCTTGGACAATTTGTGTTTGCTCCAGCAAGCTTCTTTCAGACAGTTCAGTAAACTGTGTGCCTAGTTGCACAGTCAGAGGCTGGGAATTCAACTCCCCACTGTGCAGCCTTGGGCAAGCTGCATTGTCTCTTCCTTGCTCGAATGTCAGTCGTGTCCAATTCTAGGGTGCGCATCTCCATTTACAGCCAAAGACCAAGTGTTGTTCTCATCTGCAGATGTTTCCATGGTCATGTGGCAGGTATGACTTGTCAATGAAGTACACAGAATGCTGTTACCTTTCTTGCCAAAGCAGTACCTATTTATCTACTTGTAGTTTCTCGCTTTTGAACTGCTAGGTCAGCAGGAGCCAGGACAAATGATGGGTGCTCACTCCATCACGTAGCACTCAGGTCTCGAACTGCTGACCTGCCGACTTTCTGGTCGCCAAGCGCAGCGTCTGAACCACCAAGCCACAGAGACCCCCAAAAGAAGGAATGTAAAACAGCTAATAACTAGAAGGCTCTGGAAAGTATTGGCATTGCTGAGTAAGTGATTCTCCTTCAGCCCAGCTTGTGTTTGCTAGTCAAGAGAGGGATCACAAAAACAAAACACAGAGTAAATCTCAATAACAAAACAATAAGCACCCAGAAGTGTGAAGTGCATCTCAGTGAACATAAAGTTATACCTTTACAGTGTGGAGTGGAATTTTACAAACAACAACTGAGCAATGCATAAGTCAGATTGTTTGCTGTAAAGATATACTGCAACAAGGATGTTGCTATGTGCTCAGTCAATGCATTTATCTGTTATAATGCTTCTATTTGACCTGACCTCAGTGAATACAGACCTTTGCAACAGTTCTAATGCTCAAATATGGTCACCTCCAACTCTCTGTCTTTAACTTATCTTTTCCTTCTCTCCTCCTCCCCACTTCCCACTTCCCCCTCACCATAAATCAGAATTAACTTTATTTATTTATTTATCCGAGGAAACATTAAAATTTATAACCAACTTAGTTTGTTTTAAAAACCCACTAACTGCATTGTTGACAGACATGGATAATATGAATTTAGATGAGGACAAAAAAGAGTTATCTATAATATTGACAACAGGTAGACAATGTATAGCAAGAAATTGGAAAAATGATGTGATCTTAAAAATTGAGAACTGGTATAAGGAAATATAGGAACTTGCTTTGAATGATAAGTTAACATGGAAGTTGAATAAAAAAAGGTTTAATTAAAGAAAATAGATTTTCGAAAATCTGGCAACTATTCATGGACTCTACATTGACTAGAAGGGAAGGTGGCAGGCCAGCACCAGATCAAATGAGCTTTTGGAAATAGTGAAAGACTGCTGTGACATTCCGCATCCTTCAGGGCATTGTATATCTCACCGGGTGTGTATTGTGAATTTGATTTTATTGTATTTTTGTTCTGTTTTGGTTATGTAGTATAATGATAGAAATGTTATAAGCTTTTGTTATATTAAATATAGTAATCATATAATTAGATATACGAATATAAATGATTATAGAATTGGACTTCTGATAAGAATATAATATGAAAAAGATTAATTTGTACTATATTGAACTTTTATAAGTTTTAATATGTATTATAATATATTGGATGACTTTACTGAGTTACGATGAAACTTAGTGATGCACTGGATTATCAAGTATGTTTTTTTGTTTGTATTTGTTCTTTTTAAGATTGTATTTGTATTTGTATTTTTGTTGATTTGTTTGTATTATTTGTAAAAAATTAAAAACCCACTAACAATCTAAAATGCATACATAAACTCCATGTTTACATATTCACACCCTACTTTCCCAGTATTCAACAGTTTGAATAGCCCTGTCATTTGCTTCAATCAAATCCTCAGTATCGTACAGTTCAATTAAATTGCTGCAAGTCTTATCTCTCATCACATTCACATTGTTCACCATTGGCAATGTGGCCCCACCTCTTTTGGTTTATTTTGCATCGTGTCACCTCAGTTCTCAACCTATTTGGTGTCTTCTGTGTCCCATATTGGAGATGGTAACTTGCTGCTGATTTCATTGTAGCCCATAACCATCCCTGTTGTATTCTTTCACATACTGTATTTCAGTTGACTTGATGGCACATCATCATTATATATTATGTTGGAGAGCATAATAGAATGCAAGTCCTATATCCAAAAGGTAGAAGGATGTGCAGCATTCTCACACTCATGTTTGGTTGCATCTCCCAATTCCCTTCTGCTCTCCTGTCCCCGTCTTTGCTCCTATCAGATTGCAAGATTCTTATTTTAAATTTCTGCATGTAAATTTCTCTCATTTTTCCATATGCATTGTTTGTAACATGCACATTTTCACCCTTTTGACTCAAGTGTGCTTTTAGGTATGTGTTAGGGGTGATTTTCTGTGTGTTTTGTTTTTCCAGATATGCATGTATGTACCAAAATGGATAATTTTGTTGAGAACCTTAAAACTACCTTTCCTTAGAGTGGACTAGTGGACTAGACTAGAGGGTCTTGCTGAAGACATTTCTAGATGAGAAGTACACAGCTTAGAAAAGTGATTTTTGGGTTACAAGTGTTAGAACCCATCATCCTGTGATGGACATGCTAGTTGTGGTTATAGTACCAAAAGAATAACCCAAAAGTCAAATAACAAATTTCAGGACCTTTACAATATGTACCCACAGCTCTCCTAACCTGGCTAGCTTCTTCCACCTCTTTTTGAGCCTTAGTTGCTACTCAGGAACATGGTGTTTTGAGAGTTGGAACATTCCCAGACAGGGCATATAGCTCATTGGAGTCTTTAGGTAATGCTCCTGTAGTGCATAAGCTTTGATTTAAAAACAAAACACTAGCAATAGCTAACTTCTAGTTAACCTCTCATGTAGATAGAGCAAGGAGAACTTTGTCACGTAGACATGATAATCAGATAACATTCTTTCAGTTTATTCTCAACATGCTGTGTGGTATATGTGTGAAATATATGGAATGCCATCTATGCATTCTTGTGCAACCATTCTGTCTATATAAGATTCTCTTGTCTGCTCAGAAAACACTCCTCACACTTTTTGCTGAGGGCCCATATGCCTATGTGTGGTAGTTAAAGTCCTGTGATTACACCTCCATACATGTTCTCTGTGTCTCTTTGGCACAACACTCCTAGTTGTCATGTCCAAACATTGCAGATTCTTGAGTGCTATAAACTCCCCCCCACGTGCTCCTTTTTAAAACCCTGTCAGAGTTCTACTTTTGGGGGCACTCATTTTTAACCTGTTCACAGCAATTGTGGTCACTGAGAACAGACTAAAAGTCAGAATTGCAGCTATCAAAGGCTGCTTCCTTTGTAATTTTAGTGTCTAACTCAGTGATGGGCAGTCTTGGCCCTCCAGCTGTTCTTGAACTTCAATTCCCAGAAGCCCAAATCAGCACTCCTGCTGATCAGGGCCTCTGGGAATTGAAGTTCAAGAACAGCTGGAGGGCCAAGACTGCCCATCACTGGTCTAACTCAATTGTTGGCATCTTTTTGTTGTTGTTGTTGTTGTTTGGTTTTATTTTTATTACTTGTTGGGTTGGGCTGGTGAATGTGGGGGATTTATTTATTTATTTATTTATTTATTTATTTATTTATTTATTTATTTATTTATTCATTTATTTATTTAATTTCAGTTTTTATACCGCCCACTTGGCCAAGGCCACCTCAGGGCGGTTCACAGCATAATAAAAACACAATTAAAAACATAGTTAAAACTGCTTTAAAAACTACCCACCCACCCACTAAAAAAGGGTGCAGGGGCCAAGGGTGCTGGAATTTGCTATACCAGCCACCCCGCGAAAGTCACCCCTCCACCTGCACCCCATACTTTGCCTGCCAACCAGGTTTTAAGTTCTTTCCTGAAGGGCAGCAATTCCATCTGGAGATGTAACTTTGTTGGTAAGAGGTTCCAGAGAGCCGGTACGGACACGGAGAAGGCCCTCCTCCTTGTGCTGGAGAGGTGAGCCCCTCTAGTGGATGGTACAATGAGAGAGCCCCTCCGGTCCGCTCTGGTTGGATGGATTATTGTAAACTGCCAAGGGTAATGTCGCTCTCTCTCTCTGACTAAATGGGCAGCATAAAAATCAAAATAACTGACTAATCAGAGAGTAAACAAAACAAAAATGTTGTAGCATTTTAAAGACTATCTGCTGTATTTTAATGTTAGCTTTCATGGATCAAGTACACTTCATAAGACATAGGAGTGAGACTTAATGGAATCAATTTATATACAATCAGGTACAGAGGTACAGAGTGATTGGTTGGCATCACAGATAAGTATACAAATCAATATGGCTTTTTACAACCTCTGTACCTGATGTATATAAATTGATGCTATGAAGTCTCACTCCTATGTCTAATGAAGTGGACTTGATCCACAAAAGCTAAAATTAAAATACAGCAGTTAATCTTTAAAGTGTTACAACCAAATCAAATCAAATCTTTATTACGATCCAAGACCAGCATAGAACAGCAATGCAAGCGCGGCGCCAAAATGGCCGCCGCGCCCTTTGCGTGCCCCCCCACAGGACAGAGAATCCGGGTAGTTAGGGGCGTGGCCAGCTCCCTTATAAAAGGGGTGGCCACGAGGCAGCCGAGCTGCCATTTTACCTCAGCGACGGAGCGGAGAAGTCTTTTCCCCTGTGTCTCCGTCGCTCTTTAACTTACCGGGAAGCCTTTTGGCGGCGATTTTTCCTTTTTGGCTTCCCTTCACTTCGGTGGAGATGCCTTCGAAGAAGAAGGCATCTTCGAGTGCGGCTCGCGCTGTTAGGAGGCGCAACCCGGGTCGGAGGACCGTGGTGCCGCCTCCCCAGCAGCCGCCTTTGCAGGCCCCTGCCGGGACCGGCGGAATGGGGTCTATTGCCCCTTGGCCCGGAGCGGGCGAACAGAGTGCGGGCGCAGTGGGGGCTCCGGCCCGCGGCCCGCGAGCGGTGGACACCGCTCCTGCATCTGCCCACCAGGTTGGGCCTGCTGCTCTTGGGTCGCAGCCTCCCCCTGGGCCCTCTAGCCTTGGGGGGTGGTGCGGCCCCCTGCCTTGGCAGGTTTCTCCACCAACCCTGCCGGGCTTCGGTGTTGGCCAATGGCCATATTCGGGTCCTGGGGTACAGGGACCTGTACCCACACCTGGACCGTGCGGGCCGGCCGGCCCTTGGCCCCAGGTCAACGTGGAAGCCTTACTGGCCCGCCTTGCGGCCCTTGAAGCGTCGTTGGCTCGGGCCAGTCAGGCGGGGGCCCCCCCTCCTTTGGGGTTCCTTTTGAGGCGCTGTCGGCAGGAGGACAACAGCCGACAGGGAGGGTTGAGCTGCTGCAGGCGCGTGGCGCGGTTTCGGCCACTGCCTCGCAGCTCCCCAGCCAGCAGCCAGGTGCAGGTCCCCCGGTGATGAGCTCTACGTCGGTCGTGAGCTCCGACGCCCCCAGTGGGCCGGAACCCCCGGTGGGGGCGGCCCGCGGGGGTGCAGCATGTGAGTATACGGTGTAAGCGAGTACATCCACACACATTCCCAATATGGGGGGGGCTTTCCAATGGCCTTGGCCTCGCGCGGGTGGTGCGGCGGTGCACCCGCTGACGCCTCACCCGGCGATGACAGCTAACACCCAGGGCCCCGTGGTGGGGGGTGTTCCCTACCCTTAGGGGAATGTTTTGGGTGGCCGGGTTGGTCCAAGCCCCTATTCCTTACCGATGAGTGACCACTTGGCACAGGCCGCCAGAGAGTAAATTTGGCGGGGGGAGTACGTGGATATCTTCTCACTCCTAAACAGAGTGCCCACCAAGGAGAGAGGGAGGGGCAGAATGAGAAGGATAGTGGCAGGCACGTTGTCGCAAGCCACCAAGTATGTGGGCCAAATGGTTGCCGGCCTGCATCATATGCATGGCGGTGTACCTTAGGGCCCGGCCGGATCTGGCAATTCCGATGGTCCAGTATTTGGACAACGCCTACCGGGTGATGGTTTACTTTCCGGGCCCAGCGTGGTTGGCTTGTGACGAGGAATGCCGTAGGCGGATTTCCCCGCACCCCGAGATTAGGCGGGATGAGCCAGGCCAGAGGCTGCGGCTTTTGTACGTTACGCCCACGCGCCCTGCACCCGGGGAGATATACCATTGGGGGCATGCGGTTCAGCGGGCGGCCCCAGCACAGGTCACCTGCCAGGGGGCGGGGCGGGGGGTTCCAGCCCGCCGGCTGTGCTGGACTTTCTTGTCCAATGGCTCCTCTAATGGGAAGACTTGCAAATACAGACAGGAGTGTCCCACCTGTGTTGGCCCCCATGCGGCCTCTGCCTGTCCCAGGCCTAGAAGGATGCGGGGCAGAGGGTGGGGCAGACAGGGGGCTGGCAAGACTGCCGCAGATGGATCTAGTTCACCGAAGGGCTCCCTCCCCATTTAAGGTGGACATGTTGGAGCGTTGGCTCACATGGTACCCGAAGGGAGAGGATGCAGGTTATCTCCTTCAGGGTTCTAAGCAGGGGTTCCGGATCCCTTTCATGGGTAATAGGTTCCCTCAGGATGCCCCCAATCTTTTATCCCTTAAGGGGAGGGAGGAGGTGGCTGCTGCCAGCTTTGACATAGGGTCCATGCGGGCAGGGTCGTTGGCCCTGTCCCTGCACCCCCGTCCCGGGGAGCATATTATTTCAATGATGCCATGCCTTTTGGCTATTCCATTGGGGCTCGGTATTCGAGCGTTTCACCACTTTCCTAGATTGCGCTTTTGTCCGCAGGTCAGGGTCCCGGTCTGTAGCCCATTCCCTGGATGGTTTTATTCGGGGCTGAACGGGGCTGGGACACGTACACACGTCTCCTCAACACATTTCAGACGCTAATGGAGGAACTGGTGTCCCTTTAGCGCCCGAAAAGACCGAGGGCCCATCTCCACAGCTAGTATTCCTGGGGTGGAGAGTAACACGGTAGCGCAGGATTCTAGGTTGCAGCGGGATAAGGTGTCAAGGCTAGTGGCCCTTGTCTCGGTCTTGCTGGCCGAGCGCATGGCATCACTGAGGGAACTTCTGGTGCTACATGGTCACCCCAGTTTCGCTGGCAGGGTCGTCGCACCGGGCAGGGCATTTGCTCTGCGCTGGGGCGACGCCATGGCGGGATTATTCAGGCCCCACCACAGGCTCAGATTTACCCGGGGTGTCGGGGCAGACGTGCTTGTCTGGCCATAGATCCAGAGGTAGTTCAACGGGGTGTCATTTTGGGGTCTGATCTCCTGGCTCCCCCTTGCTTTCAGATGCAGTCCGATGCCTCAGGATTCCTGGGTTTATGGGATGTACTTCAATTGGAAGTGGGCCTATGGTGGGTGGCCACCATCCTGGGCAGGCAAGGGTCGCCTGCATGGTCTCACGTAGCTGGAATGTTTCCCTATCCTGGGTGCTTTGATGCTATGGGGCAAAGAGTGGGCCAACTCGGTTGTGCAATTTTGGCATGGCAACGCGGCTGTGGTCCGCATCGTCACTGCACAGATTTCCAAATTGCCCGGGGTTATGGAGCTAGTGCGTTGGTTTGTGTTATGCAACCTGTGCCTCAACGTTCCCTTCAGGGCCAGGCATGTCCCAAGGGTTGATAATGATATTGCTGCTGCTTTGTCCCGCCTGCAGATCTCCCGGTTCCGTGCCTCGGCCCCCGGATGCGGAGGAATTTCCCTTGCCACTCCCGGACGAGAGATGGAACGTTGGCAAGGAGAGGTGAACCGGGCGATTGGCCTGTCACTAGTGCCATGCATGAGTAAGGCGTACCACCACGCATTTAGTTCCTTCAGAGTATTATGTACCTGATTCTGACTGCCAGGAACCTGGCCGATCCCAGTAGCCCATGTTCTGCGGTTCATGGTTTACCTGTATGCCCAGGGCCTTGCACCACGCACCATAGCATCTCAGCTGTCGGGTTGGCTTTTATGGCCAAAGTGGGAGATCGTGTGGACAGCACCAATGACTTCCGGGTGAGACATGTTTGGGAGGGGTGGGTGCGCGTGCGCGGGCGTTTCCCGGCCGACCGCCACCCCATTTACCCAGGGGTTTTTTACCCAGTTGGCCCGGGGCTGGCCTGGCCTCTGTTTTGATAGATGAGGCAGCCCACTTCATGCGGCTACAATGGTGGCCTTTTTTGGAGCCCTCCGCATCGGCGAGATTGAGATGCTGAGTAAGGCGGATGCAAGATTTTCCCAGGGTTTTTTACCCAATTGGCCCGGGGCTGGCCTGGCCTCAGTTTTGATAAATGAGGCAGCCCACTTCATGCGGCTACAACGGTGGCCTTTTTGGAGCCCTCCGCATCGGCGAGCTTGAGATGCTGAGTAAGGCGGATGCAAGATTTTCCCAGGGTTTTTACCCAATTGGCCCGGGGCTGGCCTGGCCTCTGTTTTGGAAATGAGGCAGCCCACTTCATGCGGCTACAACGGTGGCCTTTTTTGGAGCGCTCCGCACCGGCGAGCTTGAGATGCTGTATAAGGCGGATGCAAGTTGTAGGGCACTGGAACTCGAGGATGTCTATGTTGCCAAAGACTGGGCCCAGTTGAGGATATGCTCCTCTAAGACAGATCAGCATGGCGTAGGCAGTGGTGTAAGACTGCTACGGTGTTCTTTGGCAGACATCTGTCCGGTTGGTGCCCTACAGGAGTTCCTGGCACTGCCCGTTTTTCTGTCACCAAGATGGGTCTCCCCTTACTAAATTTCAGTTTTGGAAGGTGACAGGCAGAGCCCTCACCAGGGTGGGCCTACCAGGTGCCCGTTATGGCACACATTCATTCCGTACTGGTGCAGCCTTTACAGCAGCTGCTTTTGGGTACTCTGGGGCTGACATACGCAGCATGGGGAGGTGGGGCTCGCAATGTTTTCAGTTTTATGTGCGCCCACTTCCGCCATGAGTACCAATCCAGTCACCTTACCGTCTTTTTCTCAATTTTTCTCAATTTTCTTACAGACCCTGGGTGTCGTATTACACCGGTGACAGTATGGCTGGTGGGCCACAGCTATGTGCACAGGGCAGCGCGTTACGCTGCGGCGACAGAGTGGGGACCCCGACTGGGACTGGGTGAACACTCCAGTCTCACATGGCATGGTAAGCCTGGGATGTTATGGCGGGAGCTGCGGCCTTTCCTTTTTTCTGGCCTGAGTGCTGACCCGCCTGACATTCTCATCATCCACCTTGGGGGCAATGATTTGTGCCAGGTCACCGGCTTATCGCTCAAGCATGCGATTTGCGAGGACCTCGCCTACTTGCATTATGTCTGGCCTGCCACAACCCTAGTTTGGTCGGACATTATCCCGCGCCTTTCTTATAGAGGGGGCGTTCACCTCCTGGCCCTTGAACGCGCTAGGCGCACGGTCAACAGGGCGGTGGCGCGGTTTCTTGCCGACAGGGCTTGGGGACGGGTCAGTCATCACCCCGATATTAGTCTATAAAATTATGTCTTGTACGCAGGGGATGGGGTCCATCTGTCGCGAGGAGGTACGGACCTCCTGTTAGGTGATTGGCGAGCAGGCCTGTTGACCGAGCTGACGGTCTGGGGGGGCGTCAGGTCTTCTTTGAAGCCCCTCCGTGTGGCGGGTAGCACTGGTAAGGTAAACAGTATGACCCACAGGTATCCGGCAGGTTCGCAATTGACTGGACAACACTAGACAGGAATAAATTAGTTAAACGTTGTCCGGTCAACGACGAACCAGGCGACGGGGTGATGACGATTGCTAACCAGCATGCATCACCCCTGTGATTTCACGGATACGCGTCAGAGGGTGGGGTCATGAGTTAGATATTGACTACGGTCAACAATTTGTTTGTTGTCAACAAACAAATTGATACAATTTGATACATTGTAACCAATTGCCGTTGGCAATTTTGGGGTGGTACCTTACCAGTGTTACTTCGGCCTGCTTGCCTTAAGAATTATGATTGGTCGTTTTACCAATACAAATTTATAATTCGGACTAGGGCATTGAATCAATAAATGTGGCCCGATGCTGTTATCCACTTTCAATGTTGTCTGTGTCCGTTATTGGGGGGGGTGCGCCTGCAATGCAAGCGCGGCGCCAAAATGGCCGCCGCGCCCTTTGCGGGCCCCCCCCCCACAGGACAGAGAATCCGGGTAGTTAGGGGCGTGGCCAGCTCCCTTATAAAAGGGTTGGCCACGAGGCAGCCGAGCTGCCATTTTACCTCAGCGACGGAGCGGAGAAGTCTTTTCCCCTCCACCCCCTCCCTAGTTAACAGTGTGATATTTTGGTCGCTTCGGGGCCGGGTGGGAATTTTTGGCTGGGACCCATATTGGCTTTCGGGTCCTGGCTTTTTTGCCCATCCCACACTGTGGCTATGGTTTGATATAGGGGTCTTTCTACGTTCCTAATGTTGACTTTGGTCACATTGGCGGGTAGCACTGGTAAGGTAAACAGTATGACCCACAGGTATCCGGCAGGTTCGCAATTGACTGGACAACACTAGACAGGAATAAATTAGTTAAACGTTGTCCGGTCAACGACGAACCAGGCGACGGGGTGATGACGATTGCTAACCAGCATGCATCACCCCTGTGATTTCACGGATACGCGTCAGAGGGGGGGGGTCATGAGTTAGATATTGACTACGGTCAACAATTTGTTTGTTGTCAACAAACAAATTGATACAATTTGATACATTGTAACCAATTGCCGTTGGCAATTTTGGGGTGGTACCTTACCAGTGTTACTTCGGCCTGCTTGCCTTAAGAATTATGATTGGTCGTTTTACCAATACAAATTTATAATTCGGACTAGGGCATTGAATCAATAAATGTGGCCCGATGCTGTTATCCACTTTCAATGTTGTCTGTGTCCGTTATTGGGGGGGTGCGCCTGCAAAGGGGAACAGAAGTTAAAATGGGGATACAGTGATACCTCATACAACGTCCAAACTTGGTTCCACAAGTTTGGACTTTATACGGATTTTGACTTTGTATGAGGCATGCAAAATCCTAGCCGCGATGCCTCATACAACGTCCAAATCCTTGCCACGATGCCTTGTACAACGTTGTTTCCATAGAGATACATTGTACTGTAACAGCAAAGTCAAGGAAACAGACAGGAAACTGACAGAACTTTAAGAAATCATTGTCTAAAGGATAAATACATTACAAAAACATGTCAGACAATCCTGATTGTCCAAGAACCTGAAGAATGCTGCAAAAATCACAGGAATGCTTCTAAAAGTTCTGACAGAAAAATTCAAAAAAATCCGAAATCGCGCTCAAAACCATTCCTAAACACTCTTCGCCTCGTGCAAAACCCACAAGAGCAATGCACGCACGTGTCCTGCCTTTTATACTGCCCAGGCACAATGCAACCTGGGGAAAACCCCAATGCCTCATACAAAGTCACAGCGACTTTGTATGAGGCAACGTTTTTCATGGAATTAGGCGATGTTGTATGAATTCGATGTTGTACGAAGTGGACTTTGTATGAGGTATTACTGTACTTAAAATATTTCAAAAGACAAAAGTTAAAATGAGGGTGCTTTAAAAGGAGCATTTCTGCTCAGAGTTCAGAAGTAGTAAAATTACTACATAGATCAATAATGTTACAACTGTTACTAAGCCTATGCTGTGGTGCTAGTAGTTTATTTGACTGAAGGTCCTGCCAGGATTGTTCTTCTGATCTTACACGCTGCGGTGCAGAATCTGGCAGTGTTGTAGGTGAAGGTGGGTCTTTCGTCAGATAGCAGCCAGTGGGTGTCTGTGCTGTTTGTCAGGCCAGGATACTTGCAGGGCAGCGGAGATATGTGTCGTGATGGGGGAGAGGCCTTCTGCCTGCCCTTCCACCATGCTTCTTCCTTCCAAAGGGCCTCTCTATCTCTCTCTCTCTCTGCATGCACACGCAAGCATTCAGGGAGCAAAAAATCCAAAATCCAAATTAAAAGTCCAAGGTAGACTTCATTTTATATTTCCAAAAAAATAGAACAGCATAGATGTACAGAAGAAAATCAGCAAAGTCCCATCTCCATAAAAATGGCAAAGTCCAACACTCAAACCCTCAGAAAAATGGCTAAGTGTTGAGATGTTCCAAGCAGGATATTTTCTAAGTCCTTTCCATGGTGAAATATATTCTATTTCTTCCCAAAAGTTTCCAAAAAGCTCTCAAAGAGCTCCAACAGCCAACTGACACTGAATTACAGCCTCTCAAAAGGACACACATGTCTTCATCCCTTAGGGGCCTGGTTAGGACAAGAGTGTCCTATCAGGATATGCTACACTTTATCCCTCCCTTAGAGTAAAGGGTGGAGAATAACATGATTGGTTAGGGGTGTGTTGAGTTTAGGGGCTTTCCAAAAGACTGCCCCTTAACCACAATGATACAGCATGAGGGCCTCTGGCCATTTTCTCATGGGAAAGTAATGTTCCTACTTGTGTTAGAAAGACTAAACATGGATTTCTAGCTAACATGTAAGTGAACAAACATGCCTTCAGCCTGGGGAACATACATGTGAGAGACATGCATGCCTTCTTGGCTGTGTACCTCAAGCTTACACAGCATTCCTGTGGTTTAGCAAGCTTACACAGAGAGGAGCACTGCCTGATTTCCCAGGGCAGGTTTATCAGACTGTACTGCTCTGGCCCCAACAGACCACTCCTTCAGAGAATTGGCAGGGAAAGACAGGCCACAGAAAGGCCTGTATGAAAAGAGCAGAAAAGTGAGAATCTGACAGATCCAATCCACGACAATATGAACTTGTTCTGGATGTCTCTATAAAAAGGGCAGCTGTAGAAAATGTGTTCTGTTGTTTCAATTTCTCCAGTGTCACAGGGGCATTTTCTAACTGTCATTGGTTCTTTGGAACTTTCCCTCGAGAACTGCAGAAGGGAGGGCCTGGCAGCAGGCTAGCATAAATGCCTTTTGATGACTTAATGTCTCAAGTTGGAACAGGTATGGGGCTGCGGCAACAATGTGTCTCCAAGACTCTGAAACCAGAAAGGTAGGGGCCCTGGCTAGGTCTTCTTGCCTTTCCATGTCTGTTTAACGGCCTGTTTTGCCTGGTTAAATTAAATTAAAATCTATTTTTTTAAAAATAACTTCTTAATTAATGCCCCACAGGGCTAAATGATCCAGCAAAGCTGAGATGTACTGCCAGATGCATCCCATGCCTGCTGGCAGAGCCAGGTTTTCAGAGCCTTCCTGAAGGGATACAGTTCTGCCTGGAGACGCAGCTCTGGGGGCAGTAGGTTCCAAAGAGTCAGGGCCGACACTGAGAAGGCTCTCCTCCTGGTCCCTGGCTGATGGGACCACCAGCAAGCCCCTATGTTCCACCCTCATAGGATGGGTCGAACACCTTGGGATGATGCGGTCTCTTAGATATCCTGGCACACTGCCATGTAGGGCTTTAAAAGTCAAAACCAGCACCTTGAATTACACCCAGAAGCATAATGGCAGCCAGTGCAGCTCCCGTCGCAGTGGCAAGGCATGGGCATAATGCCCACACCCTATCACCATCTGGGCAGCCGCATTCTGGACCAGCTGCAGCTTCCGGATGGTTATCAAGGGCAGCCCCATGTAGAGGTGACCAGAGCATGGGTGACCGTAAGCAAGGAGTCCTGGTCCCCAAATTACGCGTCAGGTCTGTTTGGGGCAAAGAAGCCTCATCCAGCACCAAAGATGGTAGTTCCCAGGATAACGCAGGACCCCAAACCCACAGCCACTCAGTCTTGCCGGGATTTAGCTGAAGCCCATTGTCCCCCATCCAGACCCTCACAGCCTCCAAGCACCTGGTTAGGATTTCAACTACATCGCTTGGTTCACCACAGGCCGAGATGTATAACTGAGTATCATCAGCATACTGATGATACCTTACCCCATGGGAACAGATGATCTCCCCCAGCAGTTTCATGTAGATGTTAAATAGGAGAGGTGAGAGCACCGAGCCCTGAGGTACCCCAAACTGGATGGGTCTAGGGCTGGACATCCCATCCTCCAGAGACACCAACTGGGTCCAGCCCTTTAGAAATGAGGAAAACCAGGACAACACCATACCCTGAGCCCCCAATCCCCAGAGCTGCCCCAAAAGGATATCACTTTGGTTTTCTGATAGTGGATCTCTAATTGGTTGCTGTCACAGTAGTGAGCCTTCTGAGGCCTATTGGGGTTCTGGAGAGAATTACAGCATTGTCAGCATAATGGAAATATATGTATGGGTTTGTCAGCAAGCTTGGGAAGATGGAAGGCAGGGCTTCTTAAATAGTCAACCATGTCATTGATGAAGAAGTTGAATAGAAGTAGGGCCAGTACACATCCTTGCTTGATGCCCTTCTGTGTAGGTACTGGTTCCGTAAGGTGTCACTGCTGGGAGCATCTGACCTTAAAGTTTGTGTTGGTGTGGAGAGCGCAGATCAGGTGGAGCTGCCTGTGATCAATGGAGGATTTCTCTTGCTTCTCCCACAGCTTGTGTATTGGCCAATTGAAAACAGGGTCAGTTTGACTCTAGTTAGTTTCTCTCCCCTATCAACAATACACACTCACATACTGATGCATTACTTTAGCAATGATCTCTAGAAAGTTTTTAAAAATCACTTATTGATAACTCACAGAAAATCAGGGGAAGTGCTCAACAACTCAAAGCATTGATTCCCATTTGGACAGGAGGAGCACACCCAATGGCAAATTGCTCTTCCTCCTGAACTTCAGTTGATCAGTCTGGACACACCTATATACCCCACTCAGTCAATTTTACCTCCCAGAGAGCCTTTGTGAGATGCTTCTAACCTATGCTTTGCAGCACTGACTGTTGTAGTATATGTGCACTGCATGGAACCACCACAAGGTACCAGACTGGCCTTCTGTGCCCCCCCCCCCCAACCAAATAGCACAGTCTGTGAAGCTGCATCTGCATGCAGATGTCGTACCCAGCTTTATATACTTCCTTGCAGGCACAGCAGCTTGATGGTCACACAGTAGTCTAACTAAACCTAAAAGTGGTGAAACCTTGTACAAACTGTTCTTACCAGAATTTCTCTTCAAGCTGTGAAACTGGAACACTTTTGAGATTATAAAGGGGAATGTAAGCACAAAAATGTGACAACCATGCTTTGCATATTGGCAGAGTAGTGACGATGCTCACAAATTGCATTAGATGATGCAACATTAGATGATTGTTTAGGATTAGATGATTGCTAATTTATCTAACATTAGATGATTGTTTAGGATTGTTTACCTTGACTGTTAAATCAGACACAGCAGTTGTATGCCTCCAGTGTGTATTGAAAGTGCCTTAAGAATATTATTGCTATGTATTTTCAAAGTCACATCTGATGTAGAGTGACCCTAATTACACTTTCAAAGTTTGTGAGGTATTTGAGAAGTGGCTTTGCCATTGCTGCCTCCCCCCTTGCATCAAAGTTCCCATGGCTGAACAGGGCCATGGCCCCAGGCCTCCTGCATCTTAGTCTGTCACTATATCTACTACATCACACTGAGTATCTCATTACCATTGGGAACACTAGCATGCTGTCACTGGCTGAGTTACTTGCACACATTTATGACACATTTCCCATTGTCCAAGATGACTGATCATAGATAGATTTCTTTTATTTATTTATAAAAAATTTAATTATTAAAACATACAAAAACAAGCAAAAGAAAAACATCAATACAAAATATAAAATAACATAAAAATACAAGTTACAAAAATAAGAAATTAAGGACTAAAATTACATATTTAATAGTATAATAATAACAAAAAAAAAGTGTTTCCGTTGGGGGAATGGGCAATGACTTCTGATTTTACACACTATAATTCTCTTTCCCAAAAAAGGAACGTATCTGGGCTAGGTTGAACCCCTTTTCTTCCAATAAAAATATAATCAACAAAAAATTCCCATATTTCCCAAAATGGTGTTTTGACTGGTAACCCTCTTCTTTGTCGTAAATGCATAGTTAATTTTTCATTGAGGGCTAATTGCCACACTTCTGCATGCCATCTCTTCTTATTGAAGTTTTCTCCCTTTTCCCACTCTTTCGCAATCTTGCAACCAACAATGATGTTAACAATAATTCCTTTCTACCCTCATCCAAATTTAACTGATCTGTTTCCCCCAGTATTGCAAGTTTTGGATCTAATACAATTATTACACCCAATATCTTATTTCTTTCTTCTTCTATTGTTTTCCAAAAGCACCTTATCCTTTCACACGTCCACCACATATGTGTATATGTCCCTTTTGCTTCATTACATCTCCAGCACATATCCGATACACTATTATACATTAAGTGAAGTTTAACCGGAGTTAGGTACCATCTCCATTATAGTTAACAATTGTGTTCTTTTTCTTTAATCGACATTGACTTCATAATCCTGTGACTCCATTTCCCCCCAAATTTACATCTTGAATCGTAATTCCTAGATCCTCCTCCCAGGTTTTTTTTAGTATCAGTTGAGCCTTCTCACCTGGGGATAACAGATAGTATATTCTACCAACTATACCCTTTAATTTCCTTTTCCCTTGTCTTACTTCCAAAAGTAATTCTTCAAAAGGTGTTAATGACCTAAATTGTAAATCATTGGCCCATTTACATCTATCCCACGCTTCTATCTGTCTTACTTGTAACCAAGTTAAATTTAATTTATCATAAATATCCTTTCTATTGTGGAAATCGCTACAATTCTTCATCCAGTCTGTAAATAATAGGGATTTGCTTTGTTTCAAAATTTCTTTCATCTCCAATGTTAACTTTAATGGACAATCTTGAAAGTCCAAAATTTCTAATGTAGGAGAATAATTTGGAGCCAGAGTTTTCTTTAATCCCTTCCAAATTGTGAATAGGGTTTTTAGATTATGATTACTAAATTTTATCTTACTTTTAGCTATACCTAAAAATAACTCCCCCTTCAATTTTCTAAATTCTATTTGATCTGTCTCTGATCCTTGTTCGTAACTATTACACAGTAATTTTATTATTATTTTCAGGGTAAAAGCTTGATAATATCTTTTAACATTAGGAATATTTAACCTTCCTACTTTATTTTTAATATACCACAACCCTTTATTAATTCTCGGTCTTTTCCTGCTGTTACAAAATTCATTGATCATCTTTTGCCAAGCTTTAAGTTCGGTTTCTTTTATTCTGGATGGAAGATCTTCTAATAAAAAAATTAACTTACATAATTTTCATTTTACATATATTGATTCTCCCAAACCATGATAACTTTAATAATTTTAAATGAGCTATGGTAATCTTTAATTCACTTTTCAGTTTATTAAAGTTAATCCTATATAAATCTTTAACGTCTTCCGTCACAATTATCCCTAAATACTTCAATTGGTCTTTAATCTTAAAACCGTATTTTTCCGTAATTATACCTTTTCCCTCAACCGTTAGATTACATGTCATAGCTTCTGTTTAATCCCAATTGAACTTTAAACCTGTCACTTCCTGAAAGATATTTAAATGTTGCTGGATTTTACTTATATTCTGAATAGGATCTTTTATTACTAACAAAGTGTCATCCGCAAACAGACTTATTTTTTTTCTTACTTATTCCTAGTAAACTTGTATCTTGTCTTATATCCGTGGCTAATAACTCCATAGCAAGTATAAATAAAGATGGGGATAATGGATATCCTTGTCTTGTTCCTGCATTTATGTTAACTTCCTTATTCAACTTATTATTTATTTTAATTTTTGTTACTGATTCCTTATATAATTGTCTGATTATGTGTCCGAATTTGGAACCAAATTGTAATTTACGACAAATTTCTTTAATAGTAATCCATTGAATGGAATCAAAGGCTTTATATATATCTAGTGCTAAAATGCAGACTTTATGCTTCTGTTTTTTTAACATATCGATAATATTAGTTAGTCTACTTATCAATCTTTCCATCTGCCTCCCCTTAATAAAACCTACTTGATCTTCTCCTATATATAAATTTATAAATTTATTTAAACGATTGTTAATTAAAGATGTGAATATTTTTGCATCCTGATTTAGAAGGGAGATAGGACGATAGGCATTGATCTTTTCCTTGTCCTTATTTGGTTTTGGTATTAACGTTGTGATTGAGCTGCTCCAGGATTTGGGTATATCTCCTCCTTCCAAAATAAAATTATACAACCTTTTAAATTTAGGGATAAATACCTTCTGGCATTTCTTATATACTTCTGATGGAAAACCATCTTCTCCTGTAGCTCTGTCATTTTTTTAAATTTTTAATTACATCTGCAATTTCCTTTTCCTCTATCTCCTGTTCCATAAGATCTATATGTTCTTTTCTCAATTGGATGCTTTGATTCTTATCAAGATATGATCTTAATTTTGATATATCCACAGGCTTTTCCTTATATAATTCCGCATAAAAGTCTTCTGCTATCTGAAGTTTATCTAATGTTTTATATTTCGTTATACCATTCTTGTCTTTCAAAGTCTCAATCTGTCTCTTATTCTTTTTATATTTTGCCATTTTCGCCAAATTCTTCATATCCTTATTATTAAATTCAAAGTCATATCTTTTTAAATACGCTAAATTTTTCCTTATGTTATCTCTTTCCAAACTCATAACCTCCTTTCTTAGTGCTTGTAATTTATTCCATATCCCCTCATTGTTTGTTGCAGTATGCTTCCTTTCAAGCTCTTTTAATTCTTGCTCCATTTTAACTACCTTTTTGTTTACTTCTCTATCGTTGATAACCTTCTCCTGTATACAGTCACCTCTCAGAACTGCTTTCATAGCATCCCCTAAAATGGGAGGAGCGACTTCACCTGTATCATTAATTTCCCATTTTTGCTGCCAATTATCCACCAGTCTTTTTAAATAATATTATTGTTAAAAAGTTTAGCATCCAGTCTCCAAGTATTATCTGAAATTAAATCTTTACTTAAATTTACCTCCAAATTAAGCATCGTGTGGTCAGATAGCTTAAACGTTCCTATTTTGAAATCTTCTAAATTTTGCAATAAATTTTCTGAAATTAAAAAATAATCAATACGGGAATAGGACTTAAACATTGTGGAATAGAATGTAAATGCTTTTTCTTTCCCTTTTATTATTCTCCAAGCATCTTTGACCCCCAACTTCTCCATCCACTTATCTAGGATATTTTGTTGCCCCTTTTCGAAACGTCGGACATTGATCTTGTCAAGTTAAAATCGCCCCCTATTATCAAATTATTCAATCTTTCCTTCTTAATAATTGGTAGAACTTTATCCAAAAAGATTCCCTGATCTTTATTGGGAGCGTATATATTCACTAACATGTATTCCTCGTTTTCAATATTTCCCTTAATTAACTGAAATCTACCTTCTTTATCATTCACACTTTTAGACAATATAAAACCTAATTTAGATGTGATCAAAGTGGCAACTCCTCTCGAACTTGACAATCCTAAGCATTTTTCATAAATTCTACTCCCCTTACATATAAATTATTTTTATTCTCAAACTTTTGATGCATCTCTTGCAAAAATATAATGTCCACTTTCTCTCTTTGCAAAACCCCTTCTACTCTCTTCCTCTTAATTTGATTCCCTAAGCCCTTCACGTTCCATGAAATAACTTTTAACTTTCCCGACATGTATAAAACTTAAACAGAGTACTTTCATTGCTATTTCCCCAATGGTAGTATGGGAAGAGAGAGCAGTTAACCAACAACAACAACAACAAAACAATAATATAACATTCAAAATCTCCTTTCCCTCCTTCAAAAACATAATATATATTACCAAAAGAGAAAAAACAGAAAAAGGAAAAAAGAAAAAAAAGAAAAAGTAACCTTTGAAAACAAAGAGGGGAGGGGGGTTGCGGGCGGTGAATCAAATTTATGGCATAAATTTGTTTCTTGTTCCTTATAGAGTCTTTTATTTACAATATTTATTTGGTGCTTATAACATAATTATTCCTTCCTACTTATTATTGACTATCCCCTTCTGCTCCTGTGGTTTCTTCATCTTCTCTTTCTACCCCTGTAGAGGCTACACCTGCATTAGTCAAAGTATCTCTTAATTGTTTCCATTTGTCTGAGCCCTTTTCTAAAAGTTTTGACAGTACTAACTCATTCAAACCATCTAAATACTCTTTGATCCAAAAGGTTTTCCCTTGAACTACAAAAGTTAATTGCTTGTATTGTCTCCATCTATATTGTACATCTTTCTCCCACAACTTTTTCGTGATCAGCTTCATTTGCAACCGCCAGGTGCGTTCCTCCAAAGAAATATCTTTATAGATCTCTAATTTAGTTCCTTCCATTTCCAATGCTTCAGAACCCAAAGAATTAGCATATTTCAATAGTCGTAATTTAAGACCCAAATTATTAAATTTTAATAAAACATTTCTTGATTTTATCCAGTCTCTTTTTGGCCCTAATCTATGTACACTTTCTATTATCTCTGGTCCCATCTCATCTCCCAATTTGAGCCCACTAATCCACTCCACCATCCTTTGCCTCAAATTGTCTGGATTTCTTTCTGGGACATTCCTAATTATCACATTGTTCTTTCTAGCCTGATTTTCCAACCTTTCTAACCTTCTATCATATTGCCTTTGTCCATTTTCCTTGGTTTGACCTTGGTCCTTCACCTCTTTTAATTCATGTTTCATTTCCCAGACCTCTTTTCCAATTGCATTAACACCCTCTTTTAAATCCTCAATTTCCTTTAGCAAATTGGAGCATTCCTTTTTTGTATTTTTAAATGCCTGTGTAATACTTTCTTTAACTTCCTTTTGAAATTTTTGATTGTCTTTTATTCGTTGATCTTCCAGTGTCTGAAGCCTAGTTTGTAAACCTTCCTCAAGTTTATCAAACCTTGCTTCCAAATTACCCTTTAAATCCATTAAATCTGGGCTTGGACCCCTATCACCAGATAACTCTTCCTCTACTCCCTTAACTTTCCCTTTATCTATACCTTTCTTTTTCGTAGCCATCTGGATTACTTTCCCTCCCACTACAAATAATTCTTGCCTATTCTCTCCTTCTAGCACTTCAAGTCCTTTATCCTCTATTTCCTTTTGCAACTTAAATCTCAGCTTTCTCTTCTCTGCTTCTTTCCTCATAAGTTCTAGCTCCTGAATCTCATTGATTTCTTCTCGTAATGATTTTCTCCTTCCCTCCCCCTGGTCTTTTTGCTCCAACCACCCTATCCCAGTCCAACTCACTTCTCGTTGCACACTATCAAGTTTTTTACTCATTAATAACATAATCTAGTTTTATCTGATTTTATAATGTTCAGGAATATAATTAAATTCTAAGCTCAGCACTTACTAGCTGGATAAGACTACACAAAGAGAACTAATCTGAAAGAATGCTTTGGTATAGAGAGCAATCCCAGGCTTAACAATTCCAAAGATAGTAATATTGCTACAATGAGTCTTAAATATAATTCCAAATCCTTATCCCTCCCTCAGACACAAAAAATTAAAACAAAACGTGAATACGGATAATTTGTAAACATATCACCTTTACAGTAAAAATCCTAGACCCTGAAACCTTATACCTTATATCTAATATCCTTCTTATATATCACTGTCTCCAATGCTAAATCTTATCTAAACTACAATTTTTGGTTTGCAATAAAGTACAACTAGACTTCAACAACTATTCAACACAATTATCATTCCAATATTCCAATATTTTTAAATGGTTTAAATTGTTTGCTCCGCTAATTACTAATGAATCTGATCGATAAAAAAATTTGAATGCTCTTTTAACATCACATTCCACCAATCATGACTAGAACTACACAGAAATGGAAGGAGTCCCCATATCTCAATGTCTCAATGTCTCTGTGTTCTCTTGACTCCTTGGTTTATTTAGGTCCCAGAGGGAATACTTTGTTACCACAGTCAACAAAAAAGGAGAATCTCTCCGTATCAATCCTTTAGTAAAAATCGACTAGATTCTGCATCTCTACACTCTTCCTTACTTCAAACCTCTCAATCCTCGAAGCTTCTTTCTTCTTCCTTCTTCCGTATTTCACTCCTGTTGTTTTTTTCCCCTTTTCTGGACTTATGGTTCTTATATCCACAAATAGCTCGCACTCTTGTATTCCCTGCAATGTTGCTTGCTCCACTTCCTGGCGAGTTCAACCCGGAGTCACCCCCAAGCCGATTTTGACCACGGAAATCTGCAGAGTCCAATAGTAAAGCTTATGAAAGCTGTACAGCAAGAGCACAGGAGCCAAAATTCTTGTCTTATTCAATCAGGAACCAAAATCCAAAGGCAAATGATGTATTTCTTCCAGTGGTCGCAGATCTCAAATCCAGCAAGTCACCTACTCATTACCTTCATTAAATCCATTGTGGGGCTATGACAAAGCTCACAACTCACCACCACAACTTATTAGGCTCCGTGACTTGTCTCGCTTCCCATTTGCCTCAGTCATCAAAAAATAAAGTCTCTTTATAGCAGTCTTTTTATAAATATCCACTGGCTCCCACTGGCTCCCACATCTCTTTGCTCTTTTCTTACTTGAGCCCCCTCAAACCTCGGGACTTTCCTTCATCCATATATCATTGACTCATCATTTTCTCCCCCTTATATGCCCCAACACTTATGTTGCTTTGGAAAACTCTCCTTAAAAAGTCCACAGAGTTCGATAATAGAGTTGTAAAAAATTAACAACAAAAGCAGAAGAGCCAATACTACTAACTCCAAAACCACATAAACAAATATAAACGAAGATTTCTTCCAACCATAACACAATTCGAACTCAGCGAGACTCCTCTTCACTACCTCGGCGTTTCGGGATCCATTGCAGAGCCCCCTCAACACACCGCCACCATTTGCTGGTTTCCGTAGCTTATCTTAAACCCCGTTTGTCTTTTTAGCTCTTTAGCTCTTGCAAAAAAAAGTTCAAAAGTTCAAAGATTCAAAGATTCTGGAACTCTTAATAATATTTTCGGACCTTTTTGAGACTTTAAAACATCTTTTTTTTCTCCACCTTACATTACTCGCCTTTCGGAACCAACAGAAAAACCTGCCGCTCAATTCGCCATGATGCCACCCATAGATAGATTTTTAAAAAGTTACAGAATTCCCTTTGCTAGATTTATTGTCCAGGTTAGAACATAAGAACAGCCTTGCTGGAACAGGCCACAGCCCATCCAGTCCAGCATTCTGTCTCACACAGTGGCTCACCATTTGCTTCAGGGTATTCCTGTGGTTTCCCCGTGCCCGGTGAGCACGGAACCGGCCTGGCAGAGGCTGCTACGGTAGAGAAAACTCCTGGCTCGTGGCGTCTGCGGGCAGAGAAATTAAGGGGGGTGGATAAATGATAGGGTTTGATTCACCCAATTCCTTGACCTGACTAGCGGCTCTGCTGAACGAGCAAATAACTAACTCAGTTACCCATTAGAGTAAATCACTCATCTCCAGGTCTCAGCCTAATCTCCGGCACAAATAGATGCCATGTTTACCCCTGCCTAATCCTTGGACAATGGGGCTTCCTATGTCAATGTTTATCCCAGTTAATTAACTTCCCCAGAGAAATTCCCAATTAACCCGAGTAAACAAGTGATGTGATTTCTGCCTGATGACGGTTTTGCCACCGTTGCGCTTTTCCTTCTATATATTCTGTAGCTTTCCTTCAATAAACTACTGATCTGATCTCGCTCCAGTTGCCTTGTGTTGTCATTGATCAGTCTCCTCCGGGACCTAGCGGCCCCCAGCGGCCCCCGATTCCTACATCTGGTGACCCCGATGTGATCTACTCGTGAGTAAGAGACCCCGGAGAGGTCTACTCGTGAGTAGCGATCCACGCGGTCCGGTTCAGCGCTTGAGCCGTGACCAAACCAGCCCGGAGGACAGCGTGGTGCTCCGGCCGGCAGCCAGCAAATCGGAGAAGTGGCCTGCGGCGAGGCATTCCAGAGAGACATTCCTACAGCTTGCTCCCCGCTTTCGAGGAGGTTTGCCATAGAGGGAAACGCGTTCCGCTCAGGGCAGCTGTGAGCCCCTGACATCGCAGAGGCCGTCGAAGGGCCCGTGGCAGAAGGTCCACGCTCCGAGGTCTACCCCAGACACCCGACGCCCGAACCTGTTGCCTGCAAAGATGCGTCGAACTCGTCCCGAGGAGGAAACTTCGGAGGACCCATCGCAGGTAATATGGGGACTTCCTCTCATAGACCAAGTCCGTCCGCTAGCCAAAGAACTCGTGAGGAAGAGTTCAGAATCCTGGCCAGGGTATTTCAGTTACGCTTTCACAGCAGGGAACTAGCGAGACTTTTGGCGTATCTCAGGGAACACTGCCTACTTTACCCAGAAGTAGGTACGTTAACCCTGCAGCTCTGGGATCAGATAGGAGACTGCATTCAGCAACCCCCGAAAGCTCCAGGAGGGATAGTTCGTACTTGGAGAAAGTGTAGGAAGCTCTTAGCGGAGGTCGAGCCAGTCCGGGTAGAGGCCAAAGAACCCCCGTTAGTCGAGCCATCAGGCAAGCCAGTCGAACCGACTGCGCCCACGGCACTCTATCCGTCAATTAGCTATCAGCAGAGTAGCGTAGGGAGCCTTCCCGCGGTGACAGCTGCAGACGTCACCAAAGGAACGCAAGGAATGGGAAGCGCTGGCGCTTCTCTGACAGCTCCGGGTTCCCTAGTCGTGAAGAGTGCCCTTCAGCGCACAGCTGAGATAGAACTTAAAAAGGGGGAATTGTCAGTTGAACAACTAGCTGAACTTAGACAGATTTGTCCAATCCACTTGGAGATGGACGCGCTCACGGGCGCACAGCAGATAGTACACTCCCCAGTCCCGTACAAGCTTCTCATGGCTTTACGGAAAGCAATTTCAGAGACAGGGCTCCAGAGTCGTTTTACTAGGGGCACGCTTCAGCAAGTGTGCGAAACCACCATGTGGATTCCTCATGACTGGAAAGCCGTCATGAGGATGATGCTAACCCCTAGCCAGTACATGATCTGGGACAGCGAGTTTCGGCTCGAAGCTCAGACCCGAGCTGCCAGGATGGGAGGCGCAGTAATTCCTGACCAGCTGTATGGTTCAGGTGCCTTTGAGCCCATCAACGCTCAAATCAACTTGCCTCTCGCCACTCTAGAGATGTCAGCTGAAGCTGCCTATAGGGCATACTTCAAAGTCCCAGCGTCTGGAAAAACGGCCAAAAATTACACCGTTATTAAGCAGGGAGCCCAGGAGCCCTACATGGACTTCATCAATCGCCTGGAGGAAGCAATTAGCAGGCAGATTGATAACGAGCAAGCCCAACAAGAGCTCATGATTAAGCTAGCAAAGGACAACGCCAACCTGGACTGCCGTAAGATCTTGCAGTCCCTGGGCAATCGCCCTGACTTGACCTTAACGGACATGATCAGACATGCTCCGACATTGGCACAGACTCCTACAAGATGGGTCTGCTAGCGGCAGCGGTGCAGGGGGGGAGAAGACCTCAGGGCAATGGCAAGATCAAGGGAGCATGCCACACCTGTGGCAAGGTCGGGCACTTCGCTAGGGAGTGCCGATCCAAGGGAGGCGGACAAAAGTCCGGCCGTTCCAAGGCTCCAAACACCCCCTGCCCGAAGTGCAAGAAAGGCTATCATTGGGCCAGGTATTGTCCGAGTTCGGGAAACCAGAATCCGGGCACGTCTCTGGCCCCAGTCCAAACAGAGGCTTCCTTCACCCAGATCCAGAACTCCCCAGAACTAGACTAGGTTCCAGGCACATTCCAGGCACTGCGAGGGCACAGGCCAGCCCCAAGGGTAGCACAGGGCTAGAATTGGCTTGCCAGGCGGACGTTACATGCGATCTGCCGGGCACAGTCTATCTAGTCGACTCTCAGTACATGGGACCCCTACCCAAAGGCTTTATAGGTTTAGTTTTGCCCCGTAGTGTAGCTGGAGCACGTGGAATTTTTATAATTCCAGGAGTCATTGACTCGAATTTTTCAGGCGTTCTCCAGGTCCAGCTTTGGACACACCTGCCCCAAACAATCCACAAGGGAGACACCCTAGCGCAACTGATCATGGTTCCTTGTCACTCGCCAGCAGGCAGCCAGAGAAGGCTCAGTGACAGCTCAGAGTCCGGTTCAGCAGACCGCTCGAGCGCGAGTGAGGCAGTGCAAGGATACCAGGTCTTAGCGACAGTGGAGACCAACATTGAGTGGAAGCAGCGCCCCGTTATCGAGGTATTTTTGAACAAAAGAGCGTTCTCAGGGTTACTCGATACCGGAGCGGATGTGACCGTGATAAGCAGAAGCCAGTGGCCAAGAGAGTGGGCCATTGAGCCGGTCTCCGATGTGTGGGGGGTAGGCGGAGTTCAGGAAGCGTTTAGAAGCCGAGAGTGGGTAGAAGTCACGATCCCAAGGGCTGACGGCACGGCGGTGATTCGGCCGCACATTCTTGATGTGCACGTCAATCTTTGGGGGCGAGACATTCTACAGCAGTACGGTGCCACCCTTACCTTCGGGTAATGGCGTTGCCACTTAAATGGCTCACCGATACTCCGGTCTGGGTAGAACAATGGCCGGTAGTGGGAGAGAAATTGGTTGCTCTCAAGCAGCTAGTTAAGGAACAGCTAGACGCAGGACATATAGAACAGTCCACGAGTCCTTGGAATTCGCCAATTTTTGTTATTAAGAAGAAGTCGGGGAAGTGGCGACTCCTCCACGATCTCAGGGAGATCAATAAATGTATTCAGCCGATGGGCCCGCTTCAATGCGGCATCCCAAATCCTAACATGATTCCCGAGGGGTGGGAGATTCTAGTCGTAGATCTCAAGGATTGCTTTTATATAATCCCCTTAGACCCCCGGGACCGGGAGAGGTTTGCCTTTACGGTGCCGGTTGTGAACCACAGTGAGCCCACGCAGCATTACGCGTGGAAATTTTTGCCACAGGGCATGCTCAATTTGCCCACCCTGTGCCAAATTTATGTTCACAACGCACTGGCAAAGTTTCGAAACCTTTACCCAAAAGCGATTGTTTGTCACTTCATGGACGATATTTTAGTAGCGTTGCCGCAACTCGGCAGCGAAATGTTTTCTGACCTCCAGGCCAGCCTGGGGGACAAAGGTTTACTCATTGCCCCTGAGAAAGTGCAGAAAACCGAGCCCTTCTCATACTTGGGTCATCGGCTTCTCCGCTCTTTCGCAGCACCAGTTTTGCCTCAGATCAATTTACAGGACTCAGTCACCTTAGTAGAATTGCAGCAAGTTTTGGGAAATATTAATTGGGCCAGACCGTATTTCCGATTGGATACGGATCTTCTAAAACTGCTCTTCTCGCTGCTAACTTTAGGTAAGCAGCCGGCAGACCGGATAAAAATTTCTCGAGACGCGCGCTTGGCGCTCAAGAAAGTGAACCAAGTTCTCAGCCAGAGGTGGGTGGATAGGATCGCCCAGGGGCCATATGCCCCGATCCTGAATCTGTACATCGTGCAGTCAGGATCCATGTTTACTGGGGCATTGGGAGTAGATTCCGAGAAGGGAGTAAAACTTGTGGAGTGGGTGTATTTGCCTAACACCTCTTCTCGGAACATCGTTCCGCCCCAAGAGCTGGTTTCCGCGGTGATTTACCGCGGAAGGCTGAGAGCTAGGGACATTTCAGGGCACGATTTGGCCAAAATTGTAGTCCCGTTCACCAAGGAACAAATTCATCAGTTAATGCAGCTAGGCGACTCACTTCCGATAGCTTTGGAAGGTTTCACTGGAAGTTTAGCATACCACTTGCCCAAGGACCCCAGACTTGTCTCGTTTCAGACAGGAACAGTCAACTTGCTCGAATTGCTCTCGCTGGTCCCGCTTCAGAGGGCCAGAACAGTTTTTACTGATGGAGGTCGCACGTATGGTGTTTTGACCTGGCAGGAGGGCGAAGCTTGGCGCACGCTGCTAACTCTTCCACAGAAGTCCGCACAGCGGGCAGAGTTGGCAGCGGTGAACCTTGCCTTGCGCACCTTCGCCCAGGAACATTTAAATATCATTACTGACAGTCTGTATGTTAGGAATTTGCTTCACAATCTACCGGGAGGCTACATTACTCCCGCGATAGACAAGAATTTGCTTAGCCTGTTTCTCACTGCTCAATTTCATTTGCGAAACCGCACGGAGCCGCTCTATATTGCCCACATCCGAAGTCATCAAGACCTACCGGGTCCGATTTCCGCGGGCAATAGCAGAGCGGACGCGGCGGCAAAGGAAATTCAGCAACGTTCAGTTTTGGGTGTTTTTACTACTCCAATTCAGAGCCATGCATTCTTTCATCAGAATGCCAAGGCACTCGCCAGACAGTTTAACCTGCCACTCTCTCAAGCCCAAGGCATAGTCCGCTCTTGCCAGCATTGTGCAGGGGCACCGGGGGGGGCCCTCATGGGGGGTCAACCCACGAGGGACGGAGGCTAACCAGGTGTGGCAGATGGATGTCACGCATGTCCCGCAGTTTGGCAGATGGCAGTACATGCACGTTTGCATTGACACTTTTTCTCAATTCATTTGGGCTACGGCGCAGAAAGGGGAAACTGCTTCCCACGTGGAGCAGCACCTCCTTTCCTGCATCGCGGCCATGGGCAAGCCACGGCAAATTAAAACCAATAACGCCCCGTCCTACAGCTCCAGGCAGCTGGCGGCCTTCATGGCCACTTGGGATATTCAGCTTACTTTTGGCGTTCCTTACAATCCGCAGGGGCAAGCGATTGTGGAACGGGTCAACCGGACGCTCAAGTCCTATATTGACAAACAAACAGAAAGGGGGGAGCCACCTGCCCTCCCCAAGTCACAGGCTCAGGCACAGCATTGTCTGAATAAGGTATTGTTCACTTACAATCACCTTAATGTTTTTTCGGATTGCACGCCGCAGGAGAAGCACTTCTGACGTTCGGAAGCTCTCCCACGACCGATGGTCCGATACCGGGTGCCACCGGACCCTTCTTGGAGGGGCCCGGCGCCGTTCGTAACCTGGGGGAGAGGGTATGCTGCAGTTATGTCTCCTACAGGTGTCGTTTGGATTCCAGCTTGGTGTGTCAAGCCTCACTTGGAACCACATGGCGTGGACCCAGACCGACCAGAGTCCGATCCTGGAGATGGAGGACCTCGCCCTGACCGAGAGGACCCGTCGGAGGAGGCGACCACAGATGACAGCGCCGAAGGTCACCTGGGGGATGATCAAGGCTCTTTGCAATGAGGCCCAGGACGCCCTTCGACGCGAGGAGAAGGAGCCGACACCGGAGAACTTCTTGGCTGCAGTTTTCGCCCAGATCAACGCCAACTCCGTGGCAGTTCTCATCATCCTGACCCTATCCCTGTTTATGGGGGGAGGCGTTCAGGCTGCCCCATTTGGGGCCAACAGTTTGCTGCCAGATGGAGACCTCTCCGCCCGGATGCATTACAACCTGTGAGAAAGGTTGGCGGGTCTCGTCAACCAGTCCGATTTTTGCCTGAAGCAGGACGCAGGTCTTACTTCACTTCTGAGCACCTGTCTCATCCCAGTATGCCACACTCTCGACACGCGCGCCAGGGATGGTGACTGGTTGCTGAAGAAGATTTTCGGACCGCATCTCCCTGCGAGCTTTGCAGCCTACGCTCACTGGGGGGGATTGCGGCTCACCATGACTTTGCCGGCTGATGCAGCCACTCTTCACACCCCGCGAGTGGCGGCCAGCCCGAACTCTACTTGTGCTCGAATAGTCGGCTGCGCTGCAGTCGGCCAAACCCAGCGCCACTGCCTCGATACCGGCAGCAGCAATTGGACTTGTGAAAACCCAGAGACAATTGGTTCATTGCCTGCTCATGTCACCCTACCCTCAGGGTGGTTCTTCACATGTAATCAGTATACTTTCAACTATATCCCTGCAAATGTATCAGATTCTACATGTTGCCTAAGTCGTTTGACACTGTTGCTCCCCACTAAGGATATGGTTGCCCCAAGCACAAATGTTTCACATGTTTCACGTGTTCCCGCACTCATACGGCACCCTCGCACCACACAGTTAGACAGCTCATGTGACAGCAGCTTTAGAGTCCTTAGTCCGGCCGAATATGTCTCGTTGTCAGTCAGCATCGTTGGCGTGCCAGGCTTAGCCGTCGGCAACGCCCGAAGGATCGGTCGTTTGGCTTGCGGATTAGCCAAAGCCATTAACCGTACTTCCACAGCGATAGCGCTGCTCAACCAGGAGCAGGCAGAGCTTCGCCATGCTATTCTCGACAATCGAGCGGCCATAGACTATCTCTTATTGTTGCACCACCTGGGTTGCGAATCCTTTCACGGTATGTGTTGTTTCAATCTTACTGATAATTCCCGCAGAATCCAGACTCAGCTCACAGACCTCCACACCATAGTCGAGGGTATCAGAGAGGGCTCGGCATGGGGGGCTTGGTGGAGTTCATTGTGGAGCTGGATGTGGTCGTGGATTCCATGGGGGTGGCTCCAGACGGTACTTAAGGTGGTGGTGGGGGTGATTATACTAGGCATTGCCATATGCTGCTTTGCACAATGTATTCCCTCACTGATCTCGAAGTGCCGCCCCGAGAAGGAACCCCGAAACGTCATTCCCGCTCAGCAGCTGATGCCGCTCCTACGCAAAGTAGCCAGTCAGGTCCTTAAATGAAAATTAAAGGGGAGATGTGGTTTCCCCGTGCCCGGTGGGCACGGAACCGGCCTGGCAGAGGCTGCTACGGTAGAGAAAACTCCTGGCTCGTGGCGTCTGCGGGCAGAGAAATTAAGGGGGGTGGATAAATGATAGGGTTTGATTCACCCAATTCCTTGACCTGACTAGCGGCTCTGCTGAACGAGCAAATAACTAACTCAGTTACCCATTAGAGTAAATCACTCATCTCCAGGTCTCAGCCTAATCTCCGGCACAAATAGATGCCATGTTTACCCCTGCCTAATCCTTGGACAATGGGGCTTCCTATGTCAATGTTTATCCCAGTTAATTAACTTCCCCAGAGAGATTCCCAATTAACCCGAGTAAACAAGTGATGTGATTTCTGCCTGATGACGGTTTTGCCACCGTTGCGCTTTTCCTTCTATATATTCTGTAGCTTTCCTTCAATAAACTACTGATCTGATCTCGCTCCAGTTGCCTCATGTTGTCATTGATCAGTCTCCTCCGGGACCTAGCGGCCCCCAGAGGCCCCCGATTCCTACATATTCCCAAGCAGATGCCTTCACCTGCTTAGGATTCCCTGGAAATGGCATTGAGAGATACGAAAGTTATGTTCCTCACCCCTTCTCTAGCCCCTTAAAAGGGCCTTTGGTATGATTTATTTATTGCCATGAGCTTGGGTATTGGCTAAAGGGGAGTAGGAAGGCATTCTTCCATGCCTTGGTTCTCCTTGAATTAATTACTGAGATGCTTAGCACTGACTTTCACTTGATTTATTACCTTCATTCAGTTTGCTGTAGGTTTTGTTAAGTGTAAATATAACAACTCTCAGCAGTTGCTTACCATTTTCTTTGCGGTGGTGGGGTGAGGAACATTGTATTCAAGCTTTACAGTCGTGCTTCATATGTATCTATTAGAATACATTGGTCATAATCCTCCTGATGATTTTACTCTTGCATAAGGGAAATCACAGAAGTTGCAGAGGTTAATTGCCATTTATTACTGAGGTGCTGGTTGCATTCCTAAACAAGCTTCCAGTTGACTGATTTGTCATATGCCCAAGCAGCAACCAACATCTTGTTAATGAGCAATTATTTGTTGCTGTCATATATGTGATTTTCTTCATGCAAGTAAAAATAAGATTGTGGCAACTGGGTTCATTGGGATTTATGCCTAGGTAAGTGCATATACAATCACACCATTAAGCTAACTACAGTTGTGTATTATTTATATAAAAAAACATTTCTTGGCTGCATTTGGGGTTTAAAATGGACCCTCAGAGCAGGTCACAACAAAACAATTAAAACAATTACAATCAATTGAATGCAGTAAACCAGGGACAGAATAAGACAGTATAATCAAAGAGCGGAGTCATAACCTTAAGGAGACAATTACTAGCAACAAAATCCCATTGATCTACAAGCATACATGCATAGAACTGCCCTGTTAGTCTCACTCACCCATTTTGGGGCCGTTACTCTTTACATTGTAGCAGCATATCAGATTTAAAATGCTAACCTTTAACCTAATATACAAGAAGAAAACAAAGCAAATCCCACAAAGCCACATGAGGTGAAATCCATTTTATTCAACAGTGGAAAGAAGGAATGTTTCCAAGCTTCATTGAACAAAGGTTTTCTTCAAATATCTCTCTGCTAATAATTTCAGAAGTACTGTATGCCTTGCTTGATTTGATCAATTGAACTAGTCTGTTGCTGTCAATACCTTCAAAGCATCATTAGAAACAACATGTTTGTTACTGCCAGTGTACAAGGCAGAACATACTGTCCTGTTACAAAGCCAATGATATTCACTTTGCCCTGACCTTAGAAGGGAGGTCAGGGTATCAGATTACAGCAGAGAAAAAGAGTGTAACACTGCTCTGACCCTAACCTGAAGAGGAGGAGCCCTGTTATTTCACCTCACAAACCACAGTCACAACTTCTAATAATGGGGTAGCTTGATTCTCTTAGCAGTTGTTGTGTAAGCCATTCCTTGTTTAATAATGACCTGTGCAACTAACCAAACCCAGAGAAGGTATTGACTGTTTTTCCTAGTGTGTGTTCATACATAAGAAAAAGGGAAGAACTGGATTTGATGCATTAGCAATTGAGTCCGTGGTTCCTCTGTTCCACAAACCACCCCATGCAATGTGGCTATGTTGTGTGCACCAACTAGTACAGATAAATGAAAAGTAGTCAAAGATTTAAGGATGCAAACAGGGCCATAGCCAGTGGGTGGCCAGGGTGGTATTTGCCCACCTTGAGTTAGCAGTTTTCCCAACCTCAAACTCAGAGTCCCCCAGTAACAACCACATCATAGTCGATGCTCATGGCGGCTCCCTCGGTTGCTGCCATCACTAGCCTTGGTCAGGGAGACTTGCTAAGATTAAAGCCAGCCTTCCTGAGTGCAATCCCAACAGCTGAGTGGGGCAAGAGGGAACTACCCTGCAGGGTCTCCCTGGGTGATGCTCCGTCCCTGGCTGCCGCTGCCAATCGTGATTGCCCTCAAGGACTGGGAGCCTGGCAGAGTCATGTCAGGAGCCTCCATTTGGCTGGATTAGACAACACTGGGAGCAGCCAGGTCTCCCTCCCTCCTCCTCTCTCCCCAGGCAGGTGGCGGAGAGGGCAGGTGTGCAGCATCCATAGCACTTCTGTTGTGTATTGAATGTAATTGTAATAACACGAATGAGCGAATGTAACAATCCGTAACCACATGAATGAGTGGATGTAACAATCTGTATCTTGCAATAGAAACAATGTAACAAACCACAATAGAACGTGAGCTAGTGACCACTAGGGGAAAATAGCGAGTGTTCAGCTCACATGGTACACATTCCGCAAATACCTTCAGCTGCATGGGAAAGATACCCGCCCTCACCTCACCTGGACTAGAAGGGCGTGACTAAGGATGACGTCATATGGAAAGTAGCCAATGTGCTATCGAGGAGCCACATTCAAATGCATAGCCACTTCATAAAAGGAGCTGTCTGTCCGCCATTACCACCTGTTCGTGCTGTACTCCATGCAATAAAGATGTGTTAGGCTAGTTTACAGCTGCTTCCATTGGCTTGATTCCCAAACACTAAATTGGCAACGAGGATGGGATATGGCTTCCCATGGGGAGAAGACACTTCCACAGCAACCGGTTTTTGACGTAAGCCAGCCCGAACGATGGGACTGGTTCAAAATGCATTTCAGGAGTACGGTAGCGGTTGCTGGCATCACAGACACTGGAAAGAAGAGGGGCCTTCTCATCATAATGCTCGGCTATCATGCAGTGCAAATGCTGATGGACCTGGTGGCACCAAGAGAAGTGGAGCAGGTTTCTGTAGCTGACTTGCTGACTGCACTGTGAAGCCATTTCAAGCCCAAGGTGTCCTTTTTCTCGGCTAGAGCCGCGTTCGTGAGGAGGGACCAAAGGCCGGGTGAGTCCGTGACTGAATACACGGCGGCCCTCCGTTTGGCGGCAACCCCGTGTGAATGGCGGGAGAACTTAGATATGGCCCTTAGAGACCAGCTGCTTTGCGGAATGCGAGATGGGGACACCCAAAAGAAGCTCATGACCCACGGCCACGACCTAACCTTCAACGAGGTTCTGCAAGAGGTGTAGATGGCTGAGTCCACAAGGGCCGGGTTCAAGCTCCTCAAAGCGAAGCCACCACCGTTTGAAGTGGCTGCATCCGCAGTCCAGGCAACCTGGAGGGCGCCTGGTGGGGGGAATCAAGCCCACACTCGCCCACATCTTCAGAGGCCTCAGCCAACGCAGGCTCCAGTGAAGATGAGGGTGTCTGGAAAATCGGAAAGGGCCAGGGCGAGAAGAAAGAAAAGGGAGGCCGGCGTTGCGATGGCTGCGGAGCATCCCACGATCTGAGCAAGTGCCCATTCTGAAAGGCTGAGTGCCACAACTGCGGACGAAGGGGCCACATCGCCAGAGTGTGCAGACAATGGCGAGACGAGAGCAAGGGCCCAGCAGAGCGCTCCACGAGGAGATGGGATGGTGTCGGCAGAGTCTACGATGGCGACGATGGCCCAGAGGGGTACCACGTATACCACAGAGCATAAGAGGGAAACGACCTGGCCATTCACAGCGTGCCCTTAGGGCACCCACGTTTTTATGTTGAGGTACTGTTGCAGGGGATCCCAGTTAGGATGGAAATAGACTCAGGATCCGCCTACTCCATTATTGCCCATAGAGAGTTTTTGCGCATCCCCCCCAAGGCGCGGCCCACACTCAAGGAACTGAGGTCGAACTTAAGGGATGTACAGGGAAATGGAATCTCAGTGCTGGGAGTGGGGGAGTTTGAGATACAGTACAAGGGACTCAGAAGGAAACTTCCCCTAGTGGTTTTAAAGGAGGGGGTTGCAACCTCCTGGGAACACAGTGGTTCAAACCCCTGGAGATCTTCGTAGGGGGTTGCAACCTCCTGGGAACACAGTGGTTCAAACCCCTGGAGATCTTCGTAGGAGGCATCCATGCCATTGGGGGGGACAAAATTCAGGCAGTGTGCAACGCACACCCCGCGGTATTCAAGAAGGGGCTCGGGAAGTACAAAGGGCCCCCAGTTTCATTCGACCTAGACCTGTAGGTCTGCCCAATTAGGTTCAAGCCACGACGGGTTCCCTTCGTCCTGAAGGACAAAATAGAGGCAGAACTGGACAAATTGGTGGGTCAGGGGATCTTAGTGCCTGTAGACTCTGCAGAGTGGGAGACTCCTATTGTTACAGCACTAAAAGCAAATGGGGAGGTGTGGATTTGCGCTGACTACAAGTGTACAATCAACAAGGCAATCCGCCCTAATGCTTATCCGGTGCCAGTAGTTAGCCACCTGCTAGCTACTTTACATGGAGGAAAGTGTTTCGCCAAATTGGATCTGGCGTAGGCATACCAGCAGCTAACAGTAACCCCAGCTACAGCTGCTGCGCAAAACATTGTAACTCACAAGGGGCATTTAAGGTGACGTGCCTACAGTTCGGCATGAACTCAGCGCCGGGAATATTTCAGTCGCTTGTGGAACGTCTGTTAAAGGGGCTACCGGGTGTTTTACCATATTTTGATGATATTTTGATATCTGGGGGGAGCGAAGCTGAACTGGCCCAGAGATTAGATAAAGTCCTTACGGTGTTCGAATCCGCGGGGCTGAGACTGTGGAGAGACAAATGTGTGTTCCTTGCAAAAGAAGTAGAGTTCCTGGGGTTTCGCATAACCCCTGATGGAGTAAAACCTGCTGAGTCCAAAGTCTCGACTATCAAAAATGCCCCTCGCCCCACCGCGAAACCTGAGCTGCAATCCTTCCTGGGGCTGCTGAACTTCTACCATTCCTTCCTGCCCAGGAAAGCGTCGATCGCAGAGCCCCTGCATAGGCTGCTTAAGAAGGATGTGGTTTGGTGGTTGGGGGAGAGCAAAGAGTGGGCTTTCAGGGAACTCAAGCAGATCCTCTCCTCGGAGGCCATCCTGACCCATTTCGACCCAAAGAAGCTGGTAGTCTTAGTCTGTGATGCCTCACCAGTGGGGGTGGGGGCGGTCCTTTGCCACGTGTTAGAGAGCGGGCGAGAAGCCCCGGTTGCCTTCTATTCGAGATCATTGTCTAAGGCAGAATGCAACTATGGCCAAACAGATAGGGAGGCCCTTCCAATAGTAGCGGGCACAAAGAAGTTCCATGATTTTTTGTATGGTCATCCATTCACCATTGTAACTGACCACAAGCCACTTTTGGATAGTTTCACCTCAGACAAGCCCACTCTGCAGATCCTCTCCCCAAGGATGCTTCGGTGGGCCATCTTCCTCAATGCCTACAGGGGTTCATTAGTGTACCGCCCTGGAAAAGACATAAGCCATGCTGACGCAATTTCAAGGTCTCCTCTTCCCCAGCTGGGAGACCCGAAATGCGAAATAGAGCAGGACAGCCAAGTCCTCCTTATAGAAGCCCTGGATGCACCCACCATTCTTCCCGCGGAAATCACTGCAGCCACAGCAAAGGATAAAACACTAGCTCTTGTCAGCTCTTGGGGTGGCCCACGGCTCCCTCTGCAGATGAGTTTGCCACGTTTTTCAGGAAGAGGGTTGATTTATCCACGGAAAGGGGGTGCCTCCTATGGGGGGAGAGGGTGATCATTCCAGAATCCTTAAAGGCAAGGGTATTCAAGCTTCTACACGTCAGCCACCCAGGAATCGTGTGGTCTAAAGCGCTGGCCCGAAGCTACTTCTGGTGGCCACAGTTGGATGCAGACATAGAGCACATGGTGAACACCTGCGAAAGTTGCCAGAGCTCTCGCCCTGAGGAGTCCAAACTTCCACACAGAGAATGGGACACAGCCAGGGGACCGTGGTCTCGCCTTCACATAGACTTCGCAGGTCCGTTCAGGGGTTCCTTTTTTCTACTGGTAGTAGATGCATACTCTAAGTGGTTGGAAGTGATTCCGCTGCACAGCACCTCATCAGCCGCAACCATAAAACAACTGCGCAAGCTGATAAGTACCTTCGGAATACCTGACGTCATTGTAAGTGATAACGCTAGCACTTTCACGTCTGCAGAATTCCAAGCGTTCTTGGAATCAAATGCCATTTGGCACATACCCTCAGCCCCTTTTCACCCCGCAACAAATGACCAGGTGGAATGCCTGGTGCGAACCATGAAAGAGAGGTTGCGGCGCATGGGCCCGGGGGATCTGGACCTGCAACTCTGCCAGTTTTTGTTAGCATACAGGGTGATGCCGTTGGCGTCGGGGTTTTCCCCTGCTGAACTCCTCATGAAAAGGAAATTGCATTCATTGTTAACCAGGTTGGATCCCACCAGGGTGGAGGATAGGGGAAGAAACATTGAGCTCAGGTCCATGAAAAACTTCGAGATAGGTGAACCTGTACACTGTAGAACTACGCAGCTGCAGGGCCAGCCTGGGTTCCGGGAGTAATCATTAACCAACGGGACCAGTTTCATACTGTGTCGAGACCAACACAGGTCTCCTCTGGAGAAGGCACGCCAACCAACTAAGGCACCGAGTGATTGGGGGGCAGGACAGGGGTGCCCAGCAGCAGAACTCAGTGTTAGGGTCCTCCCCCACCCGCTTATCCCAAGGGGGAGAAAACGAGGGGCAACAGTCCCAAACGGGGGGGGGGAACAGACTCAAACCCGTATCCTTTTGATACACCAGTTCTCCCCAGCACCATGAAAGATAGGAATGAGTTTGTCCCTGTTGCCCCTGAGTCAGATTTTGAGTTACCAAGCTGGGGGGTGTGTGTTCCGGAGTGTTCCCCCACCCGTCCAAGCGAGGAGCAGGGTTTTTCTTTAGTCCCTAGTGTCCCCGGTTTGCCCACATCCGCATCAGAATCCAACCCTTCTCCTCCTGCCCAGCCTAGAGCTGCAGAGCCACAGAAAGTCGCTAACGAGTCATCCTCTCCAATTGCAGGACAAGAGCCAGGAGGACACAGAAGAGGGGGAACGGCCAAGTCAAGCATAACGGCCACACGCCCAAAACACACATGCGGAAAACCACTTTGGTTGAGGGACTTTGTCCCATCTTAGAGGGGAGGGATGTTGTGTATTGAATGTAATTGTAATCGCACGAATGAGCGAATGTAACAATCTGTAACCACATGAATGAGCGGATATAACAATCTGTATCTTGCAATAGAAACAATGTAACAAACCACAATAGAACGCGAGCTAGTGACCACTAGGGGGAAATAGCGAGCGTTCAGCTCACATGGTACACATTCCGCAAATACCTTCAGCTGTGCGGGAAAGATTCCCGCCCTCACCTGGACAAAAAGGGTGTGACTAAGGATGACATCATACGGAAAGTAGCCAATGCGCTATCAAGGAGCCACATTCAAATGTATAGCCACTGCATAAAAGGAGCTGTCTGTCCGCCATTACCACATGTTCGTGCTGTACTCCATGCAATAAAGATGTGTTAGGCTAGTTTACAGCTGCTTCCATTGGCTTGATTCCCAAACACTAAAACTTCTCAGTCTCCTGAGGAGCCATTAGGGCCCCTGGGAAGTTTGCAGGCTCACTTCTGGAGGCCCTGATGTGTGGGGAAAGTGGCCACCACTGTCTCTGAGAGGGTGGCAGGGATTGCGCCAGCTGGGAAACGGTGGAGTCCTTCAGGCCAGGCGCCACTGGAATCAAAGGGGAGGGAGAGAAGAAGAAAAAAGAGTTTGCCTCCTTTCATGAAAGCAAAGGCAGTCAGGTTTATAAGGGTCAGCTGTCCCCAACTCCTTAAGCACTCTGGGCAGTGTGGTGACTACAGTACCCATTGTCCTCAACCCTGCACAGCTATTTTTCCAAGGGGTAGGTGGCTTAGTAGTTGTGTATTGATATATTGATATATTTATATAAACAAATTGATATATTTATTTATTTATTGAATTTCTATACTGCCCATCTGGGTGTTATCCCGCTCTGGGTGGTGAACAAGCAGAAAACCAGTAACAGCAATACCCACAACAAATTAAAACCCATAAACAACAAATGCCACACAAACTAAACTGTGTGTGTGTGTGACATTGTTGCCCACCCTGAGAAAATATTTGCCCACCCACATCTAGAATCCTGGCTATGGCCCTGGATGCAGATTTAATCAGGTGAAGTGCATCTTCTCTCTTCGTAGCCCACTTGGTGTAAGGGTGCCCTGAGCTTGTTGCAAATAAACTCACTATTAATGGTTCATATCTAACAGTAAAACCAGGTGGCTCATCAACCAGGAGAGTACCTCATTGCAAACATTTAGCGGTCAGGATCCTCTCTGGTTGTTAAACTACCACCACAATGAAACATAGCTTTCATCATTGTTCATGTTATCAAAAGGCCTTTTTTTTTTAAAAAATAACTTTTATTATTTTAAAGGAATTATATAATACAGAAAAGAAAGAGGAAAAGAAAGAGGAAAAATACACATATATTTAATAAAAACACAATTTCAGCAACATTATAAACTAATGCAGGCACCCAACAAGACAATGCAGCATACAGTGTTGTAATAGGCTGGCAATGAGACATGAGAGGCAGCGGTGTGGCAAAGTCCAGCCCCGACAGAAGTCGGGAGCAAGTATTTATTTCCTGCCTAGGGGCAAAGACGCGTATGTAAGATAATTGTGTCACCCCTGTACAGAATGCTTGCGTACGTGGCATTTTCCGGTGGTTCAGCTACAACGCCAGCTTGGGAAGTTACCCCGTGGTTATTGGACAACCTACACTTAATTGCCTTGGGCTGGTGAAACGCATTATTCCTGCCCACATCTTGGAGCCTATGTGGATTGACCCCGGGCACCTAGCTTTGTCCCTTGTTTGCCCGTGTCTGCCTGCCTAACTCTATTTGCCCCTAGCCTGAACCATTGTTTATACCTAACCTGCCCGCTTATCTCCCAATTTCCTCTCCAGCAGAGCACAGCCCCAACTAATTTGGGGACTCACATGCGGGTCTGTAGACACCGGGTGAACCCCTCAGGAAAGGTTTAATATCCAATTAATGCGAGCAACCCACAATACAGTATACATTTTCTATTTATTTTCTTTTTCAATCTTATTTAACTATGTACTTGTCCCCTCTTTCCAAAATGTTATATATTCTTGCCCTGTTTTTACTTCTTTCCCCTTCACTTGTCACTTACAAAAAACTCTCCCCATATTTCTCTAAAATCTGATTGTAATTATGTAAAGGAAATGTGGGAGAGAGGGTGGTTTAAAAAAAAAAGAAATTAAGCAAATATTCTCGATAAGTATGGAGATGTGTCCCAGAATAGCATTATTAATGGATTTTGGAAGCAAACAATTTGAAAGGAATAAGAAAGAAACAATTATTATAATGTTAACAGATTTTGAGATTGACTATTGTTTACAAAATGGAAAACTGACAGTAAAATAGAATTGAAAGATTGGTATAAAGAAATATGGAATATGGCAAGGAATGATAGACTGGTAAAGGTAAAGGTCGCCCTTGCTCAAAAGCTAGTCGTATACAACTCTAGGGTTCAGTGCTCATCTCTGTTTATAGCCAAAGAACCAGCACTGTCTGCATCTGCAGACGTTTCCATGGACACATGGCAGGCATGCCTCAACACCGTGGTGCATGGAATGCTGTTTACCTTCCCACCAAAGTGGTCCCTAGTTATCTACTTGCAATTTCTTGATTTCAAACTGCTAGATTGACAGGAGCTGGGACAAAGACGTGAGCTCACTCCGTCATGCAATATCAAGGATGTCCATGCCCTGATCAAGGATAACCATGTCCCGTTTTACAGGATTTCCTATGGGTTTGCTTCTAGTTGCATAAAGATTTTTTTTCCTATGGATTTGCTTCGAGTTACATAAAAAACTGATTTAAGCAAAAGCTTACGGAATGGACTTTTTCGTAGGTAGGGTTTTTGCTGTAATTGTAATGAATTTCTTTTTCTCATAGCAGAGGTACAACTACATCTCATTATGGCTGTGACTTAACAGGAGATAACTTCACTTCTTTTGCACTATAACTGTAACTTTTACTTACTTTCATAGTTAAGAAGCACAGTGCCTTAAATGATGGAGGAGACATAGCATATAGTTCAAGTGTTGGCATTTGTTGTTACCTCATGTCCTGTTCTGGGAATTGAGGCACAGTAACAAAAAGCTAGATGAGGAAAAAAATGTGTTTTGTATTTGTGCTCTGACTGCCCTGGTCCTTCTTAAGAGGTGAAGGTACAGATGCTTCTTTCATGGCATAGCAGAAACCAACTTTAATATAAAATCTTTTAATTCACACTGCCACACCCATAACTGTTCCCTTCTATATTTCACACTTCCCCCAAATCTGCTATCATTTTATCAACCATTGTGCATTGTATGTTAAATATAACACCTTCTTGTGCCCCACTATTTCCACCCAAACCCAATGATATTGGGTTCATCTTAACCTAAAGAACATCTTATAAAGGTCACTCAGGATAAAGCCACGTCATTGTGGGAGGTGGGGGTCAAAATTTCCAAACTGAAAGACGAACTTGGTTTTCATGCTCTTTGAACCTTAGATGTACACTGTAAGCATTAATATACTACAGAGAAGGGGGTAGTGAGGGGGGAGAGGGGGGAGGGGGATGTAGTTGAACATTTGGAAATTGAAGTAGAATCCAAAATTTCATTAAATATATTGCGAAATGGAAGATACATAGTAAAAAACAGCCTTTTTAGCAGTTTTTTTTTACAAATTTGAGACATTTAGCACTTTTTCAATGTCCTGAATCTTGGTACGTATGGGGTTAAAAATATGTTTGACCAGTGATAATGAAGGAATTTTAATGCTCTACAACTTTCTAATTACATGTAGTACACCAAAAATGCATGATTTAGAAGATATAATCGAAAAACTGAGAAGAGTGCTAAAATTTCGCAGTTTTTGCTGCCTCCGCCTGCTCGCCTGCCCGCTCAAGGTTCCACAAGGAAATTTTGTTGGATAAATTGAGTGTAGCTCCACTGGGCACCCATACACAACATCCCAGAGTTTTATTAACTTGGGAATTTTTGCAAGATCTAAAGTACATCTCGACTGGGCTAAATCTCAATTTGTGCTTGTTTCTTCACTCTCAATCCTTGTTCAACTAGAATCCTTTGTTGTTTGACTATTTGGTGGACCAGTTCTTGCCTCTCCATGGCCCATGGTCACCATTGCTCTAGATCTCAAATTGTGGTCCACTCACCAACAGTGAGGCATCCCCCAAATACACACCCTTTGAGTAACTATCTGCTAGCCGAGCTGGTCTGTTGGGCCCCCTCATCATCACTTCCAATGTTCCTTTAACCCCCCCCCCCCCTGATGATTTATGTGATATCTTCACCCCGGCGTGACACTCTGTTTCCTCCAGGGGAACTTTAATCTATACCAGCTCATGGTCCAACCCTATGTAGCCTCTTTGTTCGAGCACCTTCCCTAAGAGTTCTCTCCTCTGTTCCCTTTTTATCTCCTCCTGTTTCCCACTCTCTCTCTCTCTCCCCCCCATCAATCTCAGCTGTTCTGTCCTTTCTCTGATCCATTTTAACTCTTTCCACTCATTCGCCATAACTATTATTCTTAATCTTCTTTCCTCTTCCTCAACCTTCCTCCTTAAACTCACAAAAAACCCTAAGCTTCAGTGTCAGCCTGATCCCAATCCACCAGGGCACTAAAGCCTGGACTCTTATCTGCAGGAGGCGACAGGCCTCCTCCTCTGGGGTCTAAAAGAACACTGATGTTAGTATAAGATAGGCGTCAGCAGTGTTATATATGAACATGGTACTATCAATGAAAAGATCTCATTTTCAGGGACCATCTGTATAACCTCTGATGTAGGAATCCCTCTGAAATAAACCTTCAGATCTTCAGAAAGGAAAATTCTCATGGGAGAAGATGGCCTTTCAATTTTGTGGCAGAGAACTCAAGAGATGGAGCTTCTCCTATCAGAATGTATGCTCATGGGTCAACATAAACTTCGTGAACTTCTGCTTATTATGCTCCTATTAAAAGAGCAACAATGATAAAAGTCCTGTCAGAAGAACAACCAACAATGTTACACATTATTTCCATTTATCACTATGCACCTTGACTTAAAAAAAAAAACTAAACTAAAAATTCTCTGTTGCAGTATGTTTTTATTCAAGGTGGATTTCCTTCCCAGACATCTTGCTTTGTTCAAAGGCAGCAGATGGAAAAATCTGCAAACATCTGAAACCTCTGTTTCTGGCAGTAAATCAGAATCAAGCACCGGCTCAGGTGTTGGCTTTCTCTTTGCCATGTTGCTGTTAACTAGACTTGCCTGGAGGATTAAGGAAGTAATGATTGTCAGAATTAGGCATCTGCACATGGGCAATTTGTCTCGATAAGTCTTGCAGTGTTGCTGATGAAAAAAGATAAGTGAATATTTCATGAAGGAATTGGCTCCTTTTTCAGCCTAATCCTATGAAGAGTTAAAAGCTAAAATGTCTTTAGTTCCCCACCCCCCAATATTACTGAAGGCAAAGTTACTTCTCTGTGGCTAAGGGTCCCTCTGGCTGAACTCCTGTTATACAAGGCAAGCAAAGCCATAAATTTCAATCTGGTACTTGCCATTAAATAAAAAACCCTGCTATAATTTGTAGAAATCCATCACTTACTTCCTCCTTTCTCCCACTAAGGGACTGCTTTGGGTCTTTTTTTTTTTAAACTGGTGAGCGTTGACCCTGAGTACTAGATCTTACAACTTTTCTTTCATTATATGACATGATTTCAGCCAGTAAATGATATATTTAACCTGATTTTGGAAAGGTTAAAAGTCATGAACACAGTGGTCTGTCATAGCATATAATTTTCCTCTTTTACATATCTTGATCACAAAATCTGATTGCTAAACTATATGTCATGGAGGAAATCAAATGCGAGAGGAAAACACATTAATTAGTTAATTCTAAGGAGTATGCATTCTTCTTAACTAGGTCGACCTCAAAAATCACTCTTATGCTAAACCTAAAACATCATTTGACTTGTCATTCTGTATATCTTGGTCCTGGCTTCTTTGGAGCAATTTGTCACTGCTGCTTCCTTTCCTCTAAGTTTGTTGAAACCTAAATGACAACACCCATTAAAGTAAAATCCCAAGTGCATATGTGTCCTTAGGACTGAGCTATAGTAATGTTTGTTTTGTCTCCTAGTAAGATGACAGGATTGCAATGGCTTAGTGGCTTATTGGTTAAGATGCTGAACTTGATGATTGAAAGGTCAGCAGGTCAGCAGTTTGAGATCTGAGGGCTGCACTACAGAGTGAGCACCTGTCATCTGTTCCAGCTCCTGCCAATCTAGCAGTTCAAAAGCAAGAAATTGCAAGTAGATAAACAGGTACCACTTCAGCAGGAAAAGTAATAGTGTTCCAAGTGCTCTAGTGTATAGTAATAAGAACATAGGAACAGCCTTGCTGGAACAGGGCACAGCCCATCCAGTCCAGCATTCTGTCTCACACAGTGGCTCACCATTTCCTTCAGGGTATTCCCAAGGAGATGCCTTCACCTGCTTAGGATTCCCTGGAAATGGCATTGAGAGATATCCTGCCTATCTCTCCAACCCCGAGGTTGTCCTTAAGTATCCATAATTATAGCCATTGATACCCTTGTCCTCCATGAATTTGTCTAATCCTTTCTTAAAGCTGTCAAGACTGACAGCTGTCACCACTTCTTCTGGCAGGGAGTTCCATAGACCAGTAATCCTCTGGGTGAAAAAGTACTTTCTCTTATTTGTTTGAGAACTAGTACCCAAAAGTTTCATCGAGTGTCCACTAGTTCTAGTGTTGTGCGATAGGGAAAACAGTTTTTCCTTTTCTACTTTGTCCACACCGTGCATGATTTTATAAACTTCAATCAGGTCACCTCTTAGACGCCGTCTAAGTTGCAGCCTCAGATGGTAAGGAAGGTGTTCCAGTCCCCTAATCATTCTGGTTGCCCTTCTCTGCACTTTCTCCAACTCCATAATATCCTTCTGGAGGTATGGCGACCAGAACTGTACACAGTATTCCAGATGGGGCCTCACCATAGATTTATAAAGAGGCAAAATGACACTTGCTGACTTATTTTCTATACCCTTCCTAATGATCCCTAGCATTGAGTTTGCTTTTTTCACAGCTGAGGCACACTGGGTTGACACTTTCATTGAGTTGCCCACCAGGACACCAAGGTCCCTTTCCTGGTTTGTCGCAGAGAGTTCAGACCCCATCAGTTTATAAATGTAATTTTTTTTTTGCCCCAACATGCATCACTCTGCACTTACTAGTGTTGAAGCTCATTTGCCACTGTTCTGCCCACTCCCCCAGTGTCAAGAGATCCCTATGGAGCTCCTCACAATCTCTCACAGTTTTCACTACCCTGTATAATTTAGTGTCGTCAGCAAATTTGGCTACCTTGCTTTTTACTCCTACCTCTAGATCATTTATGAAGAGGTTGAAAAGCAGGGGTCCCAGTACTGAACCTTGGGGGACCCCACTCTTTACTTCCCTCCACTTGGAGAAGTGTCCATTGAGTGCTACCCTCTGTTTCCTGTCCCTTAGCCAGTTGCTGATCCAGAACAAGACCTGTCCCTTTATTCCATGACTGGTAAGTTTATTCAAGGGCCTTTGGTGTGGGACCTTGTCAAAAGCCTTCTGAAAGTCCAGATAAACAATGTCAACTGGATCCCCCTTATCCACATGCTTGTTGACACTCTCAAAAAATTCCAACAGATTAGTGAGGCATGATTTGCCCTTGCAAAAGCCATGTTGGGTCTCCTTTAGCAGCGCCTTCTCTTCTATGTGCCTATTAATTTTATCTTTTAGGATGGTTTCCATCACTTTACCTGGGACACATGTCAAACTGACAGGTCGGTAATTTCCTGGATCACCCCTGGATCCCTTTTTGAAAATTGGTATTACATTCGCTACCTTCCAGTCATCAGGCACAAAGCCTGATTTGAGGGAAATATTATATATTTTGGCTAGCAGATCAGCAATTTCATCTCTAAGTTCCCTGAGAACTCATGGATGGATGCCATCTGGTCCTGGTGATTTGTTAGTGTTTAGCTTAACAAGACATGCAAGGACCTCCTCCCTGGTTATTTCTATCTGGATTAATTCTTCAGTTTCCCTCCCTACGAAGATAGGCTCTGTTTTGGGCATGTGGTCTCTGTCTTCTTCAGTGAATACTGAAGCAAAGAATTCATTGAGTCTCTCTGCAATCTCTGTTTCCTCTTTAATAACCCCTTGCCTTCCATTGTCATCTAATGGTCCAATGACCTTCCTAGTTGGGTTCTTACTTCTAATGTACTTAAAGAAGTCTTTGTTATTTCTCTGAGTATTTTTAGCTATACGCTCCTCAAAGTCTTGCTTTGCTTTCCTGATTGTTGCCTTGCATTTGTTCTGCCAGAATTTATGTTTCTGCCTGCTGTCCTCATTCGGACAAGCCTTCCATCTTCTAAATGAGCTTTTCTTGCTCTTGATCACTTCCCGAACAGCTCCTGTAAGCCACATCGGAGTCCTCTTGGACCTGGCAGTGCCCTTTTTCCTTTTGGGTATGCATTCCAATTGGGCCTCTGTTATTGTTTTTGTAAACAGCCTCCATGCCTCTTGGAGTGTTTGGACTCTCTCAATTTTCCCTTTCAGCTTCTTTTTTTTACTAGTTTCCTCATCTTTAGGAAATTTCCTTTTTGAAAATTTAAGGTCTCTGTGTTAGATTTTATCAGTGACTTGCGGTCTATGATCAAGTTAAACATAAATTAGTTGTGGTCACTTTTCCCTATTGGATCAGTCACATTAACATCTTGCACCAGATCCTGAGTATTACTCAGGATCAAGTCAAGGATTCTTATACCTCTAGTTGGGTCTTCAACCATCTGTCCCAGGGAACAATCATTTAGCATATCTAGGAACTTTATCTCTTTATCATGTGCTGAACAACAGTTCACCCATTATAACCAGGCTTCCCTTCTTGGATGCCTCCTTTACAACATTCTCCAACTGCCAGTCTCCCTCAAGAGTTTGGGTTGGAGGCAGATAGTATATGCCTACTGTTAGACCATCCTTGTGGCCTGGTACTCTTACCCACAGAGCTTCTAATGGTGACTCCAAATCACCTAGATATTCCAATTCATACGATTTTATCACTTCTTTGACATACAACTCTACACCACCTCCCGTTTGCCCCTTCCTATCCTTCCTGTATAGTTTGTAGCCTGGGATAACTGTATCCCATTGGTTATCATCCGTCCACCAGGTTTCAGTGATACTAATAATATCAATATTCTTATCTATTGCTAAGTATTCCAGCTCCCCTATTTTGTTCCGGAGGCTTCTGGCATTTGTATACAAGCATTTATATATGCTTTCCTGATACAGTCTTTTGAGTCCAGTTGCATTGTTAGACTGCCTCTTGCATCCTTCTGCTAGATTATTGGTGACTAGCTCCTTGCTCTGCTCAGTAATTTTTCAATCCTCCTCACTAAAGTACACACTTTCTCGAACCTGATGCTGCCCAGCTCCTGTCGGCTTTCCCCCAGTTATCAGTTTAAAAGCTGCTCTGCAGCCTTTTTGATGTTGAGTGCCAGCAATCTGGTCCCATCATGGTTCAAATGCAACCCATCCCTCCTGAACAGATTTGGCTTGTCCCAAAATGTTCTCCAGTTCCTGACAAATCTGAAGCCCTCCTCTCGACACCACCGCCTCATCCACGCATTGAGGCTTCTGAGCTCTGCCTGCCTGGTAGGTCCTGCGCGAGGGACAGGCAGCACTTCTGAAAATACTACCTTGGAAGTCCGGGACTTCAATCTTCTTCCTAACAACCTAAATTTGGCTTCCAGGACAGACCACTTGGCCTTCCCAACATCATTGGTACCAACGTGTACCATGACAACTGGCTCCTTCCCAGTTCTCTCTAACAATCTATCTAGATTTCTTGTGATGTCTGCAACTTTTGCACCTGGCAGGCAAGTCACCATACAGTTATCATGTGCATCACAAATCCATTTCTCTGTATTTCTCTGTATTTCTAACTATTGAATTGCCTAGTACAAGGAGCCTCTCTCCTGCAATCTGTTCATCTACATGCACCTCATCAACCATATTAGAGGAGAGAACCTCAGTTTGTTCCTGTTGTTTATCTTCCTGGATCTCATCAAGTGTGATGAAGGCGAGATCAGCAGGTGGAACCAGTTGTTCTTCTGTGTGTTCCTCATCAGATGTGATGAGGGAAAGAGCCTCAAATTTATTCTGTAATTTCAGACTCTCAGAGTGATCGCCTACTCTTCTCCTCCTTTGAGTCACATTCTTCCAAACATCGCCCTCCTGAGTTTGTGAAGGGCCTTCTCCCTCAGAACTGTGCCCTGTCTCTTCTTTGTCCAGCATAGTCTGCTCCGCTCTGTCCAAGAACAGCTCAAGCTGCTTAATTTGTTGGTGGTTAGATATGCGGGCCTCTAGCTGCTGGACCTTCTCTTCTAGTAGTGGAACCAGCTTGCACTTGCTGCAAGTGTAGTTCTCCATATGCTTTGGCAAGAACACAAACATGGCACAAGTATTGCAGGTAACTACAGCTGTTCCCTCAGAATCCATTTTAACAAGTGCAGTATTCTGGGCCTCAAAAATGTACACGTTTACTACCTTTCTACCTAGTAAGACTATATTCTTCCTTTGTTACTAGTTTGCAATCTCGCGCGCCGTTAGGTGTGCGGGCCTCTAAAGCAGCTCTACTCCAACTGCAAAACTTACCAGTGCTCACTTCCTTTGTTTGGCTCTCCTTAGCAGCAGCTCTGCTTAAGAGCACATGCAGAGTCAAAAGGGCTGACCCTGAAAGAGCTCAGAGCTTTTAAAGGCTAGTGTGGCTCCGCCCCTATGAGTCACAGTTCAGGGAAGGGCCTGGTGTGGCTCTGCCCCCTGCTTCTGGAAGCTTCTAACTGCTTCCTCTGTTTGAACAGAGGTGGCTCTCAGCAGTTTAAATTATCAATTTAAGTTAGTGGTGGCCTCTAAAGCAGCTCTACTCCAACTGCAAAACTTACCAGTGCTCACTTCCTTTGGCTCTCCTCAGCAGCAGCTCTGCTTAAGAGCACATGCAGAGTCAAAAGTAATGCCTGCCACATGACCACAGAAACATCTGCAGATACAGACAGCACTGGCTCTTTGGCTATAAAAAGAGATGAGTACCACACCCTATAGTTGGATATGACTGGCATTCGAGCAAGGGCGACCTTTACCTTTACTAAGACCTTTATCGTTACATTCAGGTTGCCCTTTTCATGCCAAAGGGCAGCCTGAATGTTGATGACACCAAAGGCACCATTTATTACAGTTTACAAGATATCATCTTGTACACACTGTCAGGAAACACTTTTAATCAAGAGTAAGACTTCTTGCCCATAAGTGGTTGGTTCCTGCTTCTGAGCTGCCACCATCCTAGCTAAGCAACCCAGGATATTAGATAAGTGTAGATAAGGTAGCACATAGCACATGTGTGTGTGTACGAGTGCACACATGCATGCACGTGTGCATGTGCGTGTGTGTGCATGCGTGTGTGAGAGGGAGGGAGGGAGGGAGGGAGAAAAAACCAAGCAAGGCCGGGCAATCAGCTAATGTGTTATACGTCCTCCCACACATGGAAATTTCCATCTTGAAACGAGGCTGAATGAGGCACAAATTGTGCCGTGACACACAGTACCATTCACAAAGAGTCACCAAGCAGGGGTAAATCCCATAACCTGACTTCTTATTGCATCAGTTAACCATTTCTAACACAAATATAAAGGAATTGTCAAGGCTGTTTTTCAACAAGTCCTCTAGGCTTCTATTGCTTAGAAAATACAGAAAACCATCATGTGTTGTGATTAAACCTCTGCTCTGGGGCTTATATTCAGATGATCTAATACATTCTAGCTGCACAGATATGTACTTGAGTTCACATGAGCTAAAAGACACATTTCTTCTCAGCATTTAGATTACTTTGTGGCTCCAAGCAATAGATACTTAGAAAATGTACTGAAAAGAGACCTGACAATCGATTTGTGTTTGGATGAGAAGTAGTTAACTGATGAAAAAAGGATTCAGCTTCAGGAATTTTCCTCTGATTAGTGTCTCTTTGTAAATTGTAGTGAGCTCAAGATGGTATCTTGTAAATCATCTTGACTGTTGACATTGTTGTCAAATAAAAAAATCAGGCTGTGTTTTGCTATATCCATTTTTGTATCCTTTTCTATGCTGGCAATGCAGACACAATATTACACAACACTATCAGGCCATTTCCTGGCTTTTTGAAGAAAAACATCTCAGATTTATAAACCAGAGTTTTTTCTTTTTCTCTTTATTTGTTGCCTTACTGCCTTTATTTAAAATCAAAATTAATCTGTTCCTAACTTATTCTTTTTTTTAAAAAAATACAATGTAAAAAGCCATCACTTACATTTTTATTGCTAGGGGATTGGCTTGGGAACATACCTGTCAAGTATCCCAGATTGGCCGGGATTTCCTGTATTTTCGCGCCAATTTTTGCCATTTCCCGCCCGGAGCTGCCGCTACCCAGTAATTTGGCAGCGGGGGTGGGGGAAAGGAGTTACTACACATCCCTTCTGTGCAGGTCCTTTCTACGCATGCGTAGAACTCTTCTACGCATGCGTAGAACTCTTCTACGCATGCGCAGAACCCTTCTACGTATGCGTAAAAGGCTTCTGCGCAGAAGGGGATGCGTAGAAGCCTTCTACGCATGCGTAGAAGTGAGCTGCACAGAATGGTTCTGTGCAGGTCCATTCTACGCATGCGTAAAAGCCTTCTACGCATGTGTAGAATAGACTTGCGCGCAGGTCCTGTAATCTCCGGAGTTGCGCTTGACAGGAATGCTTGGGAATGCAATTGGTTTTACTTTTAAACACTTCAAAGATGTGGTTTTTGCAGTTCTTCTCTCCCACATTAAACCATTTGTTACTGTTCAGTATTCAACTACCCCTATTATCCTTCTAGCATGGCTGCTTTGATCATGCATTGCCTCTTCACAGTTCACCCTGCTGAAACTGTATTATTTTTCATATCCAATTCCTACTATTGCTTCTTCTTTCAAAGCCAGAAAATCTTGGCTCCTCTGTGCATGTCATCTTTGATCTCCTGTTACATTCTATTTTGCACTTTTTGCTCTTCCCTCTTCTGTTCTCATGTTAAACCTCAGCTTTCTTGTTCTGCCACTCATCTTTTTGTTTTAATTTCTCCATATGGACCTTCCCACTAATATCAACCATGTGTCATCACAGATTCTTTCCCAAGCTCCTTAAGCTATACCTCCCCATTTTTTGAATAGGTAAAGAATTGTTGTTCAGTGGCACAGTCGAGTCTGACCCTTTGTGACTCCATGGACCATAGTGGGCCAGGCTCCTCTGTCCTCCACTATCATTCTCAGCCCACTCAGATCTACCTCCATTGCATCGATAATGGCATCTAGCCACTCATCCTCTGGCACCCCCTTCTCCTTTTGCTTTCTATTTCCCCCAGCATCAGCGCCTTCTCTAGTGAGTCCTTGTTAGTTTTTGAGTGAGTGTTGTAGCAGTCTGAGTTGCAATCAGTCCAAGAAAGAAGACTATACACGTGGCTTGGTATATTAATATTTACAGTCAAAGTAAATAAAAATTACATTCAACATTGTTCAGCTCTGTTATGCACAGTCTGTGCTACTGCTAATCTGCTCTGCTCTGCAAACTCTGCAAAACAAGCTTTGCAAGTAACTTCTATTTCTACAGCCAGCAAAACACAAGATTATAATGTATCTTATTAACTGTCAATCACAGCAGAGCTGAGCTATGGTGATTGCTTTAACCTGTTCCTTATTAACTGACCTCATTATCTCTGCTCATTGCCTCACTATAATGCATATATTGACAGTCCTCTCTTCTCATTTGATGGCCAAAATACTTGAGCTTCAGCTTCAGTATTTGTCCCTCCAATAAGCAGTCAGCATTGAGCTACTTCAGGATTGACTGATTTGTTCTCCTCTCAGTCCAGGGGACTCTCAAGAGTCTCCTCCAGCACCACAATTTAAAGGCGTCTTCTATGCTCAGCCTTCCTTAGGGTCCAGCTCTCACATCCATACATTACTACTGGGAATACGATTGCTTTGACTATGCGGACTTTTGTGGGCAGGTTGATGTCTTTACTCTTTATTATGCTGCCTAGGTTTCTCATTACTTGCCTCCCAAGAAGTGTCACTTTATTTTATGGCTGCAATCACCATCTGCCATGATCTTAGATCCTAGGAAAGTAAAGTCTGTTACTACTTGTAGGATCGGGGCCGCTGGAGGTCCCGGAGAAGACTGATCAAGTAACGATACGAGGCAATATGGAGCGAGATCAGATCAGTGGTTTATTGAGGGAAAAGCATCATCATATATAGATCAGAAGGCAAAACTGGATAGAATCGTCATCTGACAGAAAATCACATCACCCATTTACTCGGGTTAATGGGAAATCTCTCTTGGGGAAGTTAATTAACTCGGGCAAACACTGACAGGGGAAAACCATTGTTTGAGGCTTACACCAGGGTAAATATGGCCACTATTTGCACCAAGGATTAGGCTTAACTGCGAGTGAGTAATTGCCTAATGCATAACGGAGTTTAGTGATTTGCCTACCTCAGCAGAATCGCCGGTCAGGTCAGATGTAGGTGAATCAACCCTATGATTATTAATCCGCTCCCCAATTTCTGTACTCACAGAGCTCAGTGACCAGGGGTCTGCCTCGCCCGGTGTGACCACCGTGAGGGACAGTTATGCCAATTGGGCATGCGGAATCCGCAACTACTTCCATTCATCCCCTTCTTTTTTTCACTTAATTAAGTGAAAGAGAAATAAGATACAGTTTTGAAAGATGGTGTTGTCAAAGGGAACCTTTAAAGGACGTTACTTTTTTAAAAGTAGTATTGTGTTAAGTTAGATTATGTTCTAGTTTAATTGCATATACTTAAGTCTTGTGTATTCTAAGTACCTATGTCTTTGTTTCACATTCCAAATTCCCACACACTCCACCTCATCAGCAGGTGCTTAACATTACAATAGCTTGCCAAGTGTTCAGAGATGGAACTCAAGATAAGAACATCTGCTTAGATGCAGGTGCCTCGGAATCTGTTAAATGCAGGTGTTTCGATAACCAAAACAACTATGGTTCTGGAATATTTCCACATTCCAAAGGGGGGTGCTGAGGGGGCAAAATCACATAAAAAGACCAGTTTTTCAGACCTTGGCAGCGGTCTTTCCTGATGCTAGGGGAACTCCATCACTTTCTTTTCAAGATGCCTTAAATGCTGCGGACTCAAACTCTAAGTCCATGGGGGCACAGATGCCCACAGTAGATCAGGTTTTTATTTCTAAAATGCTGGTTTTTATTCTTTACTTTTGTTTCCAGTATCTTACTCAGTGTAGAATAGAAGACTTTTTAGATGAATTATTCCACAGACTCTGTTTCTTAATTTTGCTACAATAAATGCTGCTAATTTGAAGAAGCCGCATAGCATTGTAGGCGCACCCACCCAAATAAAGACTTAGACACCGGTATTGGATTAAAGGCATTGGGCCACTTTTATTGAATAATGCCCTTGTCCGAATTATCACTTTCAATTGGTGTATCATCCAATTGTAATTCTTTAAGGCAAGCAGGCCGCAGTAGCACTGGTAAGGTTCCACCCAGAATGCCAATGGCTATTGGCTACATGTATCAATTTGTATCAATTTGTTTGTTGACACAAACAAATTGTTGACCAAAGTCAATATACTATCTACTGACCCCACCCTTTGACGTGTATCCGTCCAAATATCAAGGTGATGCAGGCTGTGAAGCTCCTAGCATCACCCCTTTCATGATTCACCCTTGACCGGCCAATCCTGTTTCCCCTGTATCTATCTACGTGTTGGCCAGTCAATTGCGAACCTGCCGGATACCTATGAGTCATAAATCTTTACCTTTCCAATGCTACCCGCTACACGGGGAGGCATCAATGATGACTCACCGCCCCCCCCCTGACAGACAACTCGGTCACCAGGCCCACTTGCACGTCCTCCAGAAAGAGGTGCATACCTCTGGTGGACCCCATCTCCTGAATACAGGCTAAAATCCTGCAACCCTATCCTCGGGTGTCAAATGGCTGTCCCCAAGCCATTCTCAACAAGAAACCAGGCAACAGCCCTGTTCACTGACCACCAGGCACGGTCCAAACCAAGGAGATCCATGCCTCCTCTATAACAGTGTCTCGGCACGATGTCAGACCATAGCAACCGTGTGTACGGCCATAAATGATGTAGAAATGTCAGGTCACTGCACACCGACATTTTTAAGGAAAGGCCAGTGATCTGTGCTAGATCATTGCCGCCGAGGTGCAGAATCAGGACATCAGGCGGTCCAGCATCCCTGATGGACATCAGGAATGGCAACAGTTCCCACCATCGCATGCTGCGCACACCATACCACTGCGTATGTGTGGATGCACGCAGCCTGAGATGGGGTCCCCACTCCGACAATGCAGCATACTGTGCCGCCCAGTGCACATAACTGTGGCCCACAAGCCACACTGCCACCGGTGTGCGTAGACACACAGGTTCTGTAAAAGAAGGAGAGGGAAGTAAGGACATAACTAGGCACTCATACAGTGAGGGGACGTACATATAAGGAAAAACGCGCGGACCCCCACCTGCCCATCCGACATATATCAGCCTCAGAGTACCCAAACGCAGCCGCAGTTGATGCGGCGCCTATCCTGAATGAATGGGTGCCATAACGAGCCCCAGGGAGGCCCACACTGTGAAGTGCCGTCCCGGTCACCCTCCAGAACTGAAATTTGGTAAGGGGAGACCCATCCTGGTGGCAGAACAATGGGCCAGGGCACGTACCACGCACTGCCAAAAATGCATGTAGGGCACCAACCGGACAGATGTCAACAAATGTACATCGTAGCAGTCTAACACCACTGCCTACTCCATGCTGATCGGCCTTCGAGGAACGAATCCTCAACTGAGCCCACTCCTGGTTGATAGACATATCTTCGAGTTCCAGTGCCCTACGAAACATGTCCCCCTTTGACAATGGCACCAGCTCGCTGATTCTCAGAGCTCCAAAGAAAGCTATGATGGTAGCTGCATGAAAAAGAGACTCCTCATACCTATCATAACGCAGTCTATGCCAACCTCGTGCAAGGTGGGTCAGAATACCTGGTGAAACAGGGTGACGTGTGTCCGGGCAGCGGCGACGTTCACGTGTCCACCCTTCCAATACATGGCATATGCGGAAGTCACTCACACAGTCAGTAAAGCCCCGTGCCTTGGCCATGAATGCCAAGGCCGAAAGCCTGGTGGCGATGGTGCGTGGGGCCAACCCCTGATCATGAAGGTGCACCATATACTGTAAAACCTGGTCGACCGGTATCGGCCACCATTCAGGCAACTGCCTTTGCCTACAAAAGGTCCTAAATTGAAGGAGTGTATGCTGATACGCCTTATGTGTGCGAGGTGCCAAAGACATGCCGATCGCCCGGTTCACCTCTCCTCGCCAAATGTCCATATCTCGGCCGGGAGTGGAGAGGGAAGTTCCTCTGCATCTGGAGCCAAGGCACGGAACCGGGAGATCTGCAGGCGGGATAAAGCGTCAGCAATATCGTTATTAATGCCTGGCACATGTCTGGCCCTGAAGAGCACATTAAGGTGCAAGGACCTAAGAACAAATTGGCGAACTAAGGCCATGACTCTGGGGGATTTAGACGTTTGGGCGTTGACAATGTGCACCACGGCAGCATTGTCACACCAAAAGTGAACCACCGAATTAGCCCACCTGTCCCCCCAGAGCATAAGGGCCCCCAAAATTGGAAAAAACTCCAGGAACGTAAGATCGCGTAAGCGATCCGTGCCCTGCCATTCCTGAGGCCATTGACCATAGGCCCACTGTCCTTCAAAATAAATCCCGTACCCCAGGGAGCCGGAGGCATCCGACTGTACTTGAAACTGGGGGCTGACCATAAGCTCAGATCTCCAGAAGGAGATGCCATTAAAGTCCATCAGGAATGTGAGCCAAACCGAAAGGTCTGCTCGTAAACCCTAGTCAGCCGTACCCTGTGGTGACGTTTAGAAAGGCCCACCATAGCATCATACAGACGCCTGGCGAAGGCTCTGCCTGGTGTCACCACCCTGCAGGCGAAGTTGAGGTGTCCGTGAAGCACCTGCAACTCCCGGAGAGACACCTTACGCTTGGCAAGCATTGCCAAAATCGCATCAGAGATCTGAGTCACCTTTTCCATAGGCAACCTGGATGTCTGAGTGACAATGTCGATTTCAATACCCAAAAAGGTAAGGGTGGTTGCTGGGCCCTCTGTCTTTTCAGGTGCTAGGGGGACCCCCAGTTCCCCCATGAGCGTCTGAAACTTGTTGAGCAGGCGTGCACACGTGCCCGTGTCATGTCCACCCCTGAACAAAAAATTGTCGAGGTATTGGGCTACAGACCGGGACCCCGACCTACAAACAAAAGCCCAGTGGAGGAAGGTGCTAAATTGTTCAAAGGCCGAACATGAAATGGAACAGCCAAAGGGCATGGCCTTCTCCACATAAAACTTGCTGTGAAAACAAAAACCTAACAGCTCAAAGTTGTCCGGGTGCACTGGCAACAATCGGAATGCCGATTTGATATCACACTTTGCCAAGAGCGCCCCGGGACCACACGAGCGTACCATCTGTAAGGCCTGGTCAAAGGACGTATACCTGACAGAGCAAAGGTCATCCGGTATAGCGTCATTGACCGAGAAACCCACAGGGTAAGAAAGGTGGTGGATAAGACGGAATTCACCCGGGGACTTCTTAGGAACTATACTCAGAGGGGATAACTTCAAGTTAGGATATGGGGGGTCGTTAAACGGCCCCGCTACCCTCTGTTCTCTAACCTCCTTGGCTATCTTTTCCACAGCAATGTCCTCATTACCCCTAAGAGACAGTAGGTTCGGGGCGTCCTGAGGCCCACAAACACCTTTAAACGGGATGCGGAAACTAAACTGAAAACCCTCAAGCAGGTAGATTGCGTCATCCTGTTTAGGATAAGCGCCCAGCCAGTGTTCAAGCACCGGGAAATTAATTGGGGAGGGGGCCTTTTGCATGGGTAGCACCATCAGAGGGAGCTCTGGCTGGCCCCTGAAAACCCCTTCCTCTGCCTCGTGACCCACCGGCCCGTGGGCCCGCGGAGGCGGCATGAGGGCCGGAATAAGAAGGGCACTCGTGACTGAATCTACACTGGCGCCTGGTGCACACTCCGTTGGTGGAGAAACTCCAACAAAGCAGGCAGGCTGGAACCCCCTGCCCCGCTGGCTGGCGGGGAGTCTGTGTAGTAGCAGCCCGCTGTACTGCATGGCCACAGTGGTACCGGCCACCAGGCGCTGGCCGCGTGGGGGTCATATACAGTAGCTACAACTGCTGGCAGGGCTTGTCCCACCTCATCTCAGGGTGAAGGGCTGCCCTCATCCTAAATTCTTCATCATAGGCCAACCATGACGGGCCAGGGAAATCAACCACGGCCCGGTAAACATTGTCCAGGTACTGGACCATTGGGATGGCCAAATCAGGACGGGCCCTTAGCTATACTGCCATGTATATCAGATAGGCCGGTAACCAATTGGCCCAAGTGCGAGGTGGCTTACGACGATGGGACAACTCCTTGTCCCTGTCGTACTGCCCCTCCCTCTCCTCCTTAGTGGGTTCATGGTTCAGGAGGGTGAAAATGTCAATGTATTCCCCATGCCATATGTTCTCCCTAGTAGCCTGGGATAAATGGTCGCCCAGCGGTAGGGAGTAACCTGCCGTCGGTAGGGCCGCCGTTGGCACAGATTGAAATGGGGGAATACATAATGGCCCTGTTGGACCCCTGAGAAGTTAGGCGGAAGCATAGGGGCGGTCACCCCTGTAAGAACCTGGGGGCAATTGGGAGCCCAGGAGGTAACAGGGTAGTGTGGATTGAACTGCCCTCCCACAGAAACTTGTTGCGGCCATGGCCACTGGACTCCCCCAGTGTTATGAGCTAGTGTCACTGGTGTACTGACTTGACCAGGATACTCACTCAGTGCACCCCCGCAGGCCGCCCCCACTGGGGGTTCCAGCCCGCGGTGGGCGTCGGAGCTCGCGATGGCCATCGGGCTCTGTGTCTCGATGCATCCCTGCCAAGCAGGACCGGTCCCTGGTGGAATGCCCTGCTGGAATGGCCTGATGGGAAGCTGCGAAGCGCCAGCCAGCGCTGGCCTGATGGCCTCCAGCAGCTCAACCCTGTTGGCGGCCCACTGCGCAGCCGTGGCCGGCATGTGGGTAGCAGCTGAGGAGCTGCCAAGCCCACCCTCTGAAGGTGGTGGAGCAATTCCCATGGATGCCTCGAGTGCCAATATGCGGGCAAGGAGAACATTCACAGTGTCAGACCCACCAGAATAAGGTGGGCCGGGTGGGCCGGACGGCCCGCCAGGCAAATGGTGAGCGGGTGGAGGGAGAAAACAGTGTGGCAATCCCTGGCCAGAATAGGGCCAGGTCCAATAATCCAGCCCATGGGGGGCTGGTGGAATGGTGGGGCGCTATCCCGCGCTGTGCCCAAATGGGCCGCTATGCCCCATGCCAGGCAAAGGTTGGATAGGGGTAGAAACCCCAGGGGAGCAGGCCCGCCCAACCCCCGCCCGAGTCCTCCAACTGGGCGGGTAAGCAGAGGCCTGGTCACCCTCATTGGTGGCAGTGGGAATGGTAACACTGCCACCCCGCCGTGGGGCTGCCGCCCAAGCCCTCCGGCCCGGTGACTGCCCCAAAGAGGTCGAGGGGGTGGGCTGAGCCCTCCCCCTAGGTCGCAGCCTAGGGGCCGCCTTAGACTTGCGCTTGGGTGCCATGGCCACCCAAGCGGTGCAGCACTGATCGGAGGAGAGATATCCTCCGATCAGAATAGTAAAGGAGAAAGCAAGCCGGAGGGAGAAGCATCGGAGCGAACTTCTCCGATCCGTCGCTTCACTTTAAAATGGCAGCGAGGCTGCCTTTTGGCCACCCCTTTTATAGAGGGATGGCCATGCCCCCTGACTAACCCGGATGTCTGAGTCCGGGTGGGGGGGCGCGCAAAGAGCACGGCGGCCATTTTGGCGCCATGCTTGCATTTTCCTTCCACTGGAAGATGGGAGGAAATAGCAGGGACAAGATAAGGACTTATACAAAAGGGAGCCTTCTTCTCAAGTTTAACTTGCGGGGGTGTACCGGGAGGTGTGAAGAGGATCATGAAGGTTTTGTTTCTAGACGGAGAATCCTTATCAGTTCAACCTTGGGTTTGGCTTCTAAGGTACCAACGCAATACTCCTGAAGGCCAACAAGGTCCCTGCCAAGTTGCAGATCAGGGAGGTGGCATAGGTTGGGTCCCTGCCATTTGACACATGTTTATTAAGGGGTCACCATTTTATGAACCAGTTTAATCTGGCCACTAGGAGGTCCGTGAGGGCAGCATAGTCACCTTCATTGGAAAAAGTCTCCTTCGCCACACTAACCTAATTCCAGGCCTGCCATAAAGCTGAAGGCCTGAAAAAGGTGCCTCATCTGTGTCACCTCGCTCATAACAGGTGTTTCATAAGAACAGCGTTGCTGGAACAAGCCACAGCCCATCCAGTCCAGCATTCTGTCTCACACAGTGGCTCACCATTTGCTTCAGGGTACTACCAAGCAGATGCCTTCACCTGCTTAGGATTCCCTGGAAATGGCATTGAGAGATATCCTGCCTATCTCTCCAACCCGGAGGTTGTCCTTAGGTATCCATAATTATAGCTATTGTCCTCCATGAACTTGTCTAATCCTTTCTAAAAGCTGTCAAGACTGATAGCTGTCACCACTTCTTCTGGCAGGAAGTTCCATAGACCAGTGATCCTCTGGGTGAAAAACTACTTTTTCTTATTTGTTTGAGAACTAGTACCCAAATGTTTCATGAAGTGCCCCTAGTTCTAGTGTTGTGCGATAGGGAAAACAGTTTTTCCTTATCTACTTTGTCCACACCGTGCATGATTTTATAAACTTCAATCAGGTCTCCTCTTAGACGTTGTCGTTCAAGAGTAAAGAGGCCCAACTGTTGCAGTCTCAGATGGTAAGGAAGGTGTTCCAGTCCCCTAATCATTCTGGTTGCCCTCCTCTGCACTTTTTCCAGCTCCACAATATCCTTCTGGAGGTGTGGTGACCAGAACTGTACACAATATTCCAGATGGGGCCTCACCATAGATTTATAAAGAGGCAAAATGACACTTGCTGACTTATTTTCTATACCCTTCCTAATGATCCCTAGCATTGAGTTTGCTTTTTCACTGCTGAGGCACACTGGGTTGACACCTTCATTGAGTTGTCCACCAGGACACCAAGGTCCCTTTCCTGGTTTGTCACAGAGAGTTCAGACCCCATCAGTTTATAAAGGTAATTGGGTTTTTTTGCCCCAACATGCATCACTCTGCACTTACTAGTGTTGAAGCTCATTTGCCACTGTTTTGCCCACTCCCCCAGTGTCAAGAGATCCCTCTGGAACTCCTCACAATCTCTCACAGTTTTCACTACCCTGTATAATTTAGTGCCATCAGCAAATTTGGCTACCTTGCTATTTACTCATACTTCTAGATCATTTATGAAGAGGTTGAAAAGCAGGGGTCCCAGTACTGAACCTTGGGGGACGCCACTCTTTACTTCACTCCACTTGGAGAAGTGTCCATTTAGTGCTACTCTGTTTCCTGTCCCTTAGCCAGTTGCTGATCCAGAACAAGACCTGTCCCTTTATTCCATGACTGGTAAGTTTATTCAAGAGCCTTTGGTACGTGATCTTGTCAAAAGCCTTCTGAAAGTCCAGATAAACAATGTCAACTGGATCCCCCTTATCCACATGCTTGCTGACACTCTCAAAAAATTCCAACAAATTAGTGAGGCATGATTTGCCCCCGCAAAAGCCATGTTGGCTCTCCTTTAGCAGCACCTTCTCTTCTATGTGCTCATTAATTTTATCTTTTAGGATCGTTTTCATCACTTTACCTGAGACACTTGTCAAACTGACCGGTCGGTAATTTTCTGGATCACCCCTGGATCCTTTTTTGAAAATTAGTGTTACATTCGCTACCTTCCAGTCATCAGGCACAAAGCCTTATTTGAGGGAAAGATTATATATTTCGGCTAGGAGATCAGCAATTTCATCTTTAAGTTCCCTGAGAACTTGTGGATGGATGCCACTTGGTCCTGGTGATTTGTTAGCATTTAGTTTAACAAGACATGCAAGGACCTCCTCCCTGGTTATTTCTATCTGGCTTAATTCTTCGGTTTCCCTCCCTATGAAGATAGGCTCTGTTTTGGGCATGTGGTCTCTGTCTTCTTCAGTGAATACTGAAGCAAAGAATTCATTGAGTCTCTCTGCAATCTCTGTTTCCTCTTTAATAACCCCTTGCCTTCCATTGTCATCTAATGTCCAATGGCCTTCCTAGTTGGGTTCTTACTTCTAATTTACTTAAAGAAGTCTTTGTTATTTCTATAAGTGTTTTAGCTATACACTCCTCAAAGTCTTGCTTTCCTTTCCTGATTGTTGCCTTGCATTTGTTCTGCCAGAATTTATGTTTCTGCCTGCTGTCCTCATTCGGACAAGCCTTCCATCTTCTAAATGAGCTTTTCTTGCTTTTGATCACTTCCCGAACAGCTCCTGTAAGCCACATCGGAGTCCTCTTGGACCTGGCAGTGCCCTTTTTCCTTTTGGGTATGCATTCCAATTGGGCCTCTGTTATTGTTTTTGTGAACAGCCTCCATGCCTCTTGGAGTGTTTGGATCTCTCAATTTTCCCTTTCAGCTTCTTTTTTACTAGTTTCCTCATCTTTGGGAAATTTCTGTTTTGAAAATTTTAGGGCTCTGTGTTAGATTTTATCAGTGACTTGCGGTCTATGTTCAAGTTAAACATAATTGAGTTGTGGTCACTGTTCCCTATTGGATCAGTCACATTAACATCTATTACAAAAGTAAATATATTATATTATAAAAGTATATATAATATATGACATATATTACAAAAGTAAATAAGTAAATAGCATGTTTATAAACTGCCTTTAATCAGTGATTTCAAGGTTGTTTATAAACAAATGTAATCAGCAATTAGAATAACAAACACATTCAGAGCAACCAACATATAGCAGTCCTTCTATGGCCAGTAACATGCTGTCTAGCAGACAGTTCAGTAATAGGGCTTTTGCACTCACCCATAGGGAGCTGGGGCAGGGGCTTGGCAGGTCACCTGGCCAAGGCCTTAGGATCCAGCACTACAAATGTCCCCGCTTCTGAGACGGGTGGTTTCCGGTTAACAGTTAATAAAGTTGTGGCCCTAGTTTTGTTCAATCACTGATGTCTGTGTGTTTATTTCTGGGTGGTGGTGGTGAGCAGAATATGACTATGAGAATTCTTTTCTTGTTGCTTCATCATAGTGTGATGAGAGTTTACACTCGATTCTAGAACACAGAGTCACTTCTACACCATGACTTTAATTACAGATCTGATAATGAATTGTCTTTTTTTAAAACCTGAGGATCATATTTGCTAAATACAGGGAGATCTATCGCTAGAAGGATGGCCATCAGTTGGCACATTGGCCACAGCATTTACAAATCATAGAATCAATTAATTGGAAGGGGCCATTTAAGCAATCGAGTCCAACCCCCTGCTCAATGCAGGAATCCAAATCAAAGCAGATATGACAGATGGTTGTCCAATTCTCTCTTGAATGCTTCCGGTATTAGAGCGCTCACCATATCTCGAGGCAGATGGTTCCACTGTCATACTGCTCTAATATTTTTTCTAATATTCAGCCTATATCTGGCTTCCTGTAGTTTCAGCTCATTATTATGCATCCTGTACTCTGGAATGAGGGGAAACATCCTTCCCTTCCTCTAGCTATATGATTACTTTTGAGGCATTTGAAGAGTGCTATCATGTCCCCTCTCAGTCTCCTTTTCTCAAGGCTAAACATCCCAGTACCTTTAGTCTTTCCTCATAAGGCTTGATTTCCAGTTCTCTGATCATCCTTGTCATTCTTTGTACTTGTTCTAATTTGTTTGAATATTTCTTATTTTTTTATTTTTTTATTTAATATAAAAAGAAGTAGAAAAGTACATAATTCAAAAATACAACACTAACAATACAAAAGTAAAAATATGTGAAAAAAGAAAGAAAGAAACAACTTTACATTTACTAATACATGCAGCCATCACCAATGGGATGTTACTATCTTAACAAATAATATGAACAAAAGTCTTGCTTACTTATTCTTATTCTCTATTTCCAAAAACCTAAATCAGAGGTGGCCAACCTACAGCAAATGGGCCAGCCCCAGTCCGTGGCACCGTTTCATGTGCCCTACCACCACCCTCACCACTACTGGAAGCAGACATGTTTACGACAGCTGTAAAATGCGCCCATGCATGCCCATGCCTGCCGTAAACACTGCTGTAAATGCGCCCACGGCTGTTATAAATGCATTTGCGACAGCTGTGGATGCATTTTACAGCAACATTTATGATGGGAGGAACCACATGACCAGCCCGCTCACCTGTCCGGCTGGCATGAAAAGGTTGGGAACCTTTGACTTAAATATTCATTAGCTGGTTTTATCCCTTTAGTTTTAACAAAAGCATAATCATCTGCATTTGAATCTTTCTTAAAGTGTGGTTTCCAGAATTAGACACAGTACTCTAGATGTGGTCTAACTTGTGCTGAATAGATGGGGACTAGTACCTCACAGGGTTTGAAGATTATACTTCTGTTACTGCAGCCTTAAACAGCTTGGTGTTGTTGTTTTTTTTTGCAGCCACATCACACTGTTGACTCATATTTACCCTGTGACCTACAACAATTCCAAGATCCTTTTTGCTTGTAGGATTACTGAGCCTAGTAACCCCATCTTGTAACTTTGCACCTAGTTTTTGTTCCCAAGCATAAAACTTTGCATGTCTCCCCGTTAAATTTCATTCTGTTGATTTCAGCCCAGTGTCCAAGCCTATGAAGATCATTTTAATTCTATTCCTGTCTTCCAAGGTATTAGCTATTCCACCAAGTTTTGTGTCATCCTCAAATCTGATAATTGTTCCCTCCACTCCCTCATCCAAGTCATTTATGAAAATGTTGAAGAGCCCAGGGCTCAGGACCAAGCCTTGGGGTGCTCCACTTGTTACCCTCTCCCAGTTTGAGAAGGAACCATTCTTGGGCTTCAGTGATGAAATCTCATGAACTTCCACTGATTCTTGGTCAATGTTCCAGCATGTAATAGCCATGCTAAAAAAGCTATATTTTTATACAGCCAGGCGGCTATCATCTCCTCAAATTTTCTGATTACAGCTGAAAGCATAAGAAAATGTTCTTCTCCCAGTTATCCATCAGACAAACAAACAGAGCAATTTTTTCTAGTAAAGACAAGCAAGTAACATCACTTGACATATTGACTTGATACGCTTAATACAGATCCTTTCCCTGGAGCTACTGTTAGAATCAAGGGCCAGAATTTTGCTATTGAAGTTCACTGGCATAACTCCAAGTCTGTAATTTTCAGCTATGTATAGCTGCCAGTTAAGAAATCAGTATTTGTTTGCCATTTCACACACTAATCATGTGATGTGGCACACAACAAGTCAAGTTCTTTTCAGGTGGCAATTTCCTACTAAAATTTCACACCTTTCAAAGTTATGCTGGTGTTAACTATGTAACAGGATTTTGGCTAAAGAGTGATAATGCCTACTGTTATTTTACCATGCCTTTCATTTATAGTCACCCTCCTCACCTCATAATGAATTGTTTTGAGCACATGCTTGTTAATGAATTCAATTTAGAATCCAGCAATGTCTCGGTAATATTTGCCAACGTTTGTCACCAAAGAGAGTGTTCTTAATGACTCTAAAATGTCACTCTTTGCCGTCTGTTCAGTTTCTACCCCAAAGGATTTTCTTTAAAGGCTAAGTGTAGGCAAAGGATAGCACACAGCTGCCCATCTATTTAAGATTCACTAGACCTTAGGCAGACTGTGCAATCTGATCTGTCTGCCTGCCTCAAAGTCACAATTTCATGTCGTTCTCAACAGAATGGTGGGTAATTGGTACATTACACATCTCCATCAGCCAGGGGTGTGCTGGCCACCTTGAAAAGGCACTGGACAGGGGTGATGAGGGCAACCTATGGGGGGAATTGGGGGGGATCCTGGGCTCAGGTGGATGGCACCGGAGGGTCGGGTTCTAGGCGCACCTTGCCCTGGGTCTGGGTCTGTCTCCACCCTCCCCCCCAGCCACCATGACATGGGGATAGGGGTGCTCTGCATGTGACCAGGGAGCTCCCCTTGCTGGCACCCACCCACCCCACCTCCCACTGGGCACCCCCCCCAATACACCTGGCCTTTCCCGAGGCGATGGCAGCAGCAGTGGTGAAAGGACTGGAGAGGCCACAGCTGCAAAGTGATGAGTTGGAGTGGAAGAGATGCCCCTTCCTCGGCCCAGGAGGATGAGGAGGAAGGCTGGGTACTCCAATGTACAGGGTGCACGGAACACTGTTTACCTTCCCACCAAAGTGGTCCATATTTATCTACTTATAATTTATTGCTTTCAAACTGCTAGGTTGGCAGGAGCTGGGACAGATGACAAGAGCTCACTCTGTTATGCAGTACTCAGGTCATGAACTGGTGACCTGCTGACCTTTCAGTTGTCAAGTTCAGCGTCTTAACCACTAAGTCACAGCAGCTCCTCCCTTACTTGGTGAATAGGTATAGGCAAATTGGTAATAAATCAATTTGTATGTCTCTGGTGAAGTTTGGGAGGGTAGGTGGGTGGACAGGACTCCTCCCACTCACATTGAGCACATTAAGCTGGCTGGAGTCCCCCTCTTAAATGGGACAGAGGAGCTCCCCACCACTGTGCTTTCATCTGGAATGAAATACAGATTTTGATCATGCCAACATATATGACCAGATCTGCAATACAGTCCTATCTGCAGTTATATAATCTTTACTAGTCTTCTCCAATTGATTGTACTGTATTTGAAAGGAGAAAGTCTTATAGTGTGTAATAGGCTGAATCCTAGGAAACCAGAGATTTTTGTTCTTTAAAAGTTAAAAAGTATATTTGGGGTCCTTTTGTCGAATTTGCAATGTCAGAAGACAATGAATTTAAACCAAGCCCTGATACGGTTCAATTTTGGAAAGAAAATTGTAGTTAATTGGTTCAGAAGTCTACGCAGGCAATCCCAACAATTTCAATTTTATTTGTTATATTTTATTTTCATTTGTTATATATTATTTTCTTTTGTTATATATCATTTAATTACCAGTATTATTTAATGCACTTTTATTCATCTCATGTATTGTTTATCATATTTTGTTTATTATATGAAAACCAATAAAATTATTTTTAAAAAAGTTAAAAAGTGCAACTTGTCTCTTCTACTTAGAGTGATAAAGATGGTATATGAAGGGTGCAAGTTAAGGAATATGAAAAGTAGATGATTGTGCTTATATTTTCAGTGAGGAGGGGGCTCATCTGTAGTCTGAATTTCTTTACTTAACAGGTAGCTTAAATGTTTTGTTTTTTATTTTGGAAACAAAATAAACTGAAAGCTAAATTATGCCTCATTAGAGCAAATAAACAAATGGTGCAATAAGATTATTCAAGGAAATGGAGTCAATCTTTGTTCTTGTCCATGTTTTTAATATGGCTTGTAATTTATGAAGAGTTGTGTGTTTCAGCGCAAAAAACAAACAAACCCTCTACTAGAAGTGTTTACTGTTTGTGTCCACCTGCAACAAAGATACCATTTGCTCTCACTGCTAATGTTTAAAGACCTTGTTCCATCCCATAATTATCTTAATCTAAAAGTGGGCAGCAAAATACCCCAAAATCCGATAGGCTGAAGCTGTCATGATATGATTAGGATTCCCATGTACAAATAACTGTTCAGTCAGCGACCTTCTGGAAAAGTTGTCTCATCCTTCAGTGCCACCCCAAATGATAGCAAAAAGAAGTGTCAATGAGTGCCTACCTATCCATGCCAATTAGAGCGAGATGGCAGAAGGAGAGAATTAAGCAAAATGGTATTTTCCAATGCTGCACTGTGCTTTGAAATACCACTAAATCTACACCCAGTGTCAGTACTAAAGCAGTTCTGACCCCCACCCCCACCCCAGCACACACACACACTCCCATGGTGGTGGTTCTAAGCATACACTACAGGTCAATCAAACATTACCAAGAATAGGGGTTCCCAACCTCTTCAAGCCGTGGGCTGGGTCATGCTCTCTCAGTCAGCTTTGAGGAAGAGACAGCCATTTGGCCCTGCCTGCACAATGGGTGTGGCCATTTTGCTCCAACAGCTTCAAAGGGGTGGCCATTTTGTTTCTTGAATGCCCTTAGAGGGGTAGGGGACCACATGAAATGGTGCCATGGGTTGGATCCAGCACACGGGCCTTAGGTTGGGAACCCCTGACCAAGAAGATAACATGAGCAACAGGGCCCCAGCTTTGCATCAAAGAGCTGCACCAAAGCTGCATGAAATTCAGAATATGGTGGCAGTACTTGAGCAGCTCATAGTGAGTGATGTCCTTTCTTTTTTTGAATATATTTTTTATTTATTTTCAAAAGAAAAAACAAACATACAGGGGAAAAAACAATACATCATGACAATAATACATATAACTCATAAAAAATAGCGCATACATGATAGTTGAACTGATTATTTGTCATGGTACACACACAATTAAATGTCCACATTGTAAGTTAGTACTATAACCATAACCTTCATAAAAGCTATCAATATTACAAGTATTTGTTAACAACCATCAAACTCCTTCTTTTCAAATTACAAATCACCCAGTGAATATTTACATTGCCCCGGAGAGTTTAGTGTCTGTATCATCTCCAAAAACCACTTTGAGATGGTACACGTATAAAACTATCCCTACCCATAAGAGAGTGATCAACAAACGGCTTCCAAATACTCCAAAATCTATTTTCCTTCAATTTATCCCTTTTTACTTTTATCTCCCATGTCAATTTGTCATTCAATGCTAAATTCCACATTTCCTTGTACCACTCTCCCGTCTGTATAGTTACATCATTTTTCCAATTCCTAGCGATACATTGTCTACCAGTAGTTAACATTATTTCTAATAGCTCTTTTTCCGCCTTGTTCAAACACATACCTTCCACATCTGTTAGCAAAATGGTACCTGACGCCAGCTTAATTTTCTTACCCATTATTTCCCCATCTCTCCTTCTATTCTTCTCCAAAATTCATTTATCATTTTACAACTCCACCACATATGCTCATAAGTTCCAACAGTTTCTTTACATCTCCAACATAAATTATCCCTTTTATTATCAATCTGATGCAACCTCAGTGGTGTCAAGTACCATTGCCACAACATTTTATAGTTATGTTCCTTAATTCTTACTGACATTGTTCTCATTATCCTTTCCCCCCACTTATTTCTCCATTCCTCATTTCCTAGCTTTATATTCAAGTCCTGTTCCCACTTCAATTTCATATCTTCCTGTGGATCACTACTCTTGTTTATTAAAATATAAAGTTTACTTACTAGACCCTTGACACTTTTCTCACCTTCTCTAATCTTTAAAACCAATTCTTCAAATTCGGTCTTTTCTCTGTCTATATCTAGTTCTCTTCTATATTTTTTATTCCAATTATCAACCTTCAGTATCTGAAACCAATCCAATTTTAACTGTTCAAATAATTTTTTCTTCTTAATTTCATCTTCGCAAACCCTTAGCCATTCCTTCACCAAGAAAACTTCATTTTTATCCAATATTTCCTTTTTTTTGTCTATTTTTATCGGAAAACACACTATATCTGCCAATTCCAAAATTGGAGAGAGATCTGGGATCAAATCTTTCTTTAATCTTTTCCACACCCTCATGAGTGTTACTTGTATTACTTGTATTTATCATTTTAACCTTAGCCCCCCAAAAAATCATTTTATCGATTTTCTTATAATCTTTCATCTCCATTTCTTCCCAAATTACTTTTTCTCTTGCCAAGATCTTCACAACATTCTTAATTTGAAATGCTCGATAATACGCTAACAAATTTGGCATTCCCAAATCCCCTTCTTTCTGAGGCAGATACCAGAGTTTCTTTGAAAGATTTTTTACCTCCATTACAAAAGTTATTGAACATCTTTTGGAACTCATTAATCTCCTTTTCCTTCAATTGGATTGCAAGTGCATCAAATAGAAAATTGATCCTCAGCAACAACATCATTTTGCAAATTGCAATCCTCCCAAACCATGACAACTTCAACTTCTGAAAACTTTGTATTTTATTCTTAAATTCTGCTTTCAAGCTGTCATAATTCAGTCTTTTAAGTTCTTCCAATCTGTTTGAAATAATTATCCCCAAATATTTCAACTTTTCTTTAATTTGTATATTAGATAACCCCGCCATCTTTTCCCTCTCCTCTTCCCCCATATTGCACAACATCATTTCTGATTTATCCCAATTTATCATCAATCCAGTTATAACCTCAAATTCCTCTATTTGTTCGTTAATTCTATCCATTACCGCCTCTGGGTGTTTCACCATTAACAACGTATAATCTGCGTACATACTCACTTTATTACCCAATATCCCTTCTATACTTGAATCCTCCCTTATATTTTTAGGTAGGATTTCCATTGCCATGATAAACAAGATAGGAGATAGTGGAAAACCCTGCCTAGTGCCTGCCTCAAGCTTTACCTCATCCGTAACCTCTTCATTTACTCTGATCCTAGCGCTCCCTTTTTGATATAATAAGTCAATTACCCTTCTAAATCTATCCCCAAATCCATAATTTCTAACTATTTCCTTGATCGAAGACCATTGTAACGAATCAAATGCCTTAAAAATATCTGAAGATAATAAACCCACCTTTTCCTTCGTCTGATTGACATTATCAATTAAATCTAACACCCTCCTAGTCAAATCAGCCATATGCCTTCCTTTTAAAAAACCCACTTGATCAACATTTATATATTCCCCCATAAATCTATTTAACCGATTAGCCAGTATTGCTGTGAAGATCTTGGCATCCTGATTTATAAGAGAAATTGGTCTATATGATTCCACCTTTTCCAGATTCTTTCCCGATTTTGGCAGCAGAACGATTATAGTCCTATACCATGAAGTTGGAATTTGTCCACCGTCTAAAATATAGTTATATAGCTTCACTAACTTTGGAACCACAACATCTTTAAATTCCTTATAAAACTCTGTCGATAGTCCGTCATCTCCCGGGGCTTTCCCCAACTTCAGACCACTAATTACCTCTTTTACCTCTTTATCAGTAACCAGTTCCTCCATTTTTTCCCAGTGTTCCTGTTTCATTCCATTCCCTAACTGCCTCTCCAAAATCCCTTTAAGCTTCCCAACGTCTATCTCTTTTTTTGCATATAATGCTTGATAGAATTCCTTCACAATTTTACATTTGTCGCTAATCTTATTGCACCTTATCCCTTGTTTGTTAACCAACACCCCAATTTCCCTTTTTCCTTTTTAGCTTTGGCCGCTCTTGCTAATAATCTTGAATTTTTATTGCTAAATTCAAAATACTCTCTATTTAGATATATCAAATCTCTTTTAACTTCATCTATATCCTTACCCATTAATTCTGCCTTAAGTCTGTGTAATTTAGCAGAAATTTTTTTATCCTTCTTTTTTGAATGATCTTCCTGTAATTGTTTTATTTCTTTTTACACCTGATCTGCCTTATATCTTCTGTACTTTATACTCGCCAACTTTATACTTTCCCCTCTAAAACCCGACTTCATGGCACCCCAAACAACATCAAAATTTACCTCTTCATTATCGTTCCACTGCCAGCTTTCCATCCAACTTTCCATAATTTGTTCTTTACATTTTTGGTCGTTGAATAAATTGGGATCATACCTCCAACTTCTTCCTCTCCGATTATCCTTTTGTAACCTCAATTCCAAAAGTACTTTAGCATGGTCTGATTCCTTGAAAATCCCTATTTCCATTCCCTCAATATTTTTAATCAAATTTTCCGTTAACAAAACATAATCTATTCTAGAATAGGACCCATGAACATGTGAAAAGTAAGAATATGCCCTTTCTGAACCCTTGATCTCTCTCCAAGAATCCTTCAATCCCATCGCAACCATCCATTTATCTAAAACCTTCCCTTTCAGTCCAGTTCCACACTTTGCTAAATTCGTACAGTCTAAATTTGACCTTATCAAATTAAAATCTCCAGCCACAATCATTTTTGAAACGTTTTCTAGCTCCACAACTTTTCGAACTTTTTCTAAAAATTCCGCTTGGTGTTCGTTTGGAGCATAAATATTCATCAACATTATTTTCTCATCGTCTATTTTTCCTCTTATGATCAAGTATCTACCTTCTTGGTCGGCAACGCTTTTTATTATCTCAAATCCTAATCTTTTAGAAATCATAATTGCCACACCTCTTGCTTTTGAAATACCAAACGCCATCTCATAATGTTGTATCCATCCCAAGAAAAGTTTGTATCTTTTGACTTTTGATGCATTTCCTGTAAGAACACTATATCAGGTCTATCTTTCTTCAGAGGCAATTCCAACCTCCTCCTCTTAAAAACAGAGGCTGTACCCTTTACATTCCAGGTTAATGCTTTAATATTTCCCATAATCTATTACTATTTCTTCCTTTCTAACTTCTAAACTCTCCATTGGGCATGCCACCACCAACCCCTTACCACAAAAACACAAAATTATTCACAAAACACACAATATCTCTCTCCCCACTTTCTCCGGAAAAAAAGACGCCTTCGATGACCAAAGAGGGGAGAGGGGGGACATGGAAGATGTACGTACAGATTAGTGCTTCACGCCACCCACCTTTATATAGTACTTAAGTGATATAAAAATGTTTTTTTATCTTAATCTATTGCTCATTGCTCCTTACTTGCCTCATCCTCCACCATGATCAATGACAACTCCTCTTCTTCTCTTCCCTGTAGGGTTCCACCTGTGGCACCACCGGCCTCTGCCCCCTCATACTCCCTTCTTATAGCCCCAGATTCCAACAAATCTTTCCTGAAAGTTAATCACTCTTCCGAACCCGCTTTAACAAGCTCCAGCAGACTCAGATATTCCAATGGGTCAGTCCCCTCATCAATAACCTGCATTCTTTTCTCATAAAAGAAACACAATTGCTGTGGGAATCTCCAATTGTACTTTACACCTTTACTCATCAACAATTTAGTTACCGGTCTCATCTTATATCTCCAAATTCTTTTCTTCATTGAAATATCATTATATACTTCCACATCAGAACCATCAATTTTCAGGGCGCCAGAACCAGCTTGTTTCAAGAAAGCCATTACTCTACGTTTGTCTCCCCAATTTGCAAAATTTACCAAAACATTTATTTGAGCCGCCTTCCCTCTTCTTGGACCCACCCTATATGCACTTATAATATCCTCCTGTACAAATTCCTTTCCCATGCTCAATCTGTTTAACCACTGTACCACTCTTTCTTTTAGCTGGTCTGGCATCCTTTCAACCACCTGATGGATCACAATTTTCTGTTTTCTCATCATATCTTCCACAGCATCAATCCTTTTCTCATGTTCATCCATTTTCAGCTTATTCTCCCTCACTGCCTCCTGAGTCCCTTTTATTTCCTTTTTCATGACATTCACCTCATTTTGAACCAATTTCACATTTCCTTCTATTTTTTGCAAACTTAATTCCTCTTTTTTTGTAAAATCCATAACAGATGTTACCACCTTATCCTGTTTTTTCATCATTTCATTTCTATCTTTCACCCTTGAATCCTCATTTTTCTCCATCTTCTGAAACAATTTGCCAATTTCCACCATAATTTGAGTATGATCATAGGGTTCGGGTGGTGGTGATGATGACTGAGGGACCTCTTCCGTTGGTGCTTTTTCTTTCCTCTTAGATTTCACCACTGGCTCCTCCTCCTTTGCTTTTCCTCTTGTGCCCTTATCCATAGTAGTGACCCCTAAAAAGTTTTAATGCTGCAGCATATTGTAAGATCGTTACACACTCCACTTAAACCTGTTCCGATGCAGCCAAAACTGACAACAGTCCCATTAATTCTGTTAGAGCTTGGAGAAAAGAAGAGGTCCAGCAAAGAATTTAATTATTGTAATCCATAAAGGAGCAGGAACCAAAAACAACCCAAACAAAAAATATTGTAATCCACAGGGAGCCCGTTCCCAAAAATAATCAGCCCAGGTATCAACACTCCCAACCGCAAAGACAGGAACTCCAAGGAGACAGGTGCCCAAATATATCCACTTGAGTCGAGACCACAGGGAAGGAAAGCCAAAAATCCCAAACTCCAACTTGTAGTAATAAAAAAAAGAGAAGAGGAGAAGTGTATATATAAAAAGAAAAATTGATAGTTGTAATCCTCACAGCGAAGGAGTAAATTTTTTTTGATAATCCTTCTCTTGGAACGAACGAATCAGAGCACCCTTTTCCCAGCGGCTGCGGCGGCTTCAGGGGGAAACCCCCCCTTCTTCCTCTCCAAATCAGCAAACTTTCCCCCTTTTTTTAAAAGGACCGCTCTCCCTTATTTTAACCTCGAAAAGCACTGGAGTAATCAAAAACTTAAGCCCAGTCAGTTTCCTCTTTAAGCGCTTCTCACTGCCTCCAAACCATGCCGCGGCTCTCCTGGGACGCAAGAAAGCCATTGTCCAAAAAACAACCACTTTCGTTTTCCAGGACTGCCACCATTATCGTTTCAGCTATCCCCTTTTATCCGCTTCTGCACACACTGCCAAGTCCAGGCTCTTCAAAGCAAAATCCCCAATTGCCTTTAGCTCCCGTCAACATAAACTTTCATTAACTCACTTTCTTGCCGAATTTACTACTTCCTCGTATCTCCGCCGTCTCGCTGGTCCCATTCTCGGCTCCTCGGCAGGGGAAGCCGCGGCTTCCGTCGCACACCTCTCCCGCCGGGGATACCTCCCGAACTTTGACCACCCAACTGCAAGCTTTCCAAGCAGGCAAGCAGGAGTCTTATCACCACAAAATATCTCTTTAAAATTGTCCCATTTTACTCATTCTCATTAATTACCACTTTGATAAGCGTGAGCGCCCAGATCAAGATGTTACTCGTCGGCCATCTTAGCCACGCCCCCGAGTGATGTCCTTTCTAATATAATCACCCACTCCACAATATAAGTTTACACGAGTGGATGCATTTTTTTATGGGAGGGGGGTCAAAACAAACAAACCTACCACACTCTGGCATATCTGTGCACCCATGAATAGGAAGGCAAAAAATAATAATTGGTTAGTCAGTAGGAACAGTGAGGATGGAATGTAGCTACATAAATGGAAATGGAAAATATAAAACAAGAAATGTCCTGGTTAAAGAAGAACAGAAAGGAAGGCATAGCTAAGAACAGGGCATTACAGATCCCTAGGGCAGGAATACTCTGTGTGGTGAATATAGACTGAGGGCTAGAATTCAGGAAATATGGGCTCAAAACTTCGCTCAGCCATGAACACTCATGGAGAGAAGCTATGAAACTGATAAATAATAATAATTGTGTGTTGTCAAGTCAATTTGGCTTATAGCAACCATTTTCAACATTTTTTAAGATAGACAATACTCAGAAGTGGTTTAGCCTTCCCTTTTTCTGGGGGACACCCTAGGATTGTGCAACTTGCCCAGGGCACCACAGGCTGGCTTTTCTCTCAGGAGACACAGAGGGGGAACTGAATTCCCAACCTTTGGTTCTGCAGCCAGATAACTAAACCACTGAGCTCTCCAGCTACCTGGAACTGATAAACATACATAGACAGAGGTCCTCCCATGCTATAAGGCATATCAAGCAGCAAAAGTTTTCTAATATTCTCAACCATGGGTCAGTTTTTGGTGTCCTTCCAAGTGATAGGTGGTGCCTTGAGATCTTGCATTAATTTTCCACACCATGTAATTTGGCCAGGGTGTCCTTCCTGTCATTTGACATGTGGGGAGGAGGGTCCAGCTCATTGTCACTTTAAGGGTCTGGTAGTTTTCCATGTGAAGGAAGTGACCAGCCAGCTGGATTCTTCTGTGTGCAACGACATTATGGAGTTTGCATGAGCCACTCCTTTGAAGCACCTCTTCACTGGTAATATGATCAAAATATTGGATCTTTAAGATTTAACTCTGCCATTGCTGGTCCCATGCCCATATGTGAAAGGAGGAATGTTGGGTGTTGCGTTCGCAATCTGTCCCTATGAAACCTTAAAACCACTCAATTGAGAAACATCAAGAAAAGTTTCAAGTATTTATGGTCAATTAGGAACAGATAAAGCCACTCTTTGAATATCTCACTTAATTTGAGAGCTCTATTAGGGTCAATTTAAGGCATTCCCAACTTGATGGCATATACACACAAAATGTGGAAAACACTGCAACATCAACTGGAAGCATTAGAATGTAGCTGACCGAAAAATATGAGACACAATTCGTCTATCAGTGAGGATTATATCCACTACTCATATCCAAACTAAAACACTCCTCAAAACCAGCAGTATATCTGTGACAGGAAAACCCAGAATAAAGATAATTTGCAACAAGTTGTTGTGTCATGTGAAGTGCTGGTAGCAGACCCAAGTAGGCTTTGTGTATTCTTGCTGTAAATCTGGCTTCAGTTCCTTTTTTCCCCTCCCCAATCTCGTTGATCTGTGCAGGACAATGACAATAAAGATCTATCTATCTATCTATCTATCTATCTATCTATCTATCTATCTATCTATCTATCTATCTATCTATCTATCTATCTATCTATCTATCTATCTATCCATCCATCCATCCATCCATCCATCCATCCATCTATCTATCTATCTATCTATCTATCTATCTATCTATCTATCTATCTATCTATCTATCTATCTATCTATCTATCTATCTATCTATCTATCTATCTATCTATCTATCTATCTATCTATCTTTGATTTCCCTAAACACTCTCTCAAGGGTTGAACGTGAGTTTCTGCCTGTTTAGATCTACAACAATATATATATTTTTCATCAGAAGACATGATCAGAAAGAAACCAGATTTTGTTGGATTGCACTCAAAAGGGTGATTTTGCTGGGTGCAATGACTTTAGAGTGACTTTTCTGTGTACGCATGATCCAGTCTCCATTGCTTCAGCTAAGCTTAAAAAAAGAGTAGCCCTGCTACTGGACAAAAAGCAAATGCCCAAATTTGACACAGACTAGGGATGACTGGTTCACAATTTCCTTTGCATTGTGTAGTTGCTGAAAAGTAGCTGAAATTGGACTGTGCCACAGCAGTCCAAAATGCAAATTATGCTGTCATCTGATCATACCCTGAGTCTATCTATCATGGCACATGAGTTCTTTGCAGAATATAATACTGTTGGAACGCAGCAGATGCATGTTGTGCTGATCAGAGAGAAAATATCTTTCCACTTTCCTGTACTTTTCACATACTGCATCAAGCAAAGACTGGAGAAGAGGGCAACATTTCCTTTACATCTTCGCCTTGCTAAGTTCCAGCTGTCAATACTGAATCCAAGGCATGGTTCTGGCCTAGCTTCCAACCTACCATCTGTTAGGGTGGCATGATGCCAGCTGCAAGAGTAGCTTGCCAGTTTAATTAGAGGCATAAATGCCAGACCCAAATTGGTTTAGAATAGATAGGCAGTCTGAATATGCTGCAAGTCATTTTCTTTCCCTGTAATCAGATACCTTCTACATTACCACTGGTGTCACAGGAATTTTTCCGCCAGATTGAGCCTGTTCCCAAAACAGAATAAGGAATTTTAAATGCATGAGAAATGTTCAAACATTAGAGAGCTCTACAGGAATTAGGGAACCTTTTGACACAGCAAGAAATGTGACTACATACATTTGTCCTCGTAGAAGTGGATCACATAATGGTATCATGCCAGAATTTGAATATAAGGTCCATATGACATCATTATGTGAGCATAATTTTACAAGTGTGCTGCTGTGTGAAGTGATTTAACACTCAATTGTTTCTGGAAACATTCAACTTGTATAAGTAGCTTTAAAATGTAAAAACACACAGTGTGATTGCATCCTTAGAGTAGGATTGGTAAGCTGTAGGCCTCCACAACATAATTTATTTATTTATTTTTCGATTTATATGCCGCCCCACTCGTGAAAAGTGATTCTGGGCGGCTCACAAACATATCATAACCTCAAGATAAAGTATAGCAAAACATTGCAAAATATCACAAAACATAAATACAAACAATGAAACACATTGTCCTCTGTCAGCACCACAGCTGGCTATTAGCGAGGCCCAGGGGTCGGAGCCTGGGGCTCAACGTCCTTGACGGAGTCTAAACCTCAACATTCTCAATGGAGCTTGGACTCTACGTCCTCGTGGAGCCCGGGGCTCAACAACCCCAACAGATCCTGGGGCTCAATGTCCTCGACAGAGCCCGGGGTTCAATGTCCTTGATGGAGCCCGGGGCTCAACAATATCGACGGCATCTTCGGCCTCCTTGGGACCCCAGCAGCCCTTTATCATCCTCAGGCATTGGCATGGCTGGAGGGGAAGAGACATGCTCAGGCATGATGCTCAGGCATGATGAAGACAGTTGTTGTTAAGTGGCTCACAAATAAAATTTAGTGAATGAGAACTTGGTCATTTCTGCTACCAAGATGTAAAGCTCTAACAATAAAGGTTTGTAATGGAATTTTGACACAGCCATCATTTTAGAGGCACAGCCCAACACTGCTGTGACATAAACAATGAAACAGGGCCAGGAAAAAGAGAGGTTTTCATTTTGGTCAGAGTTCAAGGACTAACTGCGAATCTTTCACCTATAACTATTCAAACAGCTATCATAAAGCAAATACCAGAAGCGATGCCTATGGCCTATAGAAGGATACCCCAAACATATCATTGATTAAATTTTACTATCATGGATTCCAGCTGTTTTATCAAGAATTAGACCACCTCTCTGGTTTCACAGCCAAACCGGAACTTCTGGCCTGATACAGTAGATTAGAGTGATGCAACAAATCTACATTTTTATTAATCTAGAGGGATGCACTGCTAAATTAAATACAGAGCTGCATTTTGTTGCATTTCGAGCTGGTTTTTAAGGCCTTGATGGGTACCTAGAGGAATGAAAATTGCTATGGATAGATGGCAGAAATAGGACCATAATCCTAAATGCAAATGTCTCCTTATGGGAGAAAGGTGGGATATATAAAAATAAGACTAAAACAAAGAGAAAATAGAAACAATATACTGAAGAATTATTTAGCAGAGCTGCATGGATGGATGGCTAATTCCTTTGAAAAGAATCCTGAAATGAAAACCCTGTGATTGTGGAAAGTAAACTGAAAGTTTATTTTAAAGCAATGACAGTAAATACACCACCAGCTAACAACAGAAGCTACCTAGAGAGAATAAATAAAAATCCTCATAAGAGTACACCAACAAATACAGAAAACAAAACAGTGTATGAAAACATTTAATAATAGCGATGTGCTTGTCTGAAGCCTTTATTATACTCAAAAAGCAAAATTAAGGCTATTTTGTTAATCAGTAGCAACTGGTTGCAGTTTTACATATTCATATTCCTTTGAGTTTATAATAGGATATTTGTTAATTTAGTTTAGGATCCCTCCTTCAAAGGCTGAATGGCTAAAAACAAGGTGGATTGCACATAAAGATGTAGTCCAATTAATAATCCTGGAACTAGCAGAGGTCCAATTAACCCAGGGGTGTCCAAACTACGGCTTGTGGGCGAGATCTGGCCTGTGGTGCTTAATCATCTGGCCCATGGCACCCTCGCCGCTATCAGTAGCAGATGTGCCCAACACATGTGCAAACACACCCACACCCGCACATGTGCAAATGCTGTTGTAAATACATCCGCGGCTATCATAAACACATTTATGACAGCCATGGATGCATTTTACGGCAGTGTCTGCATATGCTCGGGCAGGTTTTACTTCCACTTCTGGTGGGACAAACCATGTGACTGGCCCACTCAACCACGTGACTGATCCGCGGCTCAAAAAGTTTGGATGCCCCTGAATTAATCAGTAGGACGTGTATATATTTTGAGCCACAATGTAACAGCTGACTAAATAAATGGGTTTGTATATTTTTCAGGAGTTTGTGAAATGATACCATTTTGTGTTGATCCCACTATCAAGAGATTGCAACTTACTAGCCAAAAGGTCAAAAATAAGAAACTTGTTTGAACAATTTAAATAATTGATTTTTATACAGATGTATAAGGACTCGCTCTGACATCTCAGATCCAAAGTAATTTTTGAGAGGTCACTGTCCCACTAATCATGCGTAGAAGCTGACTTGCGCAGAAGGGCTGCGCAGTACCTCCTTTCCCCCACTGCCAAATTCCAGGTTTTCAGCAGTGCGGGGCGGGAAATGGCGTAAATCGGCACTGAAAACCGTGAAATCCCAGCCAATCCAGGAAGGTTGACAGGTATGCACTTTGGTGGGAAGGTAAACAGCATTCCATGCACTCCGGTGTCTAGTCATGCCTGCCACATGACCACAGAAACATCTGCAGAAGCAGACAGCGCTGGCTCTTTGGCTATGAAACAGAGATGAGCACTGAACCCTAGAGTCAGATACGACTGGTTTTCGAGCAAGGGTGACCTTTACCTTTACTAATTACAGGTATGATCAGGCCACCTCTTTGCCAAATCAGCTCAAACAGCAGGTGATATTGTAGCTGCACAGAAGTGCAGCTATGTTATTGTGCAGAAGAGCAAAACAATGTTCTGCAAGACAATTCTGAAACCAAGGGCACCCCAAAAAACAAAAAGAAATGTAACTTTGAAACTGGACATCAGATCAAAGGCCAGCCTGAATGTTGACAACACCAGTAACAGCAATCAAGATGGTCTTCATTCACATAAAGAATAATAGTAATTCACATCATACCATTCACATAGAGACACCAAGCAAGGAAAAATCTCACAAGCTGACTCCCTTTTTCATTAGTTAACCACTCCTCATCCAAACACAATGAAATTGTCACAGCTGTTTTTTGACAACTGCAAATAGTAGTGAGCACAAGAAGGTTTTCTATAGACCCGTGGTTCCAAACGTGTGACACATGCCCCACTGGGGTGGTGGTTCGATTTTAAAGGGGCAATTTAGAAGCTTGTTTAGACCAAATTAATGGTCTTTTAGGCTTCCCCCACATGAATAGTTCACTTTTTTAATAATAAGAATTATATGTCACAGAAGGGGGGGACATCAGGATTTTAGAGATGATTAGATGGGGCATGGCCAAAAAAAGTTGGGAACCATTGTTATAGACTATCTTGAGTGCTGGCATTGGTGTTACCAACAGTTAGGCTGATCTTTGCTATGTAAAGCTTGTCATCATATATTCTGCTCACAATGTGGGCCCAATATTGTTCAGCACTATTGGGACACTTCCTGAAGTTTTAAACCATCAGTACAGAAAAACAATATTCTATATTCATAAACTGGAAGTATTTTTTAAAATCATCTATTGCTACATGAAAAGCAGCTGACAACCCCAAATTGTGGACATGGGAACTTGGCTTTTGTGATCGAAGGAGCAGCAAAGCAAAGGTGTTAAATCAGGACAAGCTTTTTGGATATATTCATAGATTTCCCCCTCATTCTGCAGATGTAAACTGAAATACAATTATTTCCATCCTGCTCGCTAAGCCAGGAGTGCCCAAACAATGGCCTATGGGCCAGATCTGGCCCCTGATGCCAATTTATCTGGCCCACACTGCCCTCGTAGCTCCCGGAAGTGGAACTAAAATGCGCCCATACAGGCACATTTTGCTTCCGCTTCTGGGAGTGACAATGGCAGTGCAGGCTGGATGAATTCGCTTCATATCTGGCCCATGAGCCGTAGTTTGGGCACCCCTGATTTAAGCAGAGAAAATGGCAGCTTAAAATCTATCTCATCTTGTTGCAAAGCAGATTGCAAGGTACGTTTTGCTTCCACTTCTGGTAGGAGGAACCACGTGACCGGCCTGTGGCCTAAAAAGTTTGGACACCCCTGCTCTAAGCAAACACAGTAAGGAAAGCTTTTCCTCATATGAATAAAACCACACTGCAACTAACTCCCAATTTGCCATAACAGTGTTAAAAATGAGGAGCCTCTAAAGAACAAAAAGAAATGACAGCCCTAATTTACTACTACTACTACTACTACTACTACTACTACTACTACTACTACTACTACTATGTCTTCTTCCGTGTCTAGGTCAGACATGAAACTGTCAAAATGAAGGCACCTTTTGGTGAATTCATTCTACAGTTCCCTTCACCTGGCCTAGTGTGAGAAAGCTTAACCAGCCACAAAAAGGTTGCCGTTAGCATGGTATGCCTGACTGTGGTTCAAAAATATCACAATCTTCAAGGAGGCTCTTTCTGTGTTCCCCTACTACTATGTTGAACATAGCCCAGTTCAAACACTGATAGATCTAGTTTCACTCACTTTTGGTTTTTGCAAATCTCAAGTTTTAATAAATATGTGCTGTCAAATCAATTCTGACTTCAGTGACTCATGCTGGGGCTTCCTAGGTATAGATTATGCAGAAGTGATTTACCATTTCCTCCTTCTGGGCGTTCCGTGCGCTCCGGTGTCTAGTCATGCCTGCCACATGACCACGGAAATGTCTGCAGAAGCAGACAGCGCTGGCTCTTCGGCTTAGAAACAGAGATGAGCACTGCACCCTAGAGTCGGATACGACTGGCTTTCGAGCAAGGGAAACCTTTACCTTACCTTCTGGGGACACTTGGGACCAGTGATGCACTGAAGCAGGTTCTGTCCTGTTCGGGAGAACCTGTAGCGGAAATTCCCCAGGCCACGCCCACCTGGATGTTCATGCCCACCTCCATACCCCATTGTGTTGGCCATGCCCACAGATTTGGCCCCACCCACAGAGGTGGCAGTAAAAAAAATTGAATGCATCACTGCTTGGGACTGTGCCCAAGGCTACACATGCTGGCTCTTTTCCCAAGAGACACAGTAGAGAATTAGGTTTCCAACCTCTGGTTCCATAGCCACCTACCCAGCTCATGGAACTATCTAGCCAGCTATATCAAGTCTTACACATGCTGAAACCAAATTTATATGTTTTGGCAAATTCTTTTTTTAAAAAAATTCTTCCGTGCCTTAGCCTGGTCATGAAACTGCCAAAATGAAGCCACCTATGGTGAAATCATTTCTGCAGTTCCTTTCGCCTGACCCAGTGTGAGAAAGATTAGTCAACAACACAAGGTACGCCCGCTTGTGGTTCAAAAATACCACAATTTTCGAGGAGGCTCTTTCTGTATACATTAAATAAATTAAATAAAATTATTATCCATTGATCCTTGCTTTCCAGGAAGGCCAACCAGATACCTCTCGAGGGATTCCACAAGCTATCAAAGCAGAACCTACAACTGCCCCCCCTTTTTTTAAAAAAACCTGAGATTCATAATTCTGCTTTTTGAGACTTTCTATGAAAACAACTGTTGTATGTCTTTAGCGGTGGATATTGAGGCTACGTTTAATTTCTATGCTCAAGTCAATGACAGGATGAATAACAATGAAATAACAGCAGCCTTCGGCCTGTTTTCATGCACCTCTTGACCTACTTCAAACTTTTGTCTGCAGCAATCCATTTAGCCTCCTGGCAGCTACCAGATGGGGAATAGAGAGGGAAAGGAAGGAGAAGACTTAGTTACTTTAGCTCCATCTCATCCACCACTGCCTTCAGCTGTGTCAACCTCTAGCACAAGGTCATAGCTGTGGAGATGCATCCTTAAACAGAAAAACATATTGCTGCACCCTGGTATGTAGGAAATTCTGGATTGATTACTGCCTACCCCCCCCCCCCCCACTCCTCCCCCTTCTCTCCCTCCCAAACAAAAACAAAAACACAAGGACACAAATAATAAAAGTTTTTGGAAAGCTGAAATAGTATTTTATGACCTCTCTATACATTGACTTAAAAGCTGTCTTAAAGTGGCGAAGGAACTCGACTCTTATCTTACTTAAAGGCATTATAATTGGCTTTTTTCTTATATAATGCTGGCTAAGGGCCAACGAACAAAGCCAAGTCATTATTAATTAACTACTAAAACAAGGGCTACAGTGATAAACACTCATTGCCTGCATCCCACTGTGCTTACAGCTTTCCTTTAGGGCTAGGCAAATTTTACATTCATGACAGTCAGTTGGTTCCCATTTTTATTTTTTTTAAAAAAGTGCCTCTCATAAACATGCTCAGCTGCTGTTTAGAGTGGCACAGGGAATCTGATTGCATACCGGAAAAAGGCTGTGATATTAACCTTCCTCAAACTGAATGACAGCCTACGAAAAGCCATTCATTTTCTTTGAACAAGGGGAGATGATCTGGCAAAATCATATATTAGAGCTGGAGTTTAATGCTTTGGCATCAGGATCAGGATCAAACCCTGCAGAATTTTGTCACTCTTTATTAGCATGCCTGCAAGGGCGGTGGTGTTTATTCCTTCTTTCTTTCGCTTGGCTGATTTATTTTTATCCCACCTTTTCTCTCCTGGTGGGGCAAGGTGTCATAATTTTTTTACAATCAAACATTAGTTAACATTTAAAACGTGGTATGCAAATATTTTAAAATATGATTTAAAAACTATACATTTTGAAAGTCCTCCCCCCCCCCCCCCAATCTATGTTCCCTGCTGGCTACACAAAAGCTTCTTTAAAGAGGTACATTTTCAGTTGCCAGCAGGAAGGAAGGGGAAAAAGTGGATTATTTCATGCAAGCAACTCATGACATTTGTTGAACCAATGGTTACATTGGATGCAACTCCTTTTCTGCTGGCAGAAGGAGTCCCTGAGTTACATTATAGTCAGAATGTTGTCACCAGTGGAAAGCATTTGTGTTGTGTTTTGGGATCAAGGAGACAGCGGAGGCTTGATTCATGAAGAGGCAATAGGGCAAGATAGCCCAGTCGGAGTTTATTAGGAATAACAGACAAAGACATTCCAGAGAAGAATATGCAATCTATTCTTATTGGTTACCTGCGATAACATAAAGTTACTTAATTGGCTAAATATCAGCATGTCTGCCTCGTGCTCACCTTGCTAATTGGAAGAAAGCTGCGTGCTAGCTAAATGACTGCGAGCTATCCCTGGGCATAGTGGGGAGGGCCAAAAGCCTTGAGTCAGAGGCCCAAACTGGGGCCTCTAAGTTACGGCGTAAAAACAGATGAGGTAAGGAGAACGATCACCCACGATTTATGACCATGGCGTGCCAATAAGCCACAGCGATCGTGCTGTGAAACTCCTCACATCTTCCCCCTTCTGTTTTTAAGAAGCTTATAAGCATAATAAATTTGGTCCTTGCGTGCACGAGGCCGGAAGCGAAATCCTTGCAGGCAGGTGGCTAGCAACGAAGGTATGCATTGAATAAAGCAACAGGCAGTTATCAGAATGGCGAGAATAATTAAACCATACTGCAGGATAATCCGTATCCAAGCTCCATCGGGAAGCCAGGACCAAAGATTGCTCCACCACGAAGGCAGAGGGTTTTGCTTAATATCAGAAACAATTTTGGTTAAAGAATCCAATTGGTTTTGTACCTTATTAGAATTATCGGATAAGTTAAAGCAACACATATTATGCACAGACTCACAACCTTGATGATGCAACATCAGCAAATAATCGATCGCGACACAGTTATCTAAAATGGTGTTGCGAAGCTGAAATTGCTCCCTGTTCAGGAGGCTAATAGCTTGGGAAGTGTGATTAATGGCTTTTACAAATGCACAAGCAAGCTTCCCAAGCTGCCTTGCATTCCCGGCTGCCAGGCCAGGCACGCCAACAAGACTGATGGCTAAGGATGTGTACTCGGCCTGGGAAAGCACCTTAACAGTGCTATCGCAATCAGAGGGTAACTGCTCAGCGGCAATACCCCGGGTGATGCATTTGTGGGCGGGACACTGACGGACCAGCGTAGTGCGGTTGGGCAAAGCAACAATCATACGACTAAGGCAACAAGTGGTTGTAGAGAGGTTAGCAGGAATATAGTTCCAAGTTCGTGACCCACAGATCCAGAACCACCCAGAAGGCAACAGAATGTGCTGAAAGTTAAAATGAAGGTCCTCTGTTTCTCTCCCGGTGCAATTAAGACCGCGACCGGGCTGGAAACAGAGAGGCTTTGACTTATGTTGAGTACAGTTCACAACCCCTGGCACATTTACTAGCATTACTAACAGCTACAATAGGAGTATAGAGAGACAGGGCATCACAAACCCATTTACATGTGTAGGGTACTGAAAACTCTTCCATGTACTTCTGGAGGTACCTTGAGATATGCAGTTACATAAGGCAAAATATAACATAAGCAAAGACAGGTCTTTCCCCAAGAGAATAAGCAAAACATTTAAGCATGAACAAAACATGAACATTTCTCTTCTTCCTTACATGAAGGAGGTTTCTGTTGCATTCTAGAAAGCATTTCTCACTCCCCAATTACATGAGTAAGGCATTACATTTCTTCTTCTCTCACTAGGTGTAAGTGAAAGAGGCATTCAATAACTTAAAACCAGCATAGCATGGTAAATCAAATACAGTACAAATATCATTAGAGCATTTCACACTCATAGCATGAGCAGGTAGACAATTTTTAAAAAGCTTTCAGGTTTTATAATGCAAACAAGGCCAATTCTTCTTTAGAGTCCACACAAACTTTTTAGTCCAATTAAAATGTCCAAATTAAAAGACCAAATGTTGATTGAAGCTTTCTTCTTAAACACTATCTTCTCTCCAGCACAGTTCTTGGCATGGCAAGGTTGAAATTAGGCCATAAATTAATTCTCACTGAATTCACAAGACAACTAGACAACCCCCCTTTTCAGCTTTTCAGGCAAACACACATTCCTTCATGCTCCGGCCACCCTGATGCTTGAAACTTGGAACAGCCCACTCGGATCTCTTTGTTTGAGGGGTGGGCAGTTCAAAATCAGCCAAAAACTGGGGTATGTCTTCTCTCTCCTTGTATTTTGCAAAAGCCTGCTGTCCATAGAGGAAGGATCCACACCCCTTTTCCTCTGGACTTCTTTCATTTGCAGCATCTGAATCTCAACTTTATGACAAACTGCATCTGTTAGTTTGTACTTGCAATAAGACCCCTTTCTGGGCTTGGGTTTTCTGCATTCCTCCTCTGGGCCATCCTTCCACTTCCTGCCCACACGTGAGGAATCAAGTTTACTACTCAGCTTCTCCTGCTTTTGTGATGAGGGCTGCTTCAGGGGTGAGCTGAGGTCTCCTGTGCTGCTCTTTGAATCACACTCCTTGCTTCCTGCCACTTTGCATGCATTACTAGCTTCAATCTGTGATGAGGTCCCCACCATTTGTTCCCAATCAGCTGGCACTAGTTGTTTTTTAGACCTGGCAGGCAATATTGCAGCAGTCCCATTTGCAAGAGCCTCTCTGTTCACTGGATATACAGCAACAGGTTCCATATCCAGCACAGCTGCGGTTAAAGCAGCAGAGAACAAGTCTTTTGTAGGGCTAAAAGTGCTTGATTGCTGCAAGGCAGGATATAATGTCCCATCTCCATTTCCACCCCCATCTCCATCAGGGGGCTCATGCTGTTGTTTCTCATATGATGGAGGGGCAGTCAGACTCCCTCCCTTGGCTGGGGGCAAAAGCTGTGGCAATGGTACAGTAAACCTCTGGGACAACAAAAGATTTTTTGGAGTAAAATCTTGCACTTCTTTTGTTTCTGCTCTTTGCCCATCATCCCGTTTGAGTGATCCAATTTCTGGGTACCAAGGACATTGGCATTCGACTTCCTTAGTGAAGCCTTCTATACTATTAAGCGTGATGTCTGGACATCCGCTCTCCTTGATGATTCTCTGCAATTCTTTTGCTTGGGTCTTTTGCCCTAAAGAAAGTTCCCCCCCCCATACTCACAATCGGTGAGTCGGGGAGTTGGGATCTAGCAATCACGACGCAGGTCACCAGATGTTGTGTTTTGGGATCAAGGAGACAGCGGAGGCTTGATTCATGAAGAGGCAATAGGGCAAGATAGCCCAGTCGGAGTTTATTAGGAATAACAGACAAAGACATTCCAGAGAAGAGTATGCAATCTATTCTTATTGGTTACCTGCGATAACATAAAGTTACTTAATTGGCTAAATATCAGCATGTCTGCCTCGTGCTCACCTTGCTAATTGGAAGAAAGCTGCGTGCTAGCTGAATGACTGCGTGCCATCCCTGGGCATAGTGGGGAGGGCCAAAAGCCTTGAGTCAGAGGCCCAAACTGGGGCCTCTAAGTTACGGCGTAAAAACAGATGAGGTAAGGAGAACGATCACCCACGATTTATGACCATGGCGTGCCAATAAGCCACAGCGATCGTGCTGTGAAACTCCTCACACATTTGGTATGTGTTTGCAAGTGTTATTTACCAATTCTCCCTCTTTCTACTGCCCCTAAAGCAGGGGTTTGCAACCTACGGCCCACAGGCTGGATCCGGCCTATGGTGCCATTTCTCATGGCCTGCTGCCCTCGCTCCCACTGCTGCCACCCCCGCCACTTCCAGAAGCAGCAGAAACAGCTGAAAATGCTCACGTGCACACACACACACAGTTTGCTAGAACAAAAGATTTCCATGAAGCGAGGGACTGTGAGGCCTCATGTCCTCTTTTATGGAGGACAGTCTTCCATTTCAAGGGCTGCCAAACAGTGTTGTCGAAGTAAATTTAGAAGTGGATCCAAACCTCTGTTGGAGAGTTGACAGGCAATGTGAAAGGCAGATACTGTACCTTAAATCAATGCTAGGCAAGAATGAAGATCGCACTACATTAAGCTTTATACTCTGCATCATTGATGCTCCAAGGACACTGGTAGTCATGCACCATAATCCTTTGTCTACTAATGCAGGTCTGTAACAGACACATGTATAACTTTTGTGGTAACTTACCTCATGCCTCCACTCCCCCCCCCCCCACACACACACACTTGAGCCATCCATCAAACAAGAAACAATTCTCCAAGGTTATGCCTCAGTTTCCTAGCATTCATTCATTATCTCACTGCCTTTTAGCATCTTTGAGACTAACAAATAAGGAAGAGTTTGGAAATGAGTTTGACTTTTCCCACTTTTTGAAGTTTCATGGAAATTCAGAATGGCAGTAAAAAAAATTTGTCAGCCAAATCACTGCTTTCCACTTTTACCCCATGTAATGTTAGATGCGGTTAGGGATGAGTACTGTAAAAGAGGCTGTTAAGGCTCGCCCTCTTCACTAACTCACAAGTGCAATAGGAACACAAGGTGGTGTGCTGCTTGTTACTTACTCACTCTGTAATGTTAACTTAAATAGTATTGCAACCTGTCACGTCAGGCCCTTATAAGCAATAGTCCAGGCAACAATGAACAGAACAACAACACGAGTTTATTTAACAGTCTTTCAGGTTAGGCTTACAAGGTGCTCCGGACATAAGATGGCTATGCAAATCCCATGATTCAGTCCCTCAGGAATCTGCCGTAAAAGAGGCAATGCCTAAGCTACACTAGAAGCGGTAGCGTGTGGAGGAGATCCAGGCTTAGCACATTACTGGCTACCTGTACGGTAATGGGTAGTACAGATCTGTTCTGGCCCCACCCTTGTTTACTCGGTGGTGGCTCCTTGATACAAAGTAGCGACCTGCCGGACAATCATAACCAACCAATCACAACATGATATACATGTATTAACCAATGAGGAACAGGATCCAAAATTGTAACCAATCACAGAACTCTGATTAGCATAATGAGCATGCTCAGAGAGGGAGATTTCACGCCATCTTTAGCTCCTAATTTGGATGGCGGGAAACCGCTGTTTTCTCTTTGCAAGGCACTGCCTGCGCAACTTGCAATTGTGCCTTAATACACAACACAACCTCAAATACAGTGTAATCTGTACAGTGCCAGCCACACTGACAGAGCTAAAGGAAAATTCCTGCATTCATAGAATCATAGAATCACTGATGGCCTTTTAGACCATCGAGCCCAACCCCGTGCTCAATGCAGGAATCTGAATCAAAGCAGATATGACAGAAGGATGTCTAATTCTCTCTTGAATGTTTCCAGTACTGGAGCGTTTACCACCTCTCGAGGCAATTGGTTCCACTATCATACAGCTCTAACCATTAAGATGTTTTTCCTAATGTTCAGCCTATATCTTGCTTCCTGTAGTTTCATTGAGTTTCTTTGTAGTTTCATTGAACAGAGGGTTGGACTCAGTGTCCTCACAAGCCCCTTTCAAATTAGTTATTCTATGATTCTATGAATACATTGTGTGTTGCCAGTTTTGCAGGGAATATTCATTTTGTGGTCTTCCTCTGATGCATTTCCAGTTTTAATTCTACCAAGAGACAGACAGAGAAGTACCGTATTTTTCGCCGTATAAGACGCACTTTTTCTTCCCCAAAACTGGGGGGGAAAAGTTGGTGCGTCTTATACGGCAAATATACGGCAGCCGCGCTCTCCCCGCCCCCACCATCGGCGGGGAGATGAAGGGAGCTGCGCCGCGCCGCCGCCGCCGCCGCGCCGCGCCGCACGAAGCCGTCCCTCCCCGCCCCCTGCCACCGGGCGGGGAGGTTAAAATGGATCCCTGCCCGAGGAAGGAGCCGCCGCCGCCGCCGCCGCCGCCGCCGCCGCCGCCGCCGCCGCGCCGCGCCGCGCGAAGCCGTCCCTCCCCGCCCCCTGCCACCGGGCGGGGAGGTTAAAATGGATCCCTGCCCGAGGAAGGAGCCGCCGCTGCCGCCGCCGCCGCCGCCGCCGCCGCGCCGCGCCGCGCGAAGCCGTCCCTCCCCGCCCCCTGCCACCGGGCGGGGAGGTTAAAATGGATCCCTGCCCGAGGAAGGAGCCGCCGCCGCCGCCGCGCCGCGCGGCGCGAAGCCGTCCCTCCCCGCCCCCTGCCACCGGGCGGGGAGGTTAAAATGGATCCCTGCCCGAGGAAGGAGCCGCCGCCGCCGCCGCCGCGCCGCGCCGCGCGAAGCCGTCCCTCCCCGCCCCCTGCCACCGGGTGGGGAGGTTAAAATGGATCCCTGCCCGAGGAAGGAGCCGCCGCCGCCGCCGCGCCGCGCGGCGCGGCGCGAAGCCGTCCCTCCCCGCCCCCTGCCACCGGGCGGGGAGGTTAAAATGGATCCCTGCCCGAGGAAGGAGCCGCCGCCGCCGCCGCCGCGCCGCGCCGCGCGAAGCCGTCCCTCCCCGCCCCCTGCCACCGGGCGGGGAGGTTAAAATGGATCCCTGCCCAAGGAAGGAGCCGCCGCCGCCGCCGCGCCGCGCGCTTCGCTTCGCGCGGCGCGGCGGCGGCGGCGGCTCCTTCCTTGGGCAGGGAGCCCTTTTAACCTCCCCGCCCGGTGGCAGGGGGCGGGGAGGGACGGCTTCGCGCGGCGCGGCGCGGCGGCGGCGGCGGCGGCTCCTTCCTTGGGCAGGGAGCCCTTTTAACCTCCCCGCCCGGTGGCAGGGGGCGGGGAGGGACGGCTTCGCGCGGCGGCGGCGGCGGCGGCGGCGGCGGCGGCGGCGGCGGCGGCTCCCTCGGGCAGGCGGGGAGATAAAGGGAGCCTTCCGTGGCCCGGGAGGCTCCGAAGACGCCGCTGCTGCGAAGCATCGTGCCCTCCCAGACCTTTGTTCCTCTTGGAGGTTGACTACGGCAGGTACGTAATTTTTGACTTTGAGTATTTTTGTGATGGCTTTATTGTACGTGGACATGTGGGGTTTCTGAAAAGATGTGGGGTTTTTTTCTTCCCTTTTAGTACAGTATTTGGTTCAGAATCTTTTTTTTCTAGATTTTCCTCCTTTAAAATTGGGTGCGCCTTATATGCCGGAGCGCCTTATAGGGCGAAAAATACGGTATTGATTTTAAAGTCCTTGACAGTTCAATGTGTACCATTAGTAGACACTTTTCTTGTAATGCATTCTGCTATTTCATTCATGATGTGTTTGGTTTAGTAGCCTAACTTCCCACTACTAGGCTACCAAAGATCCTAGCTCCTAATGATCAGGGGAGGCTAAATTTTCAGGGTGTTGGTTTCTAAAATGGTTTGGCTTATTATGTGTGTTGTTTTTTTTTGGTTTTTTTGGTTGTCAACTTTATTCAGATGTATAAGAATACCACTTAACCAAATCACCAGGACTATAAATACTGTGTAATAGCTTCCAATAAAAGAAAACAAATTGAAGCTTGTAAACTCTCACAACATAAACAGAAAACAGTGGGTGAAATAGAGCCTAACTAAGCTGCAGTCACTCATAAGAATAAGAATACATCAAGACTAGTCCGCATTCTTTCTCATCTAACTTCTCACTTATAAAAGTAATCAAGCAGATGCTTCCAGGAACCTTATAGTAAAGGTCAAGGTCAAGGTCTCCGTTGCTTAAAAGCTAGTTGTGTTCAACTCTATGGGGCGATGCTCATTTATTTATATATTTATTTATTGGATTTATACCCCGCTCTACTCAAGAACAAGGCCGACTCAGAGCAGCTACAACAATCAATACAAATCCAGTTACAGCGATATAAAAATACATATGAACACAAATACCAATAAATAATCAGAGAAATCCACGATGACACTTTTGTGTATGGGACCAAAGACACCAGGACAGCCGAAGAGCTGGCTTAACACAACTTTATTACATGCTGGTCAGAGGGAACATGTGGTAATGGCGGACGAACAGCTCAATATATACAGTGGCTATACATTTGAATGTGGCTCCTTGACAGTCTATTGGCTACTGTCCGCGTGACGTCATTGCAGGTCACGCCCTTCTTGTCCAGGTGAAGGTGATGGCGGGAATCTTCCCGCGCTGTTGTTTTTGGGTGAGTCTGGACCAATGAGCTTGGACGCTCGCTATTGCCATCTGGTGGTCACTAGCTCGCGTCCTATTAGGGTTACAGTGATGCAGCTGATGGTTATCATGTTACAAGTAGAAGGATACATTGGTTACACATGAATAGGTACATTGTATAAGGGTACAGTGTTTGAGAACACAACATCCCTCCCCCCTAGGATGAGACGAAGTCTCTCAGCCAAGATGGCTTATTGCAATTGCGTTTGGGCCGCGATGTGGGCTGGTCCGCCCTGGGGGCGCTACCGCTTCCGTGTTCCCCGGTCCCTTGTCCTGTAATGGGAGAGGGAGACTTGTTAGAGGCTTGCTGCGGTTTTGCAGCTTTAGGGGAAGGGAAAAACTCCATTGTGGGCAGACCGGGGGCACTAGGGGCTAACGTAAAGCCCCTCTTCTCGCTTGGATGGGTGGGGGACCACTCCGAAAAAAACCCCCAGCTCTGAAACTCAAAATCAAACTCTGCTGGGTGATCCCGCGGGGTATCTATGAGGACAAATTCCTTTTCCTCCCCCCTCGGTGGGGACGCATGACCACCCTCTCCTCCCCCTTGGGCTAAACAGGTGGGGGAGAACCCTAACGCTGAATCCCTGTCTGTGTTTTCTGAGCCCTGCCTCTCTGGGACCCGGCTCCGGAGCTGGTCCGCATGTCGCCGCCACAGTAGACCCGTGCTTATCTCCACGCGGTATGATACGGGACCGGTCTGCTCCACGACAACCCCCGGCACCCAGGCTGGCCCTGCGCTGGCGTAGTTCCTGCAATGCACGGGGGCGCCTACGCTGAAACTCTTTGTGGCCTCTAGCCCGATGTTCCTCCCCTTGTCCTCTACTCTCGTGGGGTCTAGCCTGGTGAGAATGGTGGCCAGTTTCCTGCGCATTAAAAGCTCCGCGGGGGAGTATCCTGACGCCAACGGGGTCACCCTGTACCCTAGCAGAAACTGACACACTTGCAGGTTGAGATCCCCGGGGCCCATGCGCCGCAGCGCGTCCTTCGTGGTGCGTACGAGGCGCTCCACTTGGCCATTGGTGGCCGGATGGAAAGGGGCGGAGGTGATGTGCCGGATGACGTTAATCTCTGTGAATGCCCTGAACTCAGCGGACATGAAGCAACTAGCGTTATCGCTAATTAGAGTGTCGGGTATGCCGAACGTCGAAAAAATTCTCCGCAAATGCTTTATTGTCGCGGCCGAGGAGGTGCTCGTGACTGGGATGACCTCCAACCACTTAGAGAAAGCGTCCACAACAAGGAGAAACAGAGTTCCTCGGAACAGGCCCGCGAAATCTATGTGTATCCGGGACCACGGCCCCTTAGCCACGTCCCACTCCCTGTGGGGAAGACGGGCCTCCTCTGGTCTGGAGCATTGGCAACTCTCACAAGTGCCGACCATGTGCTCGATGTCGGCGTCTAACTGGGGCACCAAAAGTAGCTCCGGGCCAGCGCTTTGGAGCGCACAATTCCGGGGTGGCTGACGTGCAGCAGTTTAAGCACCCGTGGCCGGAGGGATGTGGGGATCACCACCCGCTGCCCCCACAAGAGACACCCCCTCTCTAGGGACAGCTCCAACTTTTTCCTGAAAAATGGGGCGAATTCTTCCGCTGGGGCAGACGCTGGCCACCCTTTCTGTACCCAGGAGCTAACCGCCGCCAACGTCCTATCTCTGCTTGTCGCTTTAGCGATATCGGCGGGTACTATGGGGGGCGAATCTAAGACTTCAATCATGAGCACCTGGCGGTCCGGCTCCTCCTCGCCCACGTGGCTGTGTGTCTGGGGGAGGGGGGACCTCGACAGGGCGTCCGCATGGCTGATCTCTCTCCCGGGCCGGTACACCAACGCGTGCTGGTAGGAGTTGAGAAAAATGGCCCACCTGAGCATCCTCGGGGACAGGATCTGTGGCGTGGGCTTATCTGCGGTGAAAATGCCTAGTAGGGGCTTGTGGTCGGTCACGATGGTGAAGGGGCGGCCATATAGAAAATCGTGAAATTTTTTGGTCCCTGCAATTATCGCCAGCGCTTCCCTGTCTGTCTGGGCGTAATTCCTCTCCGCTTGGGACAGGGACCTGGAGTAAAACGCTATTGGGGCCTCCCTCCCGTTTTCCAACACGTGGCATAACACTGCCCCCACCCCCACCGGGGATGCATCACAGATCAGTACCACCGGCCGTTTGGGGTCGAAATGGGTCAGAATGGCATCAGACGCCAGGAGATGTTTCAGTCCCGTGAATGCCCTCTCCTGATCATCGCCCCACTTCCATGCCGCATCTTTCTTGAGCAACTTGTGAAGCGGCTCAGCCACCGCAGCCTTCCGAGGAAGGAAGGAGTGGTAGAAATTTAAGAGCCCTAGGAACGACTGCAACTCGGGCTTGGAGGTGGGGCGAGGGGCTTTCTTGATGGCGGCCACCTTGGATTTGGACGGTTTGATCCCCTCGGGTGTTACTCGGAACCCTAAGAACTCAACCTCCTTCGTGAAGAAGACGCATTTGTCTTTTCGCAACCTCAACCCCGCCTGTTCGAATGCCTCCAGGACCTTGTTTAGCCTTTCAGCCAACTCAACCTCACTCCCCCCCGTTATCAAAACATCATCAAAATATGGCAAAACGCCGTCCAGCCCTTTGAGGAGGCGTTCCACGAGCGACTGGAAAATTCCAGGTGCCGAGTTCACGCCGAATTGGAGGCGCGTCACCTGGAACGCTCCCTTATGCGTGACTATGGTCTGTGCAGCAGCTGCAGCAGGGGTTACCATGAGTTGCTGATAGGCCTGTGCCAGGTCGAGCTTAGCGAAACACTTTCCCCCATGTAACCTGGCTAGCAAATGGCTGACCACCGGCACTGGATACGCATTAGGGCGGATTGCCTTATTAATGGTGCACTTATAATCGGCGCAAATGCGAACCTCCCCATTGGCCTTCAATGCCGTGACAATTGGAGTTTCCCACTCCGCAGAATCAACAGGAACAAGAATCCCCTGGCCCACTAATTTGTCCAGTTCCGCCTCTATTTTGTCCTTTAGTGCAAAAGGCACTCTGCGCGGTTTGAGTCTTATTGGGCGGACCTCCGGGTCCAGGTCGAAAGTTACTGGGGGTCCATTGAATTTCCCAAGTCCCTTTTTGAAGACTTCAGGGTGCGCGTCGCACACCCTCTGTATTGGGTCAGTCCCAACGGCGTGCACCCCCCCAATGAATAGACCCAGGGGCTGAAACCATTGAGTCCCGAGGAGGCTGCAATTACCCCCCTTGAGAACGACTAGGGGGAGTTCCGCGGCGTGCCGCTTATACTGGACCTGGAATTTCCCAACCCCCAACACCGGGATACTGTTCCCTTGCACGTCCCGCAGCGTGGACTTCAATGCTTTGAGCTTGGGCCGTACGCGGGGGCAATTCTCAAAAACTCCCTCTGGGAAATGAGGGAATATGAGGAGCCCGAGTCAATCTCCATCCTAACAGGGGCCCCTTGCACCAGTACCTCAACAAAGTAACGGGGGTGTCCCAAGGACACGCTGAAAACTGGAGCGTCATCGTCGCTGTCGTCGGAGATGCGGCCCACGCCGTCCTGCTTCCTCGTGGGCTGAGCGCCATCCTTTGGTCTCGACGAGCGATCTGGCCTCACTGAGCGGTCGGGCGAGCTCCTCCAGTCCTTGCGTCGTTGTCTGCAGACTTTGGCGATGTGCCCGCGTCGCCCGCAGTTGTGGCACTTGGCTTTTCTGAACGGACACCTGGCACGGTCGTGGGCCGCCCCGCAGCCGTCACAACGCCGGCCCTCCTTCCGGACCCTCCGGACGTCCTCGTCGTCGCTGCTTTCGGCGGACGATTTTGAAATTTGCCGGGCTGCGTGCACCGAACCCTCTGTTTTGTCGGCCTTTGGCCGCCAGTCCTGGAGCTCTTGCACCCTGGCCTTCGTGGCTTCCGCGGCCTGTGCCGCTTTCAGGACCTCCTGCTATGTGGGGGGCGGCTCCTGATTCATCAGCGTGCGCTGAATCTTGGCGTCCTTCAGGCCGCATAGCACGCAGTCCCGGAGGGTGACTTCCAAGTTCTCCCATTTGCATGGGCCGGCAGCCAGACACAGGGCCGCTACGAAAGCGGCGACCGACTCTCCAGGCGCTTGGACTCGCCTCCAAAACGCGCTCCGAGCGGGGAACATCACCACCGAGGGCCGGAAATGGTCTCGCAACACCGTCAGGAGCTCTTTGGCCTTGAATTCAGCCGCCTTTTTTGGTGCGATGAGGTCAATCAATACCCTCTTGGCGTCGTGCCCGAGCATTCTGGTGAGGATGGCTCTTTTCTTCACCTCGTCCGTAATCTCGAACTCCACCAGCGCGCCTTGGAAGTCCATTTCGAAGAGTTCCCAATCTTGTGGTTTCTTGATGTCGAAACCGGCGTATGTCTTGGTCCCGTGGGCAGCCATGATCCCATCCTCGTCGCCAGTTTTGTGTATGGGACCAAAGACACCAGGACAGCCGAAGAGCTGGCTTAACACAACTTTATTACATGCTGGTCAGAGGGAACATGTGGTAATGGCGGACGAACAGCTCAATATATACAGTGGCTATACATTTGAATGTGGCTCCTTGACAGTCTATTGGCTACTGTCCGCGTGACGTCATTGCAGGTCACGCCCTTCTTGTCCAGGTGAAGGTGATGGCGGGAATCTTCCCGCGCTGTTGTTTTTGGGTGAGTCTGGACCAATGAGCTTGGACGCTCGCTATTGCCATCTGGTGGTCACTAGCTCGCGTCCTATTAGGGTTACAGTGATGCAGCTGATGGTTATCATGTTACAAGTAGAAGGATACATTGGTTACACATGAATAGGTACATTGTATAAGGGTACAGTGTTTGAGAACACAACATCGAACACAACAGACACAAAATCACAGCATCAAAATATCAACAATCAATAATTACAGTTCAAATTCAAAGTATAAAGATCAACAAAAATACATAATATCAAGGCATTTCGAACAAATGGGAAACTCATTTCAAAAGCCCCACAAAGACCGCCAGCAGCAGAACTGCCCATTTACATCTCCATTTACAGCCAAAGAGCCAGCACTGTCTGCATCAGCAGATGTTCCTGTGATCATGTGGCAGGCATGACTTGATGCTGGACTGCATGGAACACTGTTACCTTTCCCAGCAAAGCGGAACCTATTTTTGTTGTTGTTCAGTCGCACAGTCGACTCCGACCCTTTGCGACCCCATGGACCATTTTCCTCCAGGCGCCTCTGTCCTCCACCATCCCCCTCAGTCCTCCCAGCTCTGTGCCCATTGTGTCTACAATACCATCTAGCCATCTCATCCTTGGCCTCCCCCTTCTTCTTTTGCCCTCCACCTTTCCCAACATCAATGCCTTCTCAAGTGAATCCTCCCTTCTCATTTGATGTCCAAAGTATTTTAGCTTCATCTTTACTATTTGACCTTCCAATGAGCAGTCAGGGTTAATTTCTTCTAAGATTGACCTATTTGTTCTCCTCGCTGTCCAGGGGACTCTCAAAACCCTCCTCCAACACCACATTTCAAAGGCATCTATTCTTCTGCATTCAGCCTTCCTAATTGTCGAGCTCTCACATCCATACATTACTACTGGGAAAACCATTGCTTTGACTATTCTAATTTTTGTTTGCAATGTGATGTCTCTGCTTTTTACTATGTTCCCCAGGTTTCTCATCGCTTGTCTCCCAAGAATCAGTCGCCTTTTTATTTCATGGCTACAATCCCCATCTGCAGTGATCTTTGATCCTAAGAAAGTAAAATCTGTCACTGCTTCTACTTCTTCCCCGTCTATTTTCCAGGAACTGATTGGGCCTGTTGCCATTATCTTGGTTTTCTTGATATTGAGTCTCAAGCCAGCTTTTGCACTCTCCTCCTTCAGCCCAATCAAGAGATTCTTTAGGTCTTCCTCACTATCTGCCATTAGGGTGGTATTGTCTGCATATCTCAGATTATTGATGTTTCTCCCAGCGATTTTAATCCCATATTGTGATTCCTCCATCCCTGCACTGCGCATTATGTGCTCTGTGTATAGGTTGAATAAGCATGGTGACAAAATGCAGCCTTGTCTTACTCCTTTTCCTATTCCAAACCACTCTGTTATTCCATGTTCTGTCCTAACTGTTGCTTCTTGGTTCATGTACAGATTTCTCAGGAGGCATATGAGGTGCTCTGGTATTCCCATCTCTTTAATTACTTGCCACATCTTGTTGTGGTCCACATAGTCAAATACCTTAGTGTAGTCAATAAAACAAAAGTAAACTTGTTTCTGGTATTCCTTTGTTTTCTCCATGATCCAACGTATGTTGGCGATGTGGTCTCTAGTCCCCCTGCCTCTTCTGAAACCAGCCTGCACCTCTGGTAATTCTCTCTCCACATGCTGTTGAAGTCTATCCTGTATTATCTTGAGCATCACCTTGCTGGCATGTGGGATGAGCGCGATTGTTCGATAATTTGAACATTCTTTGGCATTGCCCTTTTTTGGGATTGGGACGTATACTGATCTTTTCCAATCCTGTGGCCACTGTTTTGTTTTCCAAATCTGCTGGCATATTGAATGCAGTAATTTGACGCCATCATCTTTTAGCGCTTTGAAAAATTCAACTGGGATACCATCATCTCCACTAGCTTTGTTGTTTGCAGTGCTCTTTAGGGCCTTTATGACTTCGCTCTCCAGGATGTCTGGCTCAAGTTCAATTTCTTCATCATTGTGATTATCAGGAGTGTTGAGGTCCTTTTTGTAAAGTTCCTCTGTGTACTCTTTCCATCTTTTCTTAATTTCTTCTGCATCAGCTAGCTCCTTTCCGTCTTTGTCCCTTATCATGGTCATTTTTGCTTTAAATGTTCCCTTTATTTCCCCAATTTTTTTGAAAAGATCTCTGGTTCTGCCTCTTTTGTTGTTTTCCTCCATTTCTCTGCACTTTTCTTTTAGGTAGTTTTCCTTATCTCTCCTTGCTTTTCTTTGAAATTCTGTGTTCAAATGATTGTAGTTTTTCCTTTCTCCTTTGACTTTTGCATTCCTTCTTTCCTCTGCTATTTTAAGAGCCTCATCAGACAACCACTTTGCTTTTTTACTCTTCTTTTCTTTTGGTATGGTTTTCTTTGCTGCTTCCTGCATGATGTCCCTCATCTCCATCCATAATTCTTCTGGTACTCTGTCTACCGAGTCTAAGCCATTAAATCTGTTCATCACCTCCACTGTGTATTCTTTAGGGATGCTGTCTAGGTGATATCTTTCTGGTCTCCGTGTTTTCCCTATTTTCTTTAGTCTAAGCCTGAATTTTGCGATCAGTAGGTTGTGATCTGAGCCACAGTCTGCTCCAGGTCTTGTTTTTGCTGACTGTATGGAGGTTCTCCATCTGGCTGCAGAGTATGTAGTCAATCTGGTATGTAGTCAATCTGGAACCTATTTATCTACTTGCAATTTCTTGCTTTTGAGCTGCTAGGTTGGCAGGCACTGGGATAAACGACAGACACTCTCTCCGTTGTGCAATACATGGGTCTAGAACTGTTGATCTGTCAACCTTCCAGTCATCAAACTCAGCACCTTAACCACTAAGCCACCACAGACCTGGAGAAAACTTATAAGCAAAGGTAAAGGTCACCCTTGCTCGAAAGCCAGTCGTATCCAACGACAATCATATCAGTTTCAAAGAGCCAGTGCTGTCTGCTTCTGCAGACATTTATGTGGTCTTGTGGCAGGCATGACTAGACACTGGAGTGCACGGAACACTGTTTACCTTCCCACTGAATTGGTCCCAATTTATCTACTTGCAATTTCTTGCTTTTGAACTGCTAGGTTGGCAGGAGCTGGGACAAAGATGGGAGCTCACTTTGTCCTGCAGTATTCGGGTATCAAACTGCTGACCTGCTGCCTTGCAGTCAGCGTCTTAGCCACTTAAGCCACTACAGTCCAAACAGGGCATAAATCCAGCATGTCTCCCCTTCTACTTCCATTGGCAACTGAAACCTAGAGGGAGATACAGAAACTGAACCTAATTCAGAGCAAAGAAGGAACTACTACAAATAACGTTGTTAATGTAACTAGTCGCTTTGGAGATAACAAACAATGCATTAAGTAGTTAGTTACAATGTTAAAATAAAATGGTGTAACATTTACTTTTAGGTGCAATGAGTAATGTTTACTAATTACTTTCAAAGTTACCTTTAAAGACATTTTGGCAGGATTCTTAAAAAGGTTTTATGTCATTCTCTGATAAATTCCGAACAGCAAGAAATAATCCTTGATTTTCTTTTCATTTCATATTTTAAATGTGAAATACAGTATCAGAATTGGCCACTAGAAGGAACAAGACAGCATTTCCCTGTATTTTTCTGGTCTGCCAGCAATGACAATGCCAAGCAGTAATATGGCATAATGCAACAGTTTACTTACATGATTGAAACAACAACAACAATAACAACAACCTGGCAACACATTCCTTTTCTTAAAAGTATGTTTTCTGCCTAAAAGACTCCTTGAAGTCTTCTTAGCTAATAGATGTTTAATGCATTTATCTCTGTGAATTTGTCTAAGCACTTTCTAAATTCATTTTAGTAAGAATAATAAGTACATGCTGTAAAATAGATTCTGACTTATGGCAACCCTTTCCAGGGTTTTATTTCAGGTATGTAGGATTTATGCAAAGAATATTTCTAATTAACACAATTAACCTGCATATCTCCCAGTTTGCCTTCTCTCGTTTAAATGTTGCGTGTGTCTGTGTGTTTAAATATATTCTGCCAGTCTGCCTCCCCATTAATTCCAGTAAGACAATGCTCAAGGCAACTAATGAGAAGAGAATTCTTCCAAATTTATGAATATAAAACCATAAAACATGGAGTCAGATTCAGACTTAGCCTTTTATAAATGGAAAAGTTCCCTTTTAGCCAGTGGAAATCTTCTAATCTCATGAGCAGGAGAGGACGTTTACTCCCTGTCCTGAATTGGGAAGGTCCCCTTACTCTGCAGAGCAGAATGGGAGAATATCCTGAGTGGAACTCAAAGACATACAGGAAACAATAAAGCAGTAGCGACAAAGACAGCTCAAAAGAGATCAATATTGTGTCAGAGATTTTGTTTAAGTATTTCAAGAGAAAGATCAAAAACCAACTATAAAAGAGAAAGGTGATATAAAAGAGAAAGGTGACATGTTTCTCCAGAGACCATGGATTCCCAAATCTAGGTGATCCTAGAAAATGTGGTATTGAGAACAGTGGGACCCAAAGGAGAACCTCACCTGTCCATTTTGGTTGGAAACATTAATATTAGACTGGTGGATAGCCCTTGATATACCCTGACATTCAGCTATTTTTAGGGCTTTAAAGGTTAAAGTAGAGCTATATAGAAAGAGCCTCCTCAAGGATTGTGATATTTTTTGAACCACAATTGAAGGTACCCTGGTAATGGCAGCTAATCTTTCTCACACTAGGAACGGCAAATGGTGCCTTCATTTTGGCAGTTTCGTGTCTGGCCAAGGCAGAAGCAGCAGCAGCAGCAGTAGAAGAAGAAGAAGATGAGGAGGAGGAGGTAGTGGTGGTGGTGATGGTGGTGGTAGTAGTGGAGGAGGAAGAGGAGGTGGTGGAGGTAGTGGTTAACGTTTAAAGCCACTGCTCTGAATTGTGAGAACAATGGCAATTATGCATTTCCAGGTGTTCTTGGACTTCAATTCCCAGAAGCCCAAGTCAGTACACTTGCTGATCAGGGCTTCTTGGAATTGAAGTCCAAAAATATTTGGGGGCCCAAGGGTGCGAAACCCTGGGCAACTTCATTTTGGACTAGCTGTAGCTTCTGACCACTCTTCAAATTTGGCCCCACACAAACTGTGTTGCAATAACTAGGATGTATTTGTCATCACCACCACAATTAATGTCTTGAGCAAAAGATGCAGTTGGTATTCTTTCTAAAGCTGATGTGGACATTTTCACAGTTTCTCAGCCCTGATATTTCCAGAACGATCTGGAATGCATCCCAAGGCACAGACAAGTCACAAAGGCTTGAAAAAGAAGACCAGTCCTGTTGTTCTGTCTTGTGAAATCTGATATTAATCATCACTTACAACTGATTCTCCTTGGACACATGCCAGAACATGTCCAAAGTGCATCAGTGATGCTCTTGACAGCCTTGTTATGGACTCTGTGATAGTGACTGTCAATGTTGAAAGCATCTCACATGTGTGGAAAGCTGGTTGGAATATTTCCTAGATTCTGCATCTGTTCCCCAAGCTCACTCAGAAGAGAATAGTGCGGGAAAGGGAGAATGTATGGGAGAAAATCAGCAGTCAACATGGGCAATTTCATTTCATTGGCTCATTAGCTAATAAACTTGGTTAAATGAGCAATGAGCCAATAAGAACCCAGCCCTAGACTATCTTTCTCATGCATATAGAAATCAGGCAACATTGACAATACCACAGAGAAAGCAAAAAAACTTCAAGGAATTAATGCTATGATGCCTTGCTGAAGGGTGGGTCACATCAGCTGCAGCCATTAAAAGGCCAGTCTTTTCTTCATCTGGCACATAAGAAGGCCTCTTGACATGATGGGAAATCAGGCAGCCCCTCAAGATCCCACAGCAAAACAGCACAAGACTCCCAGAGTCTGTAAGATTTAGTGATGAATCCCAGCCATTGCAAGACTATGGAATCTCTTCCCAGTAGAACTACACCTCCAGGCCCAGTTGCTACCATTTATAAAAGAATTGAAGACGTGGTTGGCAAAATGGGTCTGGGGGCCGGGATTGTCAACAAGCTCCCCTTTTTGGCTTGTCTGAGGCTCCTCCCTCCTGTAATTAATTTTTTAATGTTAAGGTTTTGTAGATTTTATATTTATTTTTAGATAGTAAATGGCATGTGGGGGGGTTATATTGCTATGTTTTAAGGGTTTTTAATTGTTTTATATTGGTTTTAACTTGTGTACACCGCCCAGAGTCCATTGGATAGGGCGGTATATAAATCTATTAAATTAAAATTAAATTAAATTAAACTTTACCTCCTGCCTCAGGTTTGGCACTCATCCTGGAAAATCCTTAATGAGAAACTGGCTGTCAACTAACCATATATAAAGGGATTGTATGGACACACACAATATGCACTAACATCCTCAGAAGATCTGAAACACTATAAAAAGAGTGATAGGTAACAATAACTCAGTGCCATAGCCAGGAGGGGCCAGGGGTGTCATGTGCAAAAACCCTCTGGAGCTAACAGCCCCCACCCCACCCCATGGTGTCAGTGTTATATATGTGAGTGTGACATTGTTACCCGTCCAGAATTTTTTTGCCCCTCCTGAAAATCCCCCCCCCCATCTAGAATCATGACTATAGCCCTGCAATGACTAGGTATGTGACAGCATTTTACGAAGCTGCTGGTTCTCCACAGAACAGGCTGTCTTGATAGGTTGAGATAGCATGCAATTTTTGTTGTTTTGTTTTTTTGCTTTCAGTGTGAGAATGAGACACCATTTTGGTTGAGGTTCATGCAGTTCAACCAAGTCATCTCTGCAAAAAACTAGTGCCTTTTTTTCAAGACCCTACTGAACCATGAAACTCAGTGGGTGGCCTTGAGTTTGCCATCCTTTCTGTTCACACAAACTTGTTGTTCAGTCACACAGTCGGTTCCGACCCTTTGTGACCCTATGGACCATTGTTCTCCAGGCGCCTCTGTCCTCCACCATCCCCCTCAGTCCTCCCAGCTCTGTGCCCATTGTGTCTACAATGCCATCTAGCCATCTCATCCTTGGCCTCCCCCTTCTTCTTTTGCCCTCCACCTTTCCCAACATCAATGCCTTCTCAAGTGAATCCTCCCTTCTCATTTGATGTCCAAAGTATTTTAGCTTCATCTTTACTATTTGACCTTCCAATGAGCAGTCAGGGTTAATTTCTTCTAAGATTGACCTATTTGTTCTCCTCGCTGTCCAGGGGACTCTCAAAACCCTTCTCCAACACCACATTTCAAAGGCATCTATTCTTCTGCGTTCAGCCTTCCTAATTGTCCAGCTCTCACATCCGTACATTACTACTGGGAAAACCATTGCTTTGACTATTCTAATTTTTGTTTTCAATGTGATGTCTCTGCTTTTCACTATGTTCCCCAGGTTTCTCATTGCTTGTCTCCCAAGAATCAGTCGCCTTTTTATTTCATGGCTACAATCCCCATCTGCAGTGATCTTTGATCCTAAGAAAGTAAAATCTGTCACTGCTTCTACTTCTTCCCCATCTATTTTCCAGGAACTGATTGGGCCTGTTGCCATTATCTTGGTTTTCTTGATATTGAGTCTCAAGCCAGCTTTTGCACTCTCCTCCTTCAGCCCAATCAAGAGATTCTTTAGGTCTTCCTCACTTTCTGCCATTAAGGTGGTATCGTCTGCATATCTCAGATTGTTGATGTTTCTCCCAGCGATTTTAATCCCATATTTCTATCTCAGAATAAAATATCTCAGAATAAAATAGGGAGGAGGGCAAACATGATGAAAGGATCTTTGAGGTTGTTGGGGGAATATGGGATGCACCTATTACCAACCAACCAACCAACCAACCAACCAACCAACCAACCAAACAAACAAACAAACAAACAAACAAACAAACAAGCAAGCAAGCAAGCAAGCAAGCAAGCAAGCAAGCAAGCAAGCAAGCAAGCAAGCAAACAAACAAACAATAACAGTTAAGGCAGCAGCTAGTTTCAACTTAAAACCCAGGCATTTAGGCTGTGTTTTGGCCATCAGCAAATTATGTGAATATAGCATCCTGTGTTTGGAGTCACACCTCTGGGATAAACATGGCGTGTCTCTTTAAAAAGGCAAGCTCATGTTGTATTGTGTCCCTGTTGGGTAAGGTCAAATTTGGTAGAGATGAACATAGGCTCACGCAGGACACAAGACCCTTGGGAGCATGGTCAATCTCCGAGAATCTCTTCATGCATAAGAGATTCCATGGGAGTACATCATCTCTGTGAGACAAGCTTCTTCTCGCAGGGAGACCTGCCACTAAATAGCTCAAACCTGAGCCTTAACTTTGGGGTTCCTAGAAGTAGAACTGAGTCCCCAAACACACTGTCCAGAACATATCTGTGGGTTGCCCGTGATCGTAATTGGCCAAAACCCTTCCCGATATGTTCGCTCGCCAGCACACAGCTGAGAAGCCACGGGCTTGGATGGAAAGGAAATTGGGATACGGGCTATTGATAGTTATGGAATAATTCATATTGCCTTGGCTGGAGGCTCAGAGGGAAGTAGGGCAAATGTCATACGGTGATGAACCCAAGTTACTGCACAGATACCTAACCCAAGTAATGCATAATATCTAACTCACGTCCACAGACTTAGTTGGGCAAACGAGTCGCGTTGGACAAGTTAATTAAGTTTAGTTGCCCAGAGTCAATATAGCCAAGACTCCGAGATTAAGGTGAGAACAATGGGTTTTGCCAACCCGCTTAATTAGTTCCTCAGCGGAGGTCCAGGGTACTCAGTAACTTCTGAGTAACTTCCAGGAGCTGACGAATGTAACTTGGTCAGTGAAATGCCACATATGCAAGCCTTCTGTGACAGGGTCACGCGCTACTCAGGCACGTAACATCCTGAGGCAGGGTAATAAATACAGACCACCCGAACCAATTGGGACTGGACTTTCACTGCACATTCATCTCATGTGCTTTCCCTTGCGGCCAGTCATTCTGATCCTCCTTGGGCCATTGCAACATATGGTGACCCTGATGTGATTCTAAGGGGCCATGATGTGATTCTCCTTGAGAGTCACGGCGTGATTCCTCTCTGAGGCTATAGAAAAGTTCTAATCGGAATGCTACCCCGATAGGAACTCAGCACGATCTCAAGACTAGGCCAACGTGGTCCCCAGCTGGAGACCACCACCATCTGGCAAGGAAGGCATTGCAACCATAAGCTCGGCGGATCCCCTTCATCATTGGAACGGACGAATTCCACATCAGGGCGAGCTGTGAACCCTGACATTCCAACGGCAGAGGCAGAGGAGGCCCGCAGCAGCCAAAGCCACGATTCCCACTAAGACCCGAGGGACCATGTCCTGTGCATCACTCAACCCGACTTACTACCCAAGGCATGTCGACTCATCCTGCGGAGGAGACTCCAGGGAACCTCCAGTCAGGTAGTATGGGGTCTTGTTCGGCGGTGCAAGCTTCATCCATTAGGCAAAGAGCTCAGGTGGCTGAGCTCAAGTGCCTGGCCAGGATACATCACATTGCCATTCATAGCAGAAGCCTAATGGAACTCATGGTGCATCTGAGGGAGCATTGTTTGCTCTACCCAGAAGCAGGCACACTGGATCCTGAAACTTGGGACAGGGTAGGGAACTGCCTTAAAGGGGAACCCCAAGCACCCACTAAAATCATAGGGACATGGAGCAAGTGTAGACAGATCATTTCAGCAGTTAGTCCAGTCCTGGTAGAGGCCAAAAATCCACAGTTAATGCCCCAGTATGCCTCTACCCGATTATCAAATACCAGCATGGGGGCTGGGAGGACTTAGGAAGCCCAGGCACTTCCAGGGCAGCCAGGAGTCCTTCCCAACAGAGGAGTGAGGCAGATTTATGCAAGGGGAAATTGCCAGCAGCAGAATTAGAGGAAATCCAGTTACTGTGTCCAGCCTGCCTAGAGGCAGATGCAATTTTGGGCAGACAGACCATCCACATGCCCACCCTGTGCAAGCTGCTCACGGAGACCCACAAAACCACAAGGCTCCAGAGCAGATCCATTAGGGAATGCAGGGACAGAGCAGTGCAAAAACCCAAAGGCCCTTGCTATCAGTGCAGGAAGATGGGACACCTTAAAAAAGGATGCTGATCTAAACCAGGCAGCAAAGGAGGAGGTGCCCCCCCCCCATGAGGGGGAGGGAAGCAGCTCTTCAAAGGGCCATTCGGTCAAGCCTGTTACCAAATGCCCACAATGCCATTAGGGCTTTCCTTGGACCAGGCAATGTCCGCCCCACTCTGGCAGTGCCAGAAGAAACAACCCGGCAATAATTACCCCAAACATTGCCAAGGCGCAGGCAGGACTTGTCTTGCCTCGAACCAAGGGCAGTGTGGGACTAAACCTGGAATGCCAGGCAGACGTTACATGTGACCTGCCAGGCACAACCCATCTAGTTAACTCCCAGCACAAGAACCACTGCCAAAAAGCACAGTTGGACTTGTCTTGCCTCAAAGTAGTGCAGAAAACTCACTCCTAAGCAGAGAAGCCCAGAGTGGCTGTAACCAGCCATCTGTGAACAGCAAAAAAATCTGGCAGCGAGGAATCATCTCCTCATGAGTTAGGGTAAAACATTGCAGACCTGAGGAGGGAATGTCCCCAGGAAGGAATGTGGATTCATATCCAAAAAAGCTTGAATGTGACATGTGTACAAATGAATGGTGCACCAGAATGAATGTTTTATGATTTGCGTGTGTGACATGGTTTATGTTATAATGAGATACAGTATCAGATATTGTGTTCTAGACAGTTAACTCTGTTCATGGATTGGATATATTGCTTTCAATAATTGGAAAAAGGTTGCCCCAGTCCTGATCCATTCCAGGAGCAGGTTGGAGAGAAACTATGAGAAAGGGCGGTGGGCCAAAACTTCCCTGGTCCCTGGCTGCCTGCTTAAGCAGCTTAAGCACCAGGAACAAGGGAGGAAGGAGGAGGAAAAATCCAAAATCGCACTCACAACCACTCCTAAACACTCTTTGCCTCATGCAAAACCCACAAGAGCAATGCAAACATGTGTCCTGCCTTTTATACTGCCCAGGCACAATGCAACCTGGGAAAACCCCAATGCCTCATACAACGTCACACGACTTTGTATGAGGCAACTTTTTTCAAGGAATTAGGCAATGTTGTATGAATCCGATGTTGTATGAAGCAGACTTTGTATGAGGTATTACTGTAATGCTTTTATTCTTGCAAACTTCTCTCCTAAGCACCACATTTCAATGGCAATTTATTTTCTTGCAGTCATTGACAAGGGTTGCTATCTCTTTCCACAGCAAAAGAAATTCAAGGGAGTGTTAACTGATAAGAAGTTGTTATATTCTCATTAATTGGAAAGAGGTGTTACATTCTCATTATCTGATAAGAAGTTAATCTCTGACTTTTTTCATCCTCTGACTCTCTCCTTGTCATTAGCGTCACACTGTATGGAATTTTAACATGTTTCTTCATTTTAATGTCCTTTGCCACTACAGCATTAAGATTGTCTTTTTAGTTTGTTTGTCTTTCTAAAGTTTTAGCCTGTCATTTTATGGTTATTGATCACAGTGCCCAAATTGGGCAGCGACACATTTTTGCAACCTCCAGAGTACACAGGGAAAAAAAGGGAATTAGGCTAGCCCCTGAGAAAGTGCAGAGAGCTGAACCCTACCTGGGACACTGGCTGCCCCAATCTTTTGGAATGCCAGTGTTGCCTAAGATCCATATTAAACACTCAGTCAAGCTAATAGGAACTCCAGCAAAATTCTAGGGAACATTAATTGGACAAGGCCATATTTTAAAAATAGGCACAAATCTTTTAAAGCCATTTTTTCTCTCACTGCTCACCCAAAGAAAGCAGCCAGTCCATCGGAAATACATTCCGCAAATGCTCCAGGCAGCGAGCCGCACTCTCAGCCTTCAATGGGTGAGCAGGGGTGGTGGGGGGCCACATGCCCCCATTCTAAACCTGTGCATTATTAGAACAGCGACCATGTTCGCAGAAGCACTGGGCACAGACCCCAGCGGTTGGGGGGGGGGGCAAAATTGGTAACCACAGTCATTCATAACATTTCAGGACATGATTTGGCCAAAATAGTCATGCCATTCAATAAAGGGCATACACAACAGCTAATGCAACTATGCAGTTTCATTTAGCCACCAGGATTTACCTGGTCCCAACAGCAGGGCTGATGCAGCCACCAGAGAAACACACCAGAAATTAGTCTCGGGCGTCTTCATGACCCCGATCCAAATCCATGCGTTCTTCCATCAGAATGCCCAAGAATTAGCAAGCATTAGCAAGGCAGTTTAGCCTGCCATCGCTACCAGCACAAGGAATCGCTCACGTGCGCCATGTGTAGGAACGTGAGGAGGGGACTCCATGGGAAAATCTACCCAAGGGGAGCCTAGCATACCACTTGCCAAGGGACCCCAGACTGGTCTAGCTTCAGACTTAGTTCAATCAAATCACAGAGAATGCTATCTTTGATTCCACTCCAAGGAGCCAAGGCAGTATTCACTAATGGGAGACAAACACACGGAGTTCTCACTTGAAACAAAACCAGGCTTTGAAAACGTTCGCCCAGAAGCCACTGAATATAGACACAGATAGTCGTTATGTTATTCTAATTACTGATTTTTTCAACACTCACAGCTTTCAAGACATCTAACATTCTTACCTTCTAGCAGGAGTCAGGAAGTTCTGCGTTTAAATGGCATTTTTTACAATGCCAGGACAAGCAATTGTGGAATGAGTTAACCTACACTGTCTTTTCTTTTAGTTAAAAAAGAATGGGGGAGCCCCCCAGTCCTCAGCCAGATCCCCTCAGCCGGATCCTCAGCTAAGACCTATAATTACAAAAAACTAACTCTCTCAGACCTTTCTTTCCTCCTAGGATTTCCAAGGCTGCGTTCCCAGCCAGCTTTCATTTCCTCTGCAGGTCCATTTCTGGAGGCCAGCCAGACCAGGCTCAGAAGCCAGAACCAGGCTCCAACCCCAGGAGACCAGGCTCTGATGTCAGCAGCCAAACAAGCTAAATGTAGCAAGCGCAAATACCAGCCAAAGATGACATTAGCCATTCATTTTTCCATTTCTAGATTATTTTGGCATGCCTTTTACTCCAAAGGGGGGGGGGGGGGATTTGGGACACTGCACACACACACATACACACAAGCCACTCAACGCCCAATTGGGACCTTGAAGGGCATCCTGCTCAGCTAAACACACAACCTTTGTGCCAACTTGGACTGACGGACTCTTCAAGTTATCAATGGACATGTTGAAAATTACAACTGGGACTTTCATAAGCTTCACCATCAAGTAAAGCAGCTGAATGTTTATGTTTCAATCGCTTTTGCTTATATTGTCTTTGCATATCTTTAAATTCTTTGTCTTTGTCTCAAGGTGGGATTTTCAAGGGACATATGAACTAGATTGTGAATTTTTACACATACCTTATTGCATCGCGGTACCACCCCTTGTTAGGAGAATATGTCTTTCCCATGGGTGGGGGGAAGAAGCCAGACAGGGCCACACCTGAAGCAAAGGTTGAGCATCTCACAGCAAAAGAAATCCCTGCCTATTGTTTGCCTCTATCTGTGACAATCACACCTCCTCTATGTGTGAGAAAATGTTTTGCATAATTGCAAGAAAGACCACTTTGCAGAGTAGCCTCGGATTACCTTAGAAAAACCATTTCTGTCACTGGGGGAATGAAGTTAGCCTTCCCAGTGAAAGATCAATCACATGCTTCATCTGCCATTGCCATGCTAAAACCAAGAGCAGGCTGAACTTAGACACACAGTTTTGGAACCGGGCAGCGATTGATTTGCTGCTCTTACACCATAATTGGGCTAAAAGCTGTTCATGACATGTGTTGTTTCAACCTGATGGACGCCTCTCACAAAAATCCAGGACCAGGTAACCAAACTTGACACCACAGTCAAGAACACATAATTGGGCTAGCACTATAGTCATGGGTCCCCTTAAGGTGGGTGCAGACTGCGCCCCATATCATAACCAGCATTATAGCAGTGGGGATTATGCTTTGCTACTTTGCACAACGCATTCCCTCACTCTTGCCAAGGTGCACCTCATATCGGGACCCCAAGAGACAATTACGCCCAGACAACTCAGGCCTTACATCAACCGAGCTCTCAGCCAGGCTCATTTAAATAACTAAAAAGGAGGGAATGTGGGTTGCCCGTGTTTGTAATTGGCCAAAACACTTCCCGATAGGTTCGCTCGCCAGCACACGGCTGAGAAGCCACGGGCTGGGATGGAAAGGAAATCAGGATACATGCTATTCATAGTTATGGAATAGTTCATATTGCCTTGGCTGGAGGCTCGGAGAGAAGTAGGACAAATGTCCTAAGGTGATGAACCCAAGTTAATGCACAGTTACCTAACCCAGGTAATGCACAATATCTAACTCACGTCCACAGACTTAGTTGGGCAAACAAGCCGTGTTGGACAAGTTAATTAAGTTTAGTTGCCCAGAGTCAATATAGCCAAGACTTCGAGATTAAGGCGAGAACAATGGGTTTCGCCAACCCGGTTAATTAGTTCCTCAGCAGAGGTCCAGGGTACTCAGTAACTTCCGAGTAACTTCCAGGAGCTGATGAATGTAACTTGGTCAGTGAAATGCCACGTATGCAAGCCTTCTGTGACAGGGTCACGTGCCACTCAGGCATGTAACATCCTGAGGCAGGGTAATAAATACAGATGACCCGAACCAATCGGGACTGGACTTTCACCGCACATTCATCTCACGTCCCTTCCCTTGCGGCCAGTCATTCCGATCCTCCTTGGGCCATTGCAACACATATCATCTAAATGCTGCTTAGACTTTGGACAGTCGAACCTTGCCTTCTGGATTCATGTTTACCATGAAAATAAACCAGTTTGAATTTTCCTTTGCTTTTCCTTATTGTACTCTTGTTTGTCTTGGCTGAATCTATGTCATTACCTCTGAATTTTAAATCTCCGTGTCTGGAACTGATGCTGCTTGATAGGACTTGATTTTGATTTGTTGTTTTCCTGGGGTTTGCTCTAATTTGCTGGCCTTACTGTGCTCAGTGTTTCATTTCTGGACAACCCCTATGGGGATCCTCCGTGTTTCTCTTGATAGTGTATGGAAAAGTTTCTTATGTGTGGATGAATCTGCATGTCACAGATTTCCGAATCCCTGCTCTACCAGCTGCCTGCAATGCCAAGAAAACCTTGACAAAATGCCAACTTTCATTGCAAATAATGGAGGGGGAGAGAGAACACTGAAGTTAGAGGTGCCCTGTTTGGCAATTGATTTCCTCTCCTATGTATATTATACATTTGCTACTATTGCTTTTACCATGCTGTTAGAAGGGCTATGACAGTGCTTGCTTAGTAGAATAATAAAAAATGAATGGCAACTATTAACATGGAAAAATTAGAACATGAAGTATTGATGTCTGACTTTTAGTAGTGTGAAGTTTCATACGAGTAAAACATAAAAAGGATATGTGGGGTGTGTGCTCCATTTGGTTGGGGCACAGATGGGACTTCTGTCACTGAGCTAATTTAAGTCATGTATTTGTAGTACAATCAAAGAGAGGTTCAAGACATTATTCCTCGTATGATGTTGTGCTGGTGAGCCATAAAACCCACTTATTAAAAACAACAGCAGTGTATTGATTAGGTGACAGTGAAAGAACAAGAACAATAGTTCAAAACAGAAAGTGCACAATATATAAGGGGTATAATGATTTTTATTCTATGGGAAGGTGCTAACAAAGGAAAATATTAAGGTATTGAGTGAAGCAGCCTGAGTCTTTAGATTACTATTCAATAACTGCTTTGTATAGTAGTTAGAACACTTGAAGCTGGTTGTTTTAAATTTTAAAAAATTCTTATTTTTCAGCATTTGCACATAATCCTCCATGCATGGATCAATAGGATCCAGCAGAATTGGGTTCTAGACTGGTAACTCCTTGTCACTGAGCAAGCTAAATGCAACTGCTGAGATCATCATCCATCAAACATAAAACATTCAGAAAGTTAGTGTTGTATTGCAATGGCTCTCAGGAGTTGGAGTGGCTGACCGCAAGGGAGACACGCGAGACAATCATGCGGTGAAGTCCAGCCCCGATCTGGGTCGGGTGGTACATATTTATTACCCTGCCTTGGGGTGATGCGCGCCTAGGATGCGTGTGGCCCCACAATACAGAAGGCTTGCATACGTGGCATTTCCGATGGTCAAGAGAATGCCTGTGCTTGGACAGTGCCCTGTGGTTGATAGACAACCCACAACTAATTAAGGTCTGGGCTGGCGAAACCCATTGTTCCTGCCCTATCTCGGAGCCTTATGTGTATTGACTCCAGGCATCTAACTTGATCAGCTGTCTGGTGCGGCTTATTTGCCCAATCTAATCCGTGGCCAGAAACGGAGGATTGTGTATTACCTTAGAGTCATCACCTTTTGACTTTTGGCCTATTTCTATCATATCCACCACCCAAGGCTTTATGAATTGCCCCCCAAACTATCTAACTAGCCCGAACCCCAATTGCCTTTCCAGCAAAGTCCAGTTGGTACCCAGATGTGTTCAAGACCAGGTGAACCCCTTGGGAAAGGTTTGGCCAATTATTCATATGGGCAACCCACAGTGTTGGGATGGTTGCATTTACTACCTGGAGGGGGGGGGAGGCTTAAAAAGCAGTGGAAGAAAGAATAAAAGAGACCATACTGCATAAACGTGTTTTGTTGTGTGTGCAAGCCAATCTAATTGAAAAGACCAGAGCAGATCTCATAAAAAAACAGATGTACTTTGTTACTTGTATTATAACCATATACCCAGTTATGATATACAGTACTGTATAAGTGTTAACTGTTATAGGGTTTTTTCCTGCAACTAATGTAAGCAGTATGCAGATGATACCCAGCTGTACATCTCAGCTCGTGGGGACCTGAGTGATGCAGTCGAAGTCCTGACCAGGTGTCTGGAGGCTGTTCGGGTCTGGATGGAGGACAACGGGCTTCAGCTGAATCCTGGCAAGACTGAGTGGCTTTGGGTGCGGGGTCCCATGTTATCCCAGGAGTTACCATCTTTGGTCATGGCTGGAACATCTTTGCCACAGTCAGATCTGGTGCGCAATCTGGGGGTCCTCCTGGACTCACGGCTACTGCTTGAAGAGCAGGTGGCAGCCGTGGCTAGGAGGGCCTTTGCACAGCTTCGTGTTATTTACCAATTGCGCCCGCTCCTGGACCGGGACTCCTTGCTCATGGTCACTCACGCTCTGGTCACCTCTAGATTGGATTATTGTAATGCGCTTTACATGGGGCTGCCCTTGGTGACCATTCGGAGGCTTCAGCTAGTCCAGAATGCGGCTGCCTGGGTTGTGATGGGGTACAGGCATCATACTCAAGCCTCACCACTTCTCCAGGAGCTGCACTGGTTGCTGGTGTGCGTCCAGGTGCCATTCAAGGTGCTGGTTTTGACCTTTAAAGCCCTTTATGGCATTGGACCAGGCTACTTAAGAGACCGCGTCACCACAAGGAATTTAGCCCATCCTACTAGGGCAGACAGGAGGGGCTCACTGGTGGTCCCATCAGTGAAAGAGGTACATCTTACTGGGACCAGGAAAAGAGCCTTTTCCATGTCTGCCCCAGCCCTGTGGAACCTCTTACCACCTGAGTTGCGGCTCCAGACTGAACTACTCCCCTTTAGAAAGATGCTGAAGGCATGCCTCTTCCAGCAGGTTTGGGGCACGCTTGACTCTACCAGTCAAGCCCGGTGGCTGATTTAGCCTATGTGAGGGGCTGCCCCTGGCTTGGTTATTCTGTTTTAACGGGGGTAGGGTGGGGGTGGGTTGTTTGTTAATGATTATCTGTTTGTGTTTTTAATGTTGGTTTTAACTGGGTCTGTTAGATCTGTTTTAACTATTGTTACTTAATTGTTTTTATTGTAATTTTTATTATCTTGTTAGCCGCCCTGAGTGGTGTACCCACCAGGAGGGCGGGATATAAATGCACAGAAATAAATAAATAAATCAAGTACCTTTTAATATTTTGTATTTGTCATTTATGTGAAACCTTGCATTTGAAACAACTAATAATGTCATAGATACTCATATATATTCATGTTAAATTAATGTTAAACAGGAATTTTTCCTTTGTCATGTTCATTGCTTCTCAATACTTGTAAAAGAGAGTGTGCATCTGCAAATACCTTACTCAAAGATGCTGGGAACACAAAATTCTTTTAGAATTTTGGATTTTTGCAAAGAACCTTGAATCTGTTTTATAAAAGTAAGGAACAAGTGTCTACTGTGCATTTTGCATGGGGGCATTATTTCCTGTCTTGCTCTAATTTGGCCTTGACAAAATCTGTTATTACACAAGCTATTTCACATACATCAAAATAATATTTACAACCTTTCACTCAGACCAGTATTACTCTCTGTATTACAGATGGAAGAAGGTGCAGATTTAAAAAAAATAGGTTGCTTAAGGGCAAAGGGTAATTTTGAAGTAGCAACATCTTAGTTCCCCTCAGACTATTAACTAGAAACCTTTTGCTACACCATCAACTATTTGAAGCCTAACCTGAGTAAGACTCAAGTGTGCGTTTTCCACCTTTGAAACTGAGAAGCAGGGATTGGGTTGCATCAGCGTGGCACTGAAGCAGGTTCTGGTTGTCAAATAATCCTTTATGTAAGGATCTAGACAGTGTGTAATAAGGGCCTAGTTGTATCTTGATAGAAATCATTTTGCTAAAAGGTTGAGAATCCAGCACTTTCTAATAGGTTGCATCAGCGTGGCACTGAAGCAGGTTCTGGTTGTCAAATAATCCTTTATGTAAGGATCTAGACAGTGTGTAATAAGGGCCTAGTTGTATCTTGATAGAAATCATTTTGCTAAAAGGTTGAGAATCCAGCACTTTCTAATAGGTTGCATCAGCGTGGCACTGAAGCAGGTTCTGGTTGTCAAATAATCCTTTATGTAAGGATCTAGACAGTGTGTAATAAGGGCCTAGTTGTATCTTGATAGAAATCATTTTGCTAAAAGGTTGAGAATCCAGCACTTTCTAATAGTTTCCACACACTGTACTTGGCAAGTAACCTGAAAGAATTTAATTAGTCAAACTCTTCACCTCAGACTCACAGTTAGGAGGGGGGAGAGAAGCAATGTATATTTGACCTCATCCACTAGATGGGAGGGGGAGTTCAATGTATACTTGTCTTAGAACATCCATGCATTGAGATGTACTATATTTGGCATCAGTCTGGCACACAAATGTAAACATTATTTAGCACTAAGAGTACATTAACTATAAGATAATGACGTAGATAGTCTGGCTCAGAATCTTATAAAATACACAAGCAGCTGACAAACCACAGCTGGGGGTGGGGGGGGGGAGAAAGCTGAGGAGAAGCTCACAGCTCCGATGAGGGAGGAAACCTTATCAAGATGCCAATGACTTGATGCCAATGGAAAACTTCAGGGGGGTGTCAGGCGCAATCCAAGAAGCCAATTAGCCAGAGAAAACAGGTAGCTATGAAAGCTGAAATTATTGTGTTTCTTTCTTGCACTCATTGAATGCTCTGAGGAGAGAGACAAGATTTTAAGATGCAAGTTTTTAAATGTTGTTCAAATGCCTATTTTATAGAAAATAGCTCTTTTGCTAATAAAGAGATCCTATGCTGCTGAAGTGTGTGTTTCTTCAAAGCAAATAGGAAATTGAGAGTGGAAGGTGAGATAAGAAATGTAACAAGCTCTATACAAAGAGACTATTCCTTCAATTTCCAAAGACTTGGAAACCAGAAGTCCTGAGAAGCAGGGTAGCAGGCCAGACTTCACCCTTTAAGAAAAAGGGGACAAAGTGAAGGGGGAAACTTCAAATAAGGCACAGGGCCACAACATGGCACCCAATTATCTCAGAAGGACATACTCATTCACCTTCTATTCTTCCCAGTGCAGCAAGGTGATAGGGAAGGCGGCATTTACTTACAGTCATCAAAGGAAACTGACTTCATTTATAGAGCCACCCTTTTCCGAGCTAATAAAGAGAAGTAGGGGAGACACTTCTCTCATCCAATAATCTACTACTGGCCAGAGCAGAAGCTACCAAAGCAAGGCCAATGCACTGGGCATTTTGAAAGTTCCACTGTTACCCTAACTGATGAGACCCGGGGTGGCTAGCAGAAAATTAATCAAGGGTAAATCAGGTTAGAGTGCCAGCACATGGTCACACCACGTGGGACGGCGCAGGCGGTGCGGTGCTGACAGTGGATGGTTCGACTGAACCAGTAGTAGAACTGTCTGGCCATGCCCACCTCCCTGCCTTCCTCCTCCTCTTCTCCCCACACTCCAGGGAAGCCAAGAGGCCAGGAAGAAGAGAAGGAAGAGGAGCTGCCACTGCCAGAGCCAGGGAGGAGGAGGAGCCCACCAGCCCACCTCCCCTCCCTGCCCCTCTCCCATGGGCAGGAGGAAAAGGAAGCCACCTGATGTGGTGGCTGGCCTGGGTCATCCCAGGCCATACTGCCGCCGCCGCTGCTTGGGCACTACTGCCTCCACTCCCTCTTCCTCCTTGCCCTGGGACCACAGGGTGGAGCAGAGGCAGGCTTGCCCAAGCGTTGGTGGCAGCAGCGTGGCCTGGCCTAGGCAGCCACCACATCAGGCTGCTTCTTTTTCCTCCTGCCCCTGGGACCACGCAGTGCTGGCGCCAGGTGAAGTGACTGTGGGCTTCATGCTGTAAAAGGTTTTTACGTATATTAGTTTTTCATATTTAGAAGAACGAACCTGTTCCAGAACAACAAATTTAATATCTTTATCAGAATGACCCATTTCAACAAAATGTGTGATGAGAGGTGCTGAAAGGTCATTTAGTCGAATTTTAGACCGATGTTCATATATTCTGGTTTTTATCAGGCGAGAACTTTGGCCAATATAACGTTTATGGCAAGGACATTCTATCATGTATACTACATTAGAGCTATTGCAATTACTGAAATGTCTAATTTTAAATGAGTCCTGGCCATGAATATCTACCTCTTTAGTTTCCCAACAGTATCTACATTGAATGCAACTGTGGCAGCGAAAATGACCTGTAGCTAAGGGTGGCTCTTAAAAGCTGCGTGCCATATGGTCCGATCTTGTTAGAATGTTACCAAGAGTTTTAGTCTTCCTAAATCCAATAATAGGTTTATTCTTACACCCAGGAAGTTCTTGGACTATATGCCAAAACTTATGAATTTAAAGATATTAAATTTGTTGTTCTGGAATAGGTTCATTCTTCTAAATATGAAAAAACTAATATATGTAAAAAACTTTTACAGCATGAAGTTTTTTATATTCATTTTTTCAAAACTTTAGCTTCGGAAGGACTCAATTCTGAAATCAAACTTTCTTCCTTTCTCTGAGCAAATAGGTCTGTAAGTATTGGCAGTTCTCTTAGCTATTCTCGCACAGGTGCTTTTCATTTAACACCTGCACATGATTTTCCTTCTATATAAGTCCTTGAGATAGTTGACCAATTTGATGTCCCAACGCACAATATACAGAGTTCATAGTGAGGTGATGGACACAGAATACAATTTAACTAAAGAAATGGTAAGCTTTTCTTAAATCTAGCTATTTTTTTGAGCTGAATATATGATTCTCCATAAAGATATTATTCTCTGTACTTAGCAATCTGGTAATTTGTACCCCTCATGCTCTTAAATATGATGTATTCATGAAGATACTGTTGCACTTTTATTAAGATTATATATAATGTCTATATCTTGTGAGCACTGTTGTATGTTATGCTACGTTTAATGATTGAACACATACTTTAATTATTTTTAATTATTTGTAGATTCCTTGATAAAAGACTACCAGTCTGAAAAGCTAATAAACCGGATAGCTTCGGAAATATTTCATATCTACAAATCCATTAACAAAGCTGAATATTGTGGACTTTCAAGAATTTACCTATGGACACTCACATGATTTAATTCATAGTTGAACTTTGTGAACTTTCAAGTATTTACCTGTGAATATCTTCTGAGTGTTATTGCTTATGCATTTTCCATTTATTTTCATACCTGATTACAAGGATTCTTATTTGGATGTTTTTGAAGTTTCATACCTGACTACAAGGATTTTTATTTGTATTACTCCTTTCCATTTTTGTCACTTGATCTGTATCAGTAAAGATACTATTTTTACAAATGGTTTTTTGCTCTTTTCTCCACACCCACAGAGTTAGCCATACCCACAGGGTGGGTAGTAAAAATTTTTGCAGTGCATCACTGAGTTGCATGTTACATGGCAAGGGAATTGATACAGCATTGTTCAGCACTGAAATACGTCAGTGTGACACTTGACAGGACACTCTCTTTTAAGCAGCACTGCATTAATACCAAAGCTAAAGTTAATAAAGGAACAATATCATCAAGTTGACAAACTATACATGGGGAGCTCAACCATCCACACTGCTTACATCTTCTGTTGTTGTTCAGTCGCACAGTCGATTCTGACCCTTTGCGACCCAATGGACCATTGACCTCTAGGCACCCCTGTCCTCCACCATTCTCCTCAGCCTGCCCAGCTCTGTGCCCAGCTACAATGCCATCCAGCCATCTCATCTTTGGCCGCCCCCTTCTTCTTTAGTCCTCCACCTTTCCCAGCATCAAGATTTTCTCAAGTGAATCCTCTCTTCTCATTTGATGTCCAAAGAACTTTAGCTGAGTCTTTATGTACCAGAATTAGAGTTTTCTGACATGTGATGTAGAAAGCAGGGCATGAATTACCAGCAGCTTTCCTATAAAACACTTCTGAAACTTTTTTTTATACTTGTTACTTTCACTGATCCAATCTGGAATTTGTTTGGAATACAGTTTTCAAGGATTTTTAGTGACTGTTGTGTGTCTGTGCTGTGCACAACAAATTCCAGAGTTAAGAAATTGGCACCAAAACCCATCAAAACCCCCACCCCACCCCATTTGAAGATATGCTCAGAAAAGTGGGTTTGTGCTTTTTTTCTGAGGACAGAGCTTGTGTTTCTAACAATTGAAATATACAGTTGAGATATCTTTTTCTCAGAGAGGCAAACAACTTTGTGGAAAAAATTTAAACTGGGAATATCAGAGACAGTTCTATCATTGTGTAGAGTAGGCCGACCATCTCAAGTAGAAGAACCAGAGCATCATGAAGAGGAAATAAATTTGGAATCTGAGATTATAGTATTTTTACTACCAGAGAGAGGGGGCGATGCTGATAGGGTTTCCTGACTCATGTAATCAAAATATGCTGTACAACTCTGTATATTATGAGTAAAATCTTTATGTAACATTCTTTAAAACAATGAAAATTACATTAAGGCATTTTTCAGATGTAGGCTGTGACAGAAAGATTGTACCCATTTGTAGTTAAGGTAGAAGTGTTCCTACCCACCCAGTCCATGCCTTATATTTAAAGTAGAAATACATACTGAACAGAGTGACCCAGAAAAATAAGACCGATGTTCTGCAATTTATGCTTTGACATCCTAATGAAGATAAATGAACTTGCTGCATGTGCCCATTGAGGTGTAACAAATTAAACATGTTGCCTAAAAGGGTGCAGTTGAACATAGTATTTGTCCTCATCATATTCATTAAGACAAATAAAATTAGCTATACTTTCTCCCTGCAAAGTTATATCCAATAGCTAGGGATGGCCACTCCATTGAAATATCATTCATGTGTATTGAAACCTTGTTAGCTGGTGATGGAATGATTTGCTTATTTCTTTCTTTTTGTTTGTTTGATGGAAAATGCATAAGCAATAACACTCAGAAGATATCCACAGGTAAATACTTGAAAGTTCACAAAGTTCAACTATGAATTAAATCATGTGAGCGTCCATAGGCAAATTCTTGAAAGTCCACAATGTTCAGCTTTGTTAATGATGGAATGATTTGCTTATTTCTTCCTTTTTGTTTGTTTGTTACAGTGATGGGCACCGCAATTTTTTACTATCACACCATGGGCGTGGCCTAACTGGTGGGTGTGGCCTAATCAGTGGGCATGTGACTGGGTGGCCAATCTAGTTATGCCTGCCACATAGCCCATGAAAACATCTGCAAACACAGACAACACTGGCTCTTTGGCTGTAAATGGAGATGAGCACTGCACCCTGGAGTCAGATACGACTGGCTTTTGAGCAAGGGCAACCTTTACCTTTACCTATTGTTAGATCCAAACCTGCCAGTCATATTTGACTCTAGGGTTCAGTGCTCATCTATTTATAGCCAAAGAGTCAACACTGTCTGTTTGTAGATGTTTCTGTGGACATGTGGCAGGCATGACTAGACACCAGAATGGTATTACCTTTCCCACCGAAGTGGTTCCTATTTATCAACTTGCAGTTGGCAGGAGCTGGGACAGAGACGGGAGCTCAAACGGTCATGTCGGCCTTCCAGTTAACAAGGCAAGCTTCTTAACCACTGAGCTCAAGTGGCTAAGGCTCTGACTGGAAGTTGGCAGGTCAGCAGTTGGAGACCCAAGTGATGGAGTGAGCTCCCATCTCTGTCCCAGTTCCTGCCAACCTAGCAGTTCGAAAGCAAAAAATTGCAAGTGGATACATAGGGACCACTTTGGTGGGAAGGTAAACAGTGTTCCGTGCACTCCGGTGTCTAGCCATGCCTGCCACATGACCATGGAAACGTCTGCAGAAGCAGACAATGCTGGCTCTTCAGCTTTGAAACAGAGATGAGCAACCTGAACCCTAGCATGGGATACGACTGGCTTTCGAGCAAGGTAAAGTATCCCTTGCTTGAAAGCCAGTCATATCCAACTCTAGGGTAGTGGTCATCTCTGTTTTACCGTGGAGCGCCCTGGGCCAGCTGCAGTCTATGTCAAAGCAGCAGTGAGTCTTTAAGGTGCCACAACATTTTTTTGTTTACTCTTTGATATGCTTGCACAGAATAAAATGACACCAGTTCTAAAGTTTTATTCTGTGCAAGCAGATCAGGAGGTAAACAAAACAAAAACACAAAAATGTTGTGGCACCTTAAAGACTCACTGCCATTTTGGAAGCTTCACGGCTCTCATTCCCCCTCCACCCCCCCGGGAAATCCCTTTAACCTCTGCCCCCCCCCCCACACACACACACGGGGGAAGTAAACAAAACAAAAAGACACACTTACCCAGAAGGCGCCACGTTGGGCTGCTCCTTCCTCCCACCGGGGGGGGGGGAGGAAAGAGTGCTCACGTGACGGCTTTGGCTTTCCCTCCTCCTTTAGTCCTCCAGGACCAGCGAGTCCAGTGCAGTGCCTGCTTCCCGATCCCGCCCACCTCCTCTCAGGAGAGCGACGATGGCTCTTCCTTCTCCAATCTACTCCAAAACGGCAGCTGCTGGCTGCTTAATAGGAGTGGGTGCTGCTCGGATGGTGGTGGAGGTGGCGGGATGTACACGCCTGGGGAAAGTGATGGGGAGCTGACGTCACGTCACCCAGAGAAGTTCGGGCGCCCGCCCCGTGTGCCCCCACCTCCGCTCCTTGCCTTCTTCTAGCAGCAGCAGCACAACTTTTGTGATGTCTGGACCTAGTACTGCAGGAAGAGAACTTCTTGCAGGTTGTCTATCTGACTCTGGGCATTGCAAGAGTTGCCCTGCTTGTGCCATGCTGCCTGGACACCTCTTGCAATGCCCAGACAAACATCCTGCAGGAAGTTCTCTTCCTGCAGGACTAGCTCCAGGCATCGCAAAAGTTTTGCTGCTGCTGCTAGCAGGAGGCAAGGAGTGGCGGCGGGGGTACGCGGGCTGGGCAGGCGGGTTCCTCTGGGTGGTGCCGCCTGTGATGTCAGCTCTGCCTCCCCTTCCCCCAGGGCCAGGCACACACACGCCGCCACCTCCACACACACACCCAGTGGCACCCGCAGCCTATTAAGGAGGCAGCAGCAGCTGCTCTGGAGGAGAAGGATTGGAAGAGCTGATTCCGTCGGGTTGCCTGCTCTCCTGGGAAGAGGTGGGTGGGGTGTGGTGGGGAGGAGGCATGGCCAGCCAGGTATACTACTGGTCTCCTCGGACTGGGGCGGACCGGCTGATGCCCAGCACTGGTTTGTTGGTTTGAAATGCAGTTCATACCTTACTCTTGAAAGATGTTCACTTCCATTATCTTATCAAATTCATCAGACTCTATTAAACATATCTCACTTTTATCAAGTGTACCCCCACTGTTTGCCCATCAATAATATTTTTTATTATTGGACCATTATTACAAGAAACTCTCTAACTAGTCTTCTTTTGAACAATTTTCTATCCTATTATGAATTTATGACCTTATTTTTAATTTCTACCTTTCTTCCACATCTCGCTCTCCAATATTCTACTTTTATCTATAATCTGATAAGAGTTCTCTTCTTAAAAGTGTCATTTTATGCATGAAAACTAATTCTTGTGATTTAATCAAATATTTGTCCAACAGCAATCCCTCTTTCCCTTTCTGGTGTTTTGCTATTTGAATCCTTTCTGCTGTTACCATGAATAATATAATTTTAATTTCCTGATTTGTTTTATGTTTTAACAAGTTTGAAAGAAATATTTCTGGTTTCCTTTCCAGTCTTATTTTAAAGTTTTGTACAATAACTTTATGAATTTCTTTACTACTTTACAATTGAAGTCCAAAAACCAAAGGTTGGGAAATACTACTCTAGTCCCATGTGGATTAGAGTTGTGAATTGTTTGGTTTATCTTACTCAGAGGTTCCTCTGCTGGATATGTACTTGGAAAAGGCACTAGAACATGTTTCTTGGAGATGTTCTCAGGTTTGTTATATCCAATGTTGGGCTCCTCCCGGTACGCCCCGGTATGCGCATACCAGTAGCAAAATGTCCAGTTGGCCATGCTCATCTGCCCACAGGTCACTCGCGCCACCCACCGAAAAACCAACTTGGTTTACCTTGGCTTTCCGCATTGTGCACAGAGATCTGCATCAGTGCATGTGCAAGAGCATGGAGAGGTCCCTACCTATGCTCTCACGCATGTGTGGCTGCAGATCTCCACCGGAACTGTGAAAACCCAAACTAAGCTAAGCCCGGGGGGGGGGGTGTCTGCACCAAACCAGGCATCCATTTTTTACGCCTGCCTGGAGCTGAGTGAGACAACAGGCAGGGTGTAGCACGGATGTCTGGAAGCAGCGGCTTTGGCGGAGAAGCAGCAGTGGGAGTTCATGCCAGGTGGGCAGAAGATCGGTCAAGGGCTGAGGCCAAGGCGGCATGTGTGGCTGGGGGAAGGGGAGAGTGGAGTTTGCACCACCTTGGCCTCAGCCCTTGACTGAGTGCAAACTCCGCCTGTCAGGCACAGCTGTTGCTGCTAGGACCAGCAGCGGAGCAGCAGTGGCAGAAGGGGAGAGAGGAGCTCGTACCACCTTGGCCTCAGCCATTGACCAACCTTCTGCCTGTCTGGTGCAAACTCTGCCTGTCTGGCTCTGCTGCTGCTAGAAACAGCGGTGGCATTGGGAGAAGGGGAGGAGGTGCTTGCACTGCCCAGACCAGCCCACGCACCACCACCACCACCACCACCACTTCTAGCAGTAGCAGTGATGGATGGACAGAATTTGCACCAGATAGGTAGAAGATCGGTCAAGGGCTGAGGTCAAGGTGGTGTGAGCTACCCACCCCCCAGCCGCACATGCCGCCATGGCCTCAGCCCTCAACCGACCTTCTGCCCACTTGGCGCAAACTCCAACCGGCAGGTGTTGCAGATGCTAGAACTGACAGCAGGGTGGTGGCAGGGGAAAGGGAAAGAGGAGCTCACGCTGCCTGGACTAGCCCACGCAATGCTACGTCAACCACTTGAGCGGGACCCGCTGCAGCCACTTGAGGAGGAGGAGGAAGAAGAGGAGGAGGAAGAGGTAGAGCCCCCAGGTGCCCCTCTGCCATGGTGTTGGTAAGTGAGCCTCCTTTTTGAAGTGTTATCTGTGTTAGTCTGTGCAAGCATCTCAGAGAGTAAACAAAAGAGGACAAAAGACAAAAAGGCTGTGGCACCTTAAAGACTAACTTTAATGTTAACATTAAAATACAGGAGTTAGTCTTTAAGGTGCCATAGCCTTTTTGTCTTTTGTCTTGTTTTGTTTACTCTCTGATATCCTTTCATTTAAGTTAGGTAAAGGTATCCCTTGCTCGAAAGCCAGTCGTATCTGACTCTAGGGTTCAGTGCTCATCTCTGTCTCAAAGCCAAAGAGCTAGTGTTGTCTGCTTCTGCAGACATTTCTGTGGTAATGTGGCAGGCATGACTAGACACCGGAGTGCATAGAATGCTGTTACCTTCCCACCAAAGTGGTCCCTATTTATCTACTTGCAATTTCCTGCTTTCGAACTGCTAGGTTGGCGGGAGCTGGGACAGAGACAGGGACTCATTCTGTCCTGCAGTACTCGGGAATTGCACTGCTGACCTCCCACCTTCCAGTCAGCATCTTAGCCACTTGAGCCACTGCCGTCACTTAAGTATCAAGACTTCAAAATTGTGTTTGTGTGTGTGTTAGAGAGTGATGGAGGGGGACCAATAGAGACCACTTTGCCACGTAAACAGCATTCCATGCACTTAGGTGTCTAGTCAGGCCTTCCACATGACCACAGAAAACAGCACTGGCTCTTTGGCTGGAGATGAACATTGAACCCTAGAGTTGGATATGACTGGCTTTAAAGCAAGGGCAACCTTGCTGATGTTTTCACCTAGTTGGCCCTGGCTACATTAGGTAAATGTAAAGGTCACCCTTGCTCAAAAGCCAGTCGTATCCAACTCTAGGGTGCAGTGCTCCATTTACAGCCAAAGAGCCAGTGCTGTCTGTGTTTGGAGACATTATCATGGTCATGTGGTAGGCATGACTAGATAGCCCACCCAGTCACATGGCCACCTAGCCATGCCCACCCAGCCAGCTGGACACACCCACTGAGTTGGCCATGCCCACTGAGTTGGTCATGACCAAAGTGTGGTAGTAAAATTTTTTGGAGCCCACCACTGGTTACATCTGTTCTCTCCAGTCTGATGGAACAGGGGCATTTTGTTGGTCTGTCTTAATTGAAAGTTGCCATTCCAAGCTATTTTGCACAATATTCGGTTTTGGCCTAGAATGCGATTCCTGGGGATGTTTTGTATCTTGGTGTATCATTCTCATTTATTCATTTGTGAATCATGAATTTGGTTGTGTTGGGGATGTAAGTCTTTGCCTAGTACCCCAACTGGGTTGCAAGGCATATTATGTCTCTGGTGCTTTAAGGCTTGGCTGTGGAAAGCACACAGGTGTTGTGGTGCTTCTAGAGAAATCTGTGACCAATGTATTTATGACTGAGCAAAGCCACAGACCTCATCTCTAATCCTCACCTCGGCTTCAATGCTGACCTTGGCTACAATGCCCAACCCGGGATACTAAGCTCACCATCCTGGAGATCTGATGCCCAGCTTCTGCTTCACTCTTCTGCCAACTGCCTGGAGAAGGAGTTCTGCAAACCCAAGAACACACAGTGATACCTCATACAACGTCCAATCTTGGTTCCACAAGTTTGGACTTTATACGGATTTGGACTTTGTATGAGTCATGCAAAATCCTAGCCGCGATGCCTCATACAACATCCAAATCCTTGCCGCAATGCCTCATACAATATCATTTCCATAGAGATACATTGTACTGTAACAGCACAGAGTTCAGGGCAAAGTCAAGGAAACAGACAGGAAACTGACAGAACTTTAAGAAATCATTTTCTAAAGGCTAAAAACATTACAAAAACTTGTCAAACAACCCTGATGGTCCAAGAACCTGAAGAATGCTGCAAAAATCCCAGGAATGCTTCTAAAAATTCTGACAAAATTTTTTTAAAAAATCCAAAATCACGCTCAAAACCACTCCTAAACACTCTTTGCCTCATGCAAAACCCACAAGAGCGATGCACGTATGTGTCCTGCCTTTTATACTGCCCAGGCACAATGCAACCTGGGAAAACCCCAATGCCTCATACAAAGTTGCACGACTTTGTATGAGGCAACTTTTTTCAAGGAATTAGGCAATGTTGTATGAATCCGATGTTGTATGAAGCGGACTTTGTATGAGGTATTACTGTACTGCAAAAACTGAGTCTTCAATCTGCCCTGAGGAAAGGCTTTTGCCTGACTTGCCTGTCTGATGCAAAGAAGGACTACTTGGGGGTAAGCTGCAAAGCTGTCTTACTTTACCTTCAGCCACAGCTTCTCTTTGGACTGTTCTCAAGCTGTGTAGAGACTGTGTAAAGACTTGTACATATATTTGCACCATTATAGTTTCTCAGTAGAGCTAACTGAGAAACACAGAGGACTGTACTGACTTTCTGTTACTGCACTGTATATATTTTGCACTACATGCTTTTGAGTAAACCTGCTTAGGTTATTCACCAAAGCTAAGGCCAGTCTGTATGTGTAACTCTCACAAGGAAGGGAGACATCTCCCCAGGTGTGAACCTTCTGTATCAATCACTGTGCACCTCTCTGCTGTCCGCAGCTCACCCCACGGACGCTGTCAGGTTGGTTCAGAATTTCCCATTCTAGGCCATTCTGTACTGTTTTAGTTGGCTTGGGGATATTAAAGCTTATTGAAGAGTAATATCTAATAGGTTTGATTTCTAAAATACTGTTCTGATGTGCATCAGTCACATTCTACTAGTTTTGGCATCAATTTTTATTATCAAGTGCCATTCCATTCCTATTCATACCTGCTCCTGATAGAATCACGCATTGCCTTCAAAGGGAGCCAAACAATAAAGGTGGACTCTCGTACTCATTCTTATTAGCTGTGAAGATGAAATATGAAGTAGCGGGAGGGGCCTTCACTGGCCCCTGGCTATTACAATGGGAGGGGCCCTCACCGGCCCCTGAGCATTCAAACCCATACAAAAAAAACACACACACATAGACAAACACACACAGACCCAGAGTCGACTTTTACTGGGGCTGGATAGATCTCTAGCAAGACAAAGAAAACCCAACTGTTTATTAATCATACATGGGTGGGCCCAGGAAGCAGGGGTGGTGTTATGTATGATAACTGTGTTTTACTAACATGTCAAATATTCAAACCACCGAGTTCCCATGCAAATTGCTGTCAAACAGTGTTGCTGTTTGACAGCCGCGAGATCTTGGCAAATCGCGAAGTATCGTGAGATTTCGGAGAGCGCGCAGTTTGAAGTTTGACAGGCATGCTATGTATCCATTTAATGCAAATGAAGGGATTAAGAAGTGTACATAGGTGAATTGACCAATCAGCATTGTTCCTGCCGAAAATGTATCTTTCTGTTTGTGTATCCAAGTTGTGTTCAGTTCCTCCAAATAAAGAGCTATATTTCACTTTCAATGCTTGTCGTCTCCAATTTCTTTTTTTTCTTTTTTAACAAACAAAAGAAAAGGAAAATAGAAAAGAAAAAAGAAAAACAACATCATAACAGTACTGAATACCATAAAATAGAAATAGCATACGTATGTGCATACATACATACACACACACACACACACACACACATGCATACACATCCGTATACGTACATACATACACCAATATAAATAAACAAATACATGTGAAAAATGTTAGTGAAAGAATAGAAATAAATAAATAAATAAATATTGCCGTCAGAGACATCAGGTTTAATTCTTAATTCAGTATATTATGTTTCTTTTTCCCAAAAAAGGAGCGTATCAAGGCTAGGCTGTATCCCTTTTTTTCTTATTAAAGCATATTCCACAAAACATTTCCAAATTTCCCAAAATGATATTTTAATTAATAATCCTTTTCTTTGACGTAGTTGCATCGTTAATTTTTCATTGAGAGCCAATTGCCATGCTTCAGCGTACCATCTCTTCTTATTAATATTTCCCCCCCTTTTCCACTCCTTGGCAATTATTTGCCTTGCAACCAGTAATAAAATTAACAATAGTTCCTTTTTACCATCATCCAAATTTGACTGGTCCAATTCCCCTAAAATCGCAAGTTTCGGAGATAATACAATTATAGCACCCAGTATCCTATTTAATTCTTCTTCTATTACTTTCCAAAACTGCCTTATTCTTTCACATGTCCACCACATGTGTATATATGTCCCCTTTTCCTATTTACACCTCCAACAAAGATCCGATACGTTACTATACATTAAATGAAGTTTAACCGGTGTAAGATACCATCTCCACAATAATTTCGAGTTATGCTTCTTTTCTTTAATCAACATTGACTTCATAATCCCATGACTCCATTTCTTTTTCCAATTTATATCTTGAATCGATATTCCCATGTCCTCCTCCCATGTTCTCTTAAGTGATTGCTGAGCTTCTTCACCAGGGGATAGCAAATAGTATATTCTTCCAATTATTCCTTTTAATTTCCTTTTTCCTTGTCTTATCTCCGAAAGCAGCTCTTCAAAGAGTGTTAAAGCTCTGAAATACACATTATTTATTCTTTTACTTCTATCCCATGCTTCCATCCGCCTTACCTGGAACCAATTTAAAATTAATTTAACATATATATCATTTCTGTTTTGGAAATCCGCACGGTTTTTTATCCAGTCTACGAGTGTTAATAATTTATTTTGTCTCAAAATATCTTTTGTTTCCAGTGTTAATCCTAAGGGGCAATCTTGAAAGTCTAAGATTTCCATTATAGGGGAATAATTTGGAACCAAAGTTTCCTTAAATCCTTTCCAAATTGCATATAAATTTTTTAGTTTATAATTAGTAAATTTTAACTCAGTCTTTAATAAACCTAGAAATAATTCCCCTCTAAATCGTTTAAATTCTGTTTGGTCTGTCTCTGTTCCTTCTTCGCAACTAGAACAAAGCAATTTTATTTCATATTTTTAAAACAAAAGCTTGATAACATCTTTTAACATTAGGAATACCCAACCCTCCATTTTTATTCTTAATATACCACAACCCTTTATTAATCCGTGGCCTCTTCCCACCATTACAGAATTCATTAATCATCTTTTGCCAATCCCTAAATTCAGTTTCTTTTATTCTAATTGGTAGATTTTCCAATAAAAAGTTCAATTTAGACATAATTTTCATTTTACACATATTGATTCTCCCAAACCATGATAAATTTAGTAATTTTAAATGTGCTATAGTGGTTTTTTATTCGCTTCTCAGTTTATTAAAGTTAATCCCATATAAATCCTTAACCTCTCCCGACAACGTTATTCCTAAATACTTCAATTGATCTTTAACCTTAAAACCATATGTTTCCATAATTATTTCTTTTTCCACCATTGATAAATTACACGTAATTGCCTCCGTTTTACTCCAATTAATCTTTAACCATGTCATTTCCTCAAACTTTTTAAAATGATGCTGAATTCTACTTATATTCTGAATGGGATCTTTTATTACCAGCAAGGTGTCATCTGCAAATAAACTATTTTTTTTGTCTATTCCTACTACATTAACATCTTTCCTTATGTCCGTAGCCAATAATTCCATAGCGAGTATAAATAAAGAAGGGGATAATGGGCATCCTTGTCTTGTTCCAGCATTTATATTAATCTCATTACTCAACTTATTATTTATTTTAATTTTGGTCATGGATTCCTTATATAATTGTCCTATTATATGTTTAAATTTTGGATCCAAATTGTAATTTACTACAAATTGCCTTAATAGTTGTCCATTGAATGGAGTCGAAAGCCTTATATATATCTAAAGCCAGAATGCAAATTTTATGCTTCAGTTTTTTAAACTTATCAATAATATTGATTAACCTGCTAATCAACTTTTCCATTTGCCTATCCTTTATAAAACCAACTTGGTCCTCACCTATATATAAATTAATAAATTTGTTTAAGCGATTATTTATTAAAGATATAAATATCTTTGCATCCTGATTTAGAAGCGAGATAGGATGGTAAGACTCAATTCTTTCTTTGTCTTTATCTGGCTTTGGAATTAACAATGTAATTGATCTACTCCAAGACTTAGGTATGTCGCCACCTTCTAGAATAAAATTATATCATCTTTATAGTTTAGGGATGATTACCTCCTGACACTCCTTATATAATTCTGATGGAAAACCATCTTCTCCCAGAGCTTTATCATTTTAAAATCTTTAATTACCTTTACGATTTCTTTTTCCTCTATTTCCTTCTCCATAAGATCTATATGTTCTTCCTTCAGCTGAATACTTAGATTTGTATCTAAATATAACCTTAATTTTGATATATCAACTGACTTTTCCTTATACAACTCCGCATAAAAATCTTCCGCTACTTGGAGTTTGTCTGTTATTTTATATTGCCTCGTACCATTTTGATCTTTCAATACCTCAATTTGTCTCTTACTCTTTTTATGCTTAGCCAATTTTGCCAAGTTTTTCATATCCTTATTATTAAATTCAAACTCGTGTCTTTTTAAATATGCCATGTCTTTCCTCACCTTGTCTATTTCTAAGCTCATAACTTCCTTTATTAGCGCTTGCAATTTATTCCATACCACCTTGTTCTTTGTTTCAGCATGCTTCATTTCAAGTCCTTTTAATTCTTGTTCCATTCTAATTACCTTTTTATTCCTTTCTCTATCATTGATAACCCTTTCCTGTATACACTCACCTCTCAAAACTGCTTTCATCGCATCCCACAAAATAGGAAGAGCAACTTCTCCTGTATTGTTAAGCTCCCATTTTTCCTGCCAATTATCCATCAATCTTTTCTTTATAATATTGTTATTAAGAAGTTTAACATCCAATCTCCATATGTTGTCTGACGTTATATCTTTACCAAGGTTTACCTCTAAATTAATCATCGTATGGTCAGATAACTTAAATGTTCCTATTTTAAAATCTTCCAAATTTTGCAATAAATTCTCTGAAACCAAAAAATAATCAATTCGTGAATATTTCTTGAACATTGAAGAGTAAAATGTAAATGCCTTTTCTCCCCCCTTTACTATTCTCCATGCATCCTTAACCCCTAATTTCTCCATCCATCCATCTAATATATTTTGTTGCCCCTTTCTATATCTAGAAAATTTTGAAGCATCAGATATTGATCTTGTTAAATTAAAGTCACCCCCTATTATCAGGTTATTGGATCTTTCTTTCTTTATAATTGGCAAAACTTTATCCAAAAAGAGACCCTGATCCTTGTTGGGTACATAAATATTCACCAAAGTATATACCTCGTTCCCAATCTTCCCTTTAATTAACTGAAATCTATCCTCCTTGTCCTTCACATTTTTAGACATTACAAAACCCAATTTGGATGCAATCAAAGTAGCTACTCCTCTCGAATTCAATGAACCTAAGCTTTTTTCATAAATGTCCGTACCCTTTGCATATGAATTATTCTTATTTTCAAATTTCTGATGCGTCTCTTGCAAGAATATTATATCCGCTTTCTCTTTTTTTAAAACCCCTTCCACTCTCTTCCTCTTGATTTGGTTACCTAAGACTTTTACATTCCATGAAATAACTCTTAACCTTCTTGACATATATATGACTCCAATCGAATATCTTTATTACTGTTTCCCCAATGGCAAGACAAAAAAACTGCAAAAAGATCAGAAAAACAAGAAAAAAAATTGACATAACAATTGAAACCCCTTTTCCCTCCTCCAAAAACATAAAATATATACTACAAAAAAAGAAAAAAGAAAATAGTTTTCCTAACCTCCCCACTTTCCCAAAAAAGTAGCCTTTGTAAACAAATAGGGGGAGGAGGGACTGCGGGCGGCGAATCATATGTATAGCGTAAATTCATTTCATGTACCTTTACATAGTCTTTATTCATTCTATGAAATATATTTATTCCTTATTCTTCTTGTTTGCTATCCCCTTCTGCTCCTGCTACTTCTTCTTCACAATTTCTACCTCTGTAGATGATGTACCTGCATTAGACAACATGTCCTCCAATTGCTTCAATTCCTCTGAGCCTTTTTCCAAAAGTTTTGACGATACTAACTTGTGCAAACCATCTGAATCCTCTTTTATCCAAAAAGTTTTCCCTCAAACTACATAAGTTAACTGTTTATATTGTCTCCATCTGTATTGTATATCCTTCTCCCGTAATTTTTTAGTAATCAGTTTCAATTGTAGACGCCAAATACTTTCTTCTAAAGAGATATCTTTATAAATCTCTATTTTGTCGCCTTCCATTTCTAATGTTCCTGAACCCAGTGAATTGCCATATTTCAGTAATCTTAATTTAAGACCCAAATTATTAAATTTTACTAGAACATTTCTTGATTTTACCCGCTCTTTTTTTGGGGCCTAATCTATATACACTTTCAATATCTTCTAAGCCTATCTCCTCTCCCATTTTGAGCCCGTTAATCCAATCCACCATCCTTTGTCTCAAATCGTCTGGACTTCTTTCTGAAACATTCCTGATTATCACATTATTTTTCCTGGCCTGATTTTCCAACCTTTCCAACTTTCTATCATATTGTTTTTGTCCTCTTTCTTTATTCTGAACTTGATCTTTTACCTCTTTTAATTCGTGTTTCATTTCCCAAACCTCCTTACCAATTGCATTAACACCCTCCTTCAATTCCTCAATTTCCTTTAATAAACTAGAACATTCCTTTTTTGTATTTTTGAATACCTGAGTAATTCTTTCTTTAACTTTCTTTTGAAATCTTTGGTTGTCTTTTATTCGTTGGTCTTCCAATGCCTGTAGCCTAGCATGTAACTCCTCTTCAAGCTTATCAAACCTTGCTTCCATATTACCCTTTAAATCAGATAAGTCCGGGCTTGGACCCCTATCACTAAATACCTCTTCTTCCACACCTTTAACTTTCCCTTTATCTATTCCTTTCTTTTTTGTAGCCATTTGTATCACTTCCCCTCCTGCTGCAGTCACTTCTTGTCTATTCTCTCCTTTCTGTTCTCCAAATTTCTCTTTATCTATTCTTTCCACTTGTAAATCAAACCTCAACCTTCTCTCCTCTGCTTCTTTCCTCAAAAGTTCCAGTTCCTGTACCACTTTAATTTCTTCCTGTATAGATTTTCTTCTTCCCTCCGACTGATCTTCCTCCTCTAACCACCCTATTCCAGCCCAACTTACCTCTCGTTTCACCCTATCAAATTTTTTACTCATTAATAAGTAATTCTATTCAGTGTAATTTTATATTATTCAAGTGTGTAGTTATACTCAAGATTTAAATCCTTTTAAATAAAAATTTAAAAAAATCTAATTTAAGAGCAAATCTGATAGAATATTTTCTCAAAATCAAGGACTCTATCAACTTCTAATATATATTGATCTTAGAAGCCCCACTACCACTGGAAAGCCTAATAATTAACAAAATTTAAATATTCTATTAATGTTATCAAACCACCATCCCATCAAGCCTCCGTTCATGAGAGAGGTTAAGTAACTACATACACACAGAGGAAATCTCAGTATTTCAATGTATCTCAATGTCTAAATGTCTTCCTAAAGGGAATATTTTGTAGCCAGAGGAAGGAGAGTCTCTCCCTTTAAGTCTTTGGTGTTCTCTCTCTCTCTCTGTGTTGCTCACTTCTCTGCCAAACCTCTCAGTCCTCCAATCTTCTTTTCTTCTCTGTACTTCACTCATGTGCCTTTAATTTCCAGCACTTGTATCTCCAACTCCTGTTTCCCTCACAGCAGTATTCATTCTACTTCCTACCAAGTTCAGCCCAAAGTCACCCCAAATTAATTTCTACTGTGGAGGACTGCAGAGTCCGCTGACAAAAATTAAAGGAGAGAGAGATATACGTATACAGCAAGAGCCCAGACTCCGGAAAAGAACCTCCCTTTTACCAATGTTCCATGTCCTATCTCTCTCGCTGCACCTCAATCACCACGTCTCAGTCCGTCATCGCTGTCTTTATTTTTCTGATGAAAACAGAAAGCAACAGTCTCCTCTTCAATTGCTCCCCACGAAACCAAGTAAATTCACCTTCCTGTAATGCTGCTGCAAACCACCTCGTTCTTCTTCACCCCACAGCTCAGTCCATCGGCAACCTACACCTCCATTCCGGCGGTCTCATCACCTGGTCTTTTCGCTGGGTGCGAGCTTTCTCTAAACAACTTGTCCTTTCATTCACACCATTCAAATGGATGAAAATTAAGCTCAGTCCCATTTCCAACAAGATAGTACGAACTGCTCCAAAATTTAATCGTCAAAAAAACACCTTTCCTCTGTTTTTCATGGCTCACCTCTGGGAACAAATGAAAAACACTGTTACCTAGTCCGCCATGATGCCACGCAGCCCTCTCGTCTCCAATTTCTGAACACCAAATTGGCAATGAAGGTGGGATGGCATCCCCACAAGGAAGCAACATTGGCCCTTTCGATGCAGCCCATCCAGACAAATGGGCAATTTACAAGCACCGGTTCCGCCATGCCATGGTGGCCGAAAAGATCACGGATGGGGTTCATTCCTGCTTCCTATCACAGTGCGGATCCAAGACACTGGAGCTGGCCATCCACCTCGTCCTTCCTCAGGACGTGGATGAGGTGCCGCTCATGGAGAACCTGGCAGCACTGAGGAAGCATCTGCAGCCAGAGGTGTCGATTTTCCTGGCCAGTGTGGCATTTCACCAGAGGGAGCAGTGCCCAGGAGAATCCATCACTGAGTACGTTGCCATGCTGCGCCTTGCTGCTGGCCTGTGCAAGTGGGCCAAACTTGAAGAGGCACTCTGGGACCATCTGCTGGCCGGTATGAAGGACGAGGATTGCCAACATTGCCTCATGACCCATCAGACGCTGACCTTTAAGTCCGTGCTGGATGAGGCACTGGCGTCTGAGGCTGCATGGTCTGGAGTAAAGTTGTTCCAGCATTGCCATGCAACTGCCAGTGCCACTGAGTCAACCATCCAGGTCCACCGCTGCTCATCCTCTTCATCGTCAGCGTCTCCTGGCTCTACCTTGTCGTCTGGGTCCAGTGATGATGAGAGCAAGGTTCGGGTGGTTCACCAAAGACACCGGCAGCACCGCGACGACCAGGAGAAGAAGCCTCTCTGAAAGTGCAACGACTGCGGGGCCCGGCATTACTGAAAGAAATGCCCATTCCGTAATGCAGAATGCCACAACTGCGGACAGAAGGGGCACATAGCCAAGGTATGCTGGCAGCGCAAGCTGAGACCCCCAATGCCAGAAGCCAAGCATGGTCATTGGCAAGAGTCATCCATCACCAAGGTGTCCTCTGAGCCAGACCAGAGCCAGGTGGCCAACATCAGCAATCGGTTCTATGCCGACCTGAGTCTACAGGACGTCCCCTTCAGAATGGAAGTAGATTAAGGTACTACATTTTCAATAATTTCACAATGGGAGTTCCTGAGAATTCCCCTGGCTTCTCGCCCCAAGCTTAAGTCCCTTAAGACTTCCCTTTGGGATGTGCAGGGTTGCCAGATTCCGGTCTTAGGGGTGGGTAACTTTTTGGTCCATTTTAAATCCATCTGCACCACCTTGCCCTTAGTTGTGGTTAAGCAGGGCACTAACAACCTGATAGGGGTAAAATGGTTCAAGCCCCTAGGGATCCGGCTATCTGGCATACATGCAATAGACTCTGATCCAATTCATGACGTCTGTGCTGCACATCCTGAGGTTTTTTTAAGAAGGGGTTGGGGTTGTGAAAAGGGCCCCCTGTTGACTTTGAACTTGACTCTGCCATTCGGCACATCCGAATAAAGCCGCGCTGGGTGCCCTTTGCCCTCAAAGAGAAAATAGAAGCGGAATTGGACAAACTGGTTGGGCAGGGCATCCTTGTGCCGATTGACTCTGCTGAATGGGAGACACCGATTGTCACCGCACTGAGAAGCAACAGGGAGTTCAGGATATGCGCGGACTACAAATGTACAATAAATAAAGCCATTCGCCCAAACGCATATCCTGTGCCAGTGGTAAGCCATCTTCTTGCCTCCTTGCATGGAGGAAACTGTTTTGCAAAACTCAACCTTGCCCAGGCTTACCAACAACTGACTGTGACACCCACCGCTGCTGCGGCACAGACTATCATAATGCATAAGGGGGCATTTAAGGTGACCAGACTACAATTCGGGGTGAATGTGCCCCCTGGAATATTTCAGTCTCTACTCGAATGTATTCTTAAGGGGTTGCTGGGGGTCCTGCCATACTTCGATGACTTCCTGATCACCGCTAAGGACACCGTCAAACTAGCGGCCAGGCTCATGTATCGAGCAAGCATGTCTACGCCTTTGAAAAGACATGTGTGTATTTTTGGCGAGTGAAGTAGAGTAGTACTACCCCCCACAGTATTATGCCCTCAGACTCTAAAGTGGCAGCCATGCGAAATGCACGTGTAAAACTGAGTTGCAATCATTTTGGGGTTTACTGAACTTCTATCACATTTGTCTCCATTGCAAAGCTGCAGTTGTCAAACCACTGCACCAGCTCCTAAAAAAGGACACTGTTTGGCACTGGGGCCATTGCCAGGAGAAAGTGTTCCAAGAACTGAAAAAATTACTGTCTTCCAATGCGGTGTTAATGCATTTCAACCCTACAAAATGGGTCATCCTGGTGTGTGATGCATCCCCTGTGGGAGTCAGGGCTATGTTGTGCCATGTGTTGAATGACGGGAGTGAAGCCCCCGTAGCCTTTTGCTCCTGTTCTCATTCAAAGCCCGAAAAGAATTATGCACAAACTGACAGGGAGGAGCTGGCTATAGTGGCAGGCACCAAGAAATTTCACGATTACCTCTATGGAGGCCCTTTACCATCGTGACTGACCAAAAGCCCCTCCTTGGCATCTTTGTGAATGGGAATCCCACACCGCAGATCCTATCCTCATGGATGTTGCACTGGGTGATTTTTTTGAACGCGTACAATTTCACTCTGGTACACAGACCCGGCAAGGACATCAGCCATGCTGATGCCCTGTCGCGCTCACCACTGCCCATTGTTGGGGAACCGGATTGTGAGATCGAACAAGACCACCAGGTCTTGATGATTGAGGCCCTCGCCTTTGGGTATCCCATCTGACATATCCAAAGCCATGGCCAAAGATGCGGTTTTATCAAAGGTAATCTCTTGGGTGCAAAAAGGCTGGCTCGTCTCTCCTCCAGCTGAGGAGTTTAAAACATTTCACCACAAAAGCTTAGAATTGTCTGTTGAATGGGGTTGTCTTTTGTGGGGCCAGCGGGTGGTCATTCCTGTCACCCTCTGCCAAAAGGTTTTGAAATTACTTCATACCAGTCACCCAGGAATTGTTCAATAAAAAGCCCTCACCCGAAGTTACTTTTGGTGGCCCCAACTGGACCAGGATATAGAACAGATGGTCAGCACTTGTGCCAGCTGCCAATGTTCTCACCCAGAGCAGTCCCATCTTCCCTCCCAGGAATAGAACTCTGCCAGGGGCCCATGGTCCAGGATACATATAGATTTTGCGAGACCATTTAGGGGGGCTCTATTCTTATTAGTAGTGGACCCATACTCCAAGTGGCTGGAAGTAATCTGGGTGTCCAGCACTACTTCGTCCACGACAATTATGCACTTGAGAAGGCTGTTCGCTACGTTCAGACTCCCAGATGTTCTGGTGTCTGACAACGCATCCACGTTCACATCTGCAGAATTCCAATCCTTCATGGAAAGGAATGCTATTTGGCACATCACTGCCGCCCCATTCCACCCTGCCACTAATGGCCAAGTGGAGTGGCAGATGCGCACCACCAAGGATGTGCTCCAGTGCATAGGAGAAGGGGATCTGGAGGTTCAAATATGTCAGTTTCTTCTTACCCCCCTTGCCTCAGGCCTATCCCCTGCTGAATTGCTCCAGCGAAGGAAGCTAACATCCTTGCTGGATAGGTTGGATCCCTTTAGGGTGGAGGACAAGGGTACCAATATAAAGATCCAACACCAGAAAGGTTTCTCGGCCGGGAATCCTGTCCATTGCCGCAATTATGCAGCAGGTGGTCCGATGTGGATACCTGGTTTTGTGCTACACCAAACTGGTCCTGTTTCTTACAGAATCGGAACAGCCAATGGTCTGATCTGGAGACAGCATGCAGAGCAGTTGAGACCCCGAATACTGGACCCACAGGATGAACAAAGACATTCAATGTTAGGGTTGGCCTCCACCCGTTTAAACCCTGGGGGCAGAGGTAATAGTTGTCATGAACCTTGAGTAACCATGGCAACCTTATCACTTAGCTACTGAAGCACTTGTAAACACATTCCTTTCTTATGAGCCAAAACGTAGCTGCATTCCCTCAAAGGAATGCACACCTGCAGACCCCACGAGGGAGGATGACAAATAGGTCAGGTGGCAGAGTGATGACAGAGACATCTGACTACCCCACGAGGGAGAAGATGCCTCCCCCTGTCAATCAAAACCCCATGACTCTGAACACCTGCAGATTGAGTCATCCTAGGAATGCAAAGGTGGGAGGGAAATCTGCTCCTTTTTCTGTATAAAAGCAGAGCCATTTTCCCCATTTCTTTGGTCCTCTTGGGTTGAAGGCAGAGATGTCTCCTTGAGCTGGACTCTAAACACTTATGATCTGAGCCCCTCAGATCTAAGTGGCCTATACTAACTATGTTATGCTATGTACTTTGTCTTTGTCTGTCTCTGTTCTCTTTCAGATGCTAAAGGAAAATAAAACTCTTTGTGAGTAACATCAACGGAGTGGATGTCAGTTTATCAGGCTATGTCCTAGTGCTTTGCTCTATGCCCCCACATGCTACCAACATATTAAACCACCGCATACTCCCTGTAAGCAACAGGTGGAGTTCTTTGAAGCCGATTCGGAAGTGGTACAGTGAGGCGACCTTAGGCTGCACTGGGAGTGTGCGGATAAAGGAAATTATCACAGCCTAAAGGATCGGTACATGCCTCCTGTAAGCCAGCGCCCAGTCGAGTGTTCAAGACATGGATGGCTGAGCGGTCAGATTCGGATCTGAGAGCCAGGAGGCTTTGTCAAGGCAAATAGAGCAGCACTTTTGGCTCCTCTAAAAAGAGGGTAAGATTAGGGCATCAGGGCGATCTTCCAGGCATGAGAACCAGGAGTTCCTATTCCATCCCATGACGGGACAAAGATTGTCAAATCCCTTAACCCTTTAGGAACTTCTGGGAATATGTGAGTCTGAGGAAGAAGTGGAGGAGGAAACCCTGCAAGGGGAAGCGGCAGGAGGGTCTGATCAGCCCGTCCTGGTGCCGCCCCCTGTGCATGGAGCCTCTCCGGATACAGAACTGAGTCTGTTAAAGCCCCAGACAAGCTATGTTGGCCAGGAGGAAGGACACCAGAGACCTACCGAGTGGAAAAGGATTAGGTCTCGGCATCCAGCCTACTGGGTAATGGATGAAGCTGCACGGGCAGCTGCAGCTGCGGCTGAATGCATCCCCCTCCGTACCATGAGAGGTGAAAGCATATAGGCGGACGAAGAGGAATGCCAGTCGGAGGAGGAAGCTCGTAAGCAAGCTCGCCGGAGCTTGTCTTGGGAAAGGGAGGTGCCTGCGGGTCCCCCTACAACTTCCGAATGGCTACTAGATGTGGTACGTAAAGCACCCTTTGAAGGGAGTGTGATGGAGACCCAGAGGAGAAGTCTGATGGAAATCATTGAGCACCAGGTCTAGTGTGAGGAGATTCTCCAAAGGAATGGTCCCTCCAGTAGGGCATTCCATGTGCTTGAGGAAGCGATTCCAGCACGCCCCGCTCGACAAAACGTTGCAGAGGAGGAAGCGCCGAGAGCCGTTGTGGTGGCATCCTGAGCTCAGGAGAGCGGAATGGCAGCACCAACGGTCTCGGTCCAGGCAGGGCCAGACCGGAGTGTCAAATCAGGAGATCAACACGAACTGGCACAGTTGCTACAGGGAGTAGCTGAGCCAGTGGTCTCGATCCAGCCGGGATCGGACCAATGGGTCGGAATGGGAGCCATACCCAAGGAGGCACAGGAACCGGGCTCCGGAATGGCTAAACTGTCCGTTAAGCCACCAGGAGCCACGGCGCTTTCCTCAGGGGAGGGGGTTGCCAGTGCCTATACCACTGCTATGGAGCAGGAGGAACTACAGCGGAAGCTGCAGGAGGAGCAGCAACGGGCAGAGTGAGATTGTACCTATGTCATGAAGTTGCAACAGCAGCTTGTAGAGGCACAGGAAGCCTGAGCCTCCGAGCAAGCAGCCCGCCAAGCGGAGAAAGTGGCAGCCATTCCACTACCAAAGGAGGAGGAAAACAGGCTTGACCAAATATATGGTCTCCTTTGACAGGAGCAGGTGGCTCGGTTGGCAGGTAATCTGGAAGGAGCGGTTGAAGTGGCATGTCAAAGGGCTAAGATAAAACAGGAAATGGAGGATGAAAAATATGCCCAAGCTTTACAGGAGGAAGAAGGGGCAGTGCAGCCGGCACCAGCCCAGTCTATACTGTCAATGGTTCTACAGCCCGCCGCACCAGACCCACTTCCACAGATTAAGCCGCCGCCCAGAGCCCCTGTACCTCAGCCTGTCCATCTACTGGTGCCACCAATGGGAGTTCTCCCCCCTCCTCCTTCTTTTCCACAGGTTCCGCTTTTAGCGATACCAGGAGGAAACCCTCCCTTGCCAATGGGAGAGGTGGGAGGAGCTCCAACCAGAACAAGTCGATTGGAGGATATGATGGCAAATTTCTTTGAAACGCAGATTCACGTTATGCAAATGAAGCAGCAACCAAAACCTGTGACAGCCGATAATGCTGATCGAAAGCGTCTGTCAATTCTGACAGACCCCCAGGACATTCTCTCTTTTCTTTCCAGGTTTGAGCATGCATGCGAGGCAATGAAAGTGGATGAGATTGAGTGGCCAGGACTAATCAGTACCCAGCTGAGGGGTCCGATCCTGGACTATTTTGATGGATTGCCTAAAGATTATACATGGCCCCAAATACGAGATGCTTTGGAGAAATATTGTGCGATGGTCCCTGATGTTCTGAGAATGAGATTCCGGGAGATCCAATGGGATGCTAAACAACCATTTGTTGCCCTCATGATTCAGTTGGCGCAAGCCTATGACCGATGCATCTGAGCATCTAAAGTGAAGATGACACCAAGCGCCCGAGCATTTGCGCTGAAGGAACAGTTTATGGAGGTAATTCCACCTTCTTTAAGACTCAGTCTTGCTGATAAGGAGATTGATGATTGTTTGTTGTTTATTCGATTTATACCCCGCCCTTCTCAGCACAGGGCCGACTCAGGGCGGCATTACAACATGTCAATTAACAAAAAATGTCCAATAAGATAGAATATACAAATACAATTACAAAGAATTACATCGAAGTTAAGCCAATTTCACCAGTCAAACCATAGAAAGCATCAACATATGAAGAGCAGAAATAAGATACAAATTACAAATGACATCAGTTTCCCAGTCACAATCCACTCACAATCCATATAGAACCATATAAAGAGCAACACTCCATATAAAGATGTAATATACAATAAGATGCAACAAATTATATTCTTCCTGAGAATGATCCTCAGTTGCTTGCCCAGAAGGCTGATATGATTTGGATCAGCAAAATGAATGTCAAGAAGCAGATGCCTAAGACAGCCCAGTCTTCAGGGAAATTCAAAGAGACAAGAAGTCAGGCTTTTGGGAAGATACCGCCTGCATCGAGTGGAGCAAGCGCCAAAACGGGATGGTAATAAGCTAAAGGGTAAGATGGCACCTGTTTCTAACATTACCTGTTATCATTGCTCCAAGCCGGGACACACCCGCCAGCATTGCCCTGCATTGCAGAAAGGTGCAACTCAACCCGCAAAGGAGAAATCAGGAACTAGTACTTCCAGTTCCCGCATTGCTCAAGCGGCAAGCCAAACAACTGATTCATTTGAGAATCAGCCATCGCAGATGGGAACAGCAGTAACTGCCCGAGATTCTGCTACAGGTCCGGACACACAGCAAGTCCAACCAGCTCGTGAGTATAGCACTCACGTTGTTAGAGACCCTAAAGTAGCATGGCAGCTGAATATTACCACTGCACACACACAGACACCTATAGCTTTAGATTCTACTGAACTGCTAGGAAAGGATCTCTTGTCTAAAATGGAAGAGCAAAGATATGCCTTAGTGACTTTACTAAATGAGCAGGGAGAACCATTTGTCTCTATTAAAGCATTTAAAGATTCTGGTTCTGACTTTTGCAGCATACATGAGAGTTTTGTTAAACCTGAACAGATTTTGCAAGATTGTTATTTACCCATAGAGGGATATCACCTAGAAATTGGGGGAAAAGTGGTTAATAGTCCTGTGGCTAAAATTAAGCTGAAATATGGTTGTTTCACAGGAGAAGCTCTTTGCTTGGTCCACAGGTCTAGTAGCCACCCTTCCCTACTCCTAGGTATTTCTGTAATGATTTTAGAGGAACAATTGAGGTCCAAGCAGGCCAATGTACTTAAAGTTGTAACCAGAAGTCAAAGCCAGCCTGTGACTGTTCCAGATACACCAGCACCACCTGCTGGTCAGCCCAAAGTTTTTTTCTTGGACTTTTTCTGAAAAACTGGACTATGTTAATTTTGCTAAAGAACAACAACAGTGCCCAACTTTAGAAGAAATTAGGCAGAAGGCTAAATTGAATTTGACTTTGTCATGTGCCAGGCCAAGCCGGTTCTTTTATTCAGCAGATGGACTTTTGTACAAACAGATCAAGTTGCCTAAACCTGAAACAGGGACTAGAGACTTGCTAGTTGTGCCTCAATCTTTTCGGGACATTGTTCTTAAAATGGCACATGACTCAGCATTTGCATTGCTTCAAAGAAGAAAGAAGACTCTTCAAAGAATTGCAGAACACTTCTTTTGGCCCAGGTGTACTTCTGATTGTAAAGAATTTATAAAAAGCTGTTTTACATGTCAAAGAATTGGGAATGTACAGTCTAAAACCAAAGCTAAACTTGGCAGGAAAGCCATTTCAGAGGGTAGAAATTGATGTGTTTGGTCCTTTACCTAAATCAAAAGGGGGAAAACAGTATGTATTTACCTATGTTTATACTTTTACAAAATGGTGTGAAGCTGTACCCTTAACTTCAATTTCTGCATCCCATATTGCTAAAGCATTTATTGAAATTGTCAGTAGGTTAGGTTTACCTGTTGAAATTGTCTCAGATAGAGGTGGAGCTTTTGTCTCATGTCTCATGCAAACTGTATGCAAACTAGCAGGGGTAGAACAAACTTTTTCTTTGCCCTACCATCCCCAATCCCATGGGACAGTAGAGCGATGTCAAGGGGCACTACAAAGATTGTTGACTGCATATGTTCAAGATTTTGGAGAAAACTGGGTGGAAGGTTTACCACTAATTCTCAGGACATACAGGTTAGCCCCACATGAAAGTTTAGGGGGAACTACACCAGCTGAGATGTTGTTTGGGTTCACTCTCCGAGGGCCTCTCCATCTTCTCAAAGGAGAATGGGAAGGTGCAACCTCTGAATTGCCCCAACCAGTATCTAAATACATTGAAGACTTGCAGAAAAAGCTAAATGACATACATGCATTAGCTAAGAAACACCTGAAGTCAACTCAGGATGTCACCAAGCTGTACTATGATCGTAAAGCTAGACACAGAGATTTCCAGCCAGGACAGCAAGTCATGGTTCTGAACCCGCATCCTGTTGGGCAGCTTCAAGTCCAATGGGAGGGTCCAGCCAAGGAATTGCAAAAGATTGATGAATGTAACTATAAGATTCAATTTGAAGACACAAAGGTTTGTAAAATGGTTCATGCAAACTCTTTGAAACCTTATGTGTCCAGATCTAATGTACAAATGCTTAGAATCACCGGTTCAAAATCTTCAGGGGAAGAATGGGACTGGGTGAATGTTATGGAAGAATACCAAAATGCTGGAAATGTTGATTCTGTATATATTTCTGAAAATGTACCAGAAACTGAACAGTTAGCTTTGAGAAATGTAATAGCCAAGTTCAGAGATTTGTTCACTTCTGAACCAGGATGTACAAATGTCTTGTCACATGATATTCCTGTTACTTCTGAACCAATCTGGGTACCTCAATACAGGTTAGCTGGAGCCATAGAAGCTAAAGTCAATGAGGAGGTTGACAAAATGTTAGCTCTAGGAGTGATAGAGAAATGTGAATCACCCTGGAACGCTCCTGTGGTGTTAGCTAAAAAGAAAAATGCTCAAGGGGAAATTTTACCCAAGATCAGATTTCGTGTAGACTATCGCAAACTTAATGCAGTCACACCACATGATCGTTTTCCTTTACCCAGGACAGATGACCTGATCCAGAAGCTAGCTAGATCCAAATGGGTCACAACTCTGGATTTAACAAAAGGATTTTGGCAGATTCCTCTAGCACATGAAGCAAAGCTTAAAACTGCTTTCTTTACTACAAGAGGTCAATATTGTTTTACCATGATGCCTTTTGGTTTGAAAAACTCTCCAGCTTCGTTTCAACATATGATGAACCATATTTTAAAGGGTTTACCATTTGCTGATGCCTACATCGATGATTTGGCCATTTATAGCCAAACATTTGAGGAACACTTGCAACACTTAGAAACTGTGTTAGCCAGACTACAAGAAGCAGGCCTCACAGTCAATGCTAAGAAATGTCAATGGGGACAAGCCAGTGTGATCTACTTGGGACACAAAGTGGGAAATGGAAAAGTCTCACCTGTAGATGCCAAGGTAGAAAGTGTCAAAGATTGGCCAATACCAATCACCAAAACACAAGTCAAGTCTTTCCTAGGCATGATGAATTACTACAGTCACTTCATTCATCAGTTTAGTGAGATAGCCACACCTCTCACAGAACTGACAAAAAGATCACACCCCACAAAGGTAATTTGGACACCAGAATGTCAAAAAGCCTTTGAGACACTGAAGCTGAAACTCATTCAAGCACCCATCTTAGTGTCTCCAGACTATCAGAAACAATTTGTTCTGAAAACTGATGCTTCAAATACAGGTATAGGAGCATGTCTACTACAAGAAGGAGAAGATGGGAAACTTCACCCTATCTCCTACTTTAGTAGAAAACTGTTGCCAAGGGAACAGGCCTATGCAGTGATAGAGAAAGAACTTCTAGCCATAATTTGGTCCATCACCAAGCTGAGAAGTTACTTATGGGGTCAAGAGTTCATTCTCTTAACAGACCACAATGCCTTAGCTTTCCTGAACAGGATGAAAACCAAGAACCAGTGCCTACTTCGCTGGGCTCTTCTCTTGCAGGACTTTTCATATAAGGTCTATCATATCAAGGGGAAAGATAACATTGAGGCGGACTCTCTGAGCCGGATGTATGACAGCCAGGAAAGAGCTGAGGTCATTGAAATGGGTTGAAAACCCGTGTACATATCTTTTTCTGTACTTTGCTTTGCAGTAACTAGCCTTAAGAGAACCTCTGAGATCACGTAATGAACTCAGATGAGCTATTTTTGCAATATTGGTTCCATTACTCAAGATCACCCAATCTTGAAGATGGTAGGTCCATGGGAGCATCCATCGTGTAAAGGGAGGGTGTGTCATGAACCTTGAGTAACCATGGCAACCTTATCACTTAGCTACAGAAGCACTTGTAAACACATTCCTTTCTTATGAGCCAAAACGCAGCTGCATTCCCTCAAAGGAATGTACACCTGCAGACCCCACGAGGGAGGATGACATATAGGTCAGGTGGCAGAGTGATGACAGAGACATCTGACTACCTCACGAGGGAGAAGATGCCTCCCCCCTGTCAATCAAAACCCCATGACTCTGAACACCTGCAGATTGAGTCATCCTAGGAATGCAAAGGTGGGAGGGAAATCTGCTCCTTTTTCTGTATAAAAGCAGAGCCATTTTCCCCATTTCTTTGGTCCTCTTGGGTTGAAGGCAGAGATGTCTCCTTGAGCTGGACTCTAAACACTTATGATCTGAGCCCCTCAGATCTAAGTGGCCTATACTAACTATGTTATGCTATGTACTTTGTCTTTGTCTGTCTCTGTTCTCTTTCAGATGCTAAAGGAAAATAAAACTCTTTGTGAGTAACATCAACAGAGTGGATGTCAGTTTATCAGGCTATGTCCTAGTGCTTTGCTCTATGCCCCCACATGCTTCCAACATATTAAACCACTGCATACTCCCTGTAAGCGACAGGTAGAGTTCTTTGAAGCTGATTGGGAAGGGGTACAGTGAGGCGACCTTAGGCTGCACTGGGAGTGTGCGGATAAAGGAAATTATCGCAGCCTAAAGGATCAGTACATGTCTTCTGTAAGCCAGCGCTCAGTCGAGCGTTCAAGACAATAGTCAGCAGCAAGTTCCAGGGATTGTTTTGACTTTGGGGAACAGGGAGAATTTGCAGAATGCTCCCCCACTCAGGCCGAAGGTACCCCCACACTGTTTTATCCTAACACACTGGAATCTCAAGTTAGCAATAAGCACTATTCTTTTGAGTTGCCCTCCACAATTAGCAAGCACAGGAGGGACCCTCAGTTGTCGTTTTCACCTCCATCATTAAATTTTAATTTAGAGCAGTCCCCTGCTTCTCCAAATGACAAATGGGGTCATGATTTGAGTTTTTCAGTCCTCTCCCACTAGTCAAACTCTCACTTCAGCCGGATTGCCAGACCTATGAGCCCCTGAGCCAGCTCCTCTGCTCATATTTCCTTGTGTATTTCACCTCTCCTAGCCTAGGAAATAAATTTGTTGGAAATACTTCTCACTCTGACTTTAGGGCTGTCCTATAAACACATGCAAAGTGAGCCAGTGTAGAATCCAGCAAGGTAAACTAGGAATGGTTTGGTTAAATCTGATTCGTGAATACACAAATATGCAGTCAACAACCGAGTGTCCGACCTAAAAGGGAAACCAGACCGCCATCCTAGTTAAGAGACTTTGTCTATACCTAGGGGGGGAGGAATGTTATGTATGATAACTGTGTTTTACTAACATGTCAAATATTCAAACCGCCGAGTTCCCGCGCAAACTGCTGTCAAACAGCGTTGCTGTTTGACAGTCGCAAGATCTTGGCAAATTGCGAAATATCGCGAGATTTCAGAGAGCGCGCAGTTTGGTTTGACAGGTGCGCTATGTATCAATTTAATGCAAATGAAGGGATTAAGAAGTGTACATAGGTGAACTGACCAATCAGCATTGTTCCTGCTGAAAATGTATCCGTGTTTGGCCCCATCCAAGTTGTGTTCAGACCCTCCAAATAAAGAGCTGCATTTCACTTTCAGTGCTTGTCGTCTCCAATTTCTGAACACCAAAGTTGGGCATATGCTGATTGGTGCAAGCAGTGGTCATATGACATTACATAATACTGGCATGAGGAGTGACATAATCATGAGGTGTGCTCATGAACACAGGGCTTGCTGAAATAACAAGAAATGTGTGAGATGGGAGCTTTTTAGGGAAGTAATAAGGCTGATCTTCGGCCAATGTTTCCAAGGCTTAGTCTGTTGAGGCCAGTTCCACCCTTTTGAAGACAGCCAGGGATTCCTACAGAAATAGAAAGATTTGTCTTACTAGTTGTATAGAAAGTGTGAATTCATTCTGAATTAGAGATTCAGTGTTCATGTCGTCTATGAAGGATGCAGACAAAATATGCTGCCCTTCAGTCAGAACCAAAGGAAAATGTTTGAAACATTTTTAGCGGGCATTGGATGACAAAGCAATAAGCTGGCCAGTCTGCTACAGATTCATTTCATGTCTATTGTCACCTGCCAACCTCTATTTCATCATGATAATATCATGACTTTGATCATTGAACCCCAAAACTAAAGAGATGTGCATTAATAGCTGAGAGAGCAACCTATTGTAACTTCTAGGCAGCCATTTTAGGTTACAATGAGGGGAAGGGAAAATCTCAGTGGGGAGATTCACAATAAAACTACAAAGACATGCTATTCAATATCTTAAATGATATGTTCCAAAAAGAAAGCAATATATTTCAAGAGTGTATTGAGGATACTTTTAGCCATGTAGCTTGAAAAAAATGAGATATTTTCTCTGAAGTGGTGTATACACACTAACCTTTATCTCTGCATCAGAGAAAGTGGTTTATCTCATTTAGAAAGGTAAAATAAAGGAATTTCACATACATTTTAGTGACAGAATCCCCTGCTATGTACATCACCCAGTTGCACCCCATCATTTCCCCTGACCCAGTTCCGCCCAACCTTTGGGTTTTGGACTTCAATTCCCAGAAGCCTAAGTCAATTCAAACCACTCAGAGTTTGTACAGAGGGAACATTTGTGCTGGATAGTGGCAGCTGGTGCCTCTTACACGCAGATCTTACTGGAATTTCCATCCATGCTACCTCTCTTCTCTTCTCTCCTAAGAAATAAGCATCTGTTTTAGAAATGGGTCAGAAAGTTTTCAAAAATTCTGGACTCTTTTGCAAGGTATACAAAGTCCTGCTTCCTGGATTTTGTATTTTCTTGGTTTAGTAGATTAGAGTTGGAGTGAAAGTTTCCTGGCTCAGCAAACATCCACCGTTAAACCATCTTGAAATCAGCTTCCTTCAAAAATGGTTTAAAAAATCTGGAGGAATTCCTAGAAAAGATCTTGCATAGGATTTTTTTTGTATGCTTGTTTGTTTATATGTTAACTGGATTAGTGCTAAATAGCAAATGTCTGAGAATGTAGATATCAAGTATTAATTTACCTTAGAAATTAGCAGCCTTCAAAAACCAATCTTTCCAAAATTTGGAGGAAATCCTAGAAATGATATTTGCTAGATTTCTTTATATTTTAGGGATGGTGGTAGATTTTAAAAAGTAGAATAGCATAAAACTGAGAAGCTCTTGCCATCTGAACTACTCTACCATCAATTAAAAATATATATGAAATAAATGAACAAACCCAAAAGTACAGAAGAACAAGGATTATGTTACACTTTGCCACATATCAAGTGCCAATTGTTACTTTTTAAATTTTCCTTCATCTGGATGGCAGAAAAAAATACTGTTACCATCAGTTCACATGATGTGTAACCAATGTCCCATGTGGACAAACCCAAAATTGATCATTATGGCCATAATATATAAAATAATTGAATTTTGTTTTAGTGTTGGAAAACAGCCATCCTCTGCTGAACAACTATTTCAGTGGTCACAATAGTAATTGCAAAATTATTATTATTATTATTATTATTATTATTATTATTATTATTATTATTATTATTATTATTATTATTATTATTATTATTATTATTATTATTATCAAAACACATCAATAGCTCATAGAAAGGAGCAGAAGCATAGTGGAAAGGCAAAAGGTTATTCAGCTAATTGGATCAGTGGCTGTTTCTATGAAAGAACTTGACATTAGGTGAACCTTCACTTTTAAAAGGCAGCCTCTTAAAAGGAAACAGAAAAGAAAAGAAGATGGCGATTATTTTTGAAGTATTTTCAGTAATGATTTCCTAGCAGTTGCAGGCTCATCAGAAGGGAAAAGGGACGCTTCTTGTGCCTTTTCAGCTGTTGTCAAACCTGTCTTTAAATGACAAAATACTTATTTTTTTTCTACTTGCTCCTACTGAAAAGCTTCTGTCAGCAGGATTTCCTAATTAACCAGATAATAAAGCCATCCTTTTTCAGAGTCTTTTTTAAAAAAATGTTCCTCCAGGTTGGGAGAGCTGTCTTTTTAAATCTATGGGTCAGGGCAGGCCAACAGCTGAAGGGAGAAGAGGAGAGAACCCAACCAACCCGATAAAATCCTGGTAGAACATCTATGCCTCCCAGAGTCAATCACGCTGCACATCAATCTCAGGAATAATATGGACTTTCTCACTTGTAGATGCAATGGGCACAGAGCTGGGCTGGTTGAGGAGGATGGCGGAGGACAGAGGTGCCTGGTGGGCAATGGTCCATGGGGTTGCAAAGGGTTGGAGTCGACTGCGACTGAACAATAAAGCACTTGTTAAGCAGCCTTCCTGAAAGTGCACTAGAGGGCAAAAAAGGCACTCTTGGGCTGTACATGCTCTAACACTGGTTGGGTGTTTTTTTTTTTTTGTTTTTTTTACCCATCAATTCATTCTCAAAGAACCTCAAACAGGCTACATCTTAGAGACCAAGTAAACAAAAGGAGCAATTGGTACAAAGCTCAGGTGCTAGAAGAGACACACTTCTGATAATCCTCAGGGTATAGTACTATATTAAAACCCTCTTTCATAATCTCATTTATTATCTGAAATTACATTGCCCTGAAACATTAAATGATCCACTATCCACGGAGATAGGCTAATTTTAATGATTAACTGAGGAACTGTTAAATTTTACTTCAGCATTCCACTGTCATTATGGCATTAGTATTAAACAGCCATGTGCTGCTGGAATTCTAATGAGGCCAACCGTGATGGACAGCTCTGAGTAGCCGTGGATCCACAAAATATGAAAAACCAGGATTAAGTCTGATCTGCTGGCAAGGGGAGGAAGAGGGGGAGGGGAAGGGGGAGAGAAGCCACTAGAGTCTTGGCATTTGATGCCCTGATGATTTCAGTTCTGCTAAAGGATTGTCACTCTCTCCTCCCATCTCGAGCTGATTTTAATTGAAGCCGGATGAAATTAGCAAGCAGAAAATCAATGCTTGTAAAGGAAGAATCTTATTACAAAAATGATAAGTGGGCTATGTCCCTGGAAAACACACACACATGCATGCATGTACAAGGATGGACACACACATACACAGCCACGAACGCACGCACGCACACACACGCGCGCACACACACACACAGAGTGATTTGGTTTGGTGAGTTTGTACTTTAGGTATAAACCCTTTAATTACTACTGATGTATTCTGCCAGAGTGGCTTTTAAAGACATTTGCAAATACAAGCAGGAGAAACATGGAAAGCCACAAAGACATGAGATCTTTTTATTCATGCCTCTCTCTAAATTCCATCCTGTATGTTGTGTGTGTCTGGTTTGAAGATACACTGATGGAGTGTGATTTTGAAATGATGTTCTTATAATGTGCTATAATTTCAGTATCTTCCCCATTTATCATAGTTTGTTCTTTTTTCCTGCAAATTTGGCCATTCTTGAGATACCATCTTCTTGATGTTTCCCATCTGAGCTAAAACCCACACAGCTCTGTCCCAGATGTCCTGTCTCTATCTTGACAATCCAGCTTGCACTTGTTATGACAAGCAAAGGTTCACCTAGTAATGTTTCCTCTTCTCTGACAGCTATTTATGCACCATTATCCCCTAGAATGTTTTCATTTTTCATGCTGTCTGCATGATTGTGTGAAACAATTTGTTTTCCAGGTTTTTGGAATGATTCTTGTTCTCTTTACTTGCTTATGGGTTGTACCTCCATACTGCATCCTTGAAACAATATCACTAATTATTCCAGTAATAATGAGCATGTCTGATCTACTAATGATGTCTAAAAGAGCCATAATGCATGAGTAGAGCACACAGTTTGCACTCAAAAAATCCTGAGTTCAATTAGCAGCATCCCTAGGAACTCAAGCAACACAACTGGGAAACAATATTGCTGGAGACTGGTGGGATGTGTTCATAGAACCAAGCAAGATGGACTGATGGTCTGCCATTTAAAACCACTTTCAAGTACCATCCACCACACCTGGCAGGGTACGTTCATTCCAAGTTTCCAGTTTCTGCTTGAAATCCTAGAGAGCTGGTGTGGCACAAAGAATACAGCAATGATTGAGGAGATACACAGCCCATGGCACACAACCAGCATGCACCCCTATGCATGTGCATGTATCTGTGAGAGTACATGTATGCGTGGAAATCTTGGGGGTTCCAACTGATTCTATATTTTTATAGCAAGAATGGCATATGGCCAACTTCAGACAAGTTGTTGAACTTCCCACAGTTGAGATGGGACTCAGATTTTATAAAACTTTTCTTGAAATGAAATGTCTAGGTTAACTGCTTGAGTGACCTTATGTGGCTGGTAAAGTACAGCAAGCAATATTGGTAATGGTGATAACCATATATACTGGAGAGTATTAAACCGTTTCAGAATAATATTAAAGAGTCCTGTTTTTTTTTTGAAGTATATGTTTTTAAATTCTTTTACTGGTTCTTGTATGTTACAAAGATCAACAAAAATAATTCCACTGCAGGTTAAATGAAATTCTTCTGTGACAAGGCTATGTTTATATCTTCACTTCATGCGATTAACAAAAATTATTCCACTGCGGGTTAGCTAACTTTACCAAATCAGATTGTTCACTTAAGACAGCTGTTGCAAACGTTTCAAAGTCAATACTTAATTTGACTTTTTCGAACTTTCTGTTCCTTCTTCAGGAAATCTACATAGAGAAGATTACAAAACAATATAAAAAAATATATGGAATGTCACGTTAGGAGCTAATAACGTAATGACAATATAAAAAAATTAGCATGTTTCAAATTATATTTATCCATAAATACATACATACATATCTTTATGCTGAAATGCTCCTGTTCCTCTTAATTATAACCGTATAGTAGCTTACCTATTTAGTTATAAGGAACTTGCTGACTGGAAGGTGGGAGTTTGATTCCCGGGTACTGCATGACGGAGTGAGCTCCCATCTTTGTCCCAGCTCCAGCCAACCTAGCAGTTCGAAAGCAAGAAATTGTAAGTAAATAAATAGGGACCACTTTGGTGGGAAGGTAAACAGCATTATGAGCATTCCGATGTTGAGACATGCCTGCCACATGTCCATGAAAATATCTGCAGAGATGAGCACTGGACCCTAGAGTCAAATACAACTGGCTTTCGAGCAAGGGTGACATAGCACAGGTATTTCAACATATCATCAGCAAGACATCTTTTAGTAGTTTTGAAGTATGGAGGTTGTAACATCAGTTCCATGGGTACCCTTCATGGACAGGAAGGAAAAATATGGCAGCCAGCACTCTAACTACTGCTCCTTACTTCCTCATAACATCCTAATAACATTCAGCCATATGTTCTCTTAACCAGAAACTACTGTTTTAACCGTCTTCCTTTTCTTTCATTTTTGAGGGGGAAAATGCAGTGCCTCTAAGCTTTAATGCAGCCTGTTAAAATAGAAAATAATTTTGGAATGTAGCATTTGCTGTAGCAGATGGAACAGTAAATTATTCACCTCTGCTGGCATGCCACAATCATTCTTTCACTCACTGTTGGAGACATTGCCTTAATATACTTCACCAAAACATCTCAGAGTATGTGGGGGGGGGGGGGGGTTGTTTTAAAAGCACAGCATCTTAAAAAAAACATGGCTGAGTTCCTTCTTTAGATATTCAGCGAAGCTGGCTGGCTTTTTCTTCCAAACACTGGCAGTTCCAATTTCCTTACTTTTGAGAGAAGCAGTTTTTGAGTGTACTTCCTCTGTTATTATACAATAGGAAAAGAGATAGGAAAAGAGGAACAGAAGTAATGGTTCTTCGTTTCTCTGTAATGCGTTAAACTGCCCTCCGGAGACAGTGACACTTTTCATACTTCTGTGAACATTCATGTGTGTGCATACACATCCACCTATCTTTTTTTTTTTAAACTTGGAAATTCACATTTCAAAGATTTCACAACTGATCCTATTCTGTGGCAACAGTGATAGGCTTTTGACAAATAACACAAACATTGGAATTTTCCTCATGAATCAACAGTGCAGTCCTAAAGGTAAAGGTTTCCCTCGCTTGAAAGCTAGTCATATCCAACTCTAGGGTTCAGTGCTCATCTCTGTTTCAAAGCCGAAGAGCCAGTGCTGTCCGCTTCTGCAGATGTTTCCATGGTCATGTGTCAGGCATGACTAGACACCGGAGCGCACGGAACGCTGATACCTTCCCACCGAAGTGGTCCCTATTTATCTACTTGCAGTTTCTTGCTTTCGAACTGCTAGGTTGGAATTTTCCTCTTGAATCAACAGTGCAGTCCTACACTTCCAAATTCAGGTGGCATTTAATCCCAGATAGATGGGTTTTGGAGGGCAGGCTTATGAGTATGTGGACTTTTTTGTCTCTGCATCCTGTTCTTTTTTTATCGGCCAGCCAGCCTAATGATGAGTTCTGCAGAATTCAAAAGTGTGTATATTTTGTGCAATTATATTTTACCCTAATAAATGTGTGGATTTTGGATTTCATTTTATTCCTGTATGAATCAACACAATCTCTTTTATATGGGTTTCCCCCCTCTGATATGGTTTTCCACATGAGTTAAGTGGCAACAAAACTAGTTTTGTTCTTGACCTCACGGTTAGGTTCAGCAAGCTATATTACTAAGTACTTGTCAAACCAGTTTATTTGATCCTTAGGGTAACCTGTGCCCTCACCATGAACTTGCTGTGGTCTCACTTGGTTTTACTTTCAGCTGGCTGAGCCGTCTCATTTCTGGATGAAGGTTTTTGAGAGCAAGATAAAAATGATGTTAATCTAAATAGGACAATATTTTTCTCCTTGTATCTTGATATTTTTATTTGCCCTGGTTCAAAGTTTTACATTTTTCTTTCTGCAACTCATTTGCTTTTCTCCTAGGCATTATAAATTTGGCTTTCCTCTTAAACTGGAACACTGTAAACTCTTTCTGTACATCCCATGGTGGTGGTGGAAAGATTCTAAACAGCTGTACAGTTCTATGGTTTTCCTTGTAACAGAAGTAGTCTTTGAATTTCATGTGTAATTGTTTCAGTTATCTTTAACTAGGCTCATTTTAATCCTTCACTTGACTAGTCTACTTCAACTATTGCCATGGATAACAACCTCAGGAACAAACTAGACCAGGGGGTTCTCAACATTTTTCAACTGCGGGCCAGACCATGCCCCCTCAGACAGCTGAGCAGACTGGACTGGTTCCGTAAAACGTTTCTGTGGCTGTCGTAAATGCATTTATGATGACCGTGGACTCTTGAGTCCATGGCCAATTCTGGCAGCGCAGCAGGGGCAGTAGAGGTAACTGGAGCAAGGTTGGGTGCCAGATTATTTGGTGCCTTGGACTGAATGCGGCCCACAGGTCATAGGTTGTGAACCCCTGAACTAGACATTAAGGAAAATATGTACTCCCTGGATTAAGTCCACTTTCTTCTCCCAACATAGCTTCCTTAGAAGGTTAAGCTTTGCAATCAAATGTTTTAGTATCAGTGCAGAAGATTTTTTGTCATAATAGTAAGAAGTAGTTGTATGTACCAATACTTCCTGTATGCTCAGGTTTGTTGATGTTCATATGAGTCTATCTTTGCTCCGGTCTTTACTTGTCTATCCTGAACCTGAGTCAGTTTCAGACGTTATTCTGTTTGTGACAATACCTGGGTCTGCTGCTGTCAGACTATGTGAGGGCACATGCTAAATTATTGCCTTCTTTGCTTTTTTATAGAGCAGTGATGGCAAACCTTTTAGAGACTGAGTCCCCAAACTCACCTTCACCACAGACTCAACAGGCTGCTGTCCGTGCCACACTTTCATGCTGTATGTGAGCCGTCCATCTTACCCCAGTCAGGGGTGGGAGGAAGTGCTCCCATTGGGCTGCTGTGCAGAGGGGCAGGGTGAACTCTGAGCTGGGGGAAGGAGGAAGCGCTCCCATTAGGCTGCTGGGCAGAGGGCCAGGGTGAACTCTGTGCTAGGGGGATGGTGCACATGCCCACAGAGAGGGCTCTGAGTGCCTCCTTTGGCACACATGCCATAGGTTCGCCACCACTGCTATAGATGATGTTCATGCCCAATATGAATCCAGGGTTCTAAGCTTTTTCATGCACCAGCACCCACTTTTTCTCTCTCCATGCTTCAATCTCAAGACCAACTCAATCCTTTTGTGTGTACTACACATGCAGCTTATCCATAAACAGGTCTGCACAGGGAACTATAATTTTTGTACTATCTATTCTGGCTTCAGAAATATTTTCTCTAATAATGTTCTGTTTTCAGCACTCTGGATTGACTACTTGTCAGAGCCTTCAGAGAGTTTTGATAAACACAGAGTTCACTTAGATGTGTGAATGTATATTTTCTTTGCTGCCACAGTTCCCTTACTTCATGAATCTTAGTAGCATGGAAGGTTAAGATACTGGATTAAAGTATCAGATATTCCCCATTATACAAATCCACTGAACTGGATTTTTCTTAGTTCAATGGCAGCACCGCTTCCCTGCCACCCCTCTCCCTCCACTAATGGGGAGGTGAGAGGGCAGGCTGAAATCCCACCCGGGAGGTGGTGGTGAGGTGAGGTTAGGTAACCAGACACCCCCCACTCACCTCTCCTAGGAGTCAGGCACACCTGCAGGGGGATCAGGTGCATCCACATGACTTCGCCAGAGGCAGCCAGTGATGTCACATGGGTGTGTGGGTACCTGCCTGTGAGCCTCCTCTTTCTTGGGCACTCAGTCTCTAAGAGGTTTGCCATCACTGACTTAGATTGTTCTTAATCCTCTTTGAAGACTACAGAACAAAAGCTGTTTTATTACAGAATAAACATTAATCTTGGAGGGAATGAATGATTGCTGTTGCTCCAGTGATAACTTACAAGAAAACAACTTCTAATGTGTGCGTTATCTACAGGGAATCCTTTGAACACTTCTTCCCCCAAAGGTGATACAGGAATGTGATCTTTCTGTCAATCAACTTCAAAAACCATGGATATGATAGGAAGACATGAGACAGTTCTCTGACTCTCGATCATTTTGATAGTCTTACAGGAACACTGCCAATCCAGTCATCAAAACTATTGACTGAGGAGACTAAATCTTCATTCTCTTGACACCATTTTTTACAGCTTCTGCTTCACAGTTCTGTTTTTTCTCATTCCCTTTGCATGACCTTGGCAGAATGAAGCAGTATACAAGAATAAAGTGAAATGAAATGAAATGAAATGATTCACCAAAAAAAGGCATGTGTTTATTAGGTGCATCAGGCCAAGGACAGTACCAAAACTGTGTTTATGTTGGAACAAGGCCCAAATTTGGGCAGCCGAAGTTGAGATTATAAGTGATATCTCTTTTCTTGATAGTCAAATGCTTTGAAGACATCTCTATTACCATTTTCCCAATTAGTAAGATATTGCCTCATCACAGTATCAATTAAAGAGTTACCCTCTTATTATTTTTTCAACTATTTGTCTGGCTGGACATTCTGCTACATTAATGGAGTAGACCATACAGCCAGCAACTCAATGCCAAGTGTTGGGTGGCGGCAAATAACCTGACTCCCTAATGGGGCCAATGGCTATGGACGGATGAGCCCTTTTAGGTGGGGCAATGGTCCCCTCAGTGGAAGAGATGCCACTCGAAACCATCATATCTGGCCCAATGGCAAAATGAGTGGAGGAGGAACCACTTTACTATTTTGATTCCAATGGTCATGGAGGTAGAAGAGGCCATGCCAGATGGACTGGCTGGGAAGGCGCACCTCGTTAATATCCTCAAGGCTGTGGCAATCCATTGCAGTCCCAGTGTCAAATCCTGCATGTCTCATTTCATACATGCCGCAGGAGATGGCTCCGTGATCACAGTGTGTGAGTCACTTCATGGCAAGTTGGGATCCACCTTAAACAAATTCACACCAGTGACATTTTTCTTGCTCCATGAAAAAATGTATACTTGGATATGAGTAGTAGACGCCGACGATTTTTCCAACTAAGAAGGATCACACTGTGATCACGGAGCCATCTCCTGCGGCACGTATGAAATGAGACATGCAGGATTTGACACCGGGACTGCAATAGATTGTCACATCCTTGAGGATATTAACGAGGTGTGTGCGTGTGTGCATGTGTGCGTGTGTGCGTGTGTGCGTGTGTGCCTGTGTGTACACACACTGTCATATATTGTATATATATGTGTGTATATATATATTTCAAATCCCCAGAATCAGGGATTTTGTTCAGAGAGCCTCAATTCCAGATCATTCATTCCTGGGTTGTTGTTACACACCTATTTGAAACCAAAGCACACACTGCTGTTCTCCAAATGCTTCAAGCAAGCTGGTCCTGTCTAATTTATTCTAATTCTGTGCCATCATTTTGTATATTGCAGTATCATTGGTCTTCTTCATATTTTATATTTTTGCTTTGCATCATATTGTTGCTGATATTGTGATTCTTTACCATGATTTTTCTTACTTCATTGTACCTAAACAAATTTTTGTAACCTTTCCTCACTATTCATTGATTCTCACATCCAAAGGATACTACTGTCATCCTGGCAAGACAAACCTGCAAATTAAGTGCACCCTTTGAAATGATCAGTTTCAAAGCAATGTACTGTGATATGCAATACAAAGGTGAGGAAAACTCATGCTAGGACAAGTGAGCCTCCTTAAACACTTAGGAAATGACTGCTTCGAAATGTCCTTAGACTTCATAAAGATTCACTGCTACTTGAGTTCCCTTTTTCAGGTGGAAAATTCTGTTCTCAACAAAGATACACAGTTAGTTCAGAAAAAATACACAGTGAGTGACACATAAATCTATGCCTGATCTTGGTTGCATGTTTAAATAGCAGAATCTTAAACTGACAGGAAAAAGATATCTGAGTGATAAATTTTGATAAAACATCTGGCAGATGTTATAGCAAAAAAGGGGGTTTATCTGTTTTACAGTATCCAGACGAGAAAACAGATAACCACAATGTAGCTGTAGAACATAAAAGTGTGTATCTAACCATTTTATTTGCAATAAGATCAGTGCTGAGATCAAATAGTCCAGAGTTATTAAAAACCTACCATAATTAGGAAGACAGGTTAAAGCTGCAGGATTACCTAGAATATGGGAAATTTTGTTTTTAAAATAGAGTTCCCATCATGACTTCTTGCCAGAATAGATAGGGGATTCTGGGTGCTGTAATCCAAAAAAGTAACTTTTTCAATATTGGGTCATAACCGTATTCATTTTGGAGATACATACAGTGATCAGTAAGACTTAATTACTTCCAAGGAAACAGGGGCTTTCAGTGAAATTGGATTTTTGTGAAATAAGTGTTGCTGTTTTTCATCCCTTCGGTCAATTCCCCAACAGATTTAATTAATGGTGGCACATTCTTAATATGTATTGGCAGGTATCCTGTTGCTTAGCTCTACATGAGCAATGGGAATGACATCTCTGTGATAGATTACCACAAAATAAATAATTCCTTTTTAAAAATTGGGATGTGTACAACTTGTTCATAATGATATGAAGTCAAATGACCTTGATCTGTTAAAGCAGTGGTTCTCAACCTACAGCCCACGACATGATTTCATGTGGCCGATGTTGCCTCCACCACTGGAAGTGGACATGGATGCGTTTATGACAGCTGTAAATGCACCCACAGCTGTTGTAAACATGTTTATGACAGCTGCAGATGTTTTTTATGGCAATGTTTATGGCAGGGGGAAACCACCAGTCTGGCCCCCTCAGCTGTCTGAGGGGGCATGGTCCGGCCCACGGCTTGAAAAGGTTGAGAACTCCTGTGTTAAAGGAACACTTCATGGCAATCTGCTGCTGAAGGTGATGTCATTGTAGTTGTTCAGGTGGAAATGCACAATAGGATACTGGCCATTACTTTAAAAAGCATTTAAGCCTAACTTTCCAATGTTAGCTTTTGTCTGATTATCACTATTTCTGAAGTCTTTGGAAGATAGCCTTTTACCTCTTTCTAATTACTTCTTACTGTAAACAGAAATTCCTATATCCATAAATAGTAAGTATATGTGTGAGAACAAAAAACCAAGAGCCTAATGGAAGAATACAAATTCAATGACAAAGAAAGAGGTTATAGTAGTTACACAAATTGTTTCCCTTTTGGGTAAATTGTGGGTGTCTTAAAGCAGCAGATGCAGACATAAGCATTTGTATTTCTTCTAGAAAAGAACACATCCATTCAACACTTTTGAAAAATTGATTATTTTGATGAGGCAACAAAAGGAGAAGAAGAAACCAATGAAAATAAAAAAGAATCGCAAAGAGAACAGTAATGATTAAATGGGCTGTCACTGGGTAATATAAATATTTGAGAGAGACTGACAACTGAAACAAAGAGCAAATAAATAAAGAGTAATACAGTAGTATGTTGAAGTATACCAGGAACAAAATGACAGTGTTTGTTTCAGAATAAGAAAAAGAAGGTAACAAAAATGATAAGTGGAGGTGGGATTGCACAAACCTGCAGGTAATTCTTTTTCCCTTTTAGGTTTGAATGGTGAGAAACATATTATATATATGTACACAAGAAAAGCAAAACAAAGGAAGGAAACCTCATGGGATTCTTCAGATATATTTTTCAATAAAGAAGGTCCAGTGTGATTTCAATCCCCCCCCCCCCCCCCCGCTGATGTTGTTTAATAGCTATATGAAGCCGCTGATAGAGGTCATTTGGAGATTTGGAGTTTGGTATCTCCAAATATGCGAACGACACCCAACTCTATCCTTTTAATAGTCTGCAGCTGATGCAATTCGGTGTCTTGACGAATGTCTTTCCTTGATAATGGAATGGGCAAAAACTAATAGGCTGAAGCTCAACCCTGATAAGCTGGAAGTCTTGGTGTTGGAAGGATTGTCTGCCCAACTAGGTGGCCTGCTCCCTACTTTGGGTGAAATTACTCTTACCCTGAGAGATCAGGTACACAACCTGGGTGTCATTATGGACCCATCACTGTCTTTTGGCCATCAAATAGTGGTGGTGACTACAGCCGCCTTTTGCCAACTTCATCAAATCACACAGTTGCATCCCTCACAACCCTCGTCCACACATTGGTAATCTCACAGATTGACTAATGTAATGCTCTCTACATGGGGCTAACCTTGGAGCTGATACAGAGACTTAAACAGATCCAGAATTTGACTGCCAGGCTGGTGATAATAAATTTGTTATTGGTATTATTTAGTCACATCTGCATACCAGTGCCACCCCTCACCCATGAGTTGCCACCACCAAGCAGGAATTTGAACCCTTTTATCTTGTGTCCTATTCTGTCACTGTACACAAGATTGGGTAGCTCTTGTACACCAGATTGGGTACCAGAGAGCTATTCCCCATTGGCGCTTTATTAGTACAGTTGATGGTATACATTTGGCTGCTGCAAATAGAGAAGAAAATTCTATGTACTAACAACCAAACTGACAGAATTCAAATTTAGCTAAGAATCTAAGATTCTTTTGTGAGCAAAGGTAGGAGTGGCCACCTCATTCCACACATAACCCTCTGCACCCTAAAATTCTATTGTGGAGTATAGGTAAATCCATTGAGTAGGTTTAAAGGTCATGAAGTGAGGGGAAGAAAGTCCTAACATGAACACATTGATAGAGTAAACTCTGTCTCTTCCAATGAGAAAAACTATAAATGGCATAGGTACACATAAGCAGCATATGTCAAATCTGCCAAGAACTGGTGCTGGTATTTATTTGCTGTCCTAGTATAGGATTCTATTCTGCTTTGGTCAGTCCTTACTTGGAATAGTATGACCAGTTCCCAGCACCACAGTTTAAGAAGGACATTAACAAGCTGGATTATATCCAGAAGAGGATGACCAATATTTCAGAGGTCTGGAAACCAAACCCTGTGAGGAACAGCTGTTGAAAATCGGTATTTTTAGTTTAGCAGTTAGATTGAGATTACAGTCATCTTGAAACATCAAAGAACTGTCATACAATGATGGAGCAATATCACTTTTAAGTACTGTATTTTCTTTTCCGTATCTATAGAGCAGGAGTTCTCAACATTTTTAAGCCTGGGGCTGGGTCATGCTTCCTCAGACAGCTTCGGGGGCCACACGGCCATTTTGCCCTTCCTCCACCACATGGCACTTCCTGGTGCGGTGGAGGCAGTGTGGGGAGGGGCACATGAAATGGTGCCACAGTATGCATCCGGCTCATGGGCTGCAGGTTTCCCCCCTAGATCCTTACCTTGGAAAATTATCTATTAAGCAGTAACTTGGAAATAGAAATCATGATCAAAATGGGCTTCTGCTATACAAATTGGTGTAGCCTTATATCAGTGGGAGTAGGACAGTTGTAAGCCTCACACTGTATTTCATCTTGCTTTCCCTTTTTTGGCTGAAGCTGGATCAATCCTACAGGAAAGGATCTCACTTCTTGTCTCACCTCATTCCAAATTGCCACAGTTTGGACTGACATCTTCCACTTCTTCTTTCAATTCTTAACTGACGTTTCCAAACACTGTTCTATAAAATGAGTAAACAGGATTGTTTTCCTGTGGGCAACTGATCAGTCCCCCTAAAGCCTTTTAAAATCGCTTTAGTCCCCACTCTTAAAAGAATGGCAAGCTGAAGGATAATTTAAGTTCTGTGGGTTTATTAAAAACTCCATTGCAATAAATGCTTCTGAGCGGCTTCCCTGGGCAGAAGAAGCCTGGGCAGTTTTCCATGTTATTTCCTAGAGGACTAGTAATTCATGTTGTTTAGACCTTGCACTCATTTAGAAAGCTCCTAGCCTTTCCCCCTCTTTTCTCCACCCTTCAAAGTGTTTGGTCCCTCAAGATGCTCACTAATTCAAGCAGAAGGGTTCATTAAAGGCAGAGCTCTCTTTAGGGAGAGGCCGTTTCACTATTTGTCCTTGTTCCTCCTTTACCAAAACCTGTAGATTCACAGACAGTCCTGGCTTTAGGGGAAAGATGGAGAGAGGGGGAAAATAAGCCGTGAGAGCATGAAGTTAAGGAAAATTGAAAATGTGCCCGTTTTGGACCTTATGGAGCACCTGTAATTTGCTTTGTTGGAAAAACAGCATCCAATCACCAGTGCACATATGGTGTAAGCTTTTGACAAAATTCACCTCCAGGCAAAGTGGATAGGCCACTTTGATCCCATCCAACTTTGCAAGCAAAACAGAATGGCCCATCTATGAACTAAGTCTTTGGTTGGCTTTCTCACTTAGTGAAATATGTAGGTTACTATGTGAGAAGGAAAGGCAGTGTAGGCAGTTGGATCAGATTTGCGGCTCTGATACTATCTGCTTCTCATTAATATAGTTTTTTTCCTTCATATTTCACTGCAAGTGGATGGCCAAAAGTGGTTCCTTCCTTTCTTATTTCCTTGCCCATGAAAATGAAACATTGCTTTAAGAAGAATCCTACACTGGCTGCTGCTCCAGGCACATTTAATGATGGCTTATCACAGTTTTTCCATATAGTCATTGAACAAATTGTTTGTCAGTAATGTTTATTGTTATAAAATAAAAATAATAACAAGACTGATAATAATAGTAGTAATATTACACCTCATCCTATTTATATGTACGTATGTAAAAAGAAATATGTACAGTGGAACCTCATACAACAATTGCCCCATATAGCAACGGAATCGCATAACAATTAGATTTGGGGGGGAAATGGTGTCCCGACTCCCACATAACAATTTTTCCTATGGGGAAAACCACTTAGCGGGAAAAAATGTTGTATGATGCATCCCATAGGGAAAATTGCTATACGATGCATGTATCATATAACAATTGTTTCATACAACAACGAGCCCTGTAGAATGGGTTAAAATCATTGTATGAGGTACCACTGTACTAATATTTCTAGGTTTTGATCTCACATAATTCTGGAACGCTGTAGAAAGCTATGTTACAGTGCTTATTCCTATAGAATTAACTTCTTCAGCAATACTGAAAGCCTGCTCTGTATTTATGTAATCATCATCCTGTACTTCCTATCATTATATGTGCCTGCAAATCTCAATGTTTGTCTCAACTAGAGCAGAGTTACTGGTCATTATTCTCTCTGCATGTGGCTGTGGATGTAGGTTTCCAATCTAAACAGCTCCTAAACAACTTGGGATCATGCTCCTTGAAGGTCCACTTGGTCCTATGAGACTCCACCTGACCTTTAAGATCAGCTGACGCTGTCCTTTAGACTTTGCTTGATATGTTGTACAGTGGACCCTTGGTTAACAAACAGCTTGGTTAACATAAAAATCGCATAACAAAAGGAAATCCATAGAAAATAGTGGCTTCATTTACAATTCCCCCCCCCCCCCCCAAAAAGATTAATTGGTTTTCAATGCATTCCTATGAGAAACTGCATTTCAGTTAAAGTATTTTGGTTTTCAATGGCATTCTTATGGGAAATGGTATTCAATGCATTCATATGGGAAATTCAGTTAAAGTAATTTTTGCTGTAAGAAACATCCCGGAGAACACATTAATTACGTCAGCCAAGGTTCCACTTAGTTGTTATGTGCCATCAAGTCACTTTCCAACTTAGAAATATTTTTGAGAACAAGCTTTTGCTTCCTATGTTGCTTAGTTTAACATAATTATTGTTAATTATTGTTGATCATTGTTTGGAAAGGTTTTAAATTGTTTTGTCTTATAATTTTGTTTCATTGGTAGATTCGTATTTTTATTCTAGCTGGATTTTTAACAGTTGAAGTATTTGAAGTACTCTGAGAGACTCATAAGATTTTTTTCCTGTAAATTGATTGATCCACAGCTTTGGTCCTTTCCATAACAATCCTCTCATGAACCAGAACAATAACCAATGGTCAAGAAAGCACCTCATGATAGACTGCTTCATGTGATCTCAACTTCTGTCATAAACCATGATGGGACCAGATTGCTGGCACTCAACATCAAAAAGGCTGCAGAGCAGCTTTTAAACTGATAACTGGGGGAAAGCCGACAGGAGCTGGGCAGCATCCGGTTTGGGAAAGTGTGTACTTGAGTAGTGAGGTTGTTGTTGTTGTTCAGTCGCACAGTCGACTCCGACCCTTTGCGACCCCATGGACCATTTTCCTCCAGGCGCCTCTGTCCTCCACCATCCCCCTCAGCCTTCCCAGCTCTGTGCCCATTGTGTCTATAATGCCATCTAGCCATCTCATCCTTGGCCTTCCCCTTCTTCAAGTAGTGAGGAGGATGCAAAAATTACTGAGCAGAGCAAGGAGCTAGTCACCAGCACTCTAGCAGAAGGATGCAAGAGGCAGTCTAACAATGCAACTGGATTCAAAAGACTGTATCAGGAAAGCTTATATAAATGCTTGTATACAAATGCCAGAAGCCTCTGGAACAAAATAGGGGAGCTGGAATACTTAGCAATAGATAAGAATATTGATATTGTTGGTATCACTGAAACCTGGTGGACGGATGATAACCAATGGGATAGAGTTATCCCAGGCTACAAACTGTACAGGAAGGATAGGAAGGGGCAAACAGGAGGTGGTGTAGCCTTGTATGTCAAAGAAGTGATAAAATCGTATGAATTGGAATATCTAGGTGATTTAGAGTCACCATTAGAAGCTCTGTGGGTAAGAGTACCAGGCCACAAGGATGGTCTAACAGTAGGCATATACTATCGGCCTCTGACCCAAACTCTTGAGGGAGACTGGCAGTTGGAGAATGTTGTAAAGGAGGCATCCAGGAAGGGAAGCCTGGTTATAATGGGGGACTTCAATTACCCTCACATAGACTGGGTGAACTGTTGTTCAGCACATGATAAAGAGATAAAGTTCCTAGATATGCTAAATGATTGTTCCCTGGGACAGATGGTTGAAGACCCAACTAGAGGTACAAGAATCCTTGACTTGATCCTGAGTAATACTCAGGATCTGGTGCAAGATGTTAATGTGACTGATCCAATAGGGAACAGTGACCACAACTCAATTATGTTTAACTTGATCATAGACTGCAAGTCACTGATAAAATCAAACACAGAGACCTTAAATTTTCAAAAAGGAAATTTCCCAAAGATGAGGAAACTAGTAAAAAAGAAACTGAAAGGGAAAAATGAGAGAGTCCAAACACTCCAAGAGGCATGGAGGTTGTTTACAAAAACAATAACAGAGGCCCAATTGGAATGCATACCCAAAAGGAAAAAGGGCACTGCCAGGTCCAAGAGGACTCCGATGTGGCTTACAGGAGCTGTTCGGGAAGTGATCAAGAGCAAGAAAAGCTCATTTAGAAGATGGAAGGCTTGTCCGAATGAGGACAGCAGGCAGAAACATAAATTCTGGCAGAACAAATGCAAGGCAACAATCAGGAAAGCAAAGCAAGACTTTGAGGAGCGTATAGCTAAAAATACTCAGAGAAATAACAAAGACTTCTTTAAGTACATTAGAAGTAAGAACCCAACTAGGAAGGCCATTGGACCATTAGATGACAATGGAAGGCAAGGTGTTATTAAAGAGGAAACAGAGATTGCAGAGAGACTCAATGAATTCTTTGCTTCAGTATTCACTGAAGAAGACAGAGGCCACATGCCCACAACAGAGCCTATCTTCGTAGGGAGGGAAACCGAAGAATTAAGCAAGATAGAAATAACCAGGGAGGAGGTCCTTGCATGTCTTGTTAAACTAAACACTAACAAATCACCAGGACCAGATGGCATCCATCCACGAGTTCTCAGGGAACTTAAAGATGAAATTGCTGATCTCCTAGCCAAAATATATAATCTTTCCCTCAAATCAGGCTTTGTGCCTGATGACTGGAAGGTAGCGAATGTAACACCAATTTTCAAAAAAGGATCCAGAGGTGATCCAGGAAATTACCGACCTGTCAGTTTGACATGTGTCCCAGGTAAAGTGATGGAAACCATCCTAAAAGATAGAATTAATAGGCACATAGAAGAGAAGGCGCTGCTAAAGGAGAGCCAACATGGCTTTTGCAAGGGCAAATCATGCCTCACTAATCTGTTGGAATTTTTTGAGAGTGTCAACAAGCATGTGGATAAGGGGGATCCAGTTGACATTGTTTATCTGGACTTTCAGAAGGCTTTTGACAAGGTCCCACGCCAAAGGCTCTTGAATAAACTTACCAGTCATGGAATAAAGGGACAGGTCTTGTCCTGGATCAGCAACTGGCTAAGGGACAGGAAACAGAGGGTAGCACTAAATGGACACTTCTCCAAGTGGAGGAAAGTAAAGAGTGGGGTCCCCCAAGGTTCAGTACTGGGACCCCTGCTTTTCAACCTCTTCATAAATGATCTAGAGGTAGGAGTAAAAAGCAAGGTAGCCAAATTTGCTGACGACACTAAATTATACAGGGTAGTGAAAACTGTGAGAGATTGTGAGGAGCTCCAGAGGGATCTCTTCACACAGGGGGAGTGGGCAAAACAGTGGCAAATGAGTTTCAACATTAATAAGTGCAGAGTGATGCATGTTGGGGCAAAGAACCCCAATTACATTTATAAACTGATGGGGTCTGAACTCTCTGCAACAAACCAGGAAAGGGACCTTGGTGTCCTGGTGGACAACTCAATGAAGGTGTCAACCCAGTGTGCCTCAGCAGTGAAAAAAGCAAACTCAATGCTAGGGATCATTAGGAAGGATATAGAAAATAAGTCAGCAAGTGTCATTTTGCCTCTTTATAAATCTATGGTGAGGCCCTATCTGGAATACTGTGTACAGTTCTGGTCACCATACCTCCAGAATGATATTATGGAGCTGGAAAAAGTGCAGAGGAAGGCAACCAGAATGATTAGGGGACTGGAACACCTTCCTTACCATCTGAGGCTGCAACGGTTGGGCCTCTTCACTCTTGAACGACGACGTCTAAGAGGTGACCTGATTGAAGTTTATAAAATCATGCACGGTGTGGACAAAGTAGATAAGGAAAAACTGTTTTCCCTATCGCACGACACTAGAACTAGGGGACACTCGATGAAACTTTTGGGTACTAGTTCTCAAACAAATAAGAGAAAGTACTTTTTCACCCAGAGGATTACTGGTCTATGGAACTCCTTGCCAGAAGAAGTGGTGACAGCTGTCAGTCTTGACAGCTTTAAGACAATTTCATGGAGGACAAGAGTATCAATGGCTATAATTATGGATACTTAAGGACAAGCTCCGGGTTGGAGAGATAGGCAGGATATCTCTCATTGCAGGCGCACCCCCCAATAAAGGACTCAGACACTGATGAAAGTGGATAACGGCATTGGGCCACATTTATTGATTCATGCCCTAGTCCGAATTATAAATTTCTATTGGTAATTGACCAATCATAATTCTTAAGGCAAGCAGGCCGAAGTAACACTGGTAAGGTACCACCCAAAATTGCCAACGGCAATTGTTACAATGTATCTATTTGTATCAATTTGTTTGTTGACAACAAACAAATTGTTGACCGTAGTCAATATCTAACTAATGATCCCACCCTCTGACGCGTATCCGTAAAATCACGGGGTGATGCATGCTGTCTAGCTGTAGCCATCACCCCATCGCCTAGTTCGTCATTGACCGGACAACGTTTAACCAACTTATGCCTGTCTAGTGTTGTCCAGTCAATCGCGAACTTGCCGGATACCTGTGGGTCATAATGTTTACGTTACCAGTGCTACCTGCCACACGGAGGGGCTTCAAAGAAGGCTCGACGCACCCCCCCAAACCGTCAGCTCGGTCAACAGGCCTGCTCGCCAATCACCCAACAGGAGGTCCATACCTCCTCGCGACAGATGGGCCCCATCCCCTGAGTAAAGCTCATAATTTTGCAGACTGATGGTGGGGTGGCGAATGACACGTCCCCCACCCTTGTCGAAAAGGAACCGGGCAGTAGCCCTGTTCACGGAGCGTCGGCTCGGTCAAGAGCCTCGAGGCCGAACGCTCCCCTGTATGCGTACCGCGGCATCGTGTCCGACCAATTGAGGGTTGTGGCAGGCCATACATAATGTGAGTTGGCCAGGTCACTGCAAATCTCAAGCTTCCGCGATAGGCCAGTGACCTGTCCCAAGCCATTGCCCCCAAGGTACATAACCAGGACATCAGGTGAGTCAGCATCCCTGATGTAGAAAAGGAATGGCAACAGTTCCCGCCATAACATGCCGTGCTTACCATACCACCTGAGACGTGCGGCTGCACCCAGTCCCAGTCGGGGTCCCCACTCTGTCGCCGCAGCGTAATGCGCTGCCCTGTGCAGCGTAACGCGCTGCCCTGTGCACGTGGCTATGGCCCACCAGCCATACTGTCACCGGTGTAATACGACACCCAGGGTCTGTCAAGGAAAAACGGGGAGAGAAAAGATGTGGTGACTAGGCTGGTACTCACTGTGGAAGAGGGCGGACATAAAATTGAAAACATTGCGATCCCCACCTTCCATACGGCGTATTTCAGCCCCGGAGTACCCAAAAGCAGCAGCAGTGGAGGCCGCCCCTATTCTGAATGAATGGGTGCCATAACGGGCCCCCGGGAGGCCTACACTGGCAAGCGCTTTGCCTGTCACCTTCCAAAATTGAAATTTAGTAAGGGGAGACCCATCTTGGTGACAGAAAAACGGGCCATGGTGCGTGCCACGCAGTGCAATAAACTCCTGTAGGGCACCAACCGGACAGATGTCTGCCAAAGAACACCGTAGCAGTCTCACTCCACTGCCTACGCCATGCTGATCTGTCTTAGAGGAGCGAATCCTCAACTGAGCCCAGTCTTTGGCAACATAGACATCCTCGAGTTCCAGTGCCCTACGACTTGCATCCGCCTTAGACAGCATCACAAGCTCACTGATGCGGAGCGCTCCAAAAAAGGCCACCGTTGTGGCTGCATGAAATAGGGCTGCCTCATATCTATCAAAACAGAGGCCAGGCCAGCCCCGGGCCAATTGGGTAAGAACCCCTGGGGAAATCGGGTGGCGGTCGTCCGGGCAACGCCCACGCTCCCGCACCCACCCCTCCAAAACATGTCTCACACGGAAGTCAGTGGTACTATCCGCATGACCACCTACTTTGGCCACAAAGGCCAACGCTGACAGCCTAGATGCTATGGTGCAAGGTGCAAGGCCCTGGGCAGGCAGGTAAACCATGAACTGAAGTATATGGGCCACTGGGATCGGCCAGGCGTCCGGCAGCCGGGATTGGGCACAGAAAGCTCTGAAAGAATTGAATGCGTGGTGATACGCCTTACGCGTGCGTGGCGCTAGCGACATGCCGATCGCCCGGTTCACCTCTCCTTGCCAATGGTCCATATCTCGTCCGGGAGTGGCGAGGGAAATTCCTCCACATCCGGGGCCAAGGCGCGGAACCGGGAGATCTGCAGGCGGGACAAAGCGTCAGCAATATCATTATTGACCCCCGGGACATGCCTGGTCCTGAAAAGAACATTGAGGCGCAGGCTGCGCAATACAAACTGGCGCACAAGGTCCATGACCCTGGGTGATTTTGAAGTCTGTGAATTGACAATGTGGACAACGGCCGCATTGTCACACCAGAAATGGACGACCGAGTTGGCCCACTCCTCGCCCCATAGCATCAAAGCCCCCAGGATAGGGAAAAATTCCAGATACGTAAGATCACGCAGGCGACCCATGCCTGCCCAGGCCGTTGGCCACCCACCATAGGCCCACTTCCCATTGAAGTACATGCCATAACCCAGGGACCCAGAGGCATCAGACTGTATCTGAAAACGAGGGGAAGCCAGGAGGTCAGACCTCCAAAATGACACCCCATTGAACCCCCTCAGGAACTGGAGCCATATAAGCATATCTGCCCTGATACCCCGGGTCAGTCTAACCCTATGGTGGGGCCTGGATAAGCCTGTCATGGCGTCGCACAAGCGCCGAGCAAATGCCCTGCCCGGTGCGACGACCCTGCAAGCAAAATTGAGGTGACCATGTAGCACCTGCAGTTCCTTCAGTGATGCCTTGCGTTTAGCAAGCAAGTCCGAGATAAGGGCCACTATCCGTGACACCTTATCCCCTGGTAACCTAGAAGCCTGCGCTACCGTGTCAATCTCCACCCCCAGGAAAACTAACTGGGTAGATGGGCCCTCGGTCTTTTCGGGTGCTAAAGGGACACCAACTTCCTCCATTAGCGTCTGAAATGTGTTGAGGAGACGTGTGCACGTGTCCCAGCCCCGTTCACCCCCGAACAAAAAATCATCCAGGTAATGGGCTACAGACCGGGACCCTGACCTGCGGACGAAAGCCCACTGCAGGAATGTGCTGAAACGCTCGAAAGCCGAGCATGATATGGAACAGCCAAAAGGCATGGCCTTATCAAAATAATATTCACCCCGAAACTTGAAACCCAGCAACTCAAAATCACCCGGGTGGACCGGAAGGAGGCGAAAGGCAGACTTAATGTCGCACTTAGCCAACAGCGCATCCGGGCCACATGAGCGCACCATGCATAGCGCTTGGTCAAACGATGTATACCTGACCGAGCAAAGGTCATCAGGTATAGCATCGTTGACCGATCGGCCGGCTGGGTAGGACAAGTGATGGATCAGGCGAAACTCGCCCGGTGACTTCTTGGGCACCAAGCCCAAGGGTGACACCTTAAGGTTGGGGAACGGGGGTGCAGGGAAAGGGCCAGCGACCCTGCCCGCATGAACCTCCTTGTAAATGCTGGCAGCAGCCACCTCCTCCCTCCCCCTAAGGGACAACAGGTTGGGAGCATCCTGAGGGGACCTATCACCCACGAAAGGAATACGGAACCCCAGTCGAAAACCCTGGAGCAGGTAAACCGCATCCTCCTCCTTCGGGTACAATGCGAGCCAACGCTCCAACATGTCCACATTAATTGGGGAGGGGGCCTTTCGGTGAACCAGCTCCCTCTGCGGCAGTCTTGCCAGCCCCTTGCCCGCCCCTCCCTCTGCCCCGCATCCCTCCAGGCCTGGGACAGGCGGAGGCCGCATGGGGGCCAGCACAAGAGGGACACTCATGCCTGTACCGGCAATTCTTCCTATTGCAGGAACCATTGGACGAGAAAGTCCAGCACAGCAGGTGGGCTGGAACCCCCTGCCCCGCCACCTGGCGGGGTGTCTGTGCAGGGGCCGCTCGCCGGACCGCATGTCCACAATGGCGCAGGGCGCGTGGGCGTCATATACAGAAGCCACAGCCTCTGGCAGGGCTCATCCCACCTCATCTCGGGGTGCAGGGGAATCCGCATACGGAATTCCTCGTCGTAAGCCAACCACGACGGGCCCGGGAAGTCGACCATCGCCCGGTAAATGTTGTCCAAATACTGGACCATCGGAATTGCCAAATCCGGCCGGGCCCTGAGGTAGACCGCCATGTATATGAGGTAGGCCGGCAACCAGTTGGCCCACGTACGCGGCGGCTTGCGACGACGTGCCTGCTCCTTATCCTTCTCATCTTGCCCCTCCCTCTCCTCTTTGGTGGGTTCTCTGTTAAGGAGGGAGAAGATGCCCTCATACTCCCCACGCCAGATCTTCTCTATGGTGGTTTGTGCCAAATGGTCCCCCAGGGGCAATGAATACCCCGCAGTCGGCAATGCCGACACAGGAACGGCGGGAACTGCGGGCATCTGAAAAGGAGCCTGGACCAACCCGGTCACCCCTAAAACATTCCCGACTGCATAAGGAGTGCCCCCCACAACGGGGCCCTGGGTGAGAGTTGGAGTCACCGGGTAGGCCGTCAGCGGCTGAACCGCCGCACCACCCGTGCGAGGCCAAGGCCATTGAAACCCCCCCCCCCAACGTGGCCATGTGTGTGGGTGCACTAGATTGAACTGCATACTCACATGCTGCACCCCCATGGGCCGCCCCCACCGGGGGTTCCGGCCCACTGGGGGCGTCGGAGCTCACGACCGCAACTGAGCTCGTCGACGGGGCCTGACCAGCACCGGCCTGTTGATCGGGGAGCTGCGAGGCAGTGGCCGATGCCGGGCCACGCGCCTCAGGCAGCTCGACCCGTCCTGCTGCCTGCCGCTGCCCAGCAGACGATGGATCAACCTGCACCCCAAACGGGGCCCCAGGGTGGTTAACCCTGGCCAGCGACGCCTCGAGGGCTGCAACGCGGGCCAGAAGGGCCTCCACGCTGACGTAGCCCCCCAAGCCAAGAGGGGGCAAAGGGCCGGCCGGCCCGCTAACTGCAGGTGCGGGTCCATGTCCCTGGACCCCGGGGCCCATATAGGGCCAAGATCCCAGGCCCGGCCCCAGGGCCGGGGGAGCACCCTGCCAGGGGAGGGAACCCAACCACCCGTGGCTGAAGCCCCCCGCAGGCAGCTGCGCACCAACGGAGGAAGGCCCCGCTGAATGTGCCACGCCAGAGGCAGTGGCCACTGCTCGCGGGCCGAGGGCCGCGGCTCCAACTGGGCTGGTACGCGGACCTCCAGCCTCCGGCCAAGGGGGAATCAACCCCATCCCACCGGTCCCGGTGGGCTCAGGCAAAGGAGGCTGCTGTGGAGGCGCGGCCGCGGTCCTCCGACCCGGCTGGCGCCTCCACGCAGAACGAGCCGCGTTCGCAGTCGCCTTCTTCTTTGAGGGCATCTCAGCTAACCGATGGGAAGCCGAAAAAGAAAATCAGCAGCCAAGAGGCTTCCCGGTGAAAGGCACGAGCGACGGAGGTAAGAGGGGAAAAACTTCTCCGCTCCGTCGCTTCGCAAAATGGCAGCGCGGCTGCCTTGTGGCCACCCCTTTTATAAGAGAGCTGGCCACGCCCCCTAACTACCCGGATGCCTTCGTCTGGTGGGGGGGGTCCGCAAAGAGCGCGGTGGCCATTTTGGCGCCGCGCTTGCAATATCATTTCCAGGGAATCCTAAGCAGGTGAAGGCATCTGCTTGGGAATACCCTGAAGGAAATGGTAAGCCACTGTGTGAGACAGAATGCTGGACTGGATGGGCTGTGGCCTGTTCCAGCAAGGCTATTCTTATGTTCTTATGTTCTTATGACTTTGCGGAGCGTATAGCTAAAAATACTCAGAGAAATAACAAAGACTTCTTGAAGTACATTAGAAGTAAGAACCCAACTAGGAAGGCCATTGGACCATTAGATGACAATGGAAGGCAAGGGGTTATTAAAGAGGAAACAGAGATTGCAGAGAGACTCAATGAATTCTTTGCTTCAGTATTCACTGAAGAAGACAGAGACCACATGCCCAAAACAGAGCCTATCTTCGTAGGGAGGGAAACCAAAGAATTAAGCAAGATAGAAATAACCAGGGAGGAGGTCCTTGCATGTCTTGTTAAACTAAACACTAACAAATCACCAGGACCAGATGGCATCCATCCATGAGTTCTCAGGAAACTTAAAGATGAAATTGCTGATCTCCTAGCCAAAATATATAATATTTCCCTCAAATCAGGCTTTGTGCCTGATGACTGGAAGGTATCGAATGTAACACCAATTTTCAAAAAAGGATCCAGGGGTGATCCAGGAAATTACCGACCTGTCAGTTTGACATGTGTCCCAGGTAAAGTGATGGAAACCATCCTAAAAGATAGAATTAATAGGTACATAGAAGAGAAGGCGCTGCTAAAGGAGAGCCAACATGGCTTTTACAAGGGCAAATCATGCCTCACTAATCTGTTGGAATTTTTTGAGAGTGTCAACAAGCATGTGGATAAGGGGGATCCAGTTGACATTGTTTATCTGGACTTTCAGAAGGCTTTTGACAAGGTCTCACACCAAAGGCTCTTGAATAAACTTACCAGTCATGGAATAAAGGGACAGGTCTTGTCCTGGATCAGCAACTGGCTAAGGGACAGGAAACAGAGGGTAGCACTAAATGGACACTTCTCCAAGTGGAGGGAAGTAAAGAGTGGGGTCCCCCAAGGTTCAGTACTGGGACCTCTGCTTTTCAACCTCTTCATAAATGATCTAGAGGTAGGAGTAAAAAGCAAGGTAGCCAAATTTGCTGACGACACTAAATTATACAGGGTAGTGAAAACTGTGAGAGATTGTGAAGAGCTCCAGAGGGATCTCTTGACACTGGGGGAGTGGGCAAAACAGTGGCAAATGAGCTTCAACATCAGTAAGTGCAGAGTGATGCATGTTGGGGCAAAAAAACCCAATTACATTTATAAACTGATGGGGTCTGAACTCTCTGCGACAAACCAGGAAAGGGACCTTGGTGTCCTGGTGGACAGTTCAATGAAGATGTCAACCCAGTGTGCCTCAGCAGTGAAAAAAGCAAACTCAATGTTAGGGATCATTAGGAAGGGTATAGAAAATAAGTCAGCAAGTGTCATTTTGCCTCTTTATAAATCTATGGTGAGGCCCCATCTGGAATATTGTGTACAGTTCTGGTCGCCATACCTCCAGAAATATATTATGGAGTTGGAGAAAGTACAGAGGAGGGCAACCAGAATGATTAGGGGACTGGAACACCTTCCTTACCATCTGAGGCTGCAACGGTTGGGCCTTTTCACTCTTGAACGACGGCGTCTAAAAAGTGACCTGATTGAAGTTTTTAAAATCATGCACGGTGTGGACAAAGTAGATAAGGAAAAACTGTTTTCCCTATCGCACAACACTAGAACTAGGGGACACTCGATGAAACTTTTGGGTACTAGTTCTCAAACAAATAAGAGAAAGTACTTTTTCACCCAGAGGATTACTGGTCTATGGAACTTCCTGCCAGAAGAAGTGGTGACAGCTGTCAGTCTTGACAGCTTTAAGAAAGGATTAGACAAGTTCATGGAGGACAAGTGTATCAATGGCTATAATTATGGCTACTTAAGGACAACCTCCGGGTTGGAGAGATAGGCAGGATATCTCTCAATGCCATTTCCAGGGAATCCTAAGCAGGTGAAGGCATCTCCTTGGGAATACCCTGAAGGAAATGGTGAGCCACTGTGTGAGACAGAATGCTGGACTGGATGGGCTGTGGCCTGTTCCAGCAAGGCTGTTCTTATGTTCTTATGTTCTTATCCAGCAATCTGTCATACGTGGAGTTCCCATTCCATCAAAGTTAGTCTCAAAAGAGATGATGTGTTGGTGTACTTGCAAGATATACAAGAATCACATTAGTGTTTCTAAGAACAATTACAATTGCCTCTTGCAATCTGCAACCTGACTTCACTATTAGATGGAACATTTTCTTTACTACTACTCAACCATCAGCCAAGACATTATTCTTCTTCACACCTCAATTAAGATACATGTTGTCAACAAACATGGAAGCAGCATCCCTGATTGCTGCTTCCATTGATGTATAGCCAGTGCCACTGTCGATGGAGACAGTTGGGTGCATACTAATGGAAGGATAAGTCTCACATGCATAGACTTTTAACAGGCTCCTGATTTTACTGAAAATGATCTGCTCGGTAGTCAGTGTAAGGACTGGCAGTCTTGCCAGGCATAGAATTATATGCCAAGACCAGAATTTAAAGTTTTACATTTACTAACACTTAGAACATACATATAGGCATGTGACTAGAGTAAAAACAATATTAAAACCTTTCTCCTGGCTTTCTTGGATACCATTTTGTGTGTGTGCAGTATTTGATAGAAAGCAGAACTCCAGGGCAACTCAAAACCAGGTACAATAATACATCATACAAAGTCCGCTTCATACAACATTGGATTCATACAACATCGCCTAATTCCTTGAAAAAAGTAGCCTCATACAAAGTCGTGTGACTTTGTATGAGGCATTGGGGTTTTCCCAGGTTAAATTGTGCCTGGGCAGTATAAAAGGCAGGACACATGTGTGCATTGCTCTTGTGGGTTTTGCATGAGGCAAAGAGTGTTTAGGAGTGGTTTTGAGCACGATTTTGGATTTTTTTGAATTTTTTCGTCAGAATTTTTAGAAGCATTCTTGGGATTTTTGCAGCATTCTTCAGGTTCTTGGACAATCAGGGTTGTTTGACATGTTTTTGTAATGTTTTTAGCCTATAGACCACGATTTCTTAAAGTTCTGTCAGTTTCCTGTCTGTTTCCTTGACTTTGCCCTGAACTCTGTGCTGTTACAGTACATTGCAGGCGCACCCCCCAATAAAGGACTCAGACACTGGTAAAAGTGGATAACGGCATTGGGTCACATTTATTGATTCATGCCCTAGTCCGAATTATAAATTTCTATTGGTATTCAACCAATTATAATTCTTAAGGCAAGCAGGCCGAAGTAACACTGGTAAGGTTCCACCCAAAATTGCCAACGGCAATTGGTTACAATGTATCCATTTGTATCAATTTGTTTGTTGACAACAAACAAATTGTTGACCGTAGTCAATAATCTAACTAGTGACCCCACCCTCTGACGCGTATCCGTAAAATAACGGGGTGATGCCTGCTGCCCAGCTCATGCCATCACCCCATTGCCTGGTTCGTCGTTGACCGGACAACGTTAACCAACTTGTGCCTGTCTAGTGTTGTCCAGTCAATTGCGAACCTGCCGGATACCTGTGGGTCATAAATGTTTACCTTACCAGTGCTACCCGCCACACGGGGAGGCTTCAATAAAGGCTCACCGCCCCCCCCCCCCAGACCGTCAGCTCAGTCAACAGGCCTGCTCGCCAATCTCCTAACAAGAGGTTCATACCTCCCGGCGACAGATGGACCCCATCCCCTGAGTAAAGCCCGTAATTTTGGATACTGATGGTGGGGTGTCGTATGACATGCCCCCAACCCTTGTCCAGAAGGAACCGGGCAATAGCCCTGTTCACCAAGTGCCGAGCCCGATCAAGGGCCCGGAGGTTAAACCCTCCCCTGTAAGCGTGCCGCGGTATCATGTCCGACCAAAGCAGGGTTGTGGCGGGCCACACATAATGCAGGTAGGCCAGGTCACCACAAATCGCATGCTTCAGCGATAGGCCCGTGACCTGTCCCAAATCATTACCCCCGAGGTGTATAAGGAGGACATCAGGCGGGTCAGCATCCCTGATGGAGAAAAGGAATGGCAACAGTTCCCGCCATAACATTCCGCGCTTACCGTACCACCTGAGACTTGCGGATGCACCTAGTCCCAGTCGGGGTCCCCACTCTGTCGCCGCAACAAACTGTGCTGCCCTGTGCACATAGCTGTGGCCCACCAGCCATACTGTTACCGGTGTAAGACGACACCCAGGGTCTGTCAAGGAAAAAAGGAAACAGGGCAGTGACTTAACTGGTACTCACTGTTGAAGAGGGCGAACATACAACTGAAAACACTGTGATCCCCACCGTCCCATGTTGCAGATTTCGGCCCCAGAGTACCCAAACGCCGCTGCGGTGGAAGCCGCCCCTATCCTAAAAGAATGGGTGCCGTAACGAGCCCCCGGGAGGCCAACACTGGCTAGTGCCCTACCGGTCACCTTCCAAAATTGAAATTTATTAAGGGGAGACCCATCTTGGTGACAGAAAAAAGGGTCAGTGTGCGTACCACGTAGTGCAAGGAACTCCTGTAGGGCACCAACCGGACAGATGTCAGCCATAGAACATCGTAGCAGTCTTACACCACTGCCTACACCGTGCTGATCGACCTTAGAGGAACGTATCCTCAGTTGAGCCCAGTCATTGGAAACAGAGACATCTTCGAGTTCCAGTGCCCTACGACTCGCATCCGCCTTAGACAGTAGCACCAGCTCACTGATACGGAGCGCTCCAAAAAAGGCCACCGTAGTAGCCGCGTGAACCAGGGTTGCCTCATACCTGTCAAAACACAGGTCATGCCAACCCCGTGCAAAATGGGTAAGTACCCCTGGAGAAATAGGGTGGCGGTCGTCCGGGCTGCGCCCACGTTCCCGCGCCCACCCTTCCAAAACATGTCGTATGCGAAAATCTTGTGTGCTGTCAGCAAAACCACCCACCTTGGCAATGAATGCCAGCGCTGACAGCCTGGATGCTATGGTGCGGGGGGCTAAGCCCTGGGCATGTAGATAAACCATAAATTGGAGGACATGAGCCACTAGGATGGGCCAACTTTCAGGCAGCCGGGATTGGGCACAAAAGGCCCTGAATGAACTGAATGCCTGGTTATACGCCTTACGCGTGCGGGGAGCGAGCGACATGCTGATCGCCTGGTTCACCTCTCCTTGCCAAGCGTCCATATCTCGTCCGGGAGCGGCGAGGGAAATTCCTCTGCATCCGGGGCCAAGGCTCGGAACCGGGGGATCTGCAGGCGGGACAAAGCGTCGGCAATATCGTTATTAATACCTGGAACATGTCTGGCCCTAAAAAGCACATTGAGGCGTAGGCTGCGCAACACAAACTGGCGAACCAGTTCCATGACCCTTGGAGATTTAGACGTCTGTGAGTTGACAATGTGGACCACTGCCGCATTGTCACACCAGAAATGGACGACTGAATTGGCCCACTCCTCGCCCCATAGCATCAAAGCTCCCAGAATGGGGAAAAATTCCAGGTACGTGAGATCGCGCAAGCGATCTGTGCCCCACCAGGCTGGCGGCCATCTGCCATAGGCCCACTTCCCTTCGAAGTAAATCCCATAACCCAGGGACCCTGACGCATCCGACTGAACCTGAAAATGAGGGGAAACCAAAAGGTCGGATCTCCAAAATGACACCCCATTGAATTCCCTCAGGAACTGGAGCCAAATGAGCATATCGTCCCTCATGCCCTTGTTCAGTCGGACCCTGTGGTGGGGCCTGGCCAAGCCAGTCATGGCGTCGCACAAACGTCGAGCAAATGCTCTGCCAGGTGCAACGACCCTGCAAGCGAAATTGAGGTGACCATGTAACACCTGGAGCTCCCGAAGGGACACCTTGCATTTTGCCAGCAAGTCCGAAATGAGTGCAACGATCCGGGAAACCTTATCAGCAGGTAACCTGGATGCCTGCACAACGTGTCAATCTCCACCCCCAGGAAAGTGAGCTTGGTTGAAGGGCCCTCGGACTTTTCGGGCGATAAAGGGACACCGAGTTCCTTCATTAGCGTCTGAAATGTATTCAGGAGACGTGTGCACGTGTCCCAGCCCCGTTCACCCCCGAATAAGAAATCATCAAGGTAGTGGGCTACAGACTGGGACCCTGACCTGCGAACAAAGGCCCATTGGAGGAAGGTGCTGAATCGCTCAAATGCCGAGCATGAAATGGAGCAGCCAAAAGGCATGGCTTTGTCAAAATAAAATTCACCCCGGAACTTGAAACCCAGCAACTCGAAGTCACCCAGGTGCACTGGCAGGAGACGGAACGCGGACTTAATGTCGCACTTAGCGAGTAGTGCACCCGGGCCACACGAGCGCACCATGCGCAGGGCCTGGTCAAAAGATGTATACCTGACCGAACAAAGGTCATCAGGGATAGCATCGTTGACCGAATGGCCAGCCAGGTAAGACAAGTGGTGTATCAAACGGAACTCCCCAGGCGACTTCTTGGGCACCAACCCCAAAGGGGAAACCTTGAGGTTGGGAAATGGCGGGAGAGGGAAAGGGCCAGCGACCCTGCCAGCCGCAACCTCCTTAGCAATGCTCATGGCAGCCACCTCCTCCCTTCCCCTGAGTGATAACAGGTTGGGCGCCTCCTGAGGTGACCTGACCCCCGTGAAAGGAATGTGAAACCCCTGCTAGAAACCTTCAAGCAGGTAAGCTGCGTCAGTCCTCCTCGGGTACATCGTGAGCCAACGCTCCAACATGTCCACATTAATTGGGGAGGGGGCCTTTCGCCTGACCAGCTCCCTCTGCGGCAGTCCTGCCGGCTCCCTGTCTACCTCTACCTCTGCCCCGCAGTCCGCCTGCCTTAGGACACGCGGAGGTGGCATGGGGGCCAGAACAAGAGGGACACTCGTGCCTGTATCGGCACTGCTTCCTGTTACACGCACCATTGGCCGAGAAGCTCCAACACAGCAGGCGGGCTGGAACCCCCTGCCCCGCCACCTGGCGGGGTGCCTGGGCTGGAGCAGCCCGCTGGACCGCATGTCCACAATGGTACCTCTCCCCCGGCGCCGGGCGCGTGGGGGTCATGTACAGAAGCCACAGCTTCTGGCAGGGCGCATCCCACCTCATCTCCGGGTGTAGGGGCACTCTCATACGGAATTCCTCGTCGTAAGCCAACCACGACGGGCCAGGGAAGTCAACCATCACCCGGTATATGTTGTCCAAATATTGGACCATCGGAATTGCCAGGTCAGGCCGGGCCCTGAGATACACCGCCATGTATATAAGGTACGCGGGTAACCAATTGGCCCACGTGCGTGGCGGCTTACGTCAACGAGACTGCTCCTTGTCCTTCTCATCCTGCCCCTCCCTCTCTTCTTTGGTGGGTTCCCGATTCAAGAGGGAGAAAATGTCCACGTACTCCCCCACCATATCTTTTCCTTGGTGGCCTGGGCCAGGTGGTCCCCGAGGGGCAACGAATAACCTGCCGTCGGCAAGGCCGACACCGGAACATTGGCAGTACTGGGCACCATGAAAGGAGCCTGTACCAGCCCCGCCACCCCCAGTAAGTTCCCCGCAGGACAGGGTACCCCGCCCCAAGAGGGGCCCTGGAGTGGAGGGGCCGCTCCCAGCTGGGCCGGCGGCGGCTGACCCGCCGCCCCAGGCAGCCAAGGCCACGGCCACTGCAAGCCTCCCCCCATTGTGGGTTGTGTCGTGGGTGCACTAGATTGGACCATATACTCACAAGTTGCACCCCCGTGGGCCGCCCCCACCGGGGGTTCCGGCCCACTGCGGGCGTCGGAGCTTGCGACCGCAACCAAGCTCGAAGACGGGGCCTGACCGCTACCTGCTGGTGGTATCAGCTGCATGGGGAGCTGCGAGGCCGCTGCTGACATGGACCTATTAGCCTCAGGCAGCTCGACCCTATCGGCCGCCTGCCGAGGAGCGGCAAGCGCAGAGTTGACCTGTAAACCAAACGGTGCCCCGGATGGATTAACTACCCTTAAAGAAGCCTCAAGGGCCGCTACGCGGGCCAGTAGGGCATCCACATTAACGTAGCCCCCAACACTAATGGGTGGGCCAGCTGGCCCACCGGTCGCTGGTGCCGGGCCAGGTCCCTGGACACCAGGGCCCAAATATGGCCATGCCCCAACCACCAGCCCCGTGGGGGCCGGGGGCATGCCCTGCCAGGGGAGGGAACCCAGCCAACCCCCATGGTTAAAGCCCACCGCTGGGAGCTAAATGCCCAGGCCCGAAGGCCCAGCCTGGCCATGTGCCAGGCTTGAGCTGGTGGCCGCTGATTGCAGGCCGGGGGCCGGATCCCCTGCAGGGCCGGGCTGAGGCTGCCCAGCCTCAGGCCAGGGCGCAATCGCCCCCATCCCGCCGGTCCCGGCGGGTGCCCCCGGAAAGGGGGCCTGCTGAGGGGGCGCAGTCGCGGTCCTCCGACCCGGCTGGCGCCTCCGCGAGGAACGAACCGCGTTCCCCATCACCTTCTTCTTGGAAGGCATTGCTGCGAAGTGGAGGGAAGCCGAAGAAAAGGAAAGAAAAACTGCTGCCGAACAAGGCTTCCCGGCTAAAGAGAAGAGCGACAGAGCAAGTGGGGAAAAACTTCTCCTCTCCGTCGCTTCGCAAAATGGCAGCGCGGCTGCCTCGTGGCCACCCCTTTTAAGAGTGCTGTCCACGCCCCCTAACTACCCGGATGTCCAAGTCCGGTGGGGGGGGGCCGCAAAGAGCGCGGTGGCCATTTTGGTGCCGCGCTTGCAATGTATCTCTATGGAAACGATGTTGTATGAGGCATCGCGGCTAGGATTTTGCATGCCTCATACAAAGTCCAAATCCGTATAAAGTCCAAACTTGTGGAACCAGGTTTGGACGTTGTATGAGGTATTACTGTAACAGTACATTTTGCTGAGACCATCTGCTGATTAAAGGCTGGGAAATGTGGCTATCGATAGCAATTCGAATACTGGATTACTTGCAAGCTTCTTAGAAACATGTTACAAAATTATCAATAGATCTCATGAACCATTGAGTACTTTTATTGCTTCCATAGCAGTCAGGAACTTTAAATTGGCATGATGGATTAGTTGCAGAGCAAGCTACAATCAATATGGCACATTTGAATGATATAATGGTATTACAGTTCATTAAGGGTAGCTTGGTTATTTAGCAATTCAGGGCAGTGAAACAGCTGAGACCAGCTGTGCCATTTGCTAACAATGGATACACTGCCTCGTTTGGAAGCTTTTGTTAATTCTGTACGTGTCTAATGTTGTTCTGTGCTTTTACACAGAGCGTTGTTGTTACATTTTTTGGATTTTCAAACCAGGAAGGATTTGTCCATCAGGTAAACTTTGAAAACAAGGCACTGCAATGGTTTTAACAACAACAACAACAATAGTTTTCTCCGGTTTGTGTTAACTCTATTGCTCCCCGTCTTCCAAGCTCTGACCAAACAACAAGTGTGGAGGTTTTCTCCATGTGCTGGAGACTCCATTTTCCCTGGTTTTTCTTCAAAATGCTACTATAGACACTAACTGTAAGTGAAGATATCTTTTTCTACTTTAAATGCTTCTAGAGCATTTTTATCATACAAAGTACTAGTTTGTGTGGGTTAGGGTCTCACATGGATGGAAGAGAGGCCATCTTTACTTACTGTTTTCAAACTACCTAACTTGAACGTCCTTGCCTTCATTATTGACCTAACGCCACATTACCAAGACTTTTGAGGAGATGTATCTTCTGTCCTCATTTTGTGAGTGAATGCTATTTTTCTTTCTCTGAAGCATCTCCAAATGTGTTTATTAGCTAGGTTAAAAAGGGGGAGACTGGGGAGACTTGTATTCAAACAGAAAGGATTAAAAAGCCCAGTCCCCTGCCCCCCACCACTTTGCTGTGAAGCTGCTACAAATAATTTAACACTTTTAAGGCCATTGCCTCTGCAAAAGGCAATTCGCCATAAGGCAAAAACGATAACAATCATGAGTAAATGGGATCTTGGATTGTATACTTGTCAAAAGTTTAAATTTCCCCAACAAACAGACAATATCACCCAACCTGGACAAGTTCAGAGTGTGTTGGGAGACGCAAGGGGGGCATTATTGCAAATGACAAATGGACCCCTGGCAGCCTATAAAGATAAATGAGTCCTATAAACCGTTGCTGTGACTGCTCCATCCTACATTTAACGACACCATAGCACACATTAACCTGCATCGAATGCAATCTAAAGCCAGGCTCTGGAAAGTATCGCTCGCTTTAATAAGAGCCTGGATGAGATGCCAAGAGAGGGAATGCAGATGTTGGCCTGCACCACCCCAATTCAATTCTCTGCTCACACAAAGCTTTTTACTGTTGGGAGCTTGTCAATGAGTTGTGGATCTGCCACCTGGAGAGTTAGTCCCAGCCAAAGAATTTGATCATTGCCAGACCTGATAAACTATTTTAAATGAAGGGAAAGGAAGAAAAGGGAAAAAAGAAGAAGAAATATGTCTTTCAGGGCATAGGCATGTAATAGCCTTTGCAGTTGATGCAGGAGCTTCTTCCCTGCTGTGTTTAATTGTTGTGAAAAGCAGGTTTCTTCTTTCAGCCCTTTGTCACAGCACTTCACAGTTTTTGACAGAAAACATCCCTCACATGTTTGAATATCGCAAGCAAAACCCTAAGAGAGCATTGTGGGCAAAGTTTTGACTGCACTATTGGAATATAGTGCCTGGGGAAGCTTTCTCTCGCCCAGCAGGTTTCTTTTACTGGCATTTCCATGCCTTCTGTTTCCTATTGTTTTCTCTTATGTAGCTGCTTCTTAATTCTTCCCAAGAGACTTCTTTGCGCTTCTGCAATAATGCTAAGTAAGATGATTTTAAAAAGCTAAGAACATTGTCCCAGGTTTACACTGGAACCTTTCTTATAGCCAGAACTTGAAAGTATCTAGTTACAAATAAGTAGTTATTTTAAACTAATTCCTCTGGCTAACAGAGACTATAACTTCTTCTTTACTTTCTCTTTACTTACCTCTTTGGGTGTTGAGGGAGATACAAGGTTCTTGTTCTTGCACTTCTAACAGCCTCCACCAGAGTTATTTGGGGTTCTTGTAATACTGTATGTCTTTTAATTTTTAGGCACCACTTTGGTGGGAAGGTAAACAGCATTCCGTGTGCTCCGGTGTCTAGTCATGCCTGCCACATGACCATGGAAATGTCTGCAGAAATGGACAGCACTGGCTCTTCAGCTATGAAACAGAGGTGAGCACTGAACTCTAGAGTTAGATATGACTGGCTTTCAAGCAAGGGTGACCTTTACCTTTACCTTTATTTTATCTCTCCTCCTTTCTCTGGATCTGCCTCGTGGACTTTGTCCTCCTCCTCTTTCCACATATGCCTTGTAGGGTATGGAATTCCAAGACATTCTCTCCAAATGGGCAAATCACTTTATCCGTTGTCTCTGGATATAATTTAAAATTGATTCTATTCAAATTCATTCTCTTATAATCTCATTCTTGATTTTATCCCTTCTAAACACTCCAGCATCCTTCCCCAAACATCTCATTTCCGTGGTGACCAGCTTTCTACATGGCTGCGGGCCATGGAGCAGGGTTCAGCTGCTCGGGAGCTGTGGAACGGGTGGTTCAGCCACACAGGGGCCAGTGGCAGGGGTCCTGGGGTGGCGGAGTTTTTTGCACTTCATACTGTTTGTGCCGTGGACTTGGCCATTTGGGTGGGGGTGAGGTGGACATCCCCTGCCCCCGGCCACCCTAGGCCATGAACTCTTTGCAGGCGCACCCCCGCAATAACGGACTCAGACAACATTGAAAGTGGATAACAGCATCGGGCCACATTTATTGATTCAATGCCCTAATCCGAATTATAAATTTGTATTGGTAAAACGACCAATCATAATTCTTAAGGCAAGCAGGCCGAAGTAACACTGGTAAGGTACCACCCCAAAATTGCCAACGGCAATTGGTTACAATGTATCAATTTGTATCAATTTGTTTGTTGACAACAAACAAATTGTTGACCGTAGTCAATATCTAACTCATGACCCCACCCTCTGACTCGTATCCGTGAAATCACGGGGTGATGCATGCTGGCTAGCTATCGCCATCACCCCGTCGCCTGGTTCGTCGTTGACCGGACAACGTTTAACTAATTTGTTCCTGTCTAGTGTTGTCCAGTCAATTGCGAACCTGCCGGATACCTGTGGGTCATACTGTTTACCTTACCAGTGCTACCCGCCACACGGAGGGGCTTCAAAGAAGGCCTGACGCCCCCCCCAGACCGTCAGCTCAGTCAACAGGCCTGCTCGCCAATCACCCAACAGGAGGTCCATACCTCCTCGCGACAGATGGACCCCATCCCCTGCATACAAGTCATAATTTCGTAGGCTAATAGCGGGGTGACGACTGACCCGTCCCCAAGCCTTGTCGGCAAGGAACCACGCCACCGCCCCATTGACCGCGCGCCTAGCGCGGTCAAGGGCCAGGAGGTCAATGCCCCCTCTGTAAGAATGGCGCGGGATCATGTCCGACCAAACCAGGGTTGTGGCAGGCCAGACGTAGTGCAAGTAGGCAAGGTCCTCGCAAATCGCATGCTTGAGCGATAAGCCGGTGACCTGACCCAAATCATTGCCCCCAAGGTGTATGATGAGAATGTCAGGCGGGTCAGCACTCCTGCTTGAAAACAGGAAAGGCAGCAGCTCCCGCCATAACATCCCAGGCTTACCATGCCATGTGAGATTGGCGTGTTCACCCAGTCCCAGTCGGGGTCCCCACTCTGTCGCCGCAGCGTAACGCGCTGCCCTGTGCACATAACTGTGGCCCACCAGCCATACTGTCACCGGTGTAACACGACACCCAGGGTCTGTAAGAAAAATTGAGAAAAAAGGAAGGTAAGGTGATCGGATTGGTACTCACGGTGGAAGTGGGCGCACATAAAACTGAAAACATTGCGAGCCCCACCTTCCCATGCTGCGTATGTCAGCCCCGGAGTACCCAAAAGCAGCTGCTGTAGAGGCTGCCCCAATACGAAATGAATGTGTGCCATAACGGGCACCTGGTAGGCCCATCCTGGCGAGGGCTCTGCCTGTCACCTTCCAAAACTGAAATTTAGTAAGGGGAGACCCATCTTGGTGACAGAAAAACGGGCCATGGTGCATGCCACGCAGTGCCAGGAACTCCTGTAGGGCACCAACCGGACAGATGTCTGCCAAAGAACACCGTAGCAGTCTTACGCCACTGCCTACGCCATGCTGATCTGACTTGGAGGAACGTATCCTCAACTGGGCCCAGTCTTTGGCAACATAGACATCCTCGAGTTCCAGTGCCCTACAACTTGCATCCGCCTTAGACAGCATCACAAGTTCGCTGATGCGGAGCGCTCCAAAAAATGCCACCGTTGTGGCTGCATGAAAAAGGGCTGCCTCATAATGATCAAAACAGAGGCTTGGCCAGCCCCGGGCCAACTGGGTAAGAACCCCTGGGGAAATAGGGTGCCGGTCGTCCGGGCAACGCCTGCGCTCGCGCACCCACCCCTCCAAAACATGTCTCACACGGAAGTCAGTGGTGCTGTCCACATGACCCCCTACTTTGGCCATAAAAGCCAGCGCCGAGAGCTTGGATGCTATGGTGCGAGGTGCGAGGCCGAGAGCATGCAGGTGGACCATGAACCGCAGAACATGGTCAACCGGGATAGGCCAGGTCTCTGGCAGGTGAAATTGAGCAGCAAATGCCCTGTAAGAATTAAATGCTTGTTGATACGCCTTACGCGTGCGTGGCGCTAGTGACAGGCCAATCGCCCGGTTCACCTCTCCTTGCCAATGGTCCATATCTCGTCCGGGAGTGGCGAGGGAAATTCCTCCGCATCCGGGGCCAAGGCACGGAACCGGGAGATCTGCAGGCGGGACAAAGTGTCAGCAATATCATTATTAATCCCTGGGACATGCCTGGCTCTGAACAAAACGTTGAGGCGCAGGCAGCGCAGCACAAAATGGCGCACTAGGTCCATAACCCTGGGCGATTTGGAAGTCTGTGCATTAACAATGTGGACAACAGCAGCGTTGTCACACCAGAAATGCACGACCGAGTTGGCCCATTCCTCGCCCCATAGCATCAAAGCCCCTAGTATAGGAAAAAATTCAAGGTATGTGAGATCACGCAGGCGATCTGTGCCTGCCCAGGCCGGTGGCCACCCACCATAGGCCCACTTCCCATTGAAGTACATCCCATAACCCAGGGATCCTGAGGCATCAGACTGGATCTGAAAATTGGGGGATGCCAGGAGGTCAGACCTCCAAAATGAGACCCCATTGAACTCCCTCAGGAACTGTAACCAGACAAACATGTCTGCCCTGATTCCCCGGGTAAGTCTAACTCTGTGGTGAGGCCTGGATAACCCTGCCATGGCGTCGCATAAGCGTCGAGCAAAAGCCCTGCCCGGAGCGACCACCCTGCAAGCGAAATTTAGGTGACCATGTAGCACCTGCAGTTCCCTCAGTGATGCCTTGCGCTTGGCCATCAACTCTGAGATAAGGGCCACTATCCTGGACACCTTATCCTCCGGTAACCTAGAAGCCTGCGCTAACGTGTCAATCTCCACCCCCAGGAATACTAACTTGGTAGATGGGCCCTCGGTCTTTTCGGGCGCTAAAGGGACACCGAGTTCCTCCATTAGCATCTGAAATGTGTTGAGGAGACGTGTGCACGTGTCCCAGCCCCGTTCACCCCCGAATAAAAAGTCATCCAGGTAATGGGCTACAGACCGGGACCCTGACCTGCGGACAAAAGCCCACTCTAAGAAGGTACTAAAACGCTCAAAGGCCGAGCATGATATGGAACAGCCAAAAGGCATGGCCTTATCAAAATAATATTCGCCCCGAAATTTGAAACCCAGCAACTCAAAGTCACCCGGATGCACCGGCAGGAGGCGAAAGGCCGACTTAATGTCGCACTTGGCCAGCAGGGCACCCGGGCCACATGAGCGTACCATGCGCAGCGCGTGGTCAAAAGACGTATACCTGACTGAACAAAGGTCATCAGGGATAGCATCATTGACCGACCGGCCGGCTGGGTAGGATAAATGATGAATAAGGCGAAACTCGCCTTGAGACTTTTTGGGAACCAAGCCTAGGGGTGACACCTTAAGGTTGGGAAATGGGGGTGAAGGGAAAGGGCCAGCGACCCTGCCCGCATCTAACTCCTTCCTAATACTGGCAGCAGCCACCTCCTCCCTCCCCTTGAGGGACAAAAGATTGGGGGCATCCTGAGGGGACCTATCACCCATGAAAGGGATGCGGAACCCGTACTTAAATCCTTGAAGGAGATACTCCCCATCCTCCCCTTTCGGGTACACTGTGAGCCAACGCTCCAACATGTCCACCTGAATTGGGGAGGGGGCCTTTCGGTGAACCAGCTCCATCTGTGGCAGCCTTGCCAGCCCACTGTCCGCCCCTCCCTCTGCCCCGTGTCCCCCCAGGCCTGGGACAGGCGGAGGCTGCGTGGGGGCCCGAACAGGTGGGACACTCATGCCTGTATTTGCAATTCTTCTTATTACAGGAACCATTGGACGAGAAAGTCCAGCACAGCAGGCGGGCTGGAACCCCCTGCCCCGCCACTTGGCGGGTAACCTGTGCTGGGACAGCTCGCTGGACCGCATGTCCGCAATGGTATCTGTCCCCTGGCGCGGGGCGCGTGGGCGTCATGTACAGAAGCCAAAGCCTCTGGCACGGCTCGTCCCACCTCATCTCCGGGTGGAGGGGAATCCGCATACGGAATTCCTCGTCATAAGCCAGCCACGAAGGGCCCGGGAAATCAACCATTGCCCTGTATATGTTGTCCAAATATTGGACCATCGGAATAGCCAACTCCGGCCGCGCCCTCAGATACACTGCCATGTAAATTAAATAAGCCGGCAGCCAGTTGGCCCAGGTACGTGGGGGCTTACGACGACGTGCCTGCTCCTTATCCTTCTCATCCTGTCCCTCCCTTTCCTCCTTGGTGGGCTCTCTGTTCAGGAGTGAGAAGATATCTACATACTCCCCCCGCCAAATCTTTTCCTTGGTGGCCTGAGCCAAGTGGTCACCCAGTGGCAAGGAGTACCCCGCAGTTGGTAAGGCCGAAAAAGGCACCACAGACACCGGGAAAGGGGCCTGAGCTAACCCAGCCACCCCCAGTACATTCCCCGTAGTAAAAAGACAAACTACCCACCCCGGTGCCCTGGGTGGCAGTTACCGTCGCCGAGTGGGGTGCCGGCTGCTGTGCCACCGCACCACCCGAGCGAGGCCAAGGCCATTGAAAAGCTCCCCCCATAGAAGCAATGTGTGCAGGTGTACTGGCTTGTACCGTATACTCACATGCTGCACCCCCGTGGGCCGCCCCCACCGGGGGTTCCGGCCCACTGGGGGCGTCGGAGCTCACGACCGACTTAGAGCTCATCATCGGGGCCTGACCTGCGCTCGTCTGCTGGCTGGGGAGCTGCGGGGCAGTGGCCGAAGCCGCGCCACCCGCCTGAGGCAGCTCAACCCTGCCCGCCGCCTGTTGTCCTCCCGCCGACGGCGCCGCAAAAGGGACGCCAAAGGGAGCCCCAGCCTGGCTGGCCCGAGCTAAAGACGCTTCGAGGGCCGCAAGGCGGGCCAGTAAGGCCTGCACGTCGATCTGGGGCCAAGGGCCGGCCGGCCCGCCAAGTCCAGGCGCGGGTACAGGTCCCTGTACCCCAGGACCCGAATAGGGCCATTGCCCAACACCGAAGCCCGGTAGGGTCGGTGCAGGAACCTGCCAAGGTAGGGGACCACACCACCCGCCCAGGCTAGAAGGCCCAGGAGGAAGAGAGGCAGGCCCAACAGGATGGGCAGAGAGAGTAGCGGTGTCCACCGCTCGCGGGCCACGGGCCGGAGCCCCTGCCGCGCCCGCATTCCGATCCCCCGCGTCCGGCCAAGGGGCGATGGACCCCATTCCGCCGGCCCCGGCGGGGGCCTGGACAGGCGGCTGCTGGGGAGGCGCCACCGTGGTCCTCCGACCCGGGTTGCGCCTCCTCACAGCTCGAGCCGCACTCGAAGCTGCCTTCTTCTTCGAAGGCATCTCAATCGCAGGAGAGGGAAGCCGAAAAGAAGATTCGCCGCCAAAAGGCTTCCCGCAAGGTAAGGAGCGACGGAGACACAGGGGAAAAACTTCTCCGCTCCATCGTTTTAGCTAAAATGGCAGCACGGCTGCCTCGTGGCCACCCCTTTTATAAGGGAGCTGGCCACGCCCTAAACTACCCGGATTCTTCGTCCTGTGGGGGGGGCCCGCAAAGAGCGCGGCGGCCATTTTGGCGCCGCGCTTGCATTTGTGGTTGATTTGTTGGACTTTTTACATGAATGCCTTTTTTAAATGTTTTATGATGTTAATTGATTTGTGATGCTGTGATTTATGTGATGTCGTGATTTATTTGATACTGTGATTTATTTCTATTATTGTTTGCTATTTGTATCTTATTTCATTGTAGTGTGATATATGTATAGTGTACTAGATGTGGTATTGTTGTGAGCCGCCCAGAGTCACGTTGTCGAGTGGGTGACAACAAATCCAAACAACAACAACAACAACAACAACAACAACAACAACAACAACAACAACAACAACAACAACAACAACAACAATAGGGCTGCTGGGAAGAGGGGTGGGGCTAACTCTGTGCTGGGGTGATGGTGTGTGTACCACAGAGAGGGCTCTGAGTGCCCCCTCTGGCACACAATTCCATAGGTTCTCCACCACTGACCTAGTCCCTTTGGTGTTTCACTTTTGGAAGGCATGCTCCAGGCTTGGGGCAGAAAGGAGGGTAGGGATTTTCCCCTGGGTGGAGCACGGAGTCAACCTTTGCAGTTTGGGGTGCCTTAAATTGGCGCTGTTGAGAGTCAGTGCAGATGCTCCTTTGCTACCCACACTTGCCAATTTCCACCTTTCGGAGTTTCTAGCTCTTATTTTAGGATTTCTACATATGTTCCTCATTTAGAAGATCTATTACTAGATGCCCCAAAGCTATTATGCCTTTAGACCAGGGGTTCCCAACCTAAGGCTCATGGGCCAGATCTGGCCCATGGTTCCATTTCATGTGGCCCCCACCCCTCCAAGGGCATTCGAGAAACAAAATGACCACCCATTTGAAGCTGTTGGGACAAAATAGTCATCACCATCATGCAGGCAGGGCAAAATGGCCCTCCGGCCCTCGAAGCTGACTGAGAGAGCGTGACCCAGCCCCCAGCTTGAAATGGTTGGGAAACCCTGCTTTAGATCTTTCTTTGGGAGCTGCTATAGAATGGCACAGGGCTTTAGATGCACAGCTACAAAATGAGGTCTTTTATGTGCCCCAGAGGGCAAAAAGCGTAACCAGATATTATCTAGGGCTCTTCACAGATGCAATTAATTTGAAGATTTATTTAAACCACAACAGATTAAATAGGGAGTGTGATCCATAAAATGAAGGCACAATATAAAAGAAGTCAAAGGGAAAATCAATTAATGTCTAACACAATACAATGCAATGATGAAATGAAGAGTGCAATGCAGAACAATCTGGATTACAATATCAGATTAAATTATAGTTATGCAAAAATAGCCACCACTAGTTCTTTATACAACACTATGTTTGTCTCTAATCTTCCACCAGCCCTCTATTTGAAGCTCATAGAGTTTTCAGCAGTCTAGAGAAAGACATATAATTACCTATTCCAAGGGGAAAGGGTAATCAACCCCATGAAAAGTGAAGCTTCTCTCAGAATCTAAGCAACTAATGCCCCAAGGTCTCAGAGCAGTCAAAATCTGTTGAAGTAAAAATTATGTGATAAAAGATGAATAGAAAGTCATGTGAGTGTGAAATTAATGTTACTTTGAGTCTGGGTCACTCCTTCCAGGCAGCAATTACTTTTTGTTCAACTAACAACTATGATTTTCCTACCCTCCAAATGACTTCTTTGCCTTCACCTTCACCCCTAAAATTCAGTTCTTTACAGTGTGTTGCATCACCTTTCTTTATTCCCAAAGACTGAATCATCCTTTTGTTCTATGGTACCTGATGTGATTGCATAGTCTTCTCAGAGTACACTCTGGACCTGGAGCAGTGGTGGGATTCAGCCTGTTCACACTATAGTTTGGCAGAATGGATATCTAATTTTTTATTGAGTTCAGTGAACCGGTTATTAAAATGGCACAGGGGCCATTCAACAATTATGTAATCCTCGAAGGGAGGAGGGGGTCTGCCATCTGAATTATGGAAAATTACGTAGGGGCATGGGTGGGGGGTCAGGTCAAAGATTACGTAATCTATTTGGAGTTGTGGTTTTGAAACATGGCACTTTTTATTTTTAAAAATGATCTCTGGGAATTTTGATCCAATTTAAGATTATTGAATTGCTTGTGCAGTCTATTTCTAACTGACTGAAATTCAGATCTGGATTACATCATTTTAAAGGAAGGGGGGTTCTGAAGCGAAAATTATGGTCGGATTACATGGGGGGGGGTAAATTTCCCCCCAAAAATGGATCACATAATTGTTGAATGGCCCCACTTGTAATCAGGGTTTTCTCTAAGGTGGGCACTTGGCAGGTGCCTAATTTGGATATCACAAATGTACATTTATTACTCTTTTTTAACGTTCATCTGCTCAATAGCATATTCTAAGGGCCTGTAGTAATGTTCATTCCATCCATAGGTGAAAAAATTACTGTATTTTCTGGCGTATAAGACTACTTTTTAACCCCAAAAAATCTGTGCCAAAGTCGGGGGTCGTCTTATAGGACAGGTACTTAACTGCAGCTTGTTTCCCCTTGCTTCATATGTCCAGCGCATATGGTGGGGGGTGCCGCGGCCGAGTCCCTGCTCTGTGCGGAGAGTATGAAGCAAGGGGAAGCAAGCTGCACACATCTTCCTGTACCTCGAGGAGGAGAACGTGAGCGTGGATTGGCTCTCCACCAGAACCTGCCCATTCGACTCGGAGGGCTGCACGTCTTCGGGTTGAGTGTGGGTTAATTTTTATTTGATGTGCATTGGAAGAGAGGTAGTCTTATACGGCAAGTATATTCCAAACTCTATATTTTAACTGGAAAAGTTGGGGGTCGTCTTATACGCCCAGTCGTCTTATACGCCGGAAAATACGGTAGATGGAATTATACTTGTAATATTTATTCATAAAACTCATTGTATCTTTGATGAAATACTACATTTTTATTCCCTCGCGTTTGTTACTTCAGTAAACAAACATAACGTAAAGAGAAAGAGTGCCAAACAACCAGAGAGTGACACGCTGTCATTTGTTTCAGCTTTGTGTCGCACCCAAGATTCCCATGAGATATTATGAGGGTGCTGGTGTTCACCAATAGGTAAAACCAATAGGAAACTAGGACACAATGAACCAATAGGAATATAGCCCATTTTGGAAGTCATGGAAGAATGTTCTTCCATGTTGGCATCCTTATGCCAGTTTGCATGTGGTAATTAAGACATTTTTATCACAACTTTCCCGTGACGAACAGGTTTGTCAGACACATTATTCTATCGTATTTAATCTGCATAGCCTATAACAGTGTAGGCGAACCTATGGCACACATGCCAGAGGTGGCATGCAGAGCTGTCTCTGTGGGCATGCGTGCTGTAGCACGCAAGCCCCACCATGTGCTACTGCTGCCGGTGCTGCTTCCCCACCCGCCCCTCTCCCTCCGCCAATGGGGAGGTGAGAGGGGAGGCTGAAATCCTACCCGGGAAGTGGTGGTGGAGGAGAGGCGACCAATCACCCACCACCCACCCCTCCTAAGAGGCAGAGGAGGCTGCAGCAGTGCACGTGTGGGGGTAGCACACTCACGGGGGGGTGTCAGGCACACCCAGGGGCATACACACACATCCACATGATGTCACTGGGGGCGCGCCAGCAATATCACATGGGTGTGTGGGCACTTCATCTCTAAAAGGTTCACTATCATTGGCCTATAACATAACAGAATCTTAGAAAATAATATAGTTTTGTGTACCTCTTTTATTGTTCTTATTTAAATATTAACTGCATGAAGTAGTAAACTACCTTTCGGTATATCAATATTTAAAACCATCATTAAGGCAATGAACTGGTTATTAAATTATTTGAAACCCACCCCTGGCCACTGAAAGCATCAACACTGTAGCCTGTCCATATTGTCTTCTAGTTTAGCCAGATCCTTGTTGCACCAGCAGTCATGTATCTTTTTTTTTGCTCATTTCATTGTGCAAAAGTCCACCTTGGGAGAAATCCTCAACCCTTGCTGCCCACAATTATGCAGTCTATGAAAAGCCACTAAAATTTCCCTGATGCTATTCCACAGGTTGACAATCCAGTCCATAGCCACGTATCTGTAGGGCAAGTCCATCCACATATCTACAGGACTTTTGTCCAGTGTGCCTTTTGTACCCTAAAAGTAGAATTTACAGCGCTGAGTGTCAGAAAGGCCCTACTCCAAATAATGTCTCAGCCATGCTTTGCAGGCGCACCCCCCAAATAAAGACACAGACACCTGTATTGGATTTAAAGCATTGGGCCACTTTTATTGAATAATGCCCTAGTCCAAATTATAACTTTCAATTGGTGTTTCATCCAATTGTGAATATTTAAGGCAAGCAGGCCGCAGTAGCACTGGTAAGGTCCCACCCGGAATTGCCAATGGGAATTGGCTATCGTGTATCAATTTGTTTGTTGTCACAAACAAATTGTTGACCGAAGTCAATATGCTAACTATTGACCCCACCCTCTGACGTGTATCCGGTAAAATATCAAGGTGATGCAGGCTGTCAAGCTCCTAGCATCACCCCGTTCATGGTTCGCCCTTGACCGGCCAAGCCTGTTTCCCCTGTACCTATCTTCATGTTGGCCAATCAATTGCGAACCTGCCGGATACCTATGGGTCATCAATTTTACCTTACCAGTGCTACCCGCCAAAAGTGACCAAAATTAAACTTACCCCGTATCTCAAACACTAGCGACAGTGTGGTATGGGCGAAAAAGCCAAGAACCAAGGGTGCCAATTGTAGGTTCAAGCAAAAATTCCCACCCAGCCCTGAAGCAACCAGAAGAAAATCACACTGTCCACTAGGGAGGGGGTGGAGGGAAAAACTTCTCCGCTCCGTTGCTCATCTAGAAATGGCGGCGAGCTGCCTCGTGGCCACCCCTTTTATGTAGGGGTGGCCATGACCCCTAACTACCCAGATGTCTGCATCCGGGGGGTGGGGGAGCCCGCAAAGAGCGCGGCGGCAATATTGGCACCACGCTTGCCTTCACTTGGTGGCCCTGAAGCAACCCATTTTTATCTCTACTCCTGTCTCCTGACTTTCATCTGTCATATGAGATCAGTTTGACTGTTATGAGGTATTATACAGGTTATGAAATGAATGTTGTTAAATGCTACACATCTGGCTTTACCTCTAGCCTTCCTCACAGCACATTTAACATACCTACCAATCTCTTTAGTTCTGCCATAAACCTCATCTATTTCAGTGAATCCATGGCCATAGCAGTTATTTACTGAGATGTTTGTTGTCAATATATTTGATTTTTTTAAGATTTATTTATACCCTGCTCTCCTGGTGCATGCACCACTTAGAGCAGCCAACAACATAAAAATAAATTTTACAGTATGAATGCAATAAATACAGAAAAATACAATAACACACAATTATCATAAAATACAATATTACAATCCACAGAGCCCAGGCTCGATGGCACAGATGGAGCCCAGGGATCACCCTCGTAAACAAAGCCCGAACAAAACAAATAGACCTCCCTGGGCAATAGAGTGGCTCCGGGGTGGGCAGGGGAGTCTCCAGTGTGGCAGCATCAGCAACGGCTTTTCAACCCTCCGAGCAGATGGAGCTCAGAGGGTGGCGGTGAGCGGGCGCACCTGGCCTCTATATATTGCCTTGTTTTTCTAATTGATGAAGTTTCCAACAATCCCTAGCTTTCTTGGAGGAATGATTTCTAGGTTTCAGAATATAAAGCTATATAAAGGAACCCTCAACCATATAAAATAGAGCTGCCACATTTCAGTTTTCAGGATAGTCTACCTATCCTGCAGTGGCTCAAGTGGCTAAATGCTGACTGGGAGGTGGAAGGTCAGTAGTTCGATTCCCGGGTACTTCAGGACGGAATGAGCTACAATCTTTGTCCCAGCTCCTGCCAACCTAGCAGTTCAAAAGCAAGAAATTGCAAGTAGATAAATAGGGACCAATTTGGTGGGAAGGTAACAACATTCCGTGCACTCTGGTGTCTAGTCATGCCTGCCACATGACCACAGAAATGTCTGCAGAAGCAGACAGCACTGGCTCTTTGGCTTTGAAACGGAGATGAGCACTGAACTCTAGATTCGGTTACAACTGGCTTTCGAGCAAGGGAAACCTTTACCTTTACTATCATTTCCATACTGTCCAAAATAGCACCACACACAAATTAAGCACAGGTCACCCCCAGTCTCCACAGGAAATATGTTCTGAGACTTACCATCGATACCTGAAACTATGAATAACAGTGAACTCTATATTTGCAATGCAGACAAAAGCCTCTAGTGGTCAGTGTTGACCAATCACCATAGAAATACATGCATATTATGTATTTCAGGGATTTTATTGAATACTTTTAAACCTGCAAATAAATGAAACCATAGATGCTTAACCTGTGGATATGAGGAGAGCAGGTGACCTGTATTGCATATTTTTGAACCACATTCAGATGTATCCTGGTAACGGTAACCTTGTGTTGCCAGCTAATCTTTCTCACACTAGATCAGGCAACAGGAACTGCAGAATGAACTCACCGAAAGTGGCTTCATTTTAGCAGTTTCCTGTCTGGCCTAGGCATGGAAGAAGAAGAAGCTACCACGACACAACCTCAGCACCATTGATACAATTACCTGTAGCATGAGTTGGAGAAGACAAACATATCAATATTCCATCTGGTGGAAAATGTTGCATCTCAAGACAGAAAGCAGAACCACAAATATATTTCCAGATCCAGTCATGATGTGATTAAAATAAACAAATAAACAGTAGTTCAGTGCCTGATAAGCATGTTTTACATTGCACGAAGGAGCCATCTTCTATACATTTGTCATTGGAGGTAAAATGCAGTATTGATCCTAGTACCTATGATAGCTGATGGCTTAAAGCAGGGATTCTTAAACTGCAGCCCATGGGCTGGATGTGGCCCACGGCACCATTTCATGTGCCCCCCACCTCCACCACACCAGGAAGTGCCATGTGGTGGAGGAAGGGCAAAATGGCCATCCGAAGCTGTCTGAGGGAGCGTGATCTGGCCCCCAGCTTAAAAATGTTGAGAACTCCTGCCTTAAAGACTAAGTGTTGCTGAAATCAATGGGACAAAATTGGTTACAATTCTTAACTAGATTGTGGCTCAGGCTGCGACCTGCCCAGATACTGTACATGTTTGACAGCAGTTTGAACCACCAATTATACTACAAACTATCCCACTGACTTTGATGGGGTTTTAAATAGGCTGTAAATCACCTAAGTGATACCTGTCTATTCCCCATATTGATATTTTCTGCCTGTAAGAATTAATTCATCTAAATTTCAAGATACTTTGATCTATATCATCATTGATTAAAATGAAAAGTCAGGCGGTTTAAATTGCAATGATTGATTGACACAAATGTTAGCACCAATCAATTTTGCTGCTTGGAACAAGTATAGCCTTTGTACACTTAATTAAAGGCAACTTGTCAATTTCCCAGAGGATTACAAAGCAGATAACTGGACAGAAGTAAGCACTTTTTCAGTTTTCAAGACAAATAATACCAGTCAGTGACCATAGCTTGACTAAGAAACTAATGTTTGTCTCATTATTTTCCCAGGGAAAAGACATAATAGTGATTATTAAAGAATGTTTCCTATATTCAACCAAAACCTTCAAAAGTTATCTTTTGACACGCAGCCTTCAAAACAAAAAGTCCCACTAGAGCTTGAAAATAATGCATTACTTTTGGGGCTAATCAAGACCTTCCTTTTTGAAGGCGACACCATGACTGTTAACATCATTACTTTTTCTGTGTAAAATGTTTGCTTGTTACTTTTTCTTGTTATTTTAGCAGGACTTTTCCCAAAAAGGTTAGGACATTTTTATTTTACTTTCTAAGATGGTTTCTCCCTCCCCCCTAAAAAAAAACCACAACCCTATATAATGAGAAAAGAAAGAAGAGGGGAAATGCAACATGCAGGGCTGTGCATCAACTTTGGCTGGATCCTGAATCAAGTAATCCTAAATTGTACTTATTTTTATAAGATAAAGATCAAAGCAAGATGGCATGATTTATACTGTGAGTACATCAACAAGTACTTTTGGATTTGCTCCACAATTAGCACTGGAGAATTTGGAGTATTTATCAATGATCACATCACACAAAAGCAATTGCAAATCAGTGCAGCCTGTTTAGCTTCCTATTTGAAGTCTCCTCCCTCCACCAGAATAATTTGAATGGTGTTTTCTGTGTATGATTGTTTATTTCACTCGTCAAAAGAATGGGAGGATGACTTTGGATGGTGTTTATGGTAAAATATTAATCTGAGGTGTGGTATTTTGAGACAACAGGAACACTCAACCCTTTGATCTTCCTCCCTAATCATTGCCTAATCATCATTTTTAAACAAACTGCCAAGTTTAGTACTATATTACCTTATTGCTGCATTGATAGATTAGTGCTAGATCACAACTGCACAGGAAGATAAATTATAAGAAAAGGAGAGGCAAGGAGAGTGTTGGTGTGTAGCAGAGTGGCCTGAAGACATGCAGCAGAAGGTGTGAGTTTCCCAGTCAACGCAGCAAGCAGAAGCTTTGTGCAAAAGGGTTACTTTACTTAAGGTACAAAATGAAAGGCTTCAAATATTTACAGTAACAGAGATAACAGTAACATAAACAAGATAATTTCTCTTTTGTGGCATGCAGTTCACTTCACTGTGGCAAACAGGAAAAAAATCCAGTACAAAAAAGGGCCAAACGGTATAAAATGGGAACGGACAAAAAAAATAACACAGTGAGTAACTTACAACTTACGTTGCTCAGCTAAAACGGCAGTTCTTGGCTGAGCAAATAGTTCTGCAAGTTGCCAAGTGCTTTGGTATGCTGGCGAAGCAATGAGTCAGCACACCTATCAGTTTCAAAGCAGTTTGAGAATCTTTAGCAGAAGAAAGCAGTTAATCTTACTCTCTCCTTTGGTAAGACATTCATCTGCTGTTTCCCCTTCCAGTCGAAGTCCTTATTGCACAAACAGTATCTTGTGCACAAACTCCAGAGGTCACATAGATACCATAGCCTTCAGCAAGCACTCGGGCAGCGTGAACACATTGGCTCTGGTGAGCACATCGGCTGAAGATAGGCAAACAAATGTATTTATTTATTTATTTATTTATTTAATCAAATTTGTATTGCCACCCTCACACCTGGGCGACTTTGGGCAGCTCACAAATATAAAGACACCACACAGCAATAAAATCACAAAAAAAAAACACTTGAAAATCATTAAAACCAATAAAGTTTTAGAAATATTTAAAATATCCTCCCCAACAACCACCACATTAAATTTAAAAACTGAAAAACTGAAAGCCTGGGTAGCCCTCATATGAGCCAGTGCAGAGTGGCTTCCCGCACCGGTTGCACCCCAGACCTGCTGCACAAGTAAAGTTTTAAGATTTTTCCTGAAGGGTAAAAGCTCTGCCTGGAGATGTAGCTCAGTTAGCAGGAGGTGCCACAGGGCCGGAGCAGAAACATAAAAGGCCCTCCTTCTCGTGCTAGAGAGGTGATACTCTCTAGCCAATGGGACCATCAAGGAGCCCCTCTGATTTGCTCTAGTGAGACGGGCAGATGTCCTTGGGGTAACACAGTCTTTTAAGTACCCTGGTCCACTACCATGTAGGGCTTTAAAGGTCATCACCAGCACTTTGAATTGCACCTGGAGGCACACCGGCATCCAATGCAGTTCCCGCAACAGGGGTGAGGCATGGGCATAAATGCCTTAACTTATACACAGGCCTTTGCCTTACAAAGTTAGTGAGCAACACCTGTGTCATCCCAGTCACAAACTCTTAAAGCAGTATTACAGTGATCAGCACTACGGGGGTCTGGAACAACATTTTGGGGTTTATGCCCCCCAAATTGGGACAAAAAGCCAGGACCAATCAGCTTGCAGTTCTCTGCATAAACATTCTCAACTGTCATAACTGTCACTACCACAGAGGCAGCCAGCGACAACCGAGCCACCAACGGCACACAGACCAGCACAAAAAAATACCCAGCAAGGACACCAGACAGAATACCACAGTTGGGATAATAACAGCACACACACCAAAGACATGGCAAGGAGCAACATAGGAGACATCACAAGGAGCACACTGCACAGAAAGTAAGCAGCAGCATACAAGAAAGGACATTAACATAACCAGCAGAGATGCAGAAGCATACATCAAACACATCACACACACACACACACACACACACACACACACACACACACACACACACACACACACACACACACACACACACACACACACACACACCATCAACAAACAACCGGACATGCTGGAATAACTATACTTCCTTTAAATAATTTTTTTAAAAAAACAATGCAAGGCCGGGTAATCAGCATGGCTAAATTAAAAACAAAAATGCAGTTGCTTTTAAATAACACTTTATCTGACCCATAAATTTAAACACGAGGAAGAGAAAGGAGGCCAGGTACAGTGAGTGAGGGCCCAGCACTGACGCATGGGAGATGGACCTGGGCATCTCCTCAGAATGGGTTGAGTTCTCCAGGGCAAGGCCGGGCAATCAGCTAGTAATATTCTATACAACTAGTTAGAGCAAACACTTAGTACCCTAACAGAGAGCCGGGTGAGCAGTATCAAAAAAAAGGTGGCTATGTGCTGTGGACACATATCATACTGCATTGGATTAAGAACCAGTGTGGACAACTGCACCAAAACAATCTGGTATCTTTGTATGATCACATAAACAAAATATAACTATAAATGAGACTGCAAATCAAGAAACAGTAAAACCTAATCCCTCAAATTCATCTTGCCACTGTGATGGCACCCTTTGTTCCAGGATGAAATAAAATGGTTCAAGACAATTCTAATTCAGTGATCTCAGACATCTAAAATGAATATAGGAAGTGCCAGTCTGCAGAGAGGAGTTGTGTAGGTGTAAGATGGTGACAAGATGGCAAGGAGAGCTGGACTTTGCTTGCTGGTTGGCTTGATGAAGTGGTGGGATTCAGCAGGTTTGCCCCAGTTTGCCAGAACCGGAGCAGAAATTCTGGCTAGCCCTGCCCATCTAAGTTTTGAAATAATGCAGGGCTTTCCCCTGGCCACACCCACCATACCACACCCACAGAGTAGGTAGTAAAAATAATTGAATCCCACCACTCGTTTGTCTCCTGTGATATGTTGGCATTTGAAATAATGTCTGTTTTTATGCTTGTTGCTTGAATGTTTTATCTTCTCTTGTTGTTTTATTCTCTTAAGGGGTTAGGGAGGGTATAGGAGGGTCGTTTAGATGTTTTTTAAGGTTTTAATACTTTGTATTGTGTTAAGATTGCTCTCCTAGTTGCAAGGAGCATTCTTTACTGATTTTGTTTGCCACTCTGGGTGGCGCTTGCGCCAGAAGGGCGGGATATAAATGATCCAAATAAATAAATAAATGTGGCAAGAATTTCACTACCACTCTCCAGTCACAGTGTGTTTGGCAAAGTAACGTGTAGACACAAGAGCTTTACCTATAAGGAGGGACGTTAACCGTTGGAATCTGGCAAACGCGCCTGCACCTGTCCATACTATCCCTTACTGAGCCACCCGCACTTGCCTTTACCCGGCCCGACCATCGCCGCAAGGGTCCAGCAGTTGCCAGTGGGGCAACTACTCCATGAACGCAAACAAAACAAATCAACTTCAAGTCCCAGTGTCCTCCATGCCGCGCCACCCCTCAGCCAATCAGGCTGACAGGCAAGAGCAAGGAGAACATTGTGGAAGCCAGTGCACCCAATACAAAATGAGCCGCAGAAAAAACCCGCTGAATGAATGCAAACAAAAGGAAGAAAACCTTAAATCCCAGCATCCTCCGTGCCATGACCACTTCAGCCAACCAGGCTGAAGGGCGCGAGCACGCAGAACGCTGAAAAAGCCGACATGTGAAAAATAAAATATAATAATGCCACATGCAACGGGAATGCAAGGCCTCCACAGGCGGACACAGCACCTCCCACAATGGGAGCGCAAGTCCGCTGCAGGTGAATGCAGCACCTCACGGCCTCGCTAACCCAAACACGCAAAAAAAAAAAACACGACAAGACAACCAGAGCAACTGGGAGAAGAGGGACTCCCTCTCCTCCCCGCTACCCCACTGAAGATATGGCAAGACCACCGCTGGGCTCAAGGTAAGTTGAGCCAGGGTGGAAAAAAAACAAGCAGCAGGCAGCACTTCGTCGGGGAAAGCACACTCCCTGGCGAATGACTGGATGCTGCCTTTGTACTACCCACACCGCTGTTTCGAGAACTAGCACAAAACAGTGTGGAGGTAATAGAAAAGCAGCAGCCAGAAATCCGCAAGGAAGAGCACCACCCCTTAAGGAAAGTTGCCTGCCGTTCTCCCATTAGGTAAGCCTGGGGAAAAGTAGGACGAGAGGAGAGAACCATTGTGAATCAGATAGCTCTTCGCTGCTTCCTTCTCCCCCAGCTGACCTAATGAACCTTACCAAATGAAGAGCAAGCTGACTGCCGGCTCTTCCTTTTCCCCATTGCTGCATCAAAACCTAATTTCGAAACAGCAATGGGGAAAAGAGGAAACAACAAACAGGCCATTCTTCACCCCACAAAACACAACAACAAAACAAAACAGTTAACCAGAACGCCACACATCAAAAATAATAAAACACAAATAAATAAACAAATAATTCAAATAAACCCAGTAAACAACAAAACAATAAACAACAAACTCAACAAAAAAACACCCGAAATACCAATGGCTATTGAAAAACAATAAAAAATCACTAAAGACACCTATGTACAACACCAAAATACCTTTCTCAAAAAACAATAATATTACAAATTACAAAAATAAATACGGAAAAATAAAAAAATAACAACCAGAAATATCCAAAACAATAAAACAAATCTAAAATCCAGACAAAATACAAAAGAACAAGCAAAAACTCTTTTGGGGGTTTAAGTAGAAACTCTCTACTTAAACCCCACAGCCCAGCACCCCAAAATCAAAATAAAAAAAATAAATCAAGAACACTTATGAAAGACATCCTCCCTCCATGCCTCCAGAACAGAACTGAAGAATAAAGACAACCACAGTACTCTGAATCACAGCACCACCTAGAGGCTGGAAGAGTATAAAACAGTTACAAATATTTTAAAAATCCAAATAAAAAATAAATCAAATAAACAAAATCAAATAAATTTAAAAACCACAAATTCAAAACACCACCACCCAAAACACCCCTAACAAAAAAAAAAAAACCTGCCCAGCAAGGCTGGGCAAAATATACTAGTAGTATAATAAGGTACATTCATAAAATGGAAAGGAGGCAGTGTTTCTACCAAAGGATTGTGTGAGATCTCTGAAGCTATATAGCAAATGATCTCACATGATTGTTTTGACATTTGGAATGTAGTACAGTACTTAGCAATAGAGGTTCTTTACTGTCTTCAGTCTCTGTCTGTCATCACTCCTCAACACTTTGTCCTGTGGTTTGGCATAGTTTAGCTTTATTCAATTTGGTTTTTTTTATGTGTACATCTGTTTTCGCTTTGTTATTGGTATCTGCCACCAAGTCAGAACTGACTTGTAGCAACCTTAATAGGATTTTCAAGATACTGTACAGTAATTGAAATATTTAAGCAGTGCTTTACCAGTTTCACCCACCCCCTAGTTAGTTTTCATGATAGAGTGAATAAATTGAACCCAAATCTTCTGAGTCCAAGCTCATTATTTTATTCATGATATTACAATGGGTTCTACTAGCCTGCTTTTCACTTAGTAAAATGTTATGGAGTTGATTTCTCCATAAGGTTCTTCTAACTTTTCCCCTCTTTTTATTGTTGTGGGAGGTCATGAACATAAACAAAATCAACATAACTGTGCGCTCAATTGTGTGGTCATGTTTATTTAAGAATTCGAATTACTTTCCTTTTAAAAGCAAGCTTTTGAAGTTGGCTAGTACCGTATCAAGGCATTAAAGGTAAAGGTTGCTTGAAAGCCAGTCATATTCGACTCTAGAGTGCAGTGCTCATCTCTCTTTCAAAGCCGAAGAGCCAGCGCTATCTGCTTCTGCAGACATTTCCATTGTCACATGGCAGGCATGACTAGACACCGGAGCGCACGGAATGCTGTTACCTTCCCACCAAAGTGGTCCCTATTTATCTACTTGCAATGTCTTTCTTTTGAACTGCTAGGTTGGCAGGAGCTGGGACAAAGACAGGAGCTCATTCCATCCTGCATTACTTGGGATTCGAACTGCTGACCTTCCGCCTCCCAGTCAGCATCTTAGCCACATTATGGGGCAAAATAAGCAAGTAATGTTACAGCTTGCAATTGATTAGGAGAGAATTGGAAAGGTTTAATATTGTGAGAAGAAAGGTACGCACAAGTATTAGTCAAGCTGTTTGGTTGGGGGAATCTTTAAACAAACAGCAGGATAGTTGGGCTGGCCATGAGGTAGATAAAATCTAGAGGGAGAGAGCTGGATGCTTGCATAATGGTAGATAAGCCCTGATTCTGTCCTGCATTAAGCTCTCTCTCTCTCTCTCTCTCTCTCTCTCTCTCTGAATAATGAATTGTAATCATGTTATAATATATATGTAACAAAATTTAGCTCTTCTGTAAATGGATTCAATGTCGTTTGTTCCAGGGTACATTTGTATTTAACTGTACAAGGTCCTTTGAGAAGGCAGGTAGAGCAGACTGCTTTTAAATAAATCAGATGAAGTAATTGCCCTGGGCTGACAATGGATTCTACATTATACAGGACTGTCTTCAGTTATGACCTCCTATGAAAATTCTCCTAATCTCATCTGTAGCCTTACAGTTTGTAGTTCATGTTTCAAGTTTGCCTGCACTCCTAGAGCTAGGAACTAGTACATGTTGGTAAAAAGCAACAATGTGTGGAACATTTTTTAGACCAAATGGCTGTGCTGTGGCATCTGAAAAGAAATCTTCTATTGCTTCACAAAAACCTTATCTCATGTAAAAGGCCAAGCACATACAGTATAGCAAAAGGAGAGATCTTGGCTAGTGTTCTATCAGCCTTTGGCCCTATTGAATGATTATTTTTCTAAGCATATATGAGGAAAAGATATATGGGGAAAAGGAGAGCCATACCCTCTAGCTCTATCCCCCCACTCCCTTTCCTGTGGCCAGACAATCTCTGAAACATTACAGAGTTGCCGGTTCTTAAACGAATAGATCAAGTTCCAGAGGCTAATACCAGATTAAGGTGAAGGACAGCACCCTAGAGATGGCTCCAAACAGGTTTTGGACCCAGAACACTTGGTACTTCAGAGTGAACTTGTGGATATACACGTTGGTGGGCATCAGCAGGTTCGCACTAGTTCACCCGAACCAGTAGCAGACATTCTGGCTGGCTTACTCCCTGACCACGCCCACCATACCACGTCCACAGTGTGGTAGTAATTTTTTTGGAGCCCACCACTGCATATACAGTAGCTGGGGTTCAGAGTGGAATGAAGGTTAGTGCAAAAGGAGGTAATTCATCTAGAGGTGTCCTCTAGACACCACATCCTGTGTTGACTGGAGGTTGGGAATCACATATGCATATGGACACACATGGGCATATCTATGTGTTTCAAACACATGTGAACAGCATGAACATAATCTCCAGTTAACGAGTTATTCCCTATTCAGTCATTATTTCACCGCTCATCTGTAACTCACCTCACAGAGAAGCCGTGAGGATGAACCTAGTCCATTTCAAGATAGTCAACCTTGAGGTTCTCAATGGCTAGATTTAAATATGGCAGACGTTAAACAAATGTATTAGGTGGCACAGGGAGATAAACTTGTTTGTGTTAACAAAAAAATCTGCACATGCCCTCACCGAGGAACATGTCTTCGAAACTCACCTTATGATACCAGCTGCAGTAGGCAAAGCTGTCATCTGTTAACGGTAGCTACTAAGCAAGGCATTTATTTCTCAGAAGATGGGAGTATTTACCATGCAAAATGATAAGCAAGGTGTTGTTACTTCTTCCTTATTTCAGTTATTATAGTCAATATTATATTTCAGTTATTATAACATCCATGCAGGGGGAATCATTATTCAGAAGGTCTGTAAAGTTCAACAATGGTAATACTGAGATTTCAGCGCAGTGCAAACTTTCAGCAGACAAAGAGAGTAAATGGCATTTGTAACTTCATTTGGATCATGTATGAAACTAAAGGTTGCAGTCAATAGGCAAGCAGGGCTTATGTTTATCCAAAACTCATCATTCCTTCATCAATAATGGCCCCTTCTCATCTCATGAATGTCCTTCCATTCTTGTACCAATATTAATACCTCACTATGTATTTTTTAATTTAATCCCAATGCTGAAGAAATATTTTGTTAATTTATAAAAGTACTTAGAGAAAATTTCTCTCTCACTTTGCCTTGCAACGTATAATTCTGAGGTGATTTCTGGGTAATGTTTCATATGTAGGCAGAATCCCATGCCTGATGGAAAGCAAAGTCAAACTCTTGTATAACTTCTCTTCTGTAATGTAATGTTAATATAGCTCTCTTGAGTTCTCTCATGGGGAGAAAGTGGGCTGATAGATTAGATAGATAGATAGATAGATAGATAGATAGATAGATAGAGAGATAGAGAGATAGAGAGATAGATAGATAGATAGATAGATAGATAGATAGATAGATAGATTAGATAGATAGATAGATAGATAGAAGTGGCTCAGTGGTTAAGAAACTCATCTTTTTAGCTGGAAGGCTGGCAAGTAGGCAGTTTGAGACCTGGGTACTGTATAACGGATTGAGCACCCATCTCTATCCCAGCTCTTGGGGACATGAAAGGAGCCTCATGTGGGCATTCCCTGAGCAAAGTTTCTTCTGCAAAAATCCTTTCAACCCAGAATAATTTCTGACATGAAATTATTATTATGATAAAGGAAATTCTCTTCTTCAGGTCCTGGACATTTTATAAGGTCCTTGGGATGAGCAATGAAATCCTCCAGAATTTCAATGTTATAAAAAAAATGCTCATTTCTCTATCCATCTACTAACATCTTTGGCACAAATGGGGCTCTCTCATATGCCTGATGTAAGGGAATTCTACACTACTACTGTAGTGCGCTTTGGGAGCGAGCAGAGTGCAGCTCAATTAGTCCCATGCTGTGCCCCACATCCATGTAGCTGCTGTTTTCCTAAAAACAGACAGGGATGGTGCTTGGCAAACCTTTGCAGGAAGCTTGTTCCAGAGAAAAGAGGCCAAGACTGAGAAAGATTGGTTTCTTGTGCTGGCTTTCTTTGGGCCTCCTTTGGTATTATGATTCTTAACATTAAGGACTATGGTGGTACAATGGTTAAACTGCCATACTGCAACTAAAGGTTGTGAGTTCAATCCTGACCAGGGATCAAGGTTGACTCAGCCTTCCATCCTTCTGAGTTGGGGGCAAAATGCTAATCAACTTGTGAACTGCCCAGAGAGTGCACTAAGCACTATGGGGTGGGTGGTATATAAGTGTGATGACTTTGATTGCTTTACTTTTGGTAAACATGTGAGACAGATAGCTATTTTATGGCAGGGGTGTGCAAGGCACCATGGGAAGGTGATGGACAGAGAGTGGTGGTGGGGACCTATTTGGGGGGTTGATTGGGGGAATCCCATACATTGCTATTGGTGCCCCAGGGCGCCAGAACAAGGGTGGGGTGGGATAAAGCCCAATTGGGGGCCATTCGACCATTATATGATCCTCGAGAGGGGAGGGGGTCTGCCATCTGAATTACGGAAAATTACATGGGGTCAGAGTTCAGGTCAAATATTACGTAATCCATTTGGAGCTGTTGTGGTTTCAAAACATGGCACTTTTTTAGGTTTAGAAATGATCAATCGGAACTTACCTGACATCCTCATTCCTCTCTGGAAAAAAAATCTCTTCACAAAGGGTGTGATGCATCAAGAATCCTTACCAATACATTCTGCATTAGGCACCAATAGTGAAATGTTCTAAAAATCAGAGTTTCGATACAAAAGCTCTGGATTACGTAATTTTAAAGGGAGGGGGGTTCGAAGCGAAAATTACGATCGGATTACATGGGAGGGAGGGGGTCAATTTCCCCCCAAAAATGGATCACATAATTGTTGAATACATCAGCACGCGCATGTTTTATGGGAGAGATGTTCCACCACATATCAAGGTTCTGAATCGTTAAGGCTTTATAAAATCCTAAATTGAACTCGGCAACTAACCGGGAGCCCGTGAAAGGCATGCCAGAAATGATGATATGTGCTCATATCTACTGATGCCAGTAATCAGTTGACTGCCCCAATTTGGACCTGGTCAAAGTTTCTGTACTGACATTAAGGGCAGCCCTACATAGATAGTATAGTAGTCTAGTTTCTGATGATCCTCTTACCCCCATATTGTGCAGGGACCAGAATCATTGCTGCCACAGGAACATCATCCACAGAACCAACAGAACTCCCCATATCCCATCAAAAGAAGTCCTAGCCTTTCTCATTCAATGCCATTCTGTTCAGCAATGATGCTGGCTAGCTTCTTCAATGGAAAAGGTGTAGGACTCCTCCTCATAATTGGAGCCAAAAATTGAGTGACGACGAAAGGGAAGAAAGGAGCTTTCTTTGTGGGCAAAAAGGAGAGGATGTGTTTTGGCTGCTTTACCATCCCTACTGTTCTGCCACCTGAGGCAACTGCTTCAGCACAACTAATGGTAAGAGGGGGCTAGGATTCCACCATGAAACATTGGTAGTTATTTCCAAAGAAATATTAACCACCTGGGCTACTTAATTTAATTTAAATTAATTTAATAGATTTATATACCACCCTATCCAAAGGACTCTGGGCGGTGTACACAAGTTAAAACCAATATACAGGTAAAACAATTTTTAAAAACCTTAAAAACAAAACAATATTACCCCCCCCCCAATGCCATCTATTATCTAAAAACAAATATAAAATCTACAAAAACCTTAAAGAATTAATTAAAGGAGGGGGAAAGCCTCAGAAGAGCCAAAAAGAGGAGCTTGTTGACAATCCCAGCCCCCAGACCCATTTTGCCAACCACATCTTCAATTCTTTCCTAAATGGTAGCAACTGGGCCTGGAGACGTAGTTCTACTGGAAGGTTCTACTAATCTCCATCTCAAAAGTCTCACCAAGACTCATGCCTTGAATTATTTAAATTGCAAAATCACAAAGACACATATCCAAAAGATGAGAAATGCTCTTCTTTGTTTTTCTGCACCTGGGGCAAAAGAGGACAGTGTCCCCCTTCTCCACACTGAATGGCTTTAGTTCATCACTCATAAAAAGAAGCTGCCAAATATTTATTGCCATTTTCTGAAGGAAGAAGTCCCAGCTTTCCCCCCTATTTTTATTTTTAGTGGTGTGACCTTCAGTTTTATTGACCATGATAAAATGTACATGCCAGCACTACCAAAATGTTTTATTGTCCTGCATGAGATAACACAAGTTTACTTGTGTTTTATCGACTACACTAAGGCATTTGACTGTGTGGACCACAACAAGATGTGGCAAGTAATTAAAGAGATGGGAATACCAGAGCACCTCACATGTCTCCTGAGAAATCTGTACATGAACCAAGAAGCAACAGTTAGGACAGAACACGGAATGACAGAGTGGTTTGGAATAGGAAAAGGAGTAAGACAAGGCTGCATTTTATCACCCTGTTTATTCAATCTATACACAGAGCACATAATGCGCAATGCAGGGATGGAGGAATCACAATATGGGATTAAAATTGCTGGGAGAAACATCAACAATCTGAGATATGCAGACGATACCACCCTAATGGCAGAAAGTGAGGAAGATCTAAGGAGCCTCTTGATTGGATTGAAGGAGGAGAGTGAAAAAGCTGGCCTGAGACTCAATATCAAGAAAACCAAGATAATGGCAACAGGCCCCATCAGTTCCTGGAAAATAGATGGGGAAGAAGTAGAAGCAGTGACAGATTTTACATTCCTTGGATCAAAGATCACTGCAGATGGGGATTGCAGCCATGAAATAAAAAGGCGACTGATTCTTGGGAGACAAGCCATGAGAAACCTGGGGAACATAGTGAAAAGCAGAGATATCACATTGCAAACAAAAATTAGAATAGTCAAAGCAATGGTATTCCCAGTGGTAATGTATGGGTGTGAGAGCTGGACCATTAGGAAGGCTGAGCGCAGAAGAATAGATGCCTTTGAAATGTGGTGTTGGAGGAGAGTTTTGAGGGTACCCTGGACAGCGAGGAGAACAAATAGGTCAATCTTAGAAGAAATCAACCCTGACTGCTCATTGGAAGGTCTAATAGTAAAGACGAAGCTGAAGTACTTTGGGCATCAAATGAGAAGGGAGGATTCGCTTGAGAAGGCCTTGATGTTGGGAAAGGTGGAGGGCAAAAGAAGAAGGGGGAGGCCAAAGATGAGATGGCTAGATGGGATTGTAGACACAATGGGTACAGAACTGGGAGTGCTGAGGGGGATGGTGGAGGACAGAGGCGCCTGGAGAAAAATGGTCTATAGGGTCGCAAAGGGTCGGAATCGACTGTGCGACTGAACAACAACAACAACATGAGATAAGCTAAATTACACTCACTCGGCCAAACTACCACACATTCTTGATGGGAGCCCAAAGTATTTCTATTAGGAAATGGCAGGTGCAGACCAGAAATTAGGAGACGGTTGCCATTTGAAGAAATATTTCACAGAGACTGCCTTCTAACACTGACCTTCCCATTGAGGTACTTAGCACAGTCAATAAACTCTGACTCATTAACTAGAGCTGCCCTCAAACCTTCCCTCAGAATCTGTGGAGATGGTCAGGCCTGCTACAGTACCTAGACCAGTCAGACTAAAGTGGGGAAAGCAGCATCTAATAAGCTACAATTATTCTGGAACTAATAATAAAAAAATTTTTGCTTCACCATAGGAACAATACTACTGAGACGTATGTAAGCCAGTGGGACCTTTCCAAATATTCTTTGCAGGCGCACCACCCAAAGAAAGACTCAGACACCGGTATATGGATAAAGGCATTGGGCCACTTTTATTGAATAATGCCCTAGTCCGAATTATAACTTTCAATTGGTACTCATCCAATTATAATTCTTAAGGCAAGCAGGCCGCAGTAACACTGGTAAGGTTCCTCCCAAAATTGCCAATGGCAATTGGCTACAATGTATCCATTTGTATCCATTTGTTTGTTGACACAAACAAATTGTTGACCGTAGTCAATAAACTATCTACTGACCCCACCCTCTGACGTGTATCCGTCAAATCACGGGGTGACGCATGCTGAAAAGCTCCTGCCATCACCCCTTGCCTGGTTCGTCGTTGACCGGTCAACATTATTACACTTGTACCTGTCTAAGTGTTGGCCAGTCAATTGCGAACCTGCCGGATACCTATGGGTCATATATATTTACCTTACCAGTGCTACCCGCCTAAGTGACCAAAGTCAAGAGCAAAAACCCCTGTATCAAACCATAGCAACAGTGTGGGATGGGCAAAAAAGCCAGAACCCAAGGGCCAATTGCAGGTTCAGGCCAAAAATTCCCACCCGGCCCCGAAGCGACCAAAATATCACACTGTTCACTAGGGAGAGGGTGGAGGGAAAACTTCTCCTCTCCGTCGCTATTTTAAAATGGCAGCCCGGCTGCTTCGTGGCCACCCCTTTTATAGAGGGGTGGCCACGCCCCCTAACTCACCCGGATGTCTGAGTCTGGGTGGGGGGGGGGCCTGCAAAGAGCGTGGTGGCCATTTTGGCACCGCGCTTTCATTGCAGGCGCACCCCCCAAAGAAAGACTCAGACACCGGTATATGGATAAAGGCATTGGGCCACTTTTATTGAATAATGCCCTAGTCCGAATTATAACTTTCAATTGGTACTCATCCAATTATAATGCTTAAGGCAAGCAGGCCGCAGTAACACTGGTAAGGTTCCTCCCAAAATTGCCAATGGCAATTGGCTACAATGTATCCATTTGTATCCATTTGTTTGTTGACACGAACAAATTGTTGACCGTAGTCAATAAACTATCTACTGACCCCACCCTCTGACGTGTATCCGTCAAATCACGGGGTGATGCATGCTGAAAAGCTCCTGCCATCACCCCTTGCCTGGTTCGTCGTTGACCGGTCAACGTTATTACACCTGTACCTGTCTAAGTGTTGGCCAGTCAATTGCGAACCTGCCGGATACCTATAGGTCACACGGGGAGGCTTCAATGAAGACTCACTGCCCCCCCCCAGACCGTCAGCTCGGTCAACAGGCCTGCTTGCAAATCTTCCAAAATGAGGTTCATACCTCTAGCCGACAGGTGGACCCCATCCCCTGCATAAAGATCATAATTTTGTAAACTAATGGTGGGGTGTCGGATGACCATCCCCAAACCCTTGTCTGCCAAGAACCGGGCAACTGCCCTGTTCACCGAGCGGCGAGCGCGGTCAAGGGCACGGAGGTCAATACCTCCCCTGTAAGCGTGACGTGGTATGATGTCCGACCATAGCAGCCTTGTGGATGGCCACACATAATGCAAATAAGCTAGGTCACTGCAAATCGTGAATTTTAAAGAAAGGCCAGTGACCTGGCCGAGGTCATTGCCCCCGAGGTGCAGTACAAGGACATCTGGCAGTTCAGCATCCCTGATGGAAAAAAGGAATGGCAACAGTTCCTGCCATCTCATTCCACGCTTACCATACCAACGTATGCATGCGGATGCACGCAGTCAAAGCTGGGGTCCCTACTCTGTCGCCGCAGCATACTGCGCTGCCCAGTGCACGTAACTGTGGCCCACCAGCCATACTGCCACCGGTGTGCGGGGACACACAGGGTCTGTAAGAGAAAAAAGAGAACAGTGACTTAACTGGTACTCATACCTGGAGAGGGCGAACATATAATGCAAAACGCATAGATCCCCATCTTCCCATCCGGTGTATATCAGCCTCAGAGTACCCAAATGCAGCCGCAGTTGAAGCAGCACCTATCCTAAACGAATGGGTGCCGTAACGAGCCCCTGGGAGGCCAACACTGGATAGTGCCATACCGGTCACCTTCCAAAATTGAAATTTAGTAAGGGGAGACCCATCTTGGTGGCAGAAAAACGGGCCAGGGTGCGTGCCACGCACTGCCAAGAACTCCTGTAGGGCACCAACCGGACAGATGTCGTGACCTGGGACAAATGATCACCAAGGGGCAATGAATAACCAGCCGTCGGCAAGGCCGTCACCGGCACATTAGGTACACGGGGCATGCGCAGCGGAACCTGGACAGCCCCTGCGATGCCCGGCACTGCCCCGGGGGAGGAAACCCCCACCCCCAATGTTGTGCCAGCATCGAACCAAGGAGCACTGGGATAGGCTGGCAACTGATGCCCACTCGCCTCGGTTTGACGATGCCATGGCCACTGAACCCCACCACCGGAAGTGGACTGTGATGTGGGTGCATTAACTTGAACCTGATACTCACTAGGTGCACCCCCGTGAGCCGCCCCCACTGGGGGTTCCAGCCCACGGCGGTCGTCGGAGCTCACGACCGGAATCGAGCTCTTGGGCCACACCTGACCACTCCCCGGCTGTAGCTCTGGACGAACAGGGAGCTGCGAGACACCGGCAGGCGCAGGCCGGAGCGTCTCAAGCAGCTCAACCCGGCTGGCCGCCTGTTGCATTGTGGCAGCAGTCAAGGTAGCCAGTGGACACGAAGGGCCCCCAGCAGAGAGAGAAGGGCCCCCTCCCATGGGGTTGTATGCAATCCCCAAGGATGCCTCAAGCACAGCTAAACGCGTTAGCAACGCATCCACTGCCACAGATCCCCCAGTATAAAGTGGGCCGGGTGGGCCGGACGGCCCACTAGGTGTTTGACCAGGAACCCCAAAGTGAGAGCCTGGGCCCGAATAGGGCCATGCCCAAAACTCCGGCCCATGAGGGGCCGGAGGGGGAACATGCTGTGCACTCGCACCAGGCACTCCCCTGCTGTCCTGACCCATGGCTGGCAACTGCGGGCCGAGGGCCGGAGCTCCTGAAGGGCCGGCCGGAGGCCGGCCGGCTGAGGGCCAAACACAAGCCTGCATCGCCCCACCGGTATCGGTGGGTAAAGCTGGGGTAGTGCCCTGCCGCGGGAGCGCAGCCCTGGTCCTCCGACCTGAGGGCTGCCCCCCGTCCTGCGCAGGGCCCGCAAAAGTCCTCCCCTTTGGCCGCGGTTTCGTCGCCGGGGCCTTCCGTTTGGGAGGCATATCTAGTAGAAAGAGCAGGATCCCTTTCCAGGGATCAACCTAACGCAAAAAACACAGAGCAGGCAGCAAGCCAAAGGCTCTGTGCGAATCCTTCCTTCCCAGCCGAGAAAGAGTAAGGGCTGAAGAGCCGAAGAGTCGAAGGAACAGCGACGGAGAAAACTTCTCCTCTCCGTCACTATTTTAAAATGGCAGCTCGGCTGCCTCATGGCCACCCCTTTTATAGAGGGGTGGCCACACCCCCTAACTCACCCGGATGTCTGAGTCTGGGTGGGGGGGGCCTGCAAAGAGCGCGGCAGCCATTTTGGCGCCGCACTTTCATTTATTACGTTAGAACAGGGGTTCCCAACCTATGATCCGTGGGTCAGCCACGGCCCCTGACATCATTCAATCTGGCCCATCACTGTCTCCCGCACACCCAGAAGTGGAAGCGGTTGTGTGTTCGTCAGCCATAAAATGTGCCCATGCATGCGCAAATACACCCATGTCTGACATAAATATGGATGTGGGCACATTTACAACAGCTGTAAATGCGCCGCTTCCACTTCCGGGGTATGTAGTCCAGCTTGCTTAGTTGTTCCAGGGGGGTGGTCAGGCCTGTGACATAAAAAGGTTGGCCACCCCTGCTTTAGAATTTTTATTAAATGTTATTGAGGACAGTGACCATAATTTTCTTTGTTATGATGGAGATGAATTGCCACAAGTTGAGCAACTGCTGTAGACTTTATGAGGTGTATGATTCAGCATGTAACTGATCATGTCTACGGTGATGTCTTAATCAAGGCAATTTGTCTCCAAAAGTTACGTAGGTATGCAAGAGGATTTTGGCCGATATTGTCACATAAAATGTGGTGGTGGTGCTAGCCTTGTTAGGCTTTTGCTTTGGCCTGCTTCCTAGGGAGAGGAGCTTCATACACACTCTCTCTCTCCTCAGAAAGTCTACCAGCAGCATGGATATGTTTGTCTGGTGCTGCTTTCTAAACCTATTACAATAAAGCTGTTTTGTTATTTAAATATTGCTTCTGGCCTTCTGCATGATTATTAGCTGGTCCAAGATCTTAACACCTAGTCAGATATATCCAGGGGGGAAATATACATATATGCATTACAATTTTCTTCAGTAACAAAACAAAGCAATAGGTACATAATCAATAAATACTGAGGCAAAATTAAAAAGAGAATAAAAAATTGTTACAGAGTCAATGCATTTTGAGGGGGTGGGGGAACAGAGGATATCCTGATAGTAGACACCACCATACCCAAAAACCTTGTTGCCAGATGTACAACTGATGATGTCTGAAGTATACTTTCCTCTCCATACATAGACATTCAGATAGTGGCAGTACTTCACCTCTATCTGGAGGACTTGACTGTGCAAAGCCATAGATGCCACCTGATTTGTAGGTTAGTGCCCAGAGGATTTTTGGATGTAAATTATTTACTTTTAACCAAAGTTGGAGTGGACAACCACTTGATGTCTGTCGGCTGCAGATGCTCAATGCTGGACATTGGAGGACTATTCCCACTTCTGCATCCCCTACCCCAATTTATTTTCTTTAAAATGTAGGGTTTAGTGGCCCATTTTTTTAAAAAATGGGGATGTCAAATGATAGCAAAATTGCCCATCCTGACTAGATCACACAAAGACACTTAGTAAACTAAAAGTATTTTTTAAATCAAAATTAAAAACGTGGGACTATGGGATACATTGGGGCCCAGGGATGTTACAATGCCATATTTAGGCCACTAGGGAAATGACCACATCCCACAAGTTGAATGTTGTCCACCCCTGAATGTAATTCTTGAGGACACCACAAATAATGTATCCAGATTACACTACCTGGTTACACTGCTATTTGTTTGACAAGGATCTTTAGCACCAATTGGATCTCTCAATCCATTCCCAGAAACACTGTATTTAATTTTAATTTAATTTCATTGTCAAATTTATATACCACCCACTCAGCCAAAGCCGACTCAGGGCGGTTCACAATCACAATTTAAAAATTTGTTAAAAACAGTTTAAACTACCCACCCCCTAAAACAAGGGGTGCAGGATCCAGGGGTGAGGTTGTAATTTCTCCATTTGAGCTCTAAAAGCCTTTTTTCTGGTTGCAGAAGTCTGGAGCAGAGCAGATAACTATTTTTAGACATCTCTTCATCAGGATGATTTAAAAGTAAAAGCCCTCCCAAAAAAAGCACAGTTTCTTAGTGTGTAATACGAGAGTTTGCATACATAAGACACAATATGTACCAGCAGTATGTGCCTAGGGAAACTTGCTGATAACAGATGAACTCATCATAAACAATTCTGCAATGAACCAGTTTGCCCATCCTTAATTCCATGCTTGTCCTGGTATCTGCACCATCTATGCCTCTAACAACCTTCTCCTAATGCCTTTAAAGGCCATTTAAGCTTTAGTAACAACTCTGTCTCCATGGATTTCTTTGTATTGAACTGAGAAATAGAGAGTCAACTTGTGCTGAGACCTAGCAAGTTCATACTTAATTGACATTGCAACAAAGTGGACACACTCTTGGAAAAACTGGGACAAAGAAGCTAAATATAATCTCAAATCTTAAAGAAGACAATATGCTTTCCGCACAAACCTGTCCGTATGACTAGTTTTCTGTCTTTTGCAATTATGTTCCATAAGAATCCCCAATCCACAACCCAGCTATAACTAAGTTTATCCAAAATTGAGGCTGAAGTCCAAAGCAAACTTACTAGGAAGTAAGTCACATTGAACTCAGCAAGATTTACTTCTGAATAAACCTGATCTGAAATTGTGCTGCATGTCCTATTGATTGATCACTGTTCCAAACCTCTTTTCCAACTAAGCTATTTATTTCAAATATTTATGTCCTGCGTTCCAGTTTAACAAAACAAAAACATTACAAAGTGACTTCCAGAGAGCGAAAGTGTCATAAAATACAATAAAACAGAGTGATAAAAGCAGGAGAAAGCTGCATAAAATCAAACTGAAGAAAACAATGCATTCTTCACATCTTGACATCTAGTACTACTTAATACAGTAGCCATGTAATTTTACAATATGCAATATTTTAAAAATGAAACAAAAAGATGGAGAGACATTTAATGCTCTTTAAATGTTATTATGATTCCCTTCTAAGAATGATGAGAATTGTATCCATAATTTCTATTATAGGCTGAACTCAAAGAGAAACATTTTTGTAAACAGCAGCCACAAACACGGACTGCCAAAAAAGTAGTGACATGTGTGTTTTTCTCTGTGTCACAGAGAGAAGGCATGGACATTCACTGTTGTCATAGCAACAATCTTGCATGCACTCACACTGAGTATAAGTTGGAGAGGGCTTTTTACAACTTAAAGTGATTGTCCTTTGCCACTAACCCATTGATAAAGTTCTTTTTCCTGCCTCCAGCTTGCTTCCCCCCTCTTCTTTTTCGTTTGCTTGCTTCCATTGTTCTCTCTCTCCTGACCTAACAACCATGTGGCAGACATGGAAGGTTGTTTCTCCCACATGGCAGAGACTTGAAGTCTGTGAGCTACACATACCCAGCATTGAAGCTTGGTGGAGTTTCTTTGCAATGCTTTCTCTTTGACTTACTTGTGTATTAAATGCTCAAGAGGTTAAGATGCTGACTGGAAGGCGGGAGGTCAGCAATTCAATTCCTGAGTACTGTAGGACGGAATGAGCTACGATCTTTGTCCCAGCTCCTGCCAGCCTAGCAGTTCGAAAGCAAGAAATTGCAAGTAGATAAATAGGAACCACTTCAGTGTGAAGGTAAACAGTGCTCCGTGTGCTCTGGTGTCTAGTCATGCCTACCACATGACCATGGAAACATCTGCAGAAGCAGACAGTGCTGGCTCTTCAGCTTTGTAACAGAGATGGGCACTGAACCCTAGAGTCGGATATGACTGGCTTTCGAGAAAGTGAAACCTTTACCTTTACCTTTTACATCATAATTACTCCCAGCTGTACACAGTTTATGGACAGGATGGGGAGACACCTCCCTCAAAAGGAGTGCCCCCACTCTCTGTCATGAACCAACACATTTCCAATACAAATAGTAATGAATATATGTTCTGTTAAGTCAATTCTGACTCACAGTGACCCTTTCCAAGGTCTCCTCAGTATAGAATAATTAAAAGAGGCTTACTCTTCTGGAGGTGTTCTAGAGATTACAACTTTGTCAAAGGCTACACAGGTTGGCCTCAGCCCTGTGCTGAGGAAAGAAGCTTTGGCAGCTTCTCCCGAAGTGCTTCAAACTTTCTCCCATGGAACAGAACGGAGCCTGGTGAGAGGAAGCAAAGGGGAATCGGCCGAGGTGCTGTTTCCCCTTAAAATATGGGCTTTGAGCAGAGGCACGTGGCCGTCCATCCTGGTAAATTCTTTCCCCAGTACAGGGCTGGTTGGCCTATGTTACTGGAAGCACAGTGTGGAACTGAATTCCTGAACTCTAGCTCCATAGCTAAGTACTCAGCTCATTGCACTACTAAGCTTTTAGCACAAGACTACAGAGAACTTATGAAGTGATTGCCAACCGTTTGCTGATGGAGATGGAGCAAGGCAATTCACCCTACATTCCCTGAGGTGAAATTTGATGGCTCATGTTCACATGACAAGAGTCTTGGAATATTTTTCTAACACAGATTCTAGCACTGCAAAATCTAGACAGGATAGTTTCGGACTGTTTCTACATCTATTCTATCTCCAGCTCTACCATGTCCAACCTACAGAAGATATTTTTTTATAATATTTGGTAGCTGAACCTGATTTTGAACTGAAGGTTGATTGCCTAACATTTTCCCACTGTCTTGCAGCTCCTCCTGAAAACCCTGCTTCAGGGGATTATTGTGGGAGAGTAAGAAAATTAGGTGCAATCAGGTAGAAGTATTTTGACTGCTCCCTTGACTTGATGCAGTCTAGAGGGGAGTGAACAATGCTAAGATTGACCAAGACAAGCGTGGAGAAATTGGTAAGTTAAAAATGAAGGCTAGGGAGAATTAAGGTAAACTTTCCAAGACAGTCTGAGTATCCATTTCCACTCATTCCCCTCCCAAATGTAACACTGTCCTGTCATACTACCCCTTTCCCCCGTCCTCATATGAGCGAATGGTGGTTGGAAATCTGCAGTTTCTATCTGAATGATCTCCAGATGATAACAAAATATGTTTATTATTTATCCCCATGGGCATGACCTTATACTAGGTATTGTTGAATTTCATTACATTTCTATCACTCCATTTTATAAGGTCATCCAATTTATTCCACTTAATTGAGCAATTCTTCTCTCAATTTACAAGGGCTCCTAACTTGGTGTCATCTATGAATTTCTTTAGCACTCCTTTACTTCCCTCTCCATAGTCATAACCTTGTAAAATAATGCATGTCGTCTTGCCTTGAGAACCTTACTGGTTACCTCTGAAAACCTTAACTGGTCTTTTATACTATTTTTATCCTCCTATTTAAGACATATTAGGTAGATCTTCCAGGATTTGTGCTGCTGATCTAATCTAGTACAAGGGACTGCAGTGGCTTAGTGGTTAAGGCACTGAACTTGATGACTAGAAGGTCGGCAGGTCAGCAGTCTGAGACAGCCTGATGGAGTCCATAGCAGTGACTTCAGCTGCAGACAGTTTCTTGACCAGCCTTCTAACAGGAGGCAAAGGAAAGATTTTAAATTATTTTAATATCTGTTGAGGTGCATCAGTGACAGTCTATATAAAGTTTTTAAAAATCACTATTGTCTTCTGCTTAAGAAGGGAAAGTGATTAATTTGTCAATATCCTGAAGTGGCTTGCTTATTAAGCCACTTTATTATATCAGCAGAAGCCATTTTCATGTGAATTATCAGGTTTGATTGGATTGGTCTATTCAAGCCCAACCCTTCCCAAGCAACCCAACTAAATCGCTTGCTGCTACTACTGTAGCCGCATCCTGAGTCTGCTGTCCAGGTTCCTAGTGTTGGTTGACAATCTCATGGTCACTGATTTTCTTCTAAAATTCTTCAGATTTAAATCAGACCTGGATTGGAGAGATCTTCAAATGGAGGACCATCATCCTTAAAAGAGGACATATGGCAACAGAGAACCTGCTGAAGCCAGAAAGTGTGGGGAATGCATATGTGATTGGCCTTCCACTCCTCTTTTTAGATTATAGGATACTGGCCAATGTTTAATGTAATGTGTCAGACACTTGATTAGAATACCGTTGGAGTAGAATAACAGCATTTCCCTTGACAGAAAGCCATTAATCTTACTGAAAATGATATAGCTGATCAGTTTGGTACAGTTTATCTGAAATCCTATCGCTTATATCCACTGCTTCTCTTCTAGGTGTATATACACATATGTGCCTGTCATCCAAAACTATTCTGATTAAAAGTGCTGAACTGGCTGAAAAGATTGAGCTATGCAGAAAGAAATTCCTAGTTCATTTTTCACCCCCATCTTGAAGTTTATTAGGAGGCTTTAGGTGAGCCTCTCTCCCTCTGACTCATCTGCAATATGGCAGACAATATTACTGTCCTAACTTTAGGATACCCACTGAATTTGCTGGTGGGTGGTAACTCAAAACATTTACAAATTCCATTGAATCAATAGGTCTACTGTTGCTGGGACTACCAATTTTATTTGGGTTACTGATGTGTGCAAACTTTAGCTGGAGATAAACATAATCAACTTTGAATATTGGAAATTACTGTGTGAACATTTTGTTATTACAGTGGTACCTCATACAACGATTTTAATCTGTTCCACTGGGCTCGTTGTTGGACGAAACAATAGCATCATATAGCGATTTTCCCTATGGGGTGCATCATACAACAAATTTTTTTTTGCTAAGTGGTTTTTCCCATTGAAAATTTGTTGTACGGTTTTTTCCATATGGAAAATTGCTATGCGGGACGCATTTTCCCCCAAAACCTAAGTATTATGCAATTTTGTTGCTATACGGGGCAATTGTTGTAAGAGGTTCCACTGTATATTATTTATCACTATTATCCTTGTTAATAAAATGGAGGCATGAGAGCAGAACAGCCAATGCATTGTTCTGGCTAGTGTGTTAGACCAAAATTTGGGAGATATATAAGGAAGAGGCACTTCATATTACATTGTAAATATGTGATGGACACTGGAGTGCACCAAGTAATTTCAAAAGAAGATCAGCCTGTGATTTATAGATTAGAGCAAAGCCTTTGACTGTGTGGATCGTGTGAATTTATGGGCTATTCTGAAAGCCATGTCTGTGCCTCAGCACCCTATTGTCCTGATGTGTAACCTGTATTGTGGACAAGAAACTACTGTTAGGACAGAAGATGGAGAGTCGGAGTGGTTTCCTAGAGGCAAAGGTATCAAACAAAGGTGCATTTTTTTCTGATTCAATCTCTATGAAGAACATACCATACAGAAAGCTAGACTAGATTCCAGTGAAGGAAGAGTAAAAATTGGGGGCAGAAGAATCAATAATTTAAGATACAGATGACACCATTGTAAAAAGTAGAAAACAGCAATGACTTGAAACAACTTTTAATGAAAGTGAATGAAGAAAGAGCCAAAGCAAGACTGCAGCTCAACATGAAGAAAACAAAATTCATAAACTATACAACTTTAATGTTGTTGATGAATAAATTGAAATAGCAAAAGGTTTTGTATAGAGGAATTCAATCATAAATTTGAATGGAGACTGCAGCCAAGAAATCAGAAAGAGACTGAAATTTGGAAGGTCAGCAATGAATATTTTTTTAAAAAACCATGAAGAGTAAGGATGTATCTCTGATCTTCCCAGGTGGCTTAGTGGTTATGGCACTGAGCTGGAGACTGGAAAGTCAGGTTTTGATACCCAAGAGCTGCAATTGGGGACATGAAAGGAGCCTCATTTGGGTGTCCCCTAAAAATCTTTCAAACCAGAGTAATCTCTGACACAAAATTATTATACTGGGGACTAAGACAAAGATCATCCATGCTCTTGTATTCTTAATCACAATGTAAGGGTTTGAAAAGCTGGGCAATAAAGAAAACTGATGGGGAAAAATTATGTGTTTGGAATATGGCATTGGAGAACAGATTTGTGGATACCCTTGATTTCCAGAATGATGAACAAGTGGGTCTCAGAGCAAATCATGGTGTTTCCCTAAGTCTGGGGCAACTTGACCACAAATAACAACACCCAGTGTGACTCTGATCCTCTCTTTCATATCCTGACCTCCTTTCTAGGATTCTGCTGTGAGGATACAGTGGGCAAGTGGTGACCCTTTCACTACTAGGCTGGGGTGTAGCTGCAGCTTGCACCTCAGTCTGATCTCTCATCTATAAATGGTTCTGCATATTTTACAAGCAAATGCATGGTTTCCAGTTGCCAGGTGTGTAACGACTAGCAAAGTGATCTAAGAGACTAAAACTCTGATTAAAATAGTAAAGGTAGGACAATTGAACCTACAGCTTCAAATACATTATTTAATTTGTCCTGATCAATAAATGAGTGTTATTCCTGCACTTGGCACTATGCACTTTGTTATCTCTGTGATAACATGGCTGATTTGATGGTCATTCCGTAGCGCTCCTGTCTGTATTTTTTCTCCCTCCCTTTTCCCTTTCCCCTCCCTCAACTTTTAAATCTTTTAAAAAATTTTAAAAAATTATTTTTTACTTTTGTACAATTTTTTTAAACCGTGTTCTCTATGTGTTTCTAAAGGGATTAGGGAGAGTATTGGTGGGGTTTTGTTGTTTTTAGATATGTATGTTTTTTAACTCTTTGTTAGCCACCTTGCATCATCTTTAGATGAGGAAGGTGGGGTAAAAATCTTCTAAATAAATAAATAAAATAAATAAATTTATGACATTAAGCAGCAAAAATATCCTCATCCATAATTATTCAGCACACTTTTAGGCTTTCTATAAGTAACTTCAAAGTTAATCCAACTGATATGTGGATTATCTAACTTTTGGGAAATATCTAAGCAACATTTTGAGTTTACATTAGCTTGAGATACAAGGACAAAACAATGAAACCTTGTGCAGTTATACATTCAGTGTGGCAGGAATTTTGGTGGGATTGTTTGCTGAGAGAGTTATAAAGATAAGGTTTTCATCTGTGCATGTAACATTCTCAGCCTCTTGCTTTAGCTCTTTATTCTTAACATCAGCCTAGTAGAACTGTAAACTGAAGGAAACATCTGCTTATGACTTTAATTTGACTACAGGTTATTCTGCTTTAATTTGGCCAGGTTATTCTGCTATGGTAAGTAGACCCTACTGCCAGCAACTGAACGCCGATTGTCAGGCAGCGGTTAACTAACCTATGAACCCTGAGGACTAATGGCCTTGAGTGGCAAAGTCCACAGAGAATGGTAATGGTCCCCAAATGTATTAAATCCCACTTGAATCCATCTTGACGGAGGGCAACAGCATCATCAATACTGGACTGGGGTTGATAAGGACTTTATGTGCCAAAAGGGCTCAGGGCCAGAAAGTGACTCATGGATCAGTAGCACCGGTGTCATGCTGTGATGCAGAAGGCAATTGGTAGGCTACTGCATTATATTGTTCCCAGGACAATCATGGTCACCATGATGATTGCCAATGTTTGGAATTGGATACTGCATTTGAAGAAGAAGGAGAAAAGGGGAAAGGAGAAGAAGCACTACCTAATGGGTAAACTACATTTTGTGTTGCCTTGATTCCTGATCAAATAGAAACTCGCAAAAGAAGGCGATATGTGAGGTGGAGGGAAGATCTGCAAATTACCTGGTTGTTCCTCATTTGAAGAGCTGGAGGATGACATCCAACCAACAGCTACCTACCTATGATGGAGTTTAAAAACCACACCTGCAGTGCTGCTTGCTTTTATTTCTAATTCCCATCTAAGAAACAGGGTCTAGCATTTTTAGGACTCTCATTTATAATTCCTCTGCACTATCCTGGAAAAATTAGTGCATGCTGAAGAAGTGATCTCCTTAAAGGAATTCCCGTCAGCCCAGCTTTTGTTGCTGCAGTGCCACCACCATTAAACTGAGGGTCAAATTAGCTTTTATTGTTCTCTGTTACTAATTTCTGTTCCCTCTCACAGTTAGGTAGTTCAGATTCTAGGAGACATGAAAGGAGCCTCCCTCATTTAGGTGTCCCTTGCAAAAAATCCTTTCAACCCAGAGTAATCTCTGACACAAAAAAAAAACACAGTTCAGATTTACTTTCCAGTGAATTCATGCCAAATGCAAAATAATTCAATGAAGAAAACCACATACTACAACAGCCAATTTATTTATCCAGTCGGGAGATAATCTATGTAAAAATGTGGGAAACATACCTCTACTAGTACAGCAGTTCTATACAATTTGTTGTAAACAAGTGTATAAGGCTCATTGGACACTTACAAATCTATATATACAAAACCAAAGTGAAGTCTTGTATGTTCTTTATACAAATCAATACCCCCGCACCAATCATGCTGAAACTTTGCACACACCAACCTTGAATGTGTGAGACCATCACTGCTGGTCTCCGGCAGCCCATTTCGAGGTTTGTGCCCCCCAAAGAGGAATGCGAAGGTCCCCCCATTGAACAGGAAAAAAAGGCCAGGGGAGGTGGCACTGCATATGTGGGAGCGTCCACGTGCACAGGATAGCCTTGCTGGCAATTTGGGTGGTGGTGCGTGTGCAGCAGCGTGTGTACGGAGCACCCGCACCCCATGTGGGGCACTGGGCCCCCAGGACAGGGCTGCGTGAGACCGCAACCACCCACATGGACAAACACCTGGGGATGAAGGTCAGGCACATGCGCAATCATCCGCATACCAAGCGCGCCCTCAACGGCCACGGTTTGTGAGGGCCCCGCCCTCCAATGCCAGAAAAAACAGTCAGGGGAGGCAGCTGTGTGCATAATGGAGGCACCCAAATTCTGGGTCCCGGTAGACATTGAGCCAGCCAGCAGTGAGAGTGGCCCTCTGGCCTCCACGGCCCCAGCTCACTCGCCATGCATTGCGGCTGTGGAAGTGGCGGGGTGCCAAAGGCCCTGCTGTTCCTGCTGCCGATTGTCTCCACTTTGTGTTTCCTCATGATTCCAGAGGCACGGACTACAGGTGATACCAGAGGCCCAGACTACAAGCCCCAGAAGTCCATGCGCCATGCACCATCACCAACACCGCCAACAGGCCTGTTGCCTGCAATGCTGCAACATGGTACGCAGGTAGGCCCAGGAATGGCAATGGCCTGCTGCCAGGCATGGCATGGGGCACCAGCGATGTGTGGGGCTGCCCACTGCCAGACCGGCCTCCGTCGCCCGGCCGTGCCTGCTGTGACAGCAGCTGGGAAGGCTCTGTGCCAGGCCAAATGTGCTTTGGGGGAGCCCGGGGGAGAGAGGCAGCAGGGGGGGTCATGCCCCACCTGCCCAGGTAGGCGCTGGGAAATACCCCTGGGCGAAGCTGGGTAATTGGCTAGTGTTTAATAAAGATACCTCTGCTGATGTTTCTGATAGCATTCAGATTACAATATGTGTTATGTACAGTCTTGTAGCTATTACATGATCTCTATATGCTGGAGATGTTGTAATGATCAGCTGTTCATAAAAGCATGGATCATAAACCTGTTTTATAATTAGTAGTATTCCTAGTAGACCTTATCTAGTGGACTACTAGAGAAAGCCCTATGTTATTGTATCATGAACTACTCATTGGAAATGCTAGAAAGTAGGTGTAGGAATTTATGGTGTGGACTGGCATTGTTTAAAATCCCTCTCTTTCATAAACAGAGACAGATGTCCTAACCTTGGTATTTTATATGAAACCACAGAAGGCTAAATAAATAGTGAAGTTGGAAGTACTCAGTTTAGCATCCCCAGACTAGGCCTCTTGCAAGCTACTGAAAGTCCTAAGGCAGGACATTTATTTGACATTCCCCTCTCATTGCCTCCTTCTTACACTACATTATGTTGGTGTCATTTTCCCCCTTACCTGAAAAAAATTTAAGTAAGCGTAAAAATACTTTCAAAGTTACATGAGAATTTAAAAGGTTATCTAAAGTTGAATAAAAGCCAGAGTACCGTGACTGAGGTGGGAAGAGTCTACATTTTGGTTCCTTGGAGGGGAAAAATAATTATCTGCTTCATTCCAATTCCTGGCAACCTTCCCAGGTTTTCTAGGCAGACAAAAGTAGTTTCCCAATCCTTTCTTCTGGTGACACTTTTGGAGTCTGTACGTAATCCCACCATTCATATATACTCTGAATGATCTTGGCTGGTTCCTCTTTCAATAGGCACAGTGAGAATTCAAACTCCTGGCTTGAAGGAAAAGGTTGAGCCTGTCTGACTGTGATTGTGTTCCGACAAGATTGCTACTCTGAGCATCATTTATGGCTGCTTGTATTTTGTTTATGTTGAAAATGGGAAAAGGAAATTATCAACACCAGGAGAATCTATATTGTGATTTTTTCCCCCTCCCATGAGGTTTTGTGGAGTCCAAGCTAAGGGTTTTCAAAATGGATAGAGCTGGCAATGCATCTATTCATCCATCCATCCATCCATCCATCTGTCTATCTATCTATCTATCAATCATGTCAATGTTCATGTGCCCTCACTCTGTCTGAGCCATACCCCACCCCAAATATGTGAGGACATGGGCTGTTACCCTCATTTAACAATTGTGTGCCATCAAGTCAATTCCAACATATGGCAACTCTTTTCAAGGTTGTCTAGATGAAGAGTACTCATAAGTGATCTACCATTCCCTTCTTCTGAGAGTTTCCCCAAAGCAGCACAGGCTGGCAGTTCTCCCAGGAGGCAAGATGGGGAATTAAATTCCCAGCCTCTGGCTTCTTCCCAGCCAGATACCTAACCCACTGACCCATCCAGCAAGCAGTTGCCCCCATGATCTTCCTTACAAAGGTCCTGCTCTACCCTCACCTAAAATCAGTAAATCTTCTAATACTTAACAGAAAAGGTCTTCTTCAGGCTTACAGCACGCAGTGATCCAAAGCCCTGCTTTATCATGGTTCCCAATCATAGGAGCGCTGTGTGACTGCCTTGAGCAAACTGCACTTGCAGGTTATTTTTCATTGGATATTTTTACCTTGCTAGCTCCCATATATATATATATTCTCTCCTAGTTTTCGCTGCTATTTCAATTTTTATTTTATTTTTCTCTCCTGGTTTATGATTTTTATGAGACAGTGGCTGCTATTCTTTTGGATTCAGTTTTGAAAATTGAATCATTTCAGATTTGGATTATGTTTTAGACCAGTGGTGGCAAACCTATGGCACGTGTGCCAGAGGTGGCACTCGGAGCCCTCTCTGTGGCCATCTGTGCAATCACCCCAGCACAGAGTTTTCCCTGCCTAGCAGCCCATTGGGAATGCTTCCTCCCTCTCCCCAGCACAGAGTTCACCCCACCCCTCTGCCCAGCAGCCCAATGGGAGCTTTTCCTTCCTCCCCTGTTGCTGTGTTGCCACTTTGCGATAAATAAGTTGGTTTTAGTTTGCAGTTTGGGCACTTGGTCTCTAAAAGGTTCGCCACCACTGTTTTAGACTACCAGGGAATCCATGGGAGCCATTGCTATTTTCAACAGAACCTGTGAGTACCTGATCCCAGAATATTGCTAATGTGACCTATTATTCCATGTTCAGTTTGATCTGGTGTGAAGCTTGAAAGTTTCTTCCCATGAGCTGCAGAGTCGTTGAATGGCTTGGTGTCTTGAGCATTTAAACAGATTTCCGAAGCATGAATCCCTTTGGGACTGAGACCTCATACGGCAAGTGTGATTTGGTCTCAGTTCTTAAATGCATGGAAATGGATCTGTACTCCTGGGGTTGTAAGAACATTCCATTGCTGAGAAGAACCTGATCCTTTGAAAGATCTTGAAATGTCATCCAGACTAGCATGGAGTTTAAATTTTATGGAAATGGCAAAGAATGTATAGAGACGAACATGGAAATGAGTGAGCAGCAGCCTGAGAGTGGATGAAATTTGCAAACATTGGAGAGGCTGGTGTGGAAAGTTTTAAAGACTTTTAAGAAGGCTTCAGATTTTATAAGATGGATTTCGGAGAGGTTTCAGTTATGGATGTTTTTGTGTGGCTGTTGGGTGAAGGAGAAAAATGGAAGATGGAGATATTTTATTTGTTAAGGTTGTGAGAGAGTAAGACTGGGGAACAATAGATGGAAGATTTTAGGCTTTAGCCAAATCTGATGGGATATGGATGGACATTCAGTTTGGACTTAAAACCTATATTTGTTGTTGGAATAGGGTGATGAATGGAGATTGGCTGCATGACACCAAATTATAGAGAAGATCAGAGGAAATCATGTCAGGACATGATCAGGATCTGCAAAATGGTGTGGAATTGTTTGGATTTGTTTAGATTTGGATTTTGTTGAGACTATGGAGTTTCACTGTAATAAGGTTTTGGATATGTGTATGATTGTATATGTTTGATTGATTGTGGCTGTTTGTAGATTATGATGGATTGCCAATTGGTGGTTTCCTGTGTTAAATATGATGTGTGTGTGTGTGTGTGTGTGTGTAGACAGGAAGTTGTTAGTGAAATTCTGTATGGGAAGGTGATTTATGGAGGGTGATTTGTAGAGAAGATTAATATTAAAGTAAATTTGATGAGTTTGTTAATTATTGAGTTATAGTGAAATAATTGTGATGTTTAATTTGTGTGATTTAAATTTATGGTTTTTTAAATATGTAACTAAGAAATATGATTTGATAATCATGCTAGTTAACTCGTGATATAAAATTGAAGTTGGTTCTTTTGCTTCTACGGTATCCAGATTTTATTGTTAAACTTGTTAAATAGCTAATTTATTGTTGTTCAATTGGTGTTAATGTTTTCTCTGTTTTGGGGCATTAAACAGCTTTGCTCACTTTATCTTTAAAATTATGCTAGGCTCACCATAACTCAGAAGCAGCTTGTGTAGGAATTGGGCCGTGAGGAGGCCCTTAGGATCCCGGAGGAGACTGGTCAAAGGAGCGACACGAGGCAAGATGGAGTGAAGACCAGTAGTTTATTGAGAAAAGGCTGCAACATATATAGGGAAAAAAGAGCAACGGTGGCAAGCTGTCATCTGACAGGAAAATTACCTCACCCACGTACCCGGGTTAATGGGGAACATCTTAAGGGAAGTTTATTAATTGGGGTAAACATGGACTTAGGAGTCCCATTGTTCAGGGATTAGGCAGGGGCAAACATGGCTTATTTGCACCAGGGATTTCCCCCGATCTGGGAGATGAGGTATACACTTAATGTCAAACAGGAGTCAGCTATCTGCTTACTTGGCAGAGCCGTAGGTCAGGTCACAGTAATTGGGTGAATCAAACCCTATATTTTATTCACCCCCCTTAATTTGGTGGCCGCAGAAACCACATGCAAGGGAGCGTCTCTCACCGCGGTGGTTCCTAGCGGGCCGTTCCATGCCCTATGGGGCATGGGGAATCCGCATCTCCCCTTTATTTTCTATTTAAGGACCTGACTGGCGACCTTGCGCAAGAGCGGCGTCAGCTGTTGAGCGGGTATGACGTCACGGAATTTCTCTCTGGGGCGGCACTTGGAGATCAGCGAGGGAATACACTGAGCAAAACAACAGAGCATAATGCCTAGTATGCCTATCCCCACCTCTACCTTAAGCACCGTTTGCAGCCACCCCCAGGGAGTCCATGACCACAGGGAGTCCTGCCACCCCCATGAAGAATCCTCCTTGATGTCCCTAACTGGGGTGTGGAGGTCCGTGAGCTGGCTCTGTATCTTGTGGTATAGTCTGTGAGGTTAAAGCAACACATGCCATGGACAGACTTGCAGCCCAAATGATGTGACTACAGGGGATAATCGATAGCTGCTTGATTATCCAGTATGGCATGGCGAAGCTCTGTCTGCTCCTGGCTGAGCAGCGCTATTGCTGAGGAGGTGTGGTTAGTGGCTTTTGCAAAAGGCAAGCCAATTGACCAATTCATTCTCCGAGCGTTGCTTATGGCTAAGCCTGGCCCACTGAATATAGCAAGGCAAGATAACGAGATGTGTCATTGATCTCTTACTGTGACCTGGGGAGATTCTAAGCTATCTCTGCAGCTTCTGGCATTGTGTAATTGTCTTCCTAGCACCTATGGGGAGGTGTGAAACTAACTGGGGATTGCCGGCTACCGGGTGCTCAATCTTTCCAAGCAATGGGCCGGTGCAAGCATGGGCCGGTCTGGCTTCCTTTGGTGGAAGCTGGCCGTTATTAACATTATACAGAAATTCAAGTGTCCCTTGCAAATCCCAACTGGAGCATTGTACAAGGCATGAATAAATAATAGCAACTGCAGGTAATAAAAGGACATTCAGCAGCTTTTCCGGAGATGAAGCTTCCCTTCTTGGTGGGGTTTCCTGTGTAACTTGAGTTTGGAGAAGTCTTGTTTTGGGGAGCACTGAGTATGCAAAAATGTTCATAGAAATGTCTTTGGAGATGTAAGTCATAAAGGCAGACAGACAGCTGATGACGTCCAGGACAGTGACTGGTGCTGCTCCTGCAATCATCCGGGTCTGATTCTGGCCTCTGGGACCTGCATGGGGAAGAGACTTGTTTGGGAGATAAAAATTCTGAAAGAGTTAGTTGGTTTTTGCACTTATAGGATAGCAATTGCTGTGCAACTATGGGACGTGGTTTCCCCCCTTTCTGTTTGTTAGTCAATGCAGGACTGAAGCGTCCGATAGACCCGTTCCACAATCGCTTGCTCCTGCGGATTGTAAGGAACGCCAAAAGTGAGCTTAATATCCCAGGTGGCCCTGAAGGTGGCCAGCTGCCTGGAGCTATAAGCTGGGGCATCAAGGGACGTCGTGTGCCGACGTTCGCCCTTGGCCGTGGGAAATGAGATGCTGCTCCACATGGGGAGCCGTTTCTCCCTCCTGTGCTGTTACCCAAACAAACTGTGGGAAGGTTTTAATGCAAACGTCCATGTACTGCCAATTGCCAAAATGTGGGGATGTGTGACGTCCATGTGCCACACCTGGATGGCCTCTGTCCCTTGTGGGTTGACCCCCATAAGTGAAAACTGTCCTAGCCCCCCCAAAGGGGAACCAGTGACATTCATCCACACAAGGTGACTGTCTGCTAGAAGTGAGACGAGTCTGGGGTCTTATGGCAAACCTTGGCGCATGAAGCGCCAGGCTTCCCTTGGGTAAATTTCTCAAGAAGGCCCCCCTGCGCACATCCATTCATGGTGTGCATGCACACTTTCACTGGAGCGATTTTGGTGCTCCTGTGAGAAGGGTGCCAGATGCTGGCTTTAGCCTTTTGCCTATGCTTAGACTAGCAGCAAAAAGGGAAGGGGTGGCCTGAGAATGCCTGTATCTGATTGAAGGTGTGACCTGACTGCACTCTTAAAATGGTCCTAGGCTGTCCTGACTAATGAGTGGCACTCTGCACATTCTCAGGAGCTCAGGGACTAATCCTTCCTCTGTGCTCTGGAGTTAGCAAAATGTGTCTGCTCACCAGAGAGGGTGCTGTGGGCCAGGTGCCATACTTAAAATGACCGACTAAGACTTATTAAAGACAAGCCAACTATGACGTGCCAGCTGTAAGGAAATAATACACAAAAAATGAAAAGACACACAGGTTAAGCATTTCCAGCAGGGAGTTCCACTGGCGGAAGGAGAAAAGGAGGAAAGACAAGTCAGAAGTTAGCACAATGAGAATGCAACAACTCTTATCATAACGAAATCAGATTAGGTCAGGTAACCATGGCAACTGGCTGGGATCCTCCTGTTAATTAATCCTGGAGCCTGTGAAAGGAAGCAAGTTAAGGCTGTAGGAAGAAATGAATTGGTTACAATTAAGGCCTGGAGAGGAATTTTATTCCTGTAAAAAGGTAAGCATTTTCTGAAGATACAGAGCGCAAAAATGTTTGCGTGCTTTTTCCTGTGAAAGGGGTACAATGAGGGAGTTACTGATTACAGTCAAAATACCAGGGCAGTATCTTTCCTAAGAGAATGAAGGAGAGTTGGAACGATTCTCAACCTGCAGCCAGATGTGGGCCAGATGTGGCCCATGTTGCTCTGCCACTCCCCCCGCCAAGCCAAGAAGGGCTGTGCGGTGAAGGAAGGGCAGGATGACTGTCCGGACCCCAGAGCTGCCTGTGGCCCCGGAATTTGGCCCCTGACTTTAAAAGGTTGAGAACCGAGGTTACAAGATGATAACACAGTACACACATGGAGACAATGCAATTCTCTCACTCCTGGTGAGATACGTTACTCCAAGACGCTAAGAGACATTCAAAAAACCTTAAAACACAGAGATGGGGTTTGAGGAACGCAGACGTAGGGAGGGGCCCCATAGCTTATGATACAGTGAGGAAAACTCATAGAAGCGATTTTTTGTTTTCAGATCGCGCTTCTGAAAAGAAAAAATCTGTTTTCCTGATTGCAAAACCGGTTTCCAAGAGAGGCTTAATCCTTTGACAAAGAGAAAAGTCTCAAGGGAAGGAGGCCTATTGTAGGTTAGGATTCCCCCCCTCCCCTCTCCTGCCCAAACTGCCAAGCAGGCAAGGCAAAGGGTTTTGCTCATCATGCTTCCTCAAAGTTTAAATAGCTCCTGCCCATGAACAGAGTGCAAACTGTTTTAACACATATTTCACAGTGACATTACCACGCAGTTACACACAAGGAACACTTTTTCAGTCATACTGTGGTCATAGAGACAAGGCTTTTGCAATCATACACAGTTCTTGCAGTCATACATTCAGTGGTGCACCACACATACGCACATCTATTTACGCATTCACACATTCCTCCCCTGATCTGCAGCATTCTATACTACACATGAGGAGATGGCTAATACACAGCTGGCTATTTTACAACCATCTGGGTGCTTTTACTTAGGGGCAAGTTTCTCTGGGCTACTCCCAAGGTGAGACAAGTAGACTCTGCCTGTGCCCTGGGGGAACTCGGGGTACTATTGCTGGGATGGTTCTTCTGGCATGGCCAGGGCAATGGCTGCCTCCTTTCTAGCCTGGGCCAGATGCATGCCAGGGTGGCCATTTGGCATTAAGACAACCTTTTGAAGATCTGCCTGGTCTAGATTGGCTTTCTCTTCTAAGGTGTCTCACTTTATCACACTGGAAGCAGGCGCCTTGGGGTTTTGGCACTGCTCTGCGCCTGAGTGTGGAAATGGGTCTGCTCTGGAGCCCTGCGTGGCCAGGGGCCGTGCAGGTTTCCGTGAGCAGTGGGCGCTGAGCAGCCCTGCCTGAACGTGTGTCTGCCTTCAGATGGGCTGAGCACAGCAGTTGGGCGCTAGCTAATTGTGCCACTGGCAATTTCCCCGTGAATGGATCTTCCTTACCCATGCGCTGAATGGAGCTCTTTCTTTGCAGGGAACTTTTAACTGTCCGAGAAGCACCAAGGCCTCTCATGCCATGAATTCCTTCAGTGACGTCTGCAGCTGTCACTGAGGGAATGCTCCCTACACTGCCCTGCTTAAGCTGAAATGACGAATAGAGACTTCTTGGGGCTGATGGTTCTGACTGCGCTGGGGTTTTCTGGGTCTCTATCCGGACTGGGTCTACCTCTGCTGAGAGTTTCCTACATTTTCTCCAGGTACTGACTACCTTGCCTGGAGCTTTGGGGGGTTGCTGGATGCAGTCTCCTATCTGATCCCAGAGCTTCAAGGTTAACGTACCTACTTCTGGGTAAAGTAGGCAGTGTTCCCTGAGGTACGCCAAAAGTCTCGCTAGCTCTCCGCTGTGAAATCGCAACTTAAAAACCCTGGCCAGGATTCTGAACTCTTCCTCACGAGTTCTTTGGCTAGCGGACGGACTTGGTCTATGAGAGCAAGTCCCCATATTACCTGTGATGGGTCCTCCGAAGTTTCCTTCTCGGGCCGAGAGTCGACGCGTCCTTTTACAGGCAACAGTTCTGGCGACGAGTGTCTGGGGTAGCTGTCGGAGCGTGGACCTTCTGCCACGGGCCCTCGGCGGCCTCTGCGCTGTCAGGGGCTCACAGCTGCCCTGAGCGGAACGCGTTTTTCCCTTTGGTGCAAGCCTCCCCGAAAGCGGAAACAAGCTGTAGGAATGTCTCTCTGGAATGCCTCGCCACAGGCCACTCCTCCGATCGGCTGGCTGCCGGCCGGAGTGCTGTGCTGTCCTCCAGGATGATGGGACAAGGTTCTGGCGCAGAACCTGGCTGTGCTGATCGCTTACTCACGAGTAGACCGCTCGGGGGTCGCTTACTCTCGAGTAGATCACGTCTCGGGGTCACCAGATGTAGGAATTGGGCCGTGAGGAGGCCCTTAGGATCCCGGAGGAGACTGGTCAAAGGAGCGACACGAGGCAAGATGGAGTGAAGACCAGTAGTTTATTGAGAAAAGGCTGCAACATATATAGGGAAAAAAGAGCAACGGTGGCAAGCTGTCATCTGACAGGAAAATTACCTCACCCACGTACCCGGGTTAATGGGGAACATCTTAAGGGAAGTTTATTAATTGGGGTAAACATGGACTTAGGAGTCCCATTGTTCAGGGATTAGGCAGGGGCAAACATGGCTTATTTGCACCAGGGATTTCCCCCGATCTGGGAGATGAGGTATACACTTAATGTCAAACAGGAGTCAGCTATCTGCTTACTTGGCAGAGCCGTAGGTCAGGTCACAGTAATTGGGTGAATCAAACCCTATATTTTATTCACCCCCCTTAATTTGGTGGCCGCAGAAACCACATGCAAGGGAGCGTCTCTCACCGCGGTGGTTCCTAGCGGGCCGTTCCATGCCCTATGGGGCATGGGGAATCCGCAGCTTGACAGCACCTTACAACACCAGTATAGAATATTAAATGGGGACTCATTAAAAAACAAATAGACACCAGTTAGAATAAATAAAGTGTACTATAGCAACTTCCCACCAAAACACATTTTCCACCTGGTATTTTTTTAAGTCTTGAAGATTTGCTTCAAAGGGAAGGTTTTTGCCTTGGAAAGACAAGTAGGAGAGGCCAACCAGGTCTGTCTTCGAAAAAGGTTCATGGACACAGCTTCTGAAACTATCCTCACTAAACATACCTGTGAGGGGATGGGACTCAGACAAGGGCCACCTCGAAAGATCTCAACAGCTAGTGAAGGAAAATATATATCCTTCAAATATCCTGGACCAAAACTACATTGAACTTTATAGGCTATACCTGAAAAAATGGTGGTTATATTCAGATAAATTCTTCATCAAGGGAGTCAGAATTTGGCTGCTAGGTTCATACCATATGAAGATTAGATTTCTATTTCTAACCTTTCATCATGCATTGATATTTGGTATTCATGTTTTCCAACACAGATGGCTTCACTACATGAGTCAAAAGGTACTACAAATTTAATTTTAAAAACTTGTTTAAGAATGGACAGAACCTATTGTATTATAATTGCAACTTAGTTTTGCCAGAAATGCAGTTTGCAATCCTTTTAGAAGCTACTATTATGAAGAAATCATAAACCTTTCCTCAGGTCATGCACTGATTGAAAGCAAATTTGAGGACAAGCTGGTCTCTTCCTGCAATGCAATTCTTCAGGTTAATTAATGAGTTGCACATTTTCACACTACATTGTTGAATAAATACTTTTAAAATGCTGTATTTTTGCTTGAACTTCTTGAGCAAAAAACATAGTTTCTATTTAGATTTCTATGTTTTACTGTTGGTTGTTGTCTTGCATATATAACTGGGAAATCATACTTTTTATACTGGAAAAACTGAAAACTTTTAAACTATCTTTCTCTTTAATCCAGTCCCAAAATTGAGCAAAATATTTGACTTTGACCCTTAGTTCAGCTTCAAACTCTGAGAATGAGAAAACAAAAACCCAGTTAAAATCCAAGCCTTAGAAGGGGTGTGGGGTGTGAGAGGGTTTTTATTTCCCAATCCAATCTTCTGTAACAACTCCTCTAACCCCTTTCACCTTCATCAAAAACTTCAAAAATAAAAATAGGGAATGGAAGAAAGAGGGGGGGGGGAAGGAAAAAAAAGAGTAAAAAGAAAAAAAGGACTTTTTGTAATCCGCAGTGGATTCCTCTGCGGCGGCGCCCTCCTCCTCCCATCTGTTCTCCCTCCGGCAACACTCCAGCACACTCACACGACTCCAATTCCTCTTCAAACCTTCTCAACTTTATCCTTTACCAACTTCCAGCTCAATACTTTCACATCCACTTCTAGAAGACAATGTAACTCAGTGAAAGACTTGAATAAAAACTTATTAGTACTATTTGAAGATATAACAGCAAGCATGGAAAAGAATATAGAGGAGGAGGTGGTGAAGCCAAAGCGAGTAGAGACGAAGCAGGAAAAGAGGGAGAAAACAACACCGACTGTGTCTCCAACACCTCTGGATGAAATTCAAATCATGACAGAGCTAGGCAAGTTGTTTAAAAGATTGGATAGAATGGAAGACTCCAGAGCTTGAGATAAAGTACCGGTAGATATTTTGAAAGGAATACAAGGGTCTGAGAATAAGCTTACTGGGATGTTTTGTTAAACAGACCAATGAAAATTTTGATAGAGTGGAAAAGGAAATGGGGGTTCTTAAGGAGGATTCAAAAGTGATGCAAGGAGATTTGAGAAAGTTGTATGAAGAAGGAAAGGAGGTAAAGAGTAAAGTCAAAACACAAGAAAAAAGAGTGGATATGGTGGAAGAAATGATGATGAGGCAGAATATAGTCATTCGAAAAATGGTCAGGGAAATGCCAGGTAAGCTTAAAGTAAGAATTTTACATTGGCTGAACAATTTGATGATGGGAAAAGATTATGAGATGGCGGACATTGCGAGTGCCTACAGAATTGGACCAAGGAGAGGGAGAGAGGAGCAAAGAAATGTGTTGGTGAAATTTTCAAATTTGGGAGATAAATTGAAAGTGATGGAATTTATAAAACAAGCTGGATCTGGCGTTTTAAAGATGGATGGAAAAGATATTGAAATTTATAATGACATTGCAATTGATGAGAGAATATGGAAGAATAAGATGAAGCCGGTTACTAAAATCCTGAAAGAACAAGAAATTAGATATAATTGGAGGTTTCCCCAACAGTTGAGATTTTTTTTATGCTAAGAAAATGCATGTAATTGATTCAGAGATGGATGCAATGGAATATTTGAGAGCAATTGGTCTGATTCAAAGTGGCTCTCAAGAACGAGGTGAACAGAGGGAGAAGTTGGAGGTCTTGGGTGGTGAGGAGAAGGGGGAAGATAAAGCAGAAGAAAGGGGTGCTGTAGGAGGGACAGTAGTTGGAGTGATAGGGAAGGGGTTGAGGGTGGTGGAAGAGGAGGAAAAATGAGAAATGAAGTTATTAAATGGGAAGAGCTGTTAGAGCGAAGAACATGGAAAGTCTGAACATCTTACACGTCTCCCCCCATCTTTGGAAGACAAGGGCTGCTTTTCTTTAGTTCGTGGAGAAAGAGTATGGGGGAGATGGCGGAGGTTTTTTGTATATATATATGTTTACATGTAGGGTAGATTGAACAATTGAAGATGAAGAGATTACATTGGTTAATGTGTATGCCCCAAATGAACACCAAGATAAATTTTTGGAGAACATTTATCGAATAATAAATAAAGGTCAATAAAAATGATTGTTGCAGGTGATTTTAATTTAATAAGATCTGATATAGATTGTACAAATGTGACTAAATATAGATCTGGGGTAAAAACGCAATTGATTGATAAATGGATTAAATTATTGAGATTGCGAGATGCATGGAGAGAATTTAAAGGGTCAGAAAGATCGTATACCTACTTCCCTCAAGTTCACAATTCTTAACAAAGAATAAACTTAAAATTGTAAAAGATTTCTATCAAGAATTATATTCAGAAAAAGAAGTTAATGTGGAAAAGTTGAAAAAATATTTAGAGAAGGGTTCTAAAATTAAATTAATAGAGGAACATAGAAATAGAATGGAGGAAAGGATAACTGAGAAGGAAATTAAAGAAGTCATAAAGAAGTTGAAAGAAGGGAAATCTGCTGGGGAGGATTGATTACCGGCCGAGTTTTATAAAGAGTTTTATGAAATGGTAGGCCCTAGACATTTGAAGCTGGTAGGTCCTAGACTTTTGAATTCTATTTTGGAAGGAGAAATGATGACGACTTCATGGCACAGGACTATAATTGTATTGATTCCTAAGCCTGGGAAAGATTTAACGAAAGTAGAAGCATATAGACCAATTTCATTAATAAATCAAGATGCTAAAATATTTACAGCCATTATTGCAAAAAGGTTGAATAGTTTTATGACAGATTATATAAACAGGGATCAAGCAGGGTTTTTAAAATGGAGGCAGATGACAGATTTAACAAGGAGGGTAGTAGATTTAATAGATTCAGCACTTCAAACTAAACAGGAGGTGGGATTATTATCTTTGGATATATACAAAGCATTTGATTCGTTACAATGGGTTACAATTAAAGAGATGGTTAATAATTATGGGTTTGGTACGAAATTTAAAAGGACTATAGATCAATTATATCAACATGGTTTTGCTAAAGTAAGAGTAAACAAAGCTTTTACAGAAGAGATAGAGTTTAAGGCTGGGACACATCAGGGTTGCCCACTTTCACTAATATTATTTATAATGGCAATGGAAATATTGGCGAACATGATAAGAGAAGTCAAAAACATTGAAGGATTGGAAGGGAATAAAATTTGTTTGTATGCAGATGATACCCTAATAATTATGAAAAATCCTAAAGGAGCCTTAACAAAGATACAATGGCATCTTAAAGAATTTGGGGAAATGACTGGATTGAGAATAAACTGGGATAAATCAGAAGTAATGTTTTGTAATATGAATAAAGAGAAGAGAGAAGAGATTAAATTAATATATCACATTCAGGCTAAGGATAATTTGAAATATTTGGGGACAAATATATCAAATAAATTTGAGGATTTAATAAAGTTAAATTTTGAAAAACAGAAAAAAGAAATGAAGGAAAAAATTCAAAAATATAAGAGGCTGAACCTGTCTTGGTTCGGTAGAATTGCACTGTGTAAAATGAAATTATTACCGAAATTAAACTTTTTGTTAGATGCTTTACCAATACAAGTTAAAGATAAAGAGATAAAAGATTTTCAAAAAATTCTGAATGTCTATTGTAATGGGGGGAAGAGACCAAGAATATATATATATATATTTCTGTAATTTTTGCGGACAGAGATTTGTAATTGGACTTTTGGTGATTGATTTTTTGCTCTATTTATTGTATGTTATATTACTATATTTTGTATTATTGTCCGCTATGTAAACCGCACTGAGTCAGGTTCGCCTGAGTGAGCGGTATATAAGCGTGAAAATTAAATTAAATTAAATTAAATTAAGAATATCAAAAAAAAGTTGTGGTATTTAGCACAGAAAGATGGTGGATTGGGAATACCAAATATTTATACCTATTATAAGGCATTTCAATTAAAAAATGTGGTGAAAATTTTAATGAAAGAAGAGATGATATGGGAGGAAATGGAGATGAAGGAAGTGAAGCATGTTGGTAAACCAATTTTTTTGGACAAAGTATCAACAAAAATTGAATTTAAAAATAGATTGATAAAAACAACATTGAATTTATGGAAGAAATTGAAAACAAAGTTAGCTCCAGATGTGTCCCCAATTATAGAAATGGAAGGTTTGAGGAATTTTCCATTAAAGTTGGATAGAAAGGTGAGGGATGTGTTTTTGAAAAATGATGTGTTCCTGCTGAAGGATTGGATTCAGATATGTGAAAACAAAGAAAAAAGACATGGAATTTATCAACAAATGAATTTGAACTGGTTTCAAGTTATTTTATTGAATAAATGGAATAACAAATACTTTTTGGAGACTAGTTTAACAAGAGAAAGGACAGATTTTGAAGAGTTGGTATTTAAAATAAGAAAGGGAGAGGTAGGAATTAAGGGCCTGGTCAGTAAATTGTATAAAATGTGAAATGGTGATGATGGATCACAGAAAACATTAAGAAAAAAATGGGGAAAAGATTTTAATATTAGAATTTTGGAGGAAAGTTGGAGGTATAAATGGAAAAGAAGAATTATGAGATCTATGTTTGTGAGAGTCATGGAACATAACTATAAAATGTTGTGGATGTTGTACCTGACACTGGTTAGGTTAAATCAAATGGATTGTACTAAAATGAAAATGTGTTGCAGATGTAAGACTGTTACAGGGACTTATGAACATATGTGGTCGAGTTGTGATGTGGTTAAAGCTTTTTGATTAAAAAAGAAAATGAACTATCACAAATAATGGGTAGTAACCTTAAGCTGGAGTCAGGCACTGCCTTATTGATGGAATTTGACAATATGAATATGGAAGAACATAATAAAGAATTGTTAACAATAATATTGACAACTGCAAGACAATTTATTGCTAGAAATTGGAAGAACGATTCTATAGTAGATATAGAGGAATGGTATAGAGAAATGTGACAATTTGCATTAAATGACAAGTTAACATGGGAATTGAAAATAAAAAGAGGTATGACAGATAAAAACAAATTTGGAATTATTTGGAAACCATTTCTGGTTTATACATTATCTGAAGGTAAAGGTGGCAGACCAGCCCCAAGCCATATGAGTTTTTGGTTATAATATGTGATGCTGGGCAGCTCCGCAATTCCCAAGGCAATGTACATAGCACTGGGGCATTATCTTATGTTCAGATTTGTTTTTTAAGATAGTGTATTTTTTTACATCAAAATAGTTTATGTTTAAACAAGATGGTTCAAATAAGGTAAAGTGAATATACACTATCTGTTATTATTGTATTTTTAAGTATGTGATTTTATTTTTCATTTTTTCTTGTAATTTGTATTTTTATGTTATTTTGTATTATGTATTGATGTCTTTCTTCTTTTATGTATTTTATGTATTATTTTCCTTTTATAAAAATAAATAATAATAATAATCTTTCTCTACAATGAAAATATTTGGAAAAAGCATAACCTTAATTCTCAAGGAATCTCTGTGAGTATGCCTAAATGTATGCCTCTACTTTTCAGAGCCTGGGAAAGTTATGATGACGACGACGGTGGCAGCGGCGGCTGCGGCGGCGGTGACGACGACGACGACGATGATGACAAGATGATGATATCTCTTAGAATCTGCACGTTGGCTGAGGAGGAGAGTTACAGGCCCAAAATCACCTTTCTAAGCTCCTCCAACCATTGACAAAGAGCCCCATGCCTTTTCTTACCTTGCTCCATGTTTAAATTTTTAATAAGCAAACTCAATGAGGAGTCTAAGACAACTCTCTCAAAAACAAGGATACTTTTGTTGTTGTTGTTCAGTCGCATAGTCGATTCTGACCCTTTGCAACCCCATGGACCATTGTTCTCCAGGCACCTCTGTCCTCTACCATCCCCCTCAACCCGCCCAGCTCTGTGTGCCCACTGTGTCTACAATACCATCTAGCCATCTCATTTTTTGCCGCCTCCTTCTTGTTTTGCCCTCAACCTTTCCCAGCATCAAGGCTTTCTCAAGTGAATCCTCTCTTCTCATTTGATGTCCAAAGTATTTTAGCTTCATCTTCACTATTTGACCTTCCAAGGGGCAGTCAGGGTTGATTTCTTCTAAGATCAACCTATTTGTTCTCCTCACTGTCCAGGGGACTCTCAAAACTCTCCTCCAACACGACATCTCAAAGGCCTCTATTCTTCTGCGCTCAGCTTTCCTAATGGTCCAGCTCTCACAACCATACATTACCACTGGGAATACCATTGCTTTAACTATGTGGATTTTTGTTTGCAAGGTGACATCTCTACTTTTAACTATGTTCTCATGGTTTCTCATAGCTTGCCTCCCAAGAATCAGTTGCCTTTTTATTTCATGGCTGCAGTCTCCATCTGCAGTGATCTTGGATCCTAAAAGTAAAATCTGTCACTGCTTCTACTTCTTCCCCATCTATTTTCCAGGGACTGATAAGGCCTTGTAGGGATCGGGGCCGCTCACAGGGATGAAATAACATGCGCACATGGTTCAGGGTGCAAGTGAGGCAACACCTGGAGGAACTGGGTGGTTTCTTTTATTGACAGCCTAGCATACCTTGGATTGCGCGATTCTAAGAACCACCGCACATCCGTTGCAGGCTAAAGGAAATGGGTGGAACAATGGGTTACATGTATGTTGGTCATTGATTAGGGACCCTACATATCAGAGGGCAACCAGGAAGCAGGGTCAAGCAAGGGGTCAAGGAGTGGGGTGACAAAGATGATCTGGTGGGAAAGTTTGGGAGTTCGTGACTAGGTAAGCAGCCCTGCAGATCTTGATAAGGGGCTTGCGCTTGGGATGTGCTTATCAGCTTGGTCCAGGAGATGTCTGGAGGTTTGTGGTCATGCCTTTGGGCATGACTCCCAGGCCGCGCGACCCACGCAACCTGGCCTTCTCCTGTGGCTTATGGGCTAAGGGCAATTCTTGGGGTGAGCTAGGAATACTTTGGGGATGAAAGCTAAGCCATCTCTACAGGGCCTGTTGCCATTATCTTGGTTTTCTTGATGTTGAATCTCAAGCCAGCTTTTGCACTTAGCTGCTTCCTTTGCAGGCGCACCCCCCAATAAAGGACTCAGACACTGGTAAAAGTGGATAACGGCATTGGGCCACATTTATTGATTCATGCCCTAGTCTGAATTATAAATTTCTATTGGTATTTGACCAATTATAATTCTTAAGGCAAGCAGGCCGAAGTAACACTGGTAAGGTACCACCCAAAATTGCCAACGGCAATTGTTACAATGTATCTATTTGTATCAATTTGTTTGTTGACAACAAACAAATTGTTGACCGTAGTCAATATCTAACTAATGACCCCACCCTCTGACGCGTATCCGTAAAATCACGGGGTGATGCATGCTGTCTAGCTCTTGCCATCACCCCGTCGCCTGGTTCGTCGTTGACCGGACAACGTTTAACCAACTTATGCCTGTCTAGTGTTGTCCAGTCAATTGCGAGCCTGCCGGATACCTGTGGGTCATAAATGTTTACCTTACCAGTGCTACCCGCCCATGTGACCAAAGTCAACATCAGCAGAAAGAACCCCTATATCAAACCATAGCAACAGTGTGGGATGGGCAAAAAAGCCAGGACCCAAGAGCCAATTGTGAGTCCCAACCAAAAATTCCCACCCGGCCCCGAAGCGACCAAATATCACACTGTTAACTAGGGAGGGGGTGGAGGGGAAAAAACTTCTCGTCTCCGTTCGCTTCGCAAAATGGCAGCTCGGCTGCCTCATGGCCGCCCCTTTTATAAGGGTGCTGGCCACGCCCCCTAACTACCCGGATGCCTTCGTCCGGTGGGGGGGCCCCCGCAAAGAGCGCGGCGGCCATTTTGGCGCTGCTCTTGCATTGCAGGCGCACCCCCCAATAAAGGACTCAGACACTGGTAAAAGTGGATAACGGCATTGGGCCACATTTATTGATTCATGCCCTAGTCCGAATTATAAATTTCTATTGGTATTTGACCAATTATAATTCTTAAGGCAAGCAGGCCGAAGTAACACTGGTAAGGTACCACCCAAAATTGCCAACGGCAATTGTTACAATGTATCTATTTGTATCGATTTGTTTGTTGACAACAAACAAATTGTTGACCGTAGTCAATATCTAACTAATGACCCCACCCTCTGACGCGTATCCGTAAAATCACGGGGTGATGCATGCTGTCTAGCTCTTGCCATCACCCCGTCGCCTGGTTCGTCATTGACCGGACAACGTTTAACCAACTTATGCCTGTCTAGTATTGTCCAGTCAATTGCGAACCTGCCGGATACCTGTGGGTCATAAATGTTTACCTTACCAGTGCTACCCGCCACACGGAGAGGCTTCAATAAAGGCTCGATGCCCCCCCCCCCAGACCGTCAGCTCGGTCAACAGGCCTGCTCGCCAATCACCTAACAGGAGGTCCATACCTCCCTGCGACAGATGGACCCCATCCCCTGAATAAAGCTCATAATTTTGCAAACTGATGGTGGGGTGCCGAATGACGCACCCCCAGCCCTTGTCGATAAGGAACCGGGCAACAGCCCTGTTCACCATGCGCCGAGCACGGTCAAGGGCCTGGAGGTCGAACCCTCCCCTGTAAGCGTGCCGCGGTACCATGTCTGACCAAACGAGGGTCGTGGCAGGCCACACATAATGTAAGTAGGCGAGGTCACCGCAAATCGCGTGCTTCAGCGAAAGGCCAGTGACCTGTCCTAAATCATTGCCCCCAAGGTGTATGATCAGAATATCAGGCGGGTCGGCATTCCTGCCTGAGAAAAGGAACGGCAACAGTTCCCGCCATAACATACCGGGCTTACCATACCATGTGAGACTTGCGTATGCACCCAGTCCCAGTCGGGGTCCCCACTCTGTCGCCGCAGCGTAACGCATTGCCCTGTGCACGTAGCTATGGCCCACCAGCCATACTGCCACCGGTGTGAAACGATACCCAGGGTCTGTCAAGGAAAAAGGGGGAGAAAAGGTGCGGTGACTAAACTGGTACTCACGGCGGAAGAGGGCGGACATAAAACTGAAAACATTGTGATCCCCACCTCCCCATACGGCGTATTTCAGCCCCGGAGTACCCAAAGGCAGCCGCAGTAGAAGCCGCCCCTATCCTGAAGGAATGGGTGCTGTAACGGGCCCCAGGGAGGCCAACACTGGCCAATGCCTTACCGGTCACCTTCCAAAATTGAAACTTAGTAAGGGGAGACCCATCTTGGTAGCAGAAAAACGGGCCATGGTGCGTGCCACGCAGTGCAAGGAATTCCTGTAGGGCACCAACCAGACATATGTCTGCCAAGGAACATCGTAGCAGTCTTACTCCACTGCCTACGCCATGCTGATCCGTTTTAGAGGAGCGAATCCTCAACTGAGCCCAATCCTTGCAGACATAGACATCGTCGAGTTCCAGTGCCCTACGACTTGCATCCGCCTTAGACAGCATCACAAGCTCGCTGATGCGGAGCGCTCCAAAAAAGGCCACCGTGGTAGCCGCATGAAACAGGGCTGCCTCATACCTGTCAAAACATAGGTCATGCCAGCCCCGTGCCAGTTGGGTGAGTACCCCTGGGGAAATTGGGTGGCGGTCGTCCGTGCTACGCCCGCGCTCCCGCGCCCACCCTTCCAAAACATGTCTCACACGGAAATCAGTAGTACTGTCCGCATAACCGCCCACTTTGGCCATAAATGCCAGCGCTGACAGCCTGGATGCTATGGTGCGAGGTGCAAGGCCCTGTGCATGCAGGTAAACCATGAATCAGAGGACGTGGGCAACTGGGATAGGCCAAGTCTCGGGTAGCCGAAATTGGGCACAGAAGGCCTGGAAGGAAATGAATGCGTGGTGATACGCCTTACGAGTGCGCGGCGCCAGCGACATGCCGATCGCCCAGTTCACCTCTCCTTGCCAAGCGTCCATATCTCGTCCGGGAGTGGCGAGGGAAATTCCTCCGCATCCGGGGCCAAGGCACGGAACCGGGAGATCTGCAGGCGGGACAAAGCGTCAGCAATATCATTATTGATACCTGGAACATGCCTGGCCCTGAATAGCACATTGAGGCGCAGGCTGCGCAAAACGAACTGGCTCACCAGGTCCATGACCCTGGGAGATTTAGACATCTGTGAGTTGACAATGTGGACAACAGCCGCATTGTCACACCAGAATTGTACCACCGAATTGGCCCACTCCTCACCCCATAGCATCAAAGCCCCCAGAATGGGAAAAAATTCCAGATACGTGAGATCGCGCAGGCGACCTGTGCCCGACCAGGCTGGTGGCCACCCACCGTAGGCCCACTTCCCATTGAAGTACATCCCATAACCCAGGGACCCAGATGCATCAGACTGTATCTTGAAACGTGGAGAAGCCAGAAGGTCGGACCTCCAAAATGATACCCCATTGAACTCTCTGAGGAACTGGAGCCAGATAAGCATATCTGCCCTAATGCCCCCGGTGAGTCTTACCCTATGGTGGGGTCTGGACAAGCCTGTCATGGCGTCGCACAAGCGCCGAGGAAATGCCCTGCCAGGTGCGACCACCCTGCAAGCGAAATTGAGGTGACGATGCAGCACCTGCAGCTCACGAAGGGATGCCTTGCGTTTAGCAAGCAAGTCCGATATGAGGGCCACGATCCGCGACACCTTATCCCCCGGCAACCTAGGTGCTTGCGCTACCGTGTCAATCTCCACCCCCAAGAATGTGAGCTTAGTAGATGGGCCCTCGGTCTTTTTGGGCGCTAAAGGGACACCAAGTTCCTCCATTAGCTTCTGAAATGTGCAGAGGAGACGTGTGCACGTGTCCCAGCCCCGTTCACCCCCGAATAAGAAATCATCCAGGTAATGGGCTACAGACCGAGAGCCTGACCTGCGAACAAAAGCCCACTGCAGGAAGGTACTGAAACGCTCGAAGGCCGAGCATGAGATGGAACAACCAAAAGGCATGGTTTTATCGAAATAATATGCACCCCGGAACTTGAAACCCAGCAACTCAAAGTCGCCCGGGTGCACCGGCAGGAGACGGAAGGCGGACTTAATGTCGCACTTAGCTAACAGCGCACCCGGGCCACATGAGCGCACCATGCGCAGCGCCTGGTCGAAAGACGTATACCTGACCGAGCAAAGGTCATCAGGGATAGCATCATTGACCGATCAGCCGGCTGGGTAGGACAAGTGATGTATTAGGCGAAACTCGCCCGGTGACTTCTTGGGCACTAAGCCCAAGGGGGAAACTTTAAGATTGGGGAACGGGGGTGCAGGGAAAGGGCCGGCGACCCTGCCCGCATCAACCTCCTTAGTAATGCTCACGGCAGCCACCTCCTCCGGTCCCCTGAGTGACAAAAGGTTGGGTGCATCTTGGGGAGACCTGTCCCCCGTGAAAGGAATGCGAAAACCCATTTGAAAACCTTGAAGCAGGTAAGCTGCGTCTGCCCTCCTCGGGTACAATGTGAGCCAACGCTCCAACATGTCCATATTAATTGGGGAGGGGGCCTTTCGCTGGACCAGCTCCCTCTGCGGCAGTCTTGCCGGCCCCTTATCCACCCCTATCTCGGCCCTGCATTCCCCCCGGCCTGGGACAGGCGGAGGCGGCATGGGGGCCAGCGCAAGAGGGACCCTCGTGCTTGTACCGGCAATTCTTCCTACTGCAGGAACCATTGGACGAGAATGTCCAGCACAGCAGGCGGGCTGGAACCCCCTGCCCCGCCACCTGGCGGGGTGCCTGTGCTGGAGCCGCTCGCTGGACTGCATGTCCACAATGGTATCTCTCCCCAGGCGCGTGGCGCGTGGGGGTCATGTGCAGAAGCCACAGCTTCTGGCAGGGCTCATCCCACCTCATCTCTGGGTGCAGGGGCACTCGCATATGGAATTCTTCGTCGTAAGCCAACCACGACGGGCCCGGGAAGTCAACCATCGCCCGGTAGATGTTGTCCAAATACTGGACCATCGGGATGGCCAGATCCGGCCGGGCCCTGAGGTAAACCGCCATGTATATGAGGTACGCTGGCAACCAGTTGGCCCACGTGCGTGGCGGCTTACGACGACGTGCCTGTTCCTTATCCTTCTCGTCCTGCCCCTCCCTCTCCTCCTTGGTGGGCTCTCTGTTCAGAAGGGAGAAGATGTCCACATACTCCCCCCGCCAGATCTTCTCTTTGGTAGACTGTGCCAAATGATCCCCAAGGGGCAAATAATACCCTGCTGTCGGCAATGCCGACACCGGCACGGTGGGAACGGTGGGCATAGTAAAAGGAGCCTGAACCAACCCCGTAACCCCTAGCAAGTACCCAACAGAAGAGGAGGCCCCACCCCAAGTAGGGCCCTGGGTTAGAGGTGCAGTCGCCGGGTGGGCCGGTGGCGTCTCAAATGCCACACCACCCGTGCGAGGCCACAGCCACTGGAATGCTCCCCCCAATGTAGTTAATGGTGTGGGTGCACTAGATTGAACCGTATACTCACGCGCTGCACCCCCATGGGCCGCCCCCACCGGGGGTTCCGGCCCACTGTGGGCGTCGGAGCTCACGATCGGAACTGAGCTCATCGATGGGGCCTGGTCAGCACCCGGCTGCGGCGCCTGTTGTATGGGGAGCTGCGAGGCAGTGGCCGACGCCGGCCCACGCGCCTCGGGCAGCTCGACCCGTCCTGCCGCCTGCCGCTGCCCGGCAGACGATGCGTCGACCTGGGATCCAAAAGGCGCCCCTGAGGGGTTGACCATCCCGAGCGATGCCTCGAGGGCCGCTACGCGGGCCAGAAGGGCATCCACATTCACATAGCCCCCAACGCTAAGGGGGGGCAAAGGGCCAGCCGGCCCACTGGTGGCAGGCGACGGTTCAGGTCTCTGGGCCGCGGGGCCCGAATACGGCCACGAGCCCAGTCCCGGCCCCTGGGGGGCCGGAGGCATGCCCTGCCAGGGAAGAGGACCCAACCACCCCCCATGGCTGAAGCCCACCGCAGGAAGCTGCGGACCAAGGGGCGAAGGCCCCGTAGTATGAACCAGGCCAGGGGCAGCGGCCATTGATTGCGGGCCGGGGGCCATGGCCCCTGTCGGGCCAGTACGCGGCCGCCCCGGCTCGGGCCAAGGGGCAATCGACCCCATCCCACCGGTCCCGGTGGGCTCTCCCGGCAAGGGAGGCTGCTGGGGAGGCGCAGTGGTGGTCCTCTGACCCGGTTGCCGCCTCCGAGCAGCGCGAACTGCGTTCGCCGTTGCCTTCTTCTTAGAGGGCATTGCTTCAATTTGCTGGGAAGCCGAAGAAGAAGGAAGAAAAACCGCTGCGCCAAAGAGGCTTCCCGGCGATAGGTAAGAGCGACGGAGCTAAGGGAAAAAACTTCTCGTCTCCGTTCGCTTTGCAAAATGGCAGCTCGGCTGCCTCGTGGCCGCCCCTTTTATAAGGGTGCTGGCCACGCCCCCTAACTACCCGGATGCCTTCGTCCGGTGGGGGGGGGCGCAAATAGCGTGGCGGCCATTTTGGCACCGCGCTTGCATTTCTTTCATTTTTAAAAGCCCTGGGAAGGATATTTGCTTCCAAACATTCCTTTCTCTTCTTCCCCCTTCATCACCATCACCACAGGCAAAGAGATGGATCTGGGTGTTCTCAAGACCTTTCAAACCCAAACTTCCTCCTCAATAATCTAATCCTTAGGTAAAGGTTGTCCTTACTTGAAAGCCACTCATATCTGTCTCTAGGTTCAGTGCTCATCTCCAATTATAGCCATAGAGTCAGCACTGTCTACATATGTGGCAGGAATGACTAGTGCATGGAACACTGTTACCTTCCCAATGAAGTAGTACCTATTTATCTACTTGCAATGCCTTGCTTTTGAACTGCTAGGTTGGAGTTGGCAGGAGCTGGGGCAGAGATGGAAGCTCACTCTGTCGGGTCTCAAACTGCTGACCTGCCAACCATTTAGTATCTTAACCTCTAAGCCACTCTAGGTAAAGGTAATCTAATCCTTATTTCTGAATAAATTAATTTTATAATATTTTTGCTTCTCCCTGTTACTTCTGATTTGGAAGGTAAGGGTGTGATTTGGAGGACAATTTATGGCGGAAGGAAAGAGGTGGATTGTGAGTGGTTTTTTTCTCTGCATTTGCTGTGAGTTTTGATGCAGGCTTCTCTTCCTACTCTTCAGAGCTAATACAGGTGCAAGGGTCCCTTTTGGAAACTGGCCCCTAGAATACCATCAAGTTCTGCCATGAGGAGAAACAAGCTGTCACAAAACCAGGGTGGCCTTTATGCTCCCAGATTGCTCCATCTGCGCTAAATGTCCGTGTGGTGTGGCAAAGATGTCTCCAAGTCGCTCCGGGTGTTTGGCCTGTGGTGTGACTCTTCCGTCCAGTTACACTGGCTCATAAGTGGGGAATGGCAACTCTGCAATGTCACAGGGATCTGGTAGCAATGTTATGTGGCAAATGGCAAATTGTGAGTCCCACAAAGGAATGCCTCATCCCATACAACCACACCAATTTTGCAGAGAAGACTAGCCCTGGGAAACTTCAAAGTGAAACAAGACAAGCTGATAGTGCTCTCCATCTCTGAGAAACGAAAGTGCCCAAGCCTCGTCCTTTGTCCCTCGATGCACCCCCAATGGCTAGAGAAAAATGACTATTGTAGACCATTTGGGAGTTATCTCTTCTCCGCAACTTCTCCCCTTCTTGGAGTAAAAATGCTACTTATAATTCAGTTTAGCATCTTTAGTGTGAAAAAGTGCAGCATTCAAAATATAAAGGATAGCTGTGCTAAAAACTCATCTAGTCTACGCGGGTTAACATATTCATTAAAACAACAAAACATAAAGATAGCTAAATTAAGTAAAAGATATATTCTGGCAAGCTTTCTCATGCGAGAAAGAGATTTAGTTTAATTTAATTTTTCAGCCATTATTCAAAATGACAAGGGCTATCACTGCATTTCAAAAGGTTTGACCTCCAAAATCCATGATCTTTTATACACTTTTTGGGGTCCCCCTCCCACATTTAGATTGTGGAAGCTGTTCCAAAACACAATTATTTAGACACACTAGCAAGTGTTCCTTATCTCGATGTCCGCCTCTTTGAGATGTCCCTCTTCTAATTGACATCCAGAGGCTGACCTTGGCTAGTTGGCAGGCTCCATTCCATTGACGTGTTAATGTAGAGTGTTAATGTTAATGTAGAATCTGTGTAGGTGTTGAAATGCAAATTGCGTTACAGCTGCCTCTTATTCTGAGTTAGACTACTCAAACTAAAGAGAATCAGAAAAACTAGTGTTCTTCTAAATGAATACGAAGTAAGTTAAACAGAAAGTAACTTCTCAATGAATTTTCATGAGACAAGCCACCTCTGGCTTTCATTTGTGTCGCTTTAGCCTTCAGTTCCTTGCAACAAGAGCTATAGTTACTCGAATGAATGCATTAGAACATGATGAAAAAGGGGGCCTCTGGAAATTGGCTTTGCTCATTCCAAATCTCATCTCCTGTTTATCTGGAAGCAGAAATCTGATTACACTTAACTGCCAAAAGCAAATATAAAAATACACACAAATCTTAATCCAAAATGTTAAAGGGTGGTAATGGGAATGTCTAGGAAGAGACTGAGCAGGGGTTGCTGACTTACAAAAGCCATCAAGCGTCACATATCTTGGAATAGTCACAGATGGGTGGCCAATTGCAGTATCAAAATTGCCAAATGTATCTGGTGACCTTTTCCTTCTCTCTCTCTTTCCCTCCTCACCCCATGATGTATTTCTTTTCAAGCAAAACAAGCCGTGACTAAGACTGGCTGGTGTTGAAAGCTCCTACCTTCCACTCCCTGTGTTGGTGTTTTATTCTTTTAATTTCAACCAAAGACAGCCAGAGACAGAAGGCTAATTTAACACACCAAGGAAACAATTCCGTGTGAACAATTCAGTGCCTTTCTGCTCCTCTGACTTAAAAAAAAAGATATACCAGGTGGTGGTTGTTATTTTTCCCCTCATGCTCCTCTTGGAACTGTTATTCTACCCCAGAATTCTCCATGGTAAAACAATCTGTTTGTCTCTGCAAAAGACCCAAAATAGTGGGTTTAAAATGAATCCAAAATTTCCTCCTTTACAGATGTCATGCCTTCAAGTCAATGCTGACTGATGACGATCCTTTCCAGAGATTTTTGGGTAGAGAATACACAGATGTAGCTTGCCATTCCCTTCTTCCGAAGGTGCCTGGGACTGTGCAAGGCTGGCCTTTCTGCCTGGAAACACAGTGTGAGATTGAACTCACAACCTCTGGCTTCATATCTAAACAATGAGCTTTCATCCAGCCAACTCTTCACAGATAGAGCATGTCAGTCCTCACTATAATTAATTTCATACTGAAATAATGCAAGATCAGACTAACTGTTTGTGAAACAAATGAGAAGAATGCAAGCGCGGCGCCAAAATGGCCACCGCGCTCTTTGCGGGCCACCCCACCGGACTCGGACATCCGGGTAGTTAGGGGGGCGTGGCCAGCCCTCTTTAAAAGGGGTGGCCACGAGGCAGCCGAGCTGCCATTTTGCGAAAGCGACGGAGCGGAGAAGTTTTTCCCCCGTCGCTCTTCGCTTCGCAGGGAAGCCTACTTTTTGCGGCGGCAGACAGCTTGGCTCTTCGCCTTCTTCTCAGGCTTCCCACCATCCTTCAGGGATTCTGCAATTCCTTCCAAGAAGAAGGCTATGGCAAATTCAGTTCGCCCATCCAGGAGGCGGCAGCCGGGTCGGAGGACCGCGACTGCGCCCACCCAACAAGCCCCCTTTGAGGAGGCTCCCACTGGGACCGGTGGGATGGGGCAGATTAGTCCGTGGCCCGAGGCTGTACAGCCCCAGACCGGCCCCGCGGGGGCTGCGCCCCCCGGCCAGCAATTGCCGGCCATGGGCTTGGGGCAGGTGGGTGGGCATGGCGCGGCCAGGCCTCCGGCCCCTGGCCCGCATCACCCGGCCACAGGTTTCAACCAGGGGGGAGGGCTGGGCACAATTCCCTGGCAGGGCATGCCCCCGGCCCCTCAGGGGCCAGAGTTTTGGGCCTGGCCCTACTCGGGCCCAAGTGCCTTGGCACCAGGCCCGGGACCTGCGATCGGTGGACCGTCTGGCCCGCTTGGCCCCCTTTACGCAGGGGGCTCTGTGACGGTGGATGCTCTACTGGCCCGCGTAGCGGCCTTGGAGGCATCCCTGGGGATATCCAACCCATCTGGGGCACCTTTTGGCCGACAGGTCACTGCGGCGGCTGACAATCTTCAGCAGGCGGCTGGCTGGGTTGAGCTGCTCGAGGCGCACAGGTCGGCGCCCGCCGCAGCCTCGCAGCTCCCCGCGCAGCAGACACCACCGGCGGGTGGTGGTCAGATGTGTCCTCAGAGCTCGATTGCGGTCGCGAGCTCTGACGCTCACCGTGGGCCGGAACCCCCAGTGGGGGCGGCCCACGGGGGTGCACCCTGTGAGTATCTGGTTCAAGTTAATGCTCCCACACCACCATCCACTACGGGAGAGGGTCTCCAGTGGCCATGGCCTCGTCAGGTCGGGGCGGGGGGACAGCAGCCCCCGGCCTACCCAGGTGCGGCTTTGCCGCTTACAGGTTCCCCTGTGGGTGGGGGGCCTTACGCCGCAGGGAATGCAACGGGGGTCACGGGGCAGTTCAGGTCCCTTTCTTGATGTCCCGCACTGCTAACGTGCCGGCGTCGGCATTCCCGACAGCGGGGTATTCTTTGCCCCTTGGGGATCATTTTGCTGAGGCCACGAGGGAGAAGATTTGGCGGGGAGAATACGTAGACATTTTCTCCCTATTGAACAGGGAACCCACCAAAGAGGAGAGGGAGGGGCAGGATGAGAAGGACAAAGAGCAGTCCCGCCGTCGCAAGCCACCATGCACATGGGCCAACTGGTTGCCCGCATATCTCATATACATGGCGGTGTACCTCAAGGCCCGGCCCGATCTGGCCATCCCGATGGTCCAATATTTGGACAATATTTACAGGGCAATGGTTGATTTCCCTGGCCCGTCGTGGTTGGCTTACGATGAGGAATTTCGAATGAGAGTGCCCCTACACCCGGAGATGAGGTGGGACGAGCCCTGCCAGAAGCTCTGGCTTCTGTATATGACCCCCACGCGCCCCGTGCCTGGGGAGAGGTATCATTGTGGACATGCGGTCCAGCGAGCCGCTCCAGCTCAGGCACCCCGCCAGGTGGCGGGGCAGGGGGTTCCAACCCGCCTGCTGTGTTGGAGCTTCTCGGCCAATGGTGCGTGCAGTAGAAAACAGTGCCGATACAAGCATGAGTGTCCCTCTTGCGCTGGCCCCTACGCCGCCGCTGCGTGTCCGCGAGCAGGCGGGTCTCGGGGCAGAGGTAGAGGTGGACAGGGAGCGGGCAGACCTGCCGCTGAGGGAGCTGGTCACACAAAAGGCCCCCTCCCCAGTTAATATGGTCATGTTGGAGCGTTGGCTTGCAACATACCCGAGGAGGGAAGATGCAGGTTACCTGCTCGAGGGTTTCCAGCGGGGGTTTCACATTCCGTTCACAGGGGATAGGTGCCCCCAAGATGCCCCCAACTTACTTTCTCTTAAAGGCAGGAAGGAGGTGGCTGCCCTGAGTATTGCTAAGGAGGTTAATGCAGGCAGGGTTGCTGGCCCCTTTCATGTTCCACCCTTTCCCAACCTGAAGGTTTCCCCTTTGGGGTTAGTGCCCAAAAGACACCGGGAGAATTTCGTTTGATTCACCACCTGTCATACCCGGCTGGCCATTCGGTCAATGATGCCATCCCTGATGACCTTTGTTGGGTCAGGTACACATCATTCGACCAGGCACTGCGCATGGTGCGCTCTTGTGGCCCGGGTGCACTATTGGCAAAGTGTGACATTAAGTCTGCATTCCGTCTGCTGCCGGTGTACCCGGGCGACTTCGAGTTGCTAGGTTTCAGATTCCAGGGCAAGTTTTATGTTGATAAAGCCATGCCTTTTTTGCTCCATCTCTTGCTCGGCATTTGAACGTTTTAGCACCTTCCTCCAGTGGGCCTTTGTTCGTAGGTCTGGGTCTCGGTCTGTAGCCCACTACCTCGATGATTTCTTGTTCGGGGGTGAACGGGGCTGGGACACGTGTACGCGTCTCCTCAACACATTTCAGATGCTAATGAAGGAACTTGGTGTCCCTTTAGCGCCCGAAAAGACCGAGGGCCCTTCAACCAAGCTCACGTTCCTGGGTATTGAAATTGACACGGTTTTACAGGCATCCAAGTTACCCATTGACAAGGTTTCAAGGATCACTGCATTGATTTTGGCCTTACTGGCCAAACGCAAGGTGTCACTTCGTGAGATCCAGGTGCTGCATGGTCACCTTAACTTTGCCTGCAGGGTGGTCGCGCCCGGCAGAGCTTTTGCTCGGCACGTGTGCGACGCCATGGCTGGCCTATCCAGGCCCTATCATAGGGTCCGACTGAACAAGGGCATGAAGGCTGATATGCTGATTTGGCTTAAGTTCCTTAAGGAATTCAATGGGGTGTCATTTTGGAGATCTGACCTTCTGGTGTCCCCTCGCTTCCAGGTTCAGTCGGACGCATCAGGGTCCCTGGGTTATGGGATTTGCTTTGAGGGGAGGTGGGCCTACGGCCGATGGCCTCCAGCTTGGAGGGGCACGGATCGTTTACGCGATCTTACGTTCCTCGAGTTCTTTCCCATACTGGGAGCTTTGATGCTATGGGGTGCGGAGAGGGCCAATTCAGTTGTTCATTTCTGGTGTGACAATGCTGCGGTTGTGCACATTGTCAACTCACAGACGTCTAAATCACCCAGGGTTATGGAGTTAGTGCACCATTTTGTCTTGCGCAGCCTACGCCTCAATGTTCTATTTAGGGCCAGACATGTACCAGGTATTAATAACGACATTGCTGATGCTTTGTCCCGCCTGCAGATCCCCCGGTTCCGCGCCTTGGCTCCGGATGCAGAGGAATTTCCCTCGCCGCTCCCAGACGAGATATGGACGTTTGGCAAGGAGAGGTGAACCGGGCGATCGGCATGTCGCTGGCGCCCCGCACGCGTAAGGCGTATCACCATGCATTCAGTCAATTTCAGGCCTTTTGTGCGCAATTCCGCTTGCCCGAGATTTGGCCCATTCCAGTGGCACATGTTCTTCAATTCATGGTTTACCTACATAATCAGGGCCTAGCTCCCCGCACCATAGCATCCAGGCTGTCAGCACTGGCATTCAGGGCCAAAGTGGGGGGTTATGCTGACAGCACAACTGACTTCCGTATACAACACGTTTTGGAAGGGTGGACACGGGAACGGGGACGCTGCCCGGACAACCACCACCCGATTTCTCCAGGGGTCCTTACCCGCCTTGCATGGGGCTGGCATGACTATGTTTCCGATGAGTGGGCTCAGTTGAGGATACGCTCCTCAAAGGTCGATCAGCACGGTGTAGGCAGTGGTGTAAGACTGCTACGATGTTCCATGGCAGACATCTGTCCGGTTGGTGCCCTACAAGAGTTCCTTGCACTGCGTGGTACGCACCCTGGCCCGTTTTTTTGCCACCAAGATGGGTCTCCCCTTACTAAATTTCAATTTTGGAAGGTGACCGGTATGGCACTGTCCAGTGTTGGCCTCCCTGGGGCTCGTTATGGCACCCATTCTTTTAGAATAGGAGCTGCTTCTACCGCAGCTGCATTTGGGTACTCTGGGGCTGAGATACGCCAGATGGGAAGGTGGGGATCGCAGTGTTTCCAGTTGTACATTTGCCCTCTTCAATTGTGAGTACCAGTTAAGTCACTGTCCTGTTTCCTTTTTTCCTTGACAGACCCTGGGTGTCGACTCACACCGGTGGCAGTATGGCTGGTGGGCCACAGCTATGTGCACTGGGCAGCGCAGTACGCTGCGGCGACAGAGTGGGGACCCCAGCTGGGACTATGTGCGTCCGCATGTCTCAGGTGGTACGGTAAACGCGGGATGTTATGGCGGGAACTGTTGCCATTCCTTTTTTCCATCAGGGATGCTGACCCGCCTGATGTCCTGGTGATACACCTTGGGGGCAATGATTTAGGCCAGGTCACGGGCCTGTCGTTGAAACATGCGATTGGGGTGACCTGGCTTACTTGCATTATGTGTGGCCTGCCACAACCCTGATTTGGTCGGACATCATACCGCGTCATGCTTACAGGGGGGGCATTAACCTCCAGGCCCTTGACCGTGCTCGCCGCTCGGTGAACAAGGCAGTAGCCCGGTTCGTTATAGACAAGGGTTGGGGGCGCGTCATCCGACACCCCACCATTAGTCTCCAAAATTGTGATCTTTATACAGGGAATGGGGTCCATCTGTCGCCCGGAGGTATGAACCTCTTTTTGGAAGATTTGCAAGCAGGCCTGTGGACCGAGTTGACGGTCTGGGGGGGGGGGCGGTGAGTCTTTATTGAAGCCTCCCCGTGTGGCGGGTAGCACTGGTAAGGTAAATATTTATGACCCACAGGTATCCGGCAGGTTCGCAATTGACTGGCCAACACTAGATAGGCACAAGTTGGTTAACGTTGTCCGGTCAACGACGAACCAGGCAATGGGGTGATGGCACGAGCTAGGCAGCATGCATCACCCCGTTATTTTACGGATACGCGTCAGAGGGTGGGGTCAGTAGTTAGTTTATTGACTACGGTCAACAATTTGTTTGTTGTAAACAAACAAATTGATACAAATGGATACATTGTAGCCAATTGCCGTTGGCAATTTTGGGAGGAACCTTACCAGTGTTACTGCGGCCTGCTTGCCTTAAGAATTATAATTGGTTGAGTACCAATCGAAATTTATAATTCGGACTAGGGCATGAATCAATAAATGTGGCCCAATGCCGTTATCCACTTATACTGGTGTCTGAGTCCTTTTTTGGGGGGTGCGCCTGCAATGCAAGCGCGGCGCCAAAATGGCCGCTGTGCTCTTTGCGGGCCCCCCCACTGGACTCGGACATCCGGATAGTTAGGGGGCGTGGCCAGCCCTCTTTAAAAGGGGTGGCCACGAGGCAGCCGAGCTGCCATTTTGGGAAACGACGGAGCAGAGAAGTTTTTCCCTCCACCCCCTCCCTAGTAAACAGTGTGATATTTTGGTCGCTTCGGGGCCGGGTGGGAATTTTTGGCTGGAACCTACAATTGGCTCTTGGGTTCTGGCTTTTTTGCCCATCCCACACTGTTGCTATGGTTTGATACAGGGGTTTATTTGCTGTTGACTTTGGTCACATGGGCGGGTAGCACTGGTAAGGTAAATATTTATGACCCACAGGTATCCGGCAGGTTCGCAATTAACTGGCCAACACTAGATAGGCACAAGTTGGTTAACATTGTCCGGTCAACGACGAACCAGGCAATGGGGTGATGGCACGAGCTAGGCAGCATGCATCACCCCGTTATTTTATGGATACGCGTCAGAGGGTGGGGTCAGTAGTTAGTTTATTGACTACGGTCAACAATTTGTTTGTTGTAAACAAACAAATTGATACAAATGGATACATTGTAGCCAATTGCCGTTGGCAATTTTGAGAGGAACCTTACCAGTGTTACTGGGGCCTGCTTGCCTTAAGAATTATAATTGGTTGAGTACCAATCGAAATTTCTAATTCGGACTAGGGCATGAATCAATAAATGTGGCCCAATGCCGTTATCCACTTATTCTGGTGTCCGAGTCCTTTTTTGGGGGGTGCGCCTGCAATAGTTGCTTCATATTTCAGTGTCTACAAGGGTTTGGGATATCCCCCCCCCCCCAATATATATATTAAACAATATGAATGCTGAAAATGGGGAATGTATGGCTTTTGAAGCAGGGGTGGGGAAAGTTCTCCTCTTCTTGTCTTCCAACCAATATCTACGTCTGCTGTACTAACATACTTATTAGTAGCTATAAAGCAAAGCAATCACACTAGTCATTAACATATTATAAGTTGGTTCCTGTGTTTCTATATTGCAAATAGAGAGAATATGTTACTAAATTATGGAAATACTAGAAGCTATTGCAAGCAAACCAACTGTTTTATGCCAAAATGCAGCCATTATTTAAGCAAACTTATAGCCCACTGCTATGTTATGTTATGTTATGAGACTGCTGTGGCTTAGCGGTTAAGACGCTGAACTTGATGACTGGAAAGCCAGAAGGTCAGCAGTTCAAGACCCGAGTGCTGTATGACAAAGTGAGCTCCCATCTCTGTCCCAGCTCATGCCAAACTAGCAGTTGAAAAACAAGAAATTCTATGTGCTCTGGTGTCTAGTCATGCCTGTCCCATGACCATGGACACATCTGCAAACTCAGACAGCACTAGTTCTTTGGCTATAAAGGGAGATAAGCACCGAACCCTAGTGTCAGATAGGGCTGGCTTTCGAGCAAGGGTGACCTTTACTTTTACCTATAGCCCACAACTTTACGTGACTATCTCGTTTATGCATGCCTACATGTTGCAAAATTTGTTGGAGCGGCATCTTAAGATCAGAAGAAGAATCATTCTTTTGATTTGCCTGCTATTCATTTAAGGTAGCCCAGGGAGTATCTCCTCTAAAATATTTCAGAATCCTACACTTGTAAGGGGAGTAGCCAAAGAGATTCCACTAAATGTTGTGCTGTTGCATATGTGTCAATCTGCTGTAGATTTGGCTGTGGGCAGTTTATTCATTGGTACGTTAAATCAAGACATAGAAAATACATTTTTAAAAAAATATTTAAACTAATACAACAAATAGAGTCTTTTACAAATTGCTTCCTCTGCCTCTCCAACAAGGAGCAGAGGAAGTATTTAATTTGCCCATATTATGAAGTGGCTCAATATTCATGTTATTATAAATTCCTGCTGGGATGAGCTAGACCAAATAGAGTTGCTTGAGCTCCATAATACCCTTTGGATATGAGATCATACCAAATGGCACATTACACCTTTACCTGATCCCATGAAACCCTATTTATCCTGCACCAGCCCACTCAAAAGAGCCCATGTAGACAAGCTCTTAAAAAGAAATGTATACGAGATTCCTTTCCAGAGGGCGAAATGTGCTCCCATAGTCATTACATGTTTCAAAGGTCTAAACCAGGGGTTCACAGCCTATGGCCCGTGGGCCAGACTTGACCCATGATGGCAAATCATCTGGCCCATGGCAATGGTCCAGGAAGCAGATGTGGATGCATTTACAACAGCCGTAAATGTGCCCACAAACGTGCCGGCCATGGTTTATAGCAGCATTTACAATGGGGGAAACCATGTGTCTAGCCCACTCAACTGTCTTGAAAAGGTTGAGAATCGCTGGTCTAAACCCATAAGTTTAATGTTGCTGTTGTGCTGTTGTGCTGAGTAAGGACCTCAGCTTACAGCAACCTGATTTGGAGTATGCCAAACCATGACTGGTGGATTTCAAGGCCCTGTATGAAAAATGAAAGGCATGCAGATACAAAATCAGCATTTAATCCTATAGTAGTCTCAAGCACAGATAAAAAATATTCAAGGAGAGTCTTCTTGAAATCCTTTTGGGCATGATAAGCCCAGGAAAGCTTGAATTCTAGTAGACTCATTAGTCCTCTGCATATAATGTAATAATTACCTTGTTCTAATAATTAGCAAAGTAATTTAAGCATGCTACATTTCTAAAAATCAAAAAGAGAAATTAAAATCTCCCATTTTCTATTCTCTGCCACCTTTATAAAAATACCAGCCTTCTATGCCATTATTATTAATAGAAATGTAGACAATGAGATATTTTTCAGGCCTGAAGACACAGTTGCTAAAACCAAAATTTACCCTGCTTAGGATCTGCATATTGAGCTGCTGGTAACTTACAGGAACAGGGCTGGTAACACATCAGCAAGCTGTCTCTTCCTGTTCTACATCTGTGTGATAAATATAATGGTATTCAGTCTTTCAAAACTCACTGCCGTCGCCACCACTATGATTTATGAATGTGGAGCATTGCTTCTATGTCCATGATTCAAAAGCCAAAGCTTGCAATATCTTGCCAGTTTGACTTCATTACTTTGCAATATCTTGCCAGAGGAAAAGGAGCACCAAGCTTTACCAGCCTGAATTTTGATGATACCCATGTCAGCAGCTAAGAGGATCTACAGGATCCCCTCTTGTGCTCATTGTGGCCCAAGAAGAAGCTGACCTTTCCACTACTTTTTACAGTACTTGGTCCATGCACTCCAGAGACTGTTTTAGGTAACATTCAGCAAGCTCTTTACACCTTTTAACGTCTGAGGTCCTAGCTACCACTCCTTAGTGTCAATAAGGAAGGCATTAAATTGCAATAACTACCAGCTCCTAAAACCCCTTTCAGAGTACTTTGGGGTTGACCCTTTAATACTGACTCAGCCAGAGCCTCCTGGGCTACAAGCTTTTATCACATAATTTGGGGGTTCTGTGAAAGGATTTTTCAGTCTAAACAAAACTCTATACAGTAAAACCACTACTTACGAAAAAAGTCCGTTCCGTAGGCTTTTGCTTAAATCGGGTTTTTATGTAACTCAAAGAATTTTTTTTACGTAACTTGAAGCAAAACAATAGGAAAAATGAAAATTTTATGTAAATCGAAGCAAACCCATAGGGAAATGATTTTTTACGTAACTTGAAGCAAACCCATAGGAAAAAGAATTTTTATCTAACTCAAAGCAAACCCACAGGAAATTGTGTAAATCGGGACATGGTTTTAGCACAAAATCATTATGTAAGTCGAATTTTATGTAACTTGAGGCATATGCAAGTCGGGGTTTTACTGTATTCCTAGTGTTCAAGTGGGTGTACTTTCCTTTGTTAGTAGTCTGGGTTCCTTATTCTTATCGGACACGCCGACCAGGCCCCAGGTCACTCCGACACCTGCTAACTCAAGACCTTGCCTCGTGATGGCCGCCTCTCTACCTTTCATTTCATTTTATTTTTGTATACCGCTTAATTCAACCAAAGGTGACTCTAAGTGGTTTACATCATGAAAAGTGCAAGAAACAGTAATATAATGTACAAAATCAAAAGCATTAAAGATCCTACAATAAGCAAAATACTGTAAACAAAATAAATACAAATGATATACAAAGGCAAAAGTACAACAAATACAGTAAATACAGTTCCAATAAAAATACACTGGCATATCAGGGTATAACAGTCAACCTGACAGTGGCAAAAACAAACAAATCAAGTCACCCCAGCCCCCCAAAGTCCCAGAGACATAAGTCAATGAACCTGCTGCCACTATAAGCCCAAAGTCCTGGCCAGCAGCGTGGCGGTGGTGGTGGTGGATCCCAGGAGCCGATGAAAAAAATTCACGGCGGCTTCCACCTGCGCCGAATCCAGGGAGGCGATGGAGTGGGTCCAAGGGATGTGCAGGGGATGTTAACGGGAAGCACTAATCTGCTCTCCCTGATTGGCTGATCTGGTCACCTCGTTCCTGGACTAACAGGATGGTTTGCCGACTCAGAGAGAGAAAGCAAAGCAGACTTTTGGTAGCATTGTGAAAGGGTGTCTTGGGACAGTTTACCCAAGCAGGGGGAACTGGCAAAGAAAAAGTGGATCTAGTGGGTAATGCCTTAAAAAGTGTTGCAGATTGAAAAACTTTGTAATGCCCTCTGGGACTGGTAGCGGCTTCTTCCATTAGATCTTATTTACCCTTATTTATTTATTTATTTACGTAATTTATATCTCATCCTCCTGGTGGGAAACACCACTCAGGGCGGCTAACAACAAAAGAGGAAAGAGGGAAAACAAAAAAAGTAGAATACAATATAAAACAATTAAAAACATTCACAGCTAAAAAAAACAGCTAAAATCCATATTAAAACACATAAAACCTATGTAAACGTTCAAAAAAACAATCCTCACCACCTACCATCCACAATTAAAATTGAGATCCAAGACAGGACAGGTCTGTCTTCCCGGCTAGACAAGCCAGTGAGCCTGAGAGGTGGGGGCACTCATGCCCCACCCATGCTGAAACAACCATGTCTTCAGCATCTTCCTAAAAAGGAGATGTTCTGTCTGGTGGTGCACCTCAGGTGGAAAGAGGTTCCACAGAGCTGGGGCAGACACGGAGAAGGCTCTCTTCCTGGCCCCAATCAGATGTACCTCTCTCATTGATGGGACCACCACTGAGCCGCTCCTGTCTGCCCTTGGTAGAATGAGCTGAATTTCTTGTGACGATGCGGTCTCTTAAGTAGCCTGGTCCAATACCATGAATTTAATTTTAATTTTAATTTTCACGCTTATATACCGCTCACTCAGGCGAACCCGACTTAGTGCGGTTTTAAAGGTCAAAAGGGTTTTAAAGGTCAAAACCAGCACCTTGAATTGCACCTGGAGACACACCGCCAACCAGTGCAGCTCCCAGAGCAGTGGTGAGGCATGGACATAACGCCCGCACCCCATCACTACCCAGGCAGCCGCATTCTGGACCAGCTGAAGTCTCCGAATGGTCGTCAAGGGCAGCTCCATGTAGAGTGCATTACAATAATCCAATCTGGAGGTGACTAGAGCGTGAGTGACCGTGAGCAAGGAGTCCTGGTTTATCATGGTTTTCTTATGGGAATTTGGCCTTCGATTTGGCCTCTCTAGCTCCTTGATTATCGAGCCCAGCTGCCATGGCCGAAATAACAAAGAGTCCATGTTGCAAAGTAACAAGGCCTTATCTGAAAAATTCCCTTTCAACTCCTTCCCGGCTGAGAGGAGTTTCATAAACCATTCTTGACAAAAGAAATCCTTTTAAAGGTTTATTGGAATAAACGGAGTATTCCAACATACAGAATAAAAACCTAACTCAACTACTCTAAGAAAAATACATATTTCTAAGAAAGAAAATAGTATTCAAAAAGCAATACTTATCTAAAAAGAGTGAGGCTTGAAAGTCACCCATACGGGTTACGTGTCGGATCCAGTCTGGAAGCTAACAGACAGCAAATCGAGATGAAATCAAGATTGTCATTAAGCTTCAATATCTACGGGGCTCTGAGTTCCGATATTTATACAGATTTTGGTGAAAATGCGTGTGGAGGTATGCTGAGTGACAGACAACTCTTTTTGAAGTCCGGTCTGGGACAGGACATTTAATCAGTGTTCCCATCAGAAAGTCGTACATTTCACGTCTACCAACAGGCGGCTCATCTGAGAATCATGCTTCTCCCTGGTAATTATTCTGAGAACAAACACTTTCCCAGCTTTGCTGTCTGTGAATGGAGGTCAGACTTGCTTTTAATTGGGCAGAGGTCTGCTTCTGCATACTGTAGCCTTCCAAAATGGTCCGATTTAGACTAAGCAAAGTTAACAATTTAACAGAATAAAAACAGATTAAAACCATAAGCATCTAGACTTTAAGCAAACAGAATACAGAATTAAAATTAATTCTTCCCTAGCTATGAAATTCACGACAATTCTAACAAATGGCTTGGTTAACATAAAAATTGCATAACAAAAGGAAATCCCTAAAAAATAGTGGCTCGGTTTATGGTTTTCAACGCATTCCTATGGGAAACTGCGTTTTGGTTAATGTATTTTGGTTTTCAATGCATTCTTATGGGAAACTGCTTGCAATTCATTACTATGGGAAATTTGGTTAAAGTAATTTTCACTGTAAGAAACATCCCAGAGAATGCATTAATTATGTTAACCAAGGTTTCACTGTATAAGGCAGGGGTTCCCAAACTAAGGCCTATGGGCCAGATTCGGCCCATGGATGGTGCCATTTCATGTGGCCCCCCACCCCTCCAAGGGCATTTGGGAAACAAAATGGCCACCCTTTGAAGCTGTTGGGACAAAATGGCCATCCCCATTGTGCAGGCAGGCAAAATGGCCATCCGGCCCTCGAAGCTAACTGAGAGAACGTGACCCAGCCCCCATCTTGAAAAGGCTGGTACCCCCTGGTATAAAGCAAATAACAAGAGAGCACTGGTAGCAGAGTGGTTAAACTGCTGTACTGCAGTCAAAATGTTGTGAGGTGAATCCTGACAGGGATCCATCCTTGCAATGCTGGTAAAATGAGTACCCAGCATGTTGGGGCAAAATGCTAATTACCTTGTGAACCACAATGTTCTGAGTGCTATGGAGCGGTATATAATTGCTATTGCTAATTCAGACAAGACCTTTATTTACAGATGATTGGTAGTTGGTATGAAGGAAAATGTAGGTACTTGGATACAAGCAATAAGGGTTAAGTCAGCAGTAAGAACCATACCTGTCAAGCGCAGCTCCGGAAAATATGGGAACTGCTCCGGCCCAGGCGCACATGTGCAGCAATAACTCCTTTGTGCATGTGCAGAACCCCTTTACGCATGTGCACCGTTGCCTCTGATGGGTGCACATGTGCAGTAAGCCCTTTTCCCGCCATTCAAGAAATGGGACGGTGGCGGGAAAGGGGAGCAATGAGCCCTGAAATATGGGAAATCCTGGCCAATATGGGATACTTGACAGGTTTGGTAAGAACTAAATCTATTTCTTCAGAATTTGAAGTTCAACATAATTATATTACAATTTCTCAATCTTCCTTACATGCACACATTCTTAACTACTATAGATTTCTCTTCATAAACCACAGAGTACCCATCTTAGACTGACTTCTAACTCCCTTCAGCTCTGTTTTAACTTTCTGTAGACACTCTCAACTAAACTCTCACTTCCGAAACGGTCCAATCATACCAACCAGTCACCATCTCAGCTGCCGCTCACCATAGCATTCTGCCCAGGATGATCATAAGGCACTCAGAACTGTTCATCTACAATGGGGTTCCCAACCTTTTCAAGCCGGTGTGTGTGTCACACACTCTCAGTCAGCTTCGAGGGCTGTTTAAAAGTAAGGTTTGGTACTTTTGGCTGGTGAACAATTACCACAACTGGCCACAAGAGGGCACAAATCATGATTTTTTCATTAGAATACATTGAAAATTCATTTCTTCCATTCTGAAGTTTGTTTTCAAATCATTCCTATGGAGAAAGAAGCTCTACAATGCAATCACATCCCCCTTCCAAACTGGTGTGGAAAAAGAAAGGATTTCACTTACCTCTGTGTCTTTGTCCCAGCTCCATGTGGCCAAGACAGAGGGAGGAAGCCATGCCTCTTCCTTGCAGGGGGAGCAAGAGGCTAGGCTAGAGCAATACTTCCTGCTTAAATGCAATTGACCTGCCCATCCACTTCACCTGCAGCACCTGGTTGGGTGTTGCAAATACAATAAGAAAAGCTCTAAATTAATTAATTTTACTGTAAAATGTTAAAGGTAAAGGTTTCCCTTGCTTGAAAGCCAGTCGTATCCAACTCTAGGGTGCAGTGCTCATCTCTGTTTCAAAGCTGAAGAGCAAGCGCTGTCTGCTTCCGCAGACATTTCCATGGTCATGTGGCAGGCATGACTAGACACGGGAGCGCATGGAACAGTGTTTCCCTTCCCATTGAAGTGGTCCCTATTTATCTACTTGCAATTACTTGCTTTCGAACTGCTAGGTTGGCAGGAACTGGGACAAAGACGCGAACTCATTCCGTCCTGCAGTACTCAGGTATCGAACTGCTGACCTTCCGCCTCCCAGTAAGCATCTTAGCCACTTGAGCCACTGCAGTATTTTCATGTATTTCAATTATTGAAACTCACTAGTGGCTACTCCATTTCCCACTCTCAGCTTATACTTGGGACAATCTATGTTCCTGGATTTTCAGGTCAAAATTAGGTACCTCGGTTTATATTCAGGTCGGCTTATACTCAAGTATATAAGGTAGTTAAGAACAACTTAAGCAACCTATATAAGCCAGCGGAGGGGGCAGTTCCCATTGTGGCACCTCACACCCGCTGGGCCAACCAGGCCTTCAGGCTTTTCCTAAATGCTGGGAAATCTAATTGTAGGTGGAGGTCAGTCAGCAGGAGGTTCCAAAGGGCCATGGTAGCTGCCAAAAAGGCCCTCCATCTAGTGCTAGAGAGGTGCGCCTCTCTCACAGTTGGAACCCTTAGAGAGCCCCTTCAGTCTGATGTAGTGGTATGGGGCTGATGATGTCGTCAGGGTGATGCAATCTCTTTGGTAACCTGGTCCACTACCATGTAGGGCTTTAAAGGTAATGACCAGCACCTTGAATTGCTCCCGGAGGCACACCGGTAGCCAATGCAGCTCCCGCAGCAAGGGGGAGGCATTTTGTACCAGTTTCAGCCTCCGAATGGACATCAAGGGCAGCCCCACATAGAGCGCATTACAATAGTCTAACTGGGAGGTGACCAGTGCACGAGTGACCATGAGCAAGGAAAGGGTGTAACTGGTGAATCACTCGAACTTGAGCAAAAGCCCTCCTGGCCACACCTGCCACCTGCTCCTCGAGCAGGAGTTATGAGTCCAGGAGGACCCCCAGATTACGCACTGGGTCTGTCTGAGGCAGAGAAGCCCCATCCAGTACCAAAGTTGGTAATTCCTTAGACAACACAGTGACCCTTATCCACAGCCATTCAGTCTTGCCGGGATTCAGTTGTAGCTCATTGTCCCCCATCCAGACCCTCACGGCCTCTAGGCACATGGATAGGACTTTGACCAATGGATATGAGCCCTGGTGGCATAGTGGTTAAACTGCTCTACTGGTAGTCAAAATGTTGTAAAGTCAATCCTGATAAGGATGAAGGTTGACAAAGCCTCCCATGGTAAACTGAGTACCCAGCATGCTGGGGGCAAAATGCTAATTACCTGTGAACAGCCAAGAGTGCACTAAGTGAAATGGGATGGTATATAAGTGTAATTGCTATTGCTATTTCAAGGCCAGAACTATCACAGATAAGTGCCTTTTGTTCAAGAGTGTTTATATCCAAACATCCCCCCGCCCCCTTCAATTCCTCTAAGATTCGTATCTACTCCAAACCATATGAGGATACCATCCAATTTCTTCCTGGAAAATATAAATGTCAGTTTTCTTTCATGTCCAGGTCAGACTTTAAACTGGCAAAATGAAGCCACCTTCTTGGCTTTGGCATAGGGCAAATGCCAGTGTTTCCATACCAAACAACAGCACACATCCCAGACAATGCAGAATTTGAAATTCTGGAGGAACCCAAGGCATTGCTTTGTCCTCTCAGAACAAGTTTATTTCAATGTTGCTTTTAACAAACATCTGTATGAAGGCATCATTTATTAAAGAGTTTTTAGCTATGTATATGGCACAGACCAAAGGAAAAGAACAAATTCATCAGCAAATCCAGCATTTAAATGTCAGATTAACAAAAGAGGTTTGTGTTAACCCTATTTAGCAGTCTATTCTTACATGGTAGAGGATAATTTACAAGCAAGCGGCTATATTTATTTGCAATGAAGTTAAAAACATACCTTTTTTTGAGCAAGAAAATTACATATTTTTCTGACTTTCTTTTATATCACAAATGTCAGGGTAAGGCAAATCCTGGATGAAAAGTACGATAAAAATCCTATTCCCCAAGAAAATATAATCTAACATATTTTGCTAACTTTGTCATTTTAAAAGCAAAGCGGCCATGCGCTGCATATAATTATTTTTATTTTCCAAATCATGTTCATAAGCAGAACAGTGTTAAATCACAAAAGAGGCTGCTTAGTGCTTTAGGAAGAGATTTCGAATTAGTTGTTGTGGATAACATACGGGCCAATATTAACAGAAAGTAATGGGTCAAAACATCCTTTCTGTATACTCTTCTGAAAAGGAAACTTGTCCATTATCAGAACAATTGTTAATATAGAATGGTGCTTCTCCATGTAGAACTAGGATTTTATATATATATAAAGACAGCTGGAAACAGTTGCATTAAAAAAATTATATGGCAATGGAACGAGTTTTGTCTTCCATGCACATATGGAAACTGGCAATGACAGGGGAGGGGAAAGTTTGTGTTTTGGATACCAGTAAACCCTGATGTTAATGCAAGAATTCATATTTTCACAAATCATCCATGCAGTCCACAGTGGGTGCTTCTCTGAAGTCTAATGAGATCAACTTGATAACACAAATTGTGTTGTTGCCTACATTACTTAGTTTATACAGAGTGTAGAAATCTAGAAAACTGTTAAGTCTTACACAGCTGGGTCTCAAATCAACACTACTGAGATTTAATCGCCCTTTTCTGCCTTCATGAGATTCATGTTTTTATACCACACCTTTCTGTAGCAAACCCTTGAAAACGTGAAATAAGCATTCTTGTCCAGGAGGATCAGTGTTAAAAAATGACAATGAAATTATTACATGGATTGAGTGGCTGCCTTCCTGTTGTGTGCCATCTGGCTCCGATCATTCGGCAGGAGATGATGATTCTTGAATTTGATTTGACATGAAATTACAATTGTACTATGGAAGACAAAGCTCTAATTTAATATTTTTGGTAGCTCATTATTTCAAACACCTTCCAATCTTCCATCAGCAGATCACCTCTATGTGTCACTGCATATTTTTCCACATCCAGCTGGCTCTCCCTTTTTCTAGTCTTTTGCAAAACCTACCCATAATGATGTATGAGGTGGCTACATGACATATCTGAGCACAAAAGAACAAGCCATGGATTAGACCTATACAGCTTTGACAGTAGGATTAAAAAAAGGAATGGAAAGCAATTGATTCCCTATTTTGTATATATTTGCATATTGAGGGGCAAACATCTGAAAGAGAGGGACCCTGTAAGGATGATGTGTAAACTGGGGCAATCTCGTTTATTACGGGGGGGGTTTGTTCCCCCTCCCTCTAAGTTCAACACCTACTGTTTTCACGCATAAGGCTAGTCCATGTGCGGAAGGCTGTTTCAACGTGACAGACTCCATTTCCTAAACTGCAGAAATATTTTGCAATGCACAGTTTGCTAGCCACTTGATCAGTTAGTAGAATTTATCAAAAAACACAAAACAAAACAGGGCTATAGTGAAATGCATATTAGCAGGAAACGATCTCTCCAATCTATCAGGAATGGAAAAGAAAAGTGCACACTTATTGATTGCAGGACAGACAGACCATAAGGATGTAAATGTAAAAGTTTATTGTATATATATATGTCACCTAATCTCTATGTGACTTCTTAAACAAAATCTACCTTCCCAGGCAGCACTGTAGTGGATAATTCGAAAGGATGGGAAAAAAGACTGGCAGAAGTGCAAATGTTTTAATTTCATGGAACATTGTTGTTTTTTCAAATAAATTATTAAAAAGCATGGTTAAATGACCTATCTGAAAAGAATCTTGAATCAGCCTATAGTGACTTAGTCAGGAACTAATTAGTCAGGAACTAATTGAAGTCTCCATTTAAAATTGTGGTATTTTAAACTACATTTACCAACTTATTCCAGATTCATGTTGAGAGAAATTTACAAAAATGAGCAAGACTAGTAGATTTTAGATTCCTTTCACACAGATATATCTTTACTATTATTATTATTACTAATTTTTGCAAGCCTGAAAAATTATTACTTTAAGACTTTGGAGGATGGTACAAGTGCATATCCAGGTAAAATGAAAATCTAATAATATCAAACCATTCCTCTAATTATTTTTAGCAGCAGTTGGAAAGTAGTCTACAGAATATCAAAACCCTGGGCCCATGCTGTGTGTTGTTTCAGTCTTGCAAGAAGGGTATCATCTTAATTTACAATGTGGGTGAAAGATTAATGTAAAACTCTTGTTTTTAAGTTGTTCCTAGCATTTGCTATCAGAACAAATGACATGGTACAACATTCATCACCAAGTTACTGTTAGCTGTATTTGTATGTATTAAAAAGTATGTATATGTCATTGAAAATATAACAAGCGTTGACTAGAAATTGTTAACATCACAAGCCATATTTTACACTGTGCAAGGTGCAGAATATCTGCAATCCTCCCAAAGCTAGAGGGCAACAAAACAATAGTTTTAGTAATATTCCAAATACAGCAGGGTTGGCTGGTGACCCATTTGTAGAAAATACAATATTGACATGTGCAGCATCACCACTAGGTAGATAAAATGGTTCATACTATAAATTAGTTAATTAACAAGTAGTTGACTATGTCCTGTGAAAAATACAGCTGCTCTAAAGAGGCCCTAGCTCTTACAGTGCTGACAACCAACATGAGAAAAGGGAACCAATTCCTCTGTCGCTTCGCTCTTGGACATGAAAAGTGATGGACAAATGATTCTTAGGTATCATGACTCATATCCATTGGTAGATATGTTCTCTGTGGCATACATATTGATCCTGTTATTGGTAACCTCAGCCGTGCACGCTGGCCAAAACCTAAGTCTGAGGGCTACTTCAAATGTTATTAATCCCTATGTGAAGGTCACTTTCTCATGCTGATGCTCTGCTCAAAGCTTGTCATATGTGCAAGTTTCTTACTGGATGGGTTGGCTTAATCATATAGTAGAAAAATGTCTAGATGGAAGTTCAGCTTCTAGTTTTTATTAGAATCAATGCATAGGTTTAGAGTTGCAGATGTATGTATGTATGTATGTATGTATGTATGTATGTATGTATGTATGTATGTATGTATGTATGTATGTATGTATGTATGTACAGTAATACCTCGCATAACGTCTGCATTGGGTAATGTTGCCGTTTTTACGCACACGTGATGCCTCACATAACGTCCAAAACTGCTTAAAGAACAGGCGTTATCCAAGGTATTGATATAGGAACCTCAAATAACGTCCATTTTCGACCATTTTTTTGGACTTAATGCCAGGCATATCCCCCCAGGAACCACATAACGTCTAAAACAGTGGAATGGAGTTTGGACATTATCTGAGGTTCTTATGTATGTATGTATGTATGTATGTATGTATGTATGTATGTATGTATGTATGTATGTATGTACTGTATTTATTTAAACTAATATAACTGAAGCAAGACCCTAAGACTTTATTCACACTACTATCTTTAGGCATATTTACTTCTCATAGTGTTCTACAGGCAGCAGAAAAATTCTGACAAGCTGAAATTACTATGTACTAGCATTGGTAGGTTGATCGTACCAGTGGGACAAAGGGTATGAATAAGTACTACCATCTTCACTCAATGTGGACAGCTGCAGTTGCAATAGCTTCACAACCAATCAGAACAAACTCTTAAGATTTTCGGAGGAAATCACCCTTTGCAACGTGTTACCTTGAAAAAGCATTAATTCATTAACTGAGAACAATATTTAGAAACTAGGTGCATATCTCTTCTGCAGAAGGGTTTTCAACAGAAACACCCATTATTATTATTATTATTATTATTACTATTATTAGTATTATTGGCAGAGAAGAGCTGAGCTTTTGCAAAGATATAGAAAAAACAGGGATGAAGCAAAGAAAAACAAACTGAGACACCATAGTCAGAGTAGAGAAACTGAATGTTGATCAGTCAACAAAACAAATCAATCAAAGAAGAGAAATTAATGTAAAGAATCACTGTTCCTTTGTCCCCCTCCCCCTCCCTTCCCCTTGTCCCATGCTGCACTCCATGTTGTGCTGTCGTCTGCTAGTCGAAATATTGTCGCACAACACATGAGTGACTGTACTTCTCAATTCACATACTGTTCTCTTCTCGTATTGTGGATTCTGCAGAGACAAAAAGAGAGAAAAAATGCTCAGAGAAGAACAGACTGTAAAGAGATCTCTTAGAGCAGGGGTTCCCAACCTAAGGCTCATGGGCTGGATCCAGCCTGCAGTACCATTTCATGTGACCCCCTCCCCTCCGAGGACATTTGAGAAACAAAATGGTCACCTCTTTGAAGCTGTTGGGACAAAATGGCCACCCTCATCATGCAGGCAGGGCAAAACAGCCATCTAGTGCTCGAAGCTGACTGAGAGAGCATGACCCGGCACACGGCTTGAAAAGTTTCGGACCCCCTGTCTTAGAGTGTCCCAAATGCATTATGACATACATTTTAGGAAGGCTGCTTCCAACATTCCACTTGGCAACGCCCGTCTTTTACGTGTATGTGCAGGAAACAGGGGTGAGAAATCATCTTTATTGCTCACAATTTGGACGACTTCAGGAGCAGTCTGGTTTTAACCATTTCACAACAATCACATGATTGAAAAGAAAATGCACTCCAGCCCAACCAAGCTTTTTGGTTCAGCTGTAGGGTTTCTACTTTTGGAGGTCAGGCTGGAATGATTCTGCAGCAGACGGAAGAATCACTTTAAAGGAGATTGTTCTTGTTAAAATGGTGTGATCAGGCATGTGCCATTGAAGCTATCCTCTACTCCAGCATTTCCAAAACTTTGGTTTTTGGACTTCAATTCCCAGAAGCCTAAGTCAATTCCCCAAAGCACTGATCATCAGTCAATTTACTGACTTAGGCTTCTGCAAATTGAAGTTCACCAGTTTTTCGCAGAACATAGTTTGGGAAACGCTGCTCTACTCTATTGACTTCCCTGATTTAATGTGAAAAACTAAACCATCTCCTTTCCGTTTTAACTTGGAGAATTACTAAAGCAGGCAGGACACTTCATTGGCAATGGTTATCTATCACATCTGCATCTGCAGATGTTTCTGTGGTCATGTGTTAGGCATGACTAGGCACCAGAGTGCACGGAATGCTGTTTACCTTCCCACCAAAGTGGTACCTGTTTATCTACTTGTAATTTCTTGCTTTCAAACTGCTAGGTTGTCAGGAGCTGGGACAGAAATGGGAGCTCACTCGGTCGTTCAGCACTCGAGTTTTGAACTGCTGACCTGCCAACCTTTGTTGTCAAGTTCAGCCTCTTAACCACTAAGCCACCACAGTCCCTTGACTCACAGACAAAATTCTAATTTATCTTCTGGTTAGCTGCACTGGCATTTGTAAAGATCACTTCATTTACGCAGCAGACACACAGATCTTATCTTTGAGGTGTGCACAACTCTCCCATGCCTCCCTCAAAAGGAAAGGAATCAAACCATTTCCCTGTAAATTATACTGTATACATTAAAATATCTGGGCCATCTTCAAGAAGCAAATCAAAGCAGGAATGACAATTTGCTCAGCAAAGTAAGAACACACGGTAGGAACAACAGGACTTGTCTAATGTTTTGTCTGCTGTGACATCATGTAACAATTGAAAGACTGACTGAATGGTAGACTGCCCTCAGGTCACAGATATTTATGGGTAGAGAGATGGTTGTCTCACCAAACACCATACCTGTCAACCACGGCTCCGGAAAATACGGGACCTGCGCAGAACGGTTCTGTGCATGTCGCCTCCTACGTGACCTGCGCAGAATGGTTCTGTGCAGATCGCCTTCTACGCATGCGTAGAAGGCTTTTACGCTTGCGTAGAACCCTTCTACGTATGTGTAGAAGGCTTCTACAATCCCCTTCTGTGTAGAAGGGTTCTATGCAAGCGTAGAAGGGTTCTACGCAAGCGTAAAAGCCTTCTACACATGCGTAGAAGGTGATCTGCACAGAAGGGATGTGCAGTACCTCTCCCCCCCCCCCCCCGCTGCCAATTCTGGGGTTTTGGCAGCTGCGGGCGGGAAATGGTGCAAATCGGCGCCGAATATTGGGAAATCCCGGCCAATCCGGGAAGGTTGACAGGTATGTCAAACACTGAGAACATAATACAACTCATGTTCCTTTTGCCACAGTTTGGGTCATTATGGTTATGACAAACTATTGCACTTGATTATGAGAATGTTAAAAAAAATGTTCATGCTTAACTCTACATGTCATCACCAAGCAATTAAAATGTAAGCCCTATACAACAACAGCAGCAACATTTATTACAGTCATAGACCAATGCAGTGTAAGTTACATATACACAGTGGTGGGGTCATTATTATATTTTTACTTCCACACTGTGGGCGTGGTATGGTGGATGTGACCAGGGGAAAAACCCTGCTTTGCACCCAAATTAGGACTAATTTATTTCAAAACTTAGATGCTACTGATTCTGGTGAACTGGTGCGAACCTGCTGATGCCCAACACTGCATATACAATTATAAAATATGACAATAAATATGTCTTTAAGTGTTTGCTAAGGATTTGCTTTAAAATTAGCACCAAGGTGCAGAATTTGGCCACCTGATCAACTCCCCACAGCTGTGAGGACTGGGGCAGGCTTCAAAACCCCACTGCCACCACCGGCGGAGGAGAGCCAGTTCCACTCGTCCGATGGCCAGCCGGACCAACTCCCCACAGCTGCGAGGACTGGGGCAGGCTTCAAAACCCCACCACCACTGCCACTGGAGGAAAGCCAGCTCAACTCACCCAGCGGCCAGCCAGACCAACTTCCTGCAGCTGTGAGGACCGGGGCGGGCTTCAAAACCCACCGCCGCCACCACCAGAGGAGAGCAAGCTCCACTCGCCCGGCAGTGGCCAGACCAACTCCCCACAGCTGCGAGGACCAGGGTGGGCTTCAAAACCCCGCGGCTGACACCGATGACGCCAGAGGAGAGCCGGCTCCACTCGCCTGCCAGCCGGCCGGACCAACTTCCTGCAGCTGTGAGGACCGAGGCGGGCTTCAAAAGTGCCCCCCCCCCGCTGTCGCCACAGGTGTTCCAGGACCAGCTCCTTTCCGGCCCTGGACTTTCCTCTCAGCCAGTTGGGCCTCGAGGGGAGATGGACTACAGCTTTGCGAGGCAAATAGCTGTGGGTGAACCCAAGGCCCCCACACTCCTTCCCCTTGGCATGGCTGGATGATGGGGAATTGGGAGCACTGGAGCCCGGGCTCTACAAAGACGTTGAGCTTTGGGAGCTGCATAAGCCCCAGCTCAGTAGGGATTGTGGGGATGTGAGGGATAGAGGATTTTTGTCATTTAGGGTCGCTGTATATGTACTGTATATCTAGTGCCATTGTATATTTATTGTAATTGTATTTATTGCTTTTTTCTGCATTTCTTGGACTTTTGGCATTCTATTCTGTATTTATTTATTTTGTATATTGGTATGGATTGTATTGTATTTTATTCATGTACACCGCTTTGAGTCACTCATGAGGGTTGAAAAAAGCGGTATATAAATTAAACTTCGAATTGAATCGAATCGACCTGAGCCGTGACCACACTCTGCTCATCCCTGAGCAGAAACTGAAGACAATCTTTATCAGAGCAACCATGGAACCCTTTGATCAAGGGAAGAATGAATTTGGATCTAGTGTCTCGATAAAAAGAACATCTAAGGAGGACATGACCCGTGGTTTCAGTTTCAGCAAAGCCACTGGGACAAAGTCTTTCAGTGAATGGTATTTTTTATACTTGCCCTCTAGAATGGCTGTGGGGAGTGCATGGCATCTCGCAAGTGAAAAGGCTTTTTGATGTCTTGCGACCTCTAACTACCTTAGATATCTGGCAGGGGCAACTATATATCTAGTTACATCTGTCGCAAGGAAAAGTGGTGTTTCCTCTAGGTCCACTTGTTTTCCTATGTCCTCCACCCATTGTCCTTGCCTGCTTATAGCCAGACCCTAACTGGCAGTGTGGAGATATACCTAGTTTTGCGAGGTTGGACTATATAGCCTTGATCCAGGAACTGACAAATTTGTCCTGTAAGATTAGGGGTGTCAAGCCTTGGGGGAATAAATAAAGTTTTAACCAGAAATTTCCTGAAACTATACAGATTCTTGCTCGGACGTTTAATAGTCCTGTCTCCAGGTACAGGTTGGCATTTGAAACGCATTGCCACATCTGGAGAATTGCTCTGGTGAACTTGGATTGTACTCTCTCTAGGGGAGTGTAGCAAGCTGTAGGGGAACCAAGCTGTGACCCATAGAGGATCTGCAATAAGGACTTGGCCTGGAAGTGTTTAATTGTGGCAGGAACATAAGACCCTCCTTTTGTACAGTATTGATAAATTTTAGAATGGCGCTGGCAGATTTCTGCCCCGCGGCAGCCGCATATTCACAATGAGCTTGCCTTGATCCATTGGTCTGTATGACCACACCTAAGTATTTAAAGGTGGTCACGTGTTTGATCGCATGACCGTTAATGTACCATGGGTGCAATCTTGGCCGTTTTGAAAAGGCCATGCTCTTAGTTTTGTGGTAATTAATTTCCAAGCCATATACCAAAAAATTATCTAGTACTATACCAATAATTAAATTAAGTTAAGATGCTACCTACAGATTTTGGGACAATTTATCCCAAACTTCATCATGTGATTTGGTAAAAGCCAAAGACAGAATTTTATCCTATCTGCATAGAATTCTCTATATAGAAAGAGAATGAGATTCTCTAAGCATTGGGAGGTTTCAAACAATAGAAAGTTCCATCTTTTCCAAAGTATTGTTATTAAAGAGGGGTTAAAGTGGGAGGCCTCTGTTGAACATCACACAGCAATATATAAATATTAATGAGAATAGGATTTTTAAATGGCTTGTCCGATTAGTGGTGGCTTAAAATTTCTTTAGTCCAGATAAAAGCTTTTTCATCAGACAAGGTGATAACATCATACTCTGTAAAAGGTCTGGAATGAAAGAGATTCTTTGTTCTGACATTTTCCCCATCTCCTTGAGCTCTTTTTTGCATCTCAATCAGATACGCTTGCATGACAGAATTCCTTCATCTCTCTCTCTTTCTCTCTCTTCTCCTCACCAAATGTCATGCTTCTTTGCCATTATTCTACCTTTTATTAAGAGTAGATAATTATACTGTTTCATGTTTGGATAAGAATTATCTTATCCCCACTATCTTAATCTCATCACCCATTTTATTCACATTCATTCTTTATTTTCCTCTGTTCTTGTTATCTCCACCCACACACCCCACACCCTACCCGCCAGCTAAGTATACCTAAACATTAATTTATTGTACTGGCTGTCTCTAGCTCTGGCCACTAATGGAGGACATATGATTGGCATTCCCCTATGCCACTCCTCAGTCCATTTCACAGGATCACTAGTTGGGCCGGTATCTATCTGTGGTCACTCTATGCATGGAAGACATCCAATAGCAGAACAGGAAGATGACTGGGGCCATTCCCTCTCCCCCACCATCTCTCCTGAATAAAAATACCTGGAAATTGCACTCTTTCTACTGATGAAAGCTTTCTTTCAGCAGAGTGAACACAGCTTGATACAACACCTCTTCACAAGTTACATACTGTTGGCTAGAATCCTATTACTTAACCCAGTGTTTCTGAATCTTTGGTTTTTGGACTTCAATTCCCAGAAGCCTAACTCAAATTCTGTTGTGTATTGAGGCACATTTGCAAGGAGCGCAAGGAGCGCTCTTGCAAGAGGAAATGACAGTTTCCCACCATTCTAATTAGCAGCCTAAAGTGGCGCGAAAACCCCTGCAAAAGGGCGCGCTTGTTATGCTAAACCAAGCCCTGTGATTGGTTACAGTTTTGGATCCTGTTCTCCATTGGTTAACTACCTATATTCCATGTTATGATTGGTTAGTTACATTTGTCCGGCGGGTCGCTACTTTGTATCCAGGAGCCACCACCAGGGAGACATTATATAAGCCCCACGGGTAAACAAGGTTGGGGCCGGACTGGATCTATATTTCCTACACCTCACAGGTAGCCAAGTAGTGCTAAGCCTGGGTCCCTCCATTATGCGACGCTTCTATGGTAGCTAGTTTATTGCCTATTGCCGAGTAAGAGTCCTTAGGGACTGAATCCACTAGGATTGTATAGCCATCTCGGGATACGGAACACCTTGTAAGCTCATCTCTAACTGACTGTTAAATAAAGCCTGTTGCTGTTTGTTCGTCGTTGTCCTGGACTGGTGCTTATAAGGGCTGGATCTAACAATTTCCCAAAGCACTTATCAGCCAATGTACTGCCTCAGGCTTCTGGGAATTGAAGTCCACCAGTGCTGCACAGAACATAGTTTGGGAAACACTGACTGAACCTATGCCAGTATAAATAGCACCATGAAAATCTCAATTGACACCAGTTAAGAAATCAAAGCTTGTATTCCTAGCTGAATGTCATTGGCCTGTAGGGTCCCTCAGAGCTCTCTTTTCCCCCTATGCTATTTAACATCTGCATGGAACCACTGGGGTATGTCTGGTTGGACATTCCAGTATGGCAATGGAGTAGACCATACAGCCAGTGACTCTGCTGAGTGTGGGCGGCGGTAAATAACCTGACTCCCTAAAGGGGCCAACAACTATGGGCAGATGAGCCCCTTTAGGTGGGGTGGTGGTCCCCTCAGTGGAGGAAATGCTAGTGGAAACCATCTTATTGGACCCAACAGTAAAATGAGTGGAGGAAGAACTCTGATTCCCAACGGTCATGGAGGCGGAAGATGGACTGGCTGTGAAGGCGCACCTTGATAATATCCTCAAGGCTCCAGCAGTCCATTTCAGTCCCGGTGTTAAATCCTGCATGTCTCATTTCATATGTGCCACAGGAGATGGCTCCAGGATCATAGTGTGTGAGTCACTTCATGGCTAACTGGGATCCACCTTAAACAAATTCATGCCAGTGGCATTTTTCCTGATTGCCTCGGAGGGTGAAGCTGGCCCAGAACCAGCTGGCCTCCAAGACCAGGCCTCCAGGTGCCCTGGGGCAGAGGGGAAAAATATTGTTTATTTACTGTTGGAAGCCGCTCTGAGTGGTGCGTGCACTAGAAGAGCGGGGTACAAATAAACAATTCAATTCAATTCAATTCAATTCAAAAACATATACTTGGATTGAGTTGCGGCCGCTGCCGCCAAAACCACTGGGAGAGGTTACTTGAAGTGTTGGGGATTCGGTGTCACCAGGATGCTGATGACATCTAGCTATCTATATTTCCTTTCTATCTAAATCTGAGGAATGGTTTTGGTTCTAGATCGATATCAAGTGTCAATAATGGACTGGATGATGGTGACTAAACTGAAAATTAATCCAGGCTAGCTCAAAGGCAGATCAAGTAATAGGGATTACAGGATTATACTCCCTCTGAAAACACAGGTGCATAGCTTGGGTGTGTTCCTGGATTTGTCTCTGAGCCTAAGGTTTCACCAGTAGCTAGGAGTATAGTCTTGGAGAAGTGCTGTTCTTAACCTATAACATGCTAAACATCTTGGAACCAAGCTATCTAGAGACTACATCTCTCTTTATGAGATTGTCTAAATGTTAAGATCTTCAGGGGAGGCCTTCCTCACATTACCACCACCTTCGCAGATGCATTTGGTGGGGATACAAGAGAGGGCTTTCTCTGTGGTTGCTCCCAGACTCTGGAACTCCCTCCCACAGGTCAGACTGATGCCATCTTTGTTGCCCTTTCATAAACAGGCAAAGACCTTTCTCTTCACACAGTGACTGGCTGTCTATGAGTGTTTTTTTTAAACCAAAATTGACTTTCTTTTGCCTTGGGACTTTTAAAAGTGCTTTAGTATTGTTTCTATGCACTATTTTTAATATGAGGTTTAATTCTCTATTAGCATTGTGACAATTGATTTTAACCTTTTAATTGTCCTTTTAATTACATGAGCATCCTTGGGTCCTTTATAGGAGAAAGGCAAGGTAAAGTATTTTAAATATATAAATAATAAATTAGTAAATTAGATTGGTATACACTGACAAATACCAGATGTCAATGTCTTAAAGGTTCCCTTGCTTGAAAGCCAGTCGTTCAGTACTCATCTCTGTTTCAAAGCCGAAGAGCCAGCGCTGTCTCCTTCTGCAGACGTTTCCATGGTCATGTGGTAGGCATGACTAGACACCAGAGCACGCAGAACACTGTTTACCTTTCCACCAAAGTGGTCCCTATTTATCTACTTACAATTTCTTGCTTTCGAACTGCTAGGTTGGTAGGAGCTGGAATAAAGACGGGAGCTCATTCCATCCTACAGTACTCGGGAATTGAACTGCTGACCTCCCATCTTCCAGTCAGCATCTTGGCCACTTTTAACTCATAACTGATGGTTATTTGCTGTTGAAATTATGTCATGTGATCTAGGCCAGCAGGATTTCTGACCAGTTTTTCCCCTTCAATAAATGTTTATATAAACCCTACATGTATATGCTCACAAAGTAACTTTATCAAAACTGACCACATATGGATAGAATTTAAGACTAGGCAAACTTAACTTGGAAGTAAATCTCACTTATTCTACAATAAAGCTATATAGAATTATGCTATAAACCAATTTTAATTTCACTGTACCAAAGGGAATCAATTATGGTTATAGTTTCTGCCATCTGGGATCAAGGTAGACCTGAACTAGTCTCGACCCTGTAGGATACCGGCCCCGTTTGCTCAACAATTGTCCCTGGTACCCACACCGGCCCTGAGGCCGCGTAGTTCCTGCAGTGAACCGGGTCCCCTACCGAAAAACTTTTGGAGCTCTCTCCCCCTATGCTTATATTTCTCCCTTCATCCTCCACCCTTGACGGATCCATCCGGTCAAAAAGTGTTACCGGACGCCTCCTCATGAGGAGTTCGGCTGGGGAAAAACCTGAGGCTAGGGGGGTTGTCCTGTAGCAGATGAGGAACTGGCACAGATGCAGGTTCAACTCACCGGGACCCATGCGCCGCAGTGCGTCTTTCGTAGTGCGCACTTGGCGCTCTACCTGACCGTTTGTGGCGGGGTGAACTGGGGCAGCAGTTATGTGCCTGACTGCGTTCCTCTCCATAAACGTCTTGAACTCTGCCGACGTGAAGGTACTAGCGTTATCGCTAACAAGGACGTCTGGCAGGCCGAAGCAGGCAAAAAGCTTGCACAACTGTTTAGGCCAGCAGGATTTCTGACCAGTTTTTCCCCTTCAATAAATGTTTATATAAACCCTACTTGTATATGCTCACAAAGTAACTTTATCAAAACTGACCACATATGGATAGAATTTAAGACTAGGCAAACTTAACTTGGAAGTAAATCTCACTTATTCTACAATAAAGCTATATAGAATTGTGCTATAAACCAATTTTAATTTCACTGTACCAAAGGGAATCAATTATGGTTATAGTTTCTGCCATCTGGGATCAAGTTCAGTGAAATGCGTAGGCCACAAATAAAGTAATGGCTAATACCTGAAGTATTAAAAGACAGGACAGGAGTAGGGCAAATTTTATGTTATTGTTTTCCTCTTTGGAAGGTTTAAATTTAAACTTTCCTTGACAATAAAGTCTGCAAAGACTGCATTGGCAATTCTCTTTCCTTCCTTTTATACCTGCTACATGTTAATTTCACCTTAGGCCTCCTACCTTTTCTTTTACAGGAACAGAATAACTGATTCAGTTTCCTGCTGAATTGTTTGCATTTATATGGGGAAAAAATCCATAGAGACCAGTTATACTTTTCTACCCAGTACAGGTCAAAGCCTTTGAAACTATTTCTAAATGTGTGTGTGTGTGTGAGAGAGAGAGAGAGGGGGGGGGACTGAAGGGAGGAGAGGAGGTGAAACAGAAAAGAATAGTCTTCCATTTGCCTTCTGCATCACAGCATGACACCCATACCACTGATCCAGTCATTTTCTGGTCCTGAGCCCTTTTGGCACACAAAGTCCTCATCAGACCCAAGCCAGTATTGATGAAGCTGCTACCCTCCAACAAGATGGGTTCAAGTGCAGAGGAGGGCAACCAGAATGATTAGGGGACTGGAACACCTTCCATACTATCTAAGGCTGCAACAGTTGGGCCTCTTCACTCTTGAACGACGGCATCAAAGAGGTGACCTGATTGAAGTTTATAAAATCATGCACAGTGTGTATCAGGGACGTAAGGGGAGGAACATGCCTCACAAAGGTTTCATTGGGCTCCCAGAATTTTTCTTGGGAACACCCGGCAGGGCGGACCTTAGATCCTGTGACCTGCTTGCCTCTATGAGCACTCTTCCCCCTAGCCCGATTCGCTGGGGGACAGGGTCAGAGTAGCCTTCTGCTTATGGCAGGTAATATATTATTTCCTTGGCAGAAGCTAGACTTCTAAGTGCTACTTTCTCTCTCTCTGCTACTCTGCCCCTCCCTTACAGAGCATTCCCCTCTCACCTCCTTCTTCCGGAAACGCGATGAGGATTGTTAGAACATAAGAACATAAGAACAGCCTTGCTGGAACAGGCCACAGCCTATCCAGTCCAGCATTCTGTCTCACACAGTGGCTCACCATTTCCTTCAGGGTATTCCCAAGGAGATGCCTTCACCTGCTTAGGATTCCCTGGAAATGGCATTGAGAGATATCCTGCCTATCTCTCCAACCCGGAGGTTGTCCTTAGGTAGCCATAATTATAGCCATTGATAGCCTTGTCCTCCATGAACTTGTCTAATCCTTTCTTAAAGCTGTCAAGACTGACAGCTGTCACCACTTCTTCTGGCAGGGAGTTCCATAGACCAGTAATCCTCTGGGTGAAAAAGTACTTTCTCTTATTTGTTTGAGAACTAGTACCCAAAAGTTTCATGGAGTGTCCCCTAGTTCTAGTGTTGTGCGATAGGGAAAACAGTTTTTCCTTATCTACTTTGTCCACACCGTGCATGATTTTATAAACTTCAATCAGGTCACCTCTTAGACGCCGTCGTTCAAGAGTGAAAAGGCCCAACCGTTGCAGCCTCAGATGGTAAGGAAGGTGTTCCAGTCCCCTAATCATTCTGGTTGCCCTCCTCTGTACTTTCTCCAACTCCATAATATCCTTCTGGAGGTATGGCGACCAGAACTGTACACAATATTCCAGATGGGGCCTCACCATAGATTTATAAAGAGGCAAAATGACACTTGCTGACTTATTTTCTATACCCTTCCTAATGATCCCTAACATTGAGTTTGCTTTTTTCACTGCTGAGGCACACTGGGTTGACACCTTCATTGAGCTGTCCACCAGGACACCAAGGTCCCTTTCCTGGTTTGTCGCAGAGAGTTCAGACCCCATCAGTTTATAAATGTAATTGGGGTTTTTTGCCCCAACATGCATCACTCTGCACTTACTGATGTTGAAGCTCATTTGCCACTGTTTTGCCCACTCCCCCAGTGTCAAGAGATCCCTCTGGAGCTCTTCACAATCTCTCACAGTTTTCACTACCCTGTATAATTTAGTGTCGTCAGCAAATTTGGCTACCTTGCTTTTTACTCCTACCTCTAGATCATTTATGAAGAGGTTGAAAAGCAGGGGTCCCAGTACTGAACCTTGGGGGACCCCACTCTTTACTTCCCTCCACTTGGAGAAGTGTCCATTTAGTGCTACCCTCTGTTTCCTGTCCCTTAGCCAGTTGCTGATCCAGGACAAGACCTGTCCCTTTATTCCATGACTGGTAAGTTTATTCAAGAGCCTTTGGTGTGGGACCTTGTCAAAAGCCTTCTGAAAGTCCAGATAAACAATGTCAACTGGATCCCCCTTATCCACATGCTTGTTGACACTCTCAAAAAATTCCAACAGATTAGTGAGGCATGATTTGCCCTTGCAAAAGCCATGTTGGCTCTCCTTTAGCAGCGCCTTCTCTTCTATGTGCCTATTAATTCTATCTTTTAGGATGGTTTCCATCACTTTACCTGGGACACATGTCAAACTGACAGGCTGGTAATTTCCTGGATCACCCCTGGATCCTTTTTTGAAAATTGGTGTTACATTCGCTACCTTCCAGTCATCAGGCACAAGCCTGATTTGAGGGAAAGATTATATATTTTGGCTAGGATATCAGCAATTTCATCTTTAAGTTCCCTGAGAACTCGTGGATGGATGCCATCTGGTCCTGGGGATTTGTTAGTGTTTAGCTTAACAAGACATGCAAGGACCTCCTCCCTGGTTATTTCTATCTTGCTTAATTCTTCGGTTTCCCTCCCTACGAAGATAGGCTCTGTTTTGGGCATGTGGTCTCTGTCTTCTTCAGTGAATACTGAAGCAAAGAATTCATTGAGTCTCTCTGCAATCTCTGTTTCCTCTTTAATAACCCCTTGCCTTCCATTGTCATCTAATGGTCCAATGGCCTTCCTAGTTGGGTTCTTACTTCTAATGTACTTAAAGAAGTCTTTGTTATTTCTCTGAGTATTTTTAGCTATACGCTCCTCAAAGTCTTGCTTTGCTTTCCTGATTGTTGCCTTGCATTTGTTCTGCCAGAATTTATGTTTCTGCCTGCTGTCCTCATTTGGACAAGCCTTCCATCTTCTAAATGAGCTTTTCTTGTTAAAGACTTCTTCCGCTCTGCTTGGTTTCCTTCTGCTCCTTTACAAAGGCAGGCACACAAACTCCTGGCTTTTTGTAGTTTTATTGTTGGAAACTCAAATACTGGATACAGATATTACTTACTCTACACTTACATAAAAACACAGTGAATAAAACATAAAAGACAACAAAATCTTACTAGCTTTTCCTAGCAGGTTCAATCTTAATGGTTTGGGGCGCTATAGCCCCTCATGGCTTTTACCCCCGAAGAGCCATTTTGGGATGCCCACCAACAAGGGCTCCCGCTGCAATCATGATTATTATGTGGAGGAGACAGAGTTTCCCCTGTCTCCTGAAGTGTGCGTCTTTAGTGCTCAAACTGGGCTCTTTTTATAATAAAAAGAAGGTCAGGAGTGTGGTGATCTCATGGTGATCTCATGGGAGTGCACCTGCATTCCCTTGAGAAAGGAGATGACTGGTACGTGCAATGTGACATTGAGCCTCCACCTTTGCATTCCTGGAATTTCCACATCTGCAGGTGTCTGGGGTAATTAGTTTGACTGACAGGAGTGGAGATGTCTCTCCCTTGCATCAGTCTGTCCCATCATGGGATTGCAGGTGTCTCTGGAATAGGTCCAAGGCTGGACACTAATTTCTCCCTCCTCCCCTTAGGAGAGAGTTCTAATCTTATCTATGCATCATTTGTCATGTCAGGCTGTCAGGCTGGCATTTCAATGTGCTTCTAAAAGAAAGCTGGCATTTCTAAACCTAAGAAAATTACAAAATGTATCTTAACGGTACATGGATCAAATGTCATTTTAAAATCAAGACAAGGTTGCATGTGGAAACCATGACAGTGTGGACAAAGTAGATAAGGAAAAACTGTTTTCTCTATCGCATAACACTATAACTAGGGGGCACTCCATGAAACTTTTGGGTGCTAGTTCTCAAACAAATAAGAGAAAGTACTTTTTCACCCAGAGAATCACTGTTCTATGGAACTCCCTGCCAGAAGAAGTGGTGACAGCTGTCAGTATTGACAGGTTCAAGAAAGGATTAGACAAGTACATGGAGAACAAGGGTATCAATGGCTGTAATTATGGATACCTAAGAACAACCTCCGGGTTGGAGAAATAGGCAGGATATCTCTCAATGCCATTTCCAGGGAATCCTAAGCAGGTGAAGGCATCTGTTTGGGAATAATACCCTGAAGCAAATGGTGAGCCACTGTGTGAGACAGAATGCTGGGCTGGATGGGCTGTGGCCTGTTCCAGCAAGGCTGTTCTTATGTTCTTATAAGTGGGATTTAATCCATTTGGGGACCATCACCCTTCACTGTGGACTTTGCCACCCAAGGCCGCTAGTCCTCAAGGTCATCAGGTTAGTTGATACAATGCCATCAGTGTTGAGTCACTGGTAGTATGGTCTACTCTATTACCATAGCATGATAATCTGACAAGACATAAAGAAACTGCCTACCATTCCCCTAAACTGCAAAACAGCAAGCTAATTTGACTTTTTCTGAACTGCGCCCATGGCTACTGCTGCTGGGATTTCACTGATCGACAACAAAGAAGAGGAACCAGGACCAGATTCTACTCAGTCCAGTGGGAAGGCTAAAACATGGACCAAGGGTCCAAGGCCAATGCAAAGTGGGCAGATCTGAATACAAATCTCTTGCCCCTGCCCGCTAAACAGCAACTGTCAGTCAGCTGGAAAATAACACGAGTTCTGCAAATCAGAACTGGTATTCCATGACAAACTGTCCAGGGTAGCAAACCTCGGCTCATGTCATTCCCAAACCTCTGCAGACTTAACTCTGATCCTTGATTTAAGAACAAAAATAGGGCAATAAGTATATCTGCAGGACTGACAGGGCCTATTAGTTGGTAGGTAGAAGATGCTTTCCCCCAATCTGAGTGCCAGATTAGACTGTTTTCTAGCCAGATAGGTAAATAGAACAGATGTTATATATATAAAACATCTGTTCTATTTACCTATCTGGATGAAGTAGAGGATTGGGACCAGTCAAATTTACATGGCAACTCCAGCCCAGAATTTTTTTATTACACCAGTCACATTGCTTAATAGGAATACAGTGGACCCCTGTCTAATGACGCATTCGACTAATGACATTTTCAATTAGCGACGCGTTGTTAGCGGCAAAGTCACCATTTGCACAATGATGTCACATTTCAATGTAAATATCGTTAGTCGAGGTTTTCCCATAGGGTGCCTCTTTCTTAGCATCGTTATGCTAAAATGTCGTTAGTCGAGGTTTTCTCATAGGGAGCCGCTTTTTTAGCATCATTGTGCAAAAACATCATTAGTCGAGGTTTTCCCATAGGGAGCCGCTTTTTAAGCATCATTGTGTGGGAACTCACGATTAACAACGATTCACGATTAACGACGCTACTCATGGAACTAAGCTTTGTCATTAATCAAGGGTCTACTGTAGATAGTTTATTCATATCAGTCTTCAGCTCCCTTGCCTCCCCTGTTTATAGCTATATCTATTAAAAATTTAATGATAATTACCCAATATCCCATAACCCCCCTCTTACTTACATAATCATGTATATACATCAACAGGGAGTGGGAAGAAGCATGTTAAAAGCTTTTGAGGCTGGCTTACAGAAAACATTTTCTCTGTCATGAAGAAACGGAAGCATGAAGTAGGCACTTAAATGGAAAAAATAGCAACAAATTCCATAATGGTGGCAGTTTATTTTTCATCCACAGCACACATGAGAACTGTTATTCCTGTAACCTTTGACAGTGTGGCTCATACTTATTGTTAATGTGATTGACTTGTCGTTCTTTCATTCACACAAGCATTCATTCCCTCAACAGCTGGAACTGAACACATGGAGAACCTTAAACCTCATGTGAACCAATGTTCCGAGGTCTAGTCTGTGTTCAGTCCTTGATCTCCCAAATTGGGTAATGGTGGGATCTAGTTAAGATCCATACACTCATACATACATGCTAGCTTCCGTAGATACAATGCCTGCACAGATATTCTACTCTCGTAATCTTCTAATTATTTTTTTAATCTATTTACATTTACACCCCATTCTTTTGGTGAAAGCATCACTCAGGACAGCTTGCAATGCATAATTCTAATAATCTTATAGGCCTTAAAAGGCTTGCTGATACAGTGTTGAGTCCAGAACAAGAAGTACTCTAACCAGCAGGATGGGGTTAAAATCAGTGATTCTTTATTCAGCTCATAACTCGGACTGGGACTATGTTAAGGGGTGGCCTCTATATATACAGTGATTTGACCATTACAAAATAAGATACATTTAGCCGGGCTTCCAGAGGACAAGCAAAATTTAACATTTCCCGCTTTGACATCTATTTGAATTTCGTGCCTTTAGAAATGGTGCGTAAGTGCTCTTCTGCTTGGCGCGGTTTGTCTTTTGAACCTGAATTAGGCTTTGGACGCAACACACAGGTAGGTCTTAAATAATTTATGAAATATTAATAAAGTAGGAGCTATGGCGGAGAAAGCTCTCAATGTGGTTACACTTGGGTTTTTTTTCCTCGATAGGTGTAACCACTTGGAGCTTACATGCCTGGGTGCTTCAGGTATAACTCTTGAGGAAGAGGTGCTCGCTCAAATAGCTTGGTCCCTAACCGTTCAAGATTTTATAGGTCAACACCAATACCTTGAATCTGGCACAAAGCACCTCTGGCAGCCAATGCAGACTAGCCAAGACTGGAGTGATATGGTCATATCGAAATATAATATCAGCCAAGAAGAAAAATGAATAAACTTACCTTCAGCTTAATTTTCTGTTTGGGATTCTGTAGGCTCATCTGTGTTTTCAACCTGACTAATCATTTCAACTGAAAACGAAGCAACGAGAATATACAATTAGCACACTTTTCATACATTACTATTTTTTCAAAAAACAAACAAACAAGAATATGATTCAGTTATGAAAAATACATGGCAAAACTATCATTCAAAGCAGCTGTATTTAAATAGTCATATGAGCAACGGCATACTGTAAAGCCCAATTTCACCTTATTTTACTGTCATGATTGCTGTGAGTCTGAGAATCTTCTGCCCTGATTTAAAATACCATATTTGCCATAATCAAAAAAGTTCTTTGATGTCTGTTCTGTGTCTCCAGTATTTAGATGTTGCACTGTTTTCTTTCTCAGTTTTATACACCTTCAAGAATCCAATCACCGCATCCCAGAAGGACCTGGCAAGTTATACAGTACAGTATTGCCAAGTATAACAATCAAATGCAGGACAGGATTGACTAATGGAACAGGGATGCAATTTGCTTTGTTCATTCTCACTACTGACTGAGGCCGTACTCCTGTACACCCTTAAAAGTGAGTGAATCCCTGAGATTGGAAATGACATTACACATAAATATTGCTACCCACAACTGCACAGGATGTTACCCCAAGCAGTTTGCATCAAGCAATTTGACTGCACAACTGATTGCATGATTTTGGGAAGAACTATTGAATAGCAGACATACATAAGTCTTAAATGCATACCACCTCTGCTCAGGTACAATTTTTCCTACCCCTTGTATAACTTTAATCTATTAGCTATTTTGGTAACATTTAAAAACTCTGGTACATCAGGGTTCTGACACTGTGTCAATCCATCCTCAAAGTATGGAAAAGCAAAATGTTCTTCCTAGTAAACATTTCTCCTCATTCATGAAGGGAATTAAAGCAGTACATAGAATCACTCTCATGGCTCTACTTAGAATCTCAAATAAACCCTGCTGCTCACTAATGTGTCACTGAGGCAAAAGTCTAAATAGAATCAAATTATAATCTAAAATAGCCTCAGTGTAGAAATCAGAAGAACAGCATTTTAGAACGAACAGAAGGCTCCCAATTTGGTTTCTCATCATCGTCGACTGCAACTCGTATCCAAGAATGCATTTTCCCCCTGAAGCAGGAAAAATGTCACTGGCGTGAATTTGTTTAAGGTGGATCCTTGCCACGAAGTGACCCACACACTATGATCTCGGAGCCATCACCCACAGCACACATGAAGCGCAATATGCAGGATTTAACACCGGGACTGCAATGGACCGCTGCAGCCTTGAGGATATGGACAAGGTGCCCCTTCACAGTCAGTCCATCTGGCATGGCCTCTTCCACCTCCATGACCATTGGGAATCGGAGTTTCCCCTCCGCTCATTTTGCCATTGTGCCCAATGTGATGGTTTCCAGTGGCATTTCCTCCACTGAGGGTGACCATCACCCTAAAGGGGCTCATCCACCTGTAGCCATTGGCCCCTTTAGGGAGTCAGGTTAGTTAACCGCACCTAACACTCGGCATTGAGTCACTGGCTGTACGGTCTACTCCATTACTGTAGTGGGATGTCCGGCCAGACTGGGTTTGATTGATGTAAAGGAAATGCTTCTAATGCCTGGTCTCTATTCCAGAACAGGATTTTGCCAAAAGAGTGCATTAAAGAAGGGAGTTGACAATAAGGCATCTCACAAAGATGGAGAAGCAGTAGTGTAGTCACTAGGATTTTCTGAGTATGGGAACTATGATATCATCAATCATATCCCCACCCCACCCCCGGCCCGGCTTCCCTGTTGCCTTCAAGCTTAGCTGCAATTCCCATACTAGCTGGGAATTGCTGTGGTAATACAAAATATGTGAGTGCAGTTTGTATGAACAATCAGGAGTCATTAATTTTGCAATAGAAATGCTGCTAAATTGCTGCCTACATATTTGGACTCTGTTTATCAGGCCAGATGGCTATGAGAACTGTCACAATGAGCACCTGTGATTCCACATTTACCACTACACCACTGAGAGGGAATCTTATGGGCTTAATATAAATGAGAGGAATAAGGCAGAAGCTGAGGGCTAGTATGGTCCCTGAAAGGCAGGTAGAAGCAACATTTAAGGAAATACAGAGATATGAGAAAGTAAGGGAAATAATAATAGAATCAAGAAGAAATGACCAATCAAAGTGGAGCTGGGTTGAAGATTCACACAGGATCACAGAAAGGGGCATGAGATGATGTCAAAATAGTTGTCAACAAGCAAAGGAAGGTGGAGTACCATGGACCAGGAACCCCAAGAGTCAATGAGTTGTGCTATGTCCAAACCTACTCCTTAAAATTTTAACATAGATTAGAAAATAATCCCTGATATAATTTTCTTACCAACAAAAAACACCTGTGAGAAAACAACATTCGGTGTTCTATGCGGTTTTTTAAATATTATAGGGCTCTTCTCAACATTCAAGCTCATAAATCTGAAGGAAAAGTCCTGAGAGGTAAGAAGAAGATCTGTATATTCTTTAAAAATGTGAAGAATAACCAAATGCTTCAGAAGGAGATGGAAACCCTGGGCTGGGTCTCCTCTGTCAGAGGCAGACTATAGAAAACACATAATATCATTATATCTCCCCCTCCCAACCATGAATCAAAAGTAATATAAAATAATATGACGTGGCTGGATCCAGCCTTTTGGGGGAAATGATTGGACACCAAAGAACCTTAAAGAAATTGTAATTGGCAACAATTCACTACTGATATTTATGTCAATTGCATTATGCCAGCAGGTGTAGCTAACAGGATGTTGGCCTTCAATGGCATGCTTGGCAAAATATATTTGATACATATCAATGAATATGCACCTAGATTTCAGGACCTGTATGTTTTGTAACAGATATTTGTATGTACCATGAATGAAATGCATAATATAAAATGTGCACACTAACAGTTTGAAACACTAGCCAAGATAATGCAGGCATCATTCAAGATGCATCAAGTCACCATTGATTTTTTTTTTTGCACAAAAGTGTAATTATTAGTATTTAGTAGATTACATAAAAGTGTTGTAAAGTGTTGTCATGTATAACCTTTGCTCCTCCCCTGCATCCAGTCCGTAGGTCAAACTGAAAGGGAATCCCACAGAGGAAATTACTGCTCTCAACTCCACCTTGGCTGGGCCAACCCTGCCACCAATCATCTACATTACGGTCACAAGCATGCTCAAACTGTGAAAATATCTGTGAGAATATGTTTGAACAGATGGAGGGATAATATTCAGCTGTTATTGAAGAAGAGACTGGTAGGTCAATCTCATTCCAACCCACATTTTAGAAGTTTGGAAACTATCTAGTATTTTTGATGCACACAGCTCTATGGTGTAGCATGTGAGCTAACTAAACAGCCCAAAGTTGTTTCAAAGAAGCTAACAGAAATATGTGTGGGTTTATTACTGAGGTATGTGAAAAGAAGGAAGCAATGACATTCTCTAGGTTCAAACAGAGCTAATTTTTCCTCCTCATCCTCAAGTACTAATTGATTTACTTCCAAAGCACACCAAGATGCCAAGGGATGAGAAGAGAAGAGAGAATAGGTTCCGCTTGCTCAAAAGCCAGTTGTGCCTGATTCTAGGGTGCAGTGCTCATCTTCATTTACAGCTAAAGAGCTAATGTTGTCGGCATTTGCAGACATTTCTGTGGTCATGTGGCAGGTATGACTAGACACTGGAGCACACAGAATGCTGTTAGCTTTCCTGCTGATGCGGTACCTATTTATCTACTCACAAACTGCTGGCCAGTCAACAAGTTCAGCATCTTAACCACTACGCCAATACAAGCACAAATAAAATACTCTTGTTCATTGGTTTATATTCTCTTGACAGCAAAGCTTTCTGAGGAGGTGTTATTGTTAGCATGAACATGACAACTCTAGTCCTGTGAGCAACTGCTTATACAGAAGTCCTACTCAAGCAATAATTGCATAACAGACAACAATATAGCATTCCAATATAGTAACTAGATGGGGCTAGTGCAGTGGACAGAGTGTTATAAAAATATTCAAGAGGCCTGGATTCACATTTCTCTCTGTCATGGAAACTCACTGGGAGTGGCACATGTGAGAGAATGGCCTGACACTGGTAAAATCTCCACTTAAATATATAACATACCCTGGAAACCTTACTAGGGTTGCCGTAAGCCAGAATCAACAAAGACAGCACATTACACACTGTTGTTCTGATACCAGATGATATTTCCTAATTCTTTTTTTTTACCAGTGATGTCCAATGCTTGCAGCCTAACGTGTCCATGATGTTCTCACTCCCTCCACTGGTACCTCAAAACACCTTTCCTTGCACTGAGGATATAGCTAAAGATCTCAATCTCCAATACGGCACTTGGAGGACCCTGAATAGGCTGAGGGTTGGAGTCCCCAAATGCAAGACCAATATGCTCAAGTGTGGACTGCTGGTGGACAACAACACACAGTGTGAATGTGGAGAGACACAGAGTCCGGCTCATTTACTGGTCTGCCGATTGCTGCCAGAGATATGCACCGATGCGGCCTTAGATTTGGGCATTGACAAAGTGAAGAAAGTGGCTTCATTTTGGCAGTCATGGGTTTGATTGGGACAAGAAAGAATAATCAGCAACACCTCCTCTGCTAAATGTAGCAAAAGCAAGAACCTTGAGAATCAGTCAAGTACATTTGTGATGAGATCAGGTAAAACTTGAGTCAGCCTGGGATCCTAAGGTCTCTGATACTTGTAAGCAATAGCAGTTTGGGAACTGGCTGGTAAGGGAGGCAAGGGAGAGGCTGCCACCTTGCAATCTCTCACAGCTGAACCATTATGGAGCACACCCCCTCCTGCTGGTTCATATGAATGGCCATCTGGGTTTTAGTTTTTAACTGTTGTGAATGTGGAGGGGTATTTTAACGGTTTTTAATGCATTTATGATTTTAATTGTTATTGTGGGAATGCTTTTATATTTTAGTATTCTTAGACTGTAAGCTGCCCGGAGTCACCTAGCCGAGGGGGTGGCAATAAAAGCCGAACAAAATAAATAAATAAATAAACAAATAAATAAACAAATAAATAAACAAACAAATAAATAAATAAATAAATAAATAAATAAATAAATAAATAAATAAATAAATAAATAAATAAATAAATAAATAAATAAATAAATAAATAAACAAACAAACAAACAAACAAACAAATAATCTCTGTGAAAAGAAAGCCTGCTCAAGGTCATTGCATCAAGATGCCTGTGAACTAGCTAGCTGGCAATTAGAGAATCGGGCACCATCTGGAAAGAGGTAGGGATAAATGTGAAAGCTACTTTTGTGGAAATTACCAGGTCTGAGAATCTTTACATAGCTATGGGTCCTGTCTAGATGACAAGTCCTAGCAGGGTGAACGATGGGTATAAAATCAGAGAAAGAAGATAATCCCTTGATGGATCTTCAATGATCGCTTAATGTAGCACATGAACTTTGACTAAGCATTGGGCCTATGCTTCAATGTAAGTAATAGAACAGACAGAGTTAGCTCTTCATTATTTTCATGGGGATTTATTTACTAATTGCTCACCACTACTCTACTTTTGTAGAATGGACTTCACGTATGAGTCGTATTTTCAGAGATTATGAATCTCCTTTTGCAACTGTATTTTCTTAAAATCTTTATATTCTTAGCAGCATCTTTAAATAAAATTACTAACATTTTACAGCCTTGTCTGGTTCATTGTTTCAAAGGGATTCTCTGTGGTACTCTTCCCGGTCTTTGACTTGGCCATTCTAGATATGTCATTTTATTTTGCAATTTGTCAGTTGCAACCTTACGGGGTTGGAGTGCGAGCCCCAAAACATACAACTTTGGGATTTTACTAAGTCTCCCTGGAGCAATGGAACTCAGAATGTGAGAGAATGGCCTGACAGTAAGATTTTCCCAGTCACAGCAAGTTCACCTGCCTGGTGTTCACCCCACCAAGAATATCTTTAGATACTGTAGCTGAGTAGCTTGTGTGCTCCTCCAGGTCAAGTTCTTGACAACATTTCATGGATGAAATTCCCCATCAGGATAAACCCTGTTTTTGTACAACAACCCACACTTACAGCAAACTGTTTTTCATTGAGTTAATAATGCTACATTCTACCTGCACATCATTAAATGGTGCAATGTGATAAAATGTTCATTATTCTTAACACATCATTTATGTTACTGTCACAAAAACTCTTTGGAAGCTTACCTTCATTTCTTGAAATGTTTTCTGTGTCACAGGAACCTTCAGGTTGCACTGGCTCTGGGGTCTGCTTTTCTTGCCCTTGTTCTGCTCCTTTATAAATGAACAAAGGAAGACAAAACAATATGGACAACATCAGATTAATGTGCTGTCCACCACAGATCCTCAACATCCATTATCCTCTTATCATCCTATGACTGCTCCTGTTATAATAGTGGTGATCACTCTGGGAAAGGTTGCCACAAAAATGGATAGAGAGGGGACTCTATAGTGATTGGCTTCTTATTTCAGAGGATGATGGTTAAAACCAACAGCATGGTGTGAAATTCAGTTGGCACCATCTGATTTCTTCCTCTGATCATTTATTTTTTTTGGGAAGCATCTCCTCTTTGTAACATACAGGATGGGAAAGGGACTAATCATGTTTTGAAAGCATTCCTCCATTGATCAGCATTAAAATTGATGTACTTGAAGTGTGTGCACACTGAGCAGCCACATACAACCTAGAATTTAAATTTAGGAAAATGTACTTGGTGGCAGGCACTCAGCGTTTTTATTTCTTCTGCTTCAAGCGCTTGCTGGGGAGCTGATTGGAAACTCCAAAGAAAGCTAGAAATGAAACATGGTTGGGAAATGGCCTTTTTTCCTGTTTCATGCTCTGCGCTTTCAGATTTTGACCATTTAGGATTTCTGAGAGCAATTGTTAGCTAATTTCCACAATGGTACTTCCTATAGTTTATGGCAAATATGAAGCTGGCTGTGCCCTCCTTGCATCTGAGCAACAGAAATCAGGCAATTGGTTGCTAAGCAATCAGCAGAACTTGGAGAGAGAGAAAGACAGAGAGAGAAAGAGGTTGGCTGCATGGATGGAACATTTCAAAATGTTAATGCTTGGAACACGAATCACTCATCCTTCCCATAGGTTTCCCTTGCTTGAAAGCCAGTTGTATCCGACTCTAGGGTTCAGTGCTCATCATTTTAATTTAATTTAATTTAATAGTCGTATTTATATATGCCGCCCACTCAGGCAGAGCCCGACTCAGGGCGGCATTACAACAAATTTCTAAAAACACATAAAAACACCATAAAAACCCCATATCCCACCCACCCAAAAACCCCATATCCCACCCACCCATCCCACCCACTATATATAAAAAAGAAGAAGACGAGAGAGTTCCCAATTCTCTACATCAGCCAGCAGGCGGGGACCGTGTTCCCATTCGGGCCCCACACCTGCCCTGCCAGCCAGGTCTTCAATCCCTTCCTGAAGGGCAGCAATCATACCTGTCAACCTTCCCGATTTGGCCAGGATTACCCCATAATCCTGCACCGTTTGACGTCATTTCCCGACCCGTGCTGACAAAACCCCGTAATTTGGCAGCGGGGAAAAGGAAGTACTGCGCAGCCCTTCTGTGCAAGTTGCCTTCTACGCATGCATAGAAGGGTTTTACACTCATGTAGAACCCTTCCATGCATGCGTGGAAGCCTTCCATGCATGTGTAGGGGGCTGCGCAAGCGGCGTTGCCTTCCACGCATGCGTGGAAGGTGACCTGCGTGGACCCACTTTGTGCAGGTCCCGTTTTTTCTGGAGCCGCGGGTTGACAGGTATGGTGCTCATCTCTGTTTCAAAGCTGAAGAGCCAGTGCTGTCTGCTTCTGCAGACGTTTTCGTGGTCATGTGTGGCAGGCATGACTAGACACCGGAGCACACAGAACGCTGTTTAACTTCCCACCGAAGTGGTCCCTATTTATCTACTTGCAATTTCTTGCTTTTGAATTGCTAGGTTGGCAGGAGCCTGGGACAAAGACGGGAGCTCATTCTGTCCTGCAGTACTCGGGAATCGAACTGCTGACCGGCCGCCTCCCAGTCAGTGCCATAGGTGGGAAGAAGAAGAGCTGAAAAGTCACCCAACTCCTTGCCCCAAACCAAGGAGACGCTTTGGGATGTAGACAGAAAGGAAAGGGTGAGAATGAAAAGATCTATTACCAGTCATATAAGGTGCTCTTTAAAAAGAACAAATATTCATACTCCAAGGAGAATAAGATAGCAATGGTAAAGGTCACCTTTGCTCGAAAGCCAGTTTTATCCAACCCTAGGATTTGGCGCTTATCTCTGTTTATAGCCAGCACAGTCTGTGTCTGCAGATGTTTCCATGGACACGTGACGGGCATGACTAGATGTCAGAGTGCATGGGATGCTGTTTACCTTCCTACTGAAGTGATACTTATTTATCTACTTGCAATTTCTTGCTTTCAAGCTGCTAGGTTGGCAGGACCTGGGACAAAGACGGGAGCTCGTTCTGTTGTGCAGTACTTGGGTCTCAAACTTCTGACCTTCCAACCTTCCAGTCATCAAGTTCAGTGTCTTAACCGTTAAGCCACTGCAGTCCCACTGATTAGGATAGTACATCCAAACAAATTTTTTTGTTACAATCCTGTGAGGCAGGCTGAGAGACAAGGAACTCAAATTCATTATTTATTTATTTATTTATTTTTCACGCTTATATACCGCCCACTCAGGTACAACCCAACTCAGGGCAGTTTACAGAGCGGACAGGAAATACATAAAAGACAGATGATAAAAAAGTTAAAAGTTAAAAGTAAAAAAAACCCACAAAAAACCCCACCCCTAAAAGGTGCGCAAGAACCGAAGGGACCTTGGGGGAAGGCACACTTCTCTATACCAACCACCCAACGGTACCCCCATCCCCACCCGCACCCCAAACTTGGCCCGCCAGCCAGGTCTTTAGTTCCTTCCTAAAGGGCAACAACTCCATCTGGAGACGCAGTTCCACAGGCAGGAGGTTCCAAAGGGCTGGTGCGGACACGGAGAAGGCCCTCCTCCTTGTGCCAGAGAGGCGAGCCCCCCTGGCTGATGGCACAATTAGAGAGCCCCTCCGGTCCGCTCTGATTGGACAGACAGACGTCCTTAGGGCGATGCAGTCTCTAAGATACCCTGGCCCACTACCATGTAGGGCTTTAAAGGTCAAAACCAGCACCTTGAATTGCACCCGGAGACAAACTGGTAACCAGTGCAGCCCCGAAGCAGTGGTGAGGCATGGGCATAATGTCCACACCCCATCACCACCCGGGCCGCGGCATTCTGGACCAGCTGCAGCCTCCGAATGGTCATCAAGGGCAGCCCCATGTAGAACGCATTACAGTAGTCTAGTCTGGAGGTCACCAGAGTGTGAGTGACCATGAGCAAAGAGTGCCGGTCCAGGAGTGGGCGCAACTGGTGAATCACCTGAAGTTGGGTGAAGGCCCTCCTGGCCACAGCTGCCACCTGTTCTTCTAGCAGCAGCCGCGAATCCAGGAGGACCCCCAAGTTGCGCACCGGGTTGGTCTGGGGCAAAACAGCCCCATCCAAAACCAAAGATGGTAGCTCCCGGGAAAACACAGGACCCCCTATCTATAGCCACTCAGTTTTGCTAGGATTCAGCTGTAGCCCATTTGCCCCCATCCAGACCCCAACAGCCTCCAGACAGCTGGAAAGGACTTTCACTGCATCACTGGGGTCCCCACGGGCCGAGATGTGCAACTGTGTGTCATCCGCGTACTGGTGGTACCGCACCCCGTGGGAACGGATGATCTCACCCAGCGGCTTCATGTAGATGTTAAATAGGAGAGGAGAGAGTACCGAGCCCTGAGGCACCCCATATTTTAGGGGCCTAGGACTCGACCTCTCACTCTCCAACCACACCGACTGGGTCCGGCCCCTCAGAAATGAGGAAAACCAGGACCACACCCTGCCCTGCATCCCCAATCCTCGGAGCCGTTCCAGAAGGATACCGTGGTCAATGGTATCAAAGGCCGCTGAGAGGTCAAGAAGAGCAAGGACGGACAGATGACTGCCATCCCGCTCTCGCCAGAGATCATCCATCAGCACGACCAATGCAGTCTCAGTACCATATCCAGGTCTGAATCCTGACTGGAATGGGTCCAGATATTCCGCTTCATCCAGTACCCCCTGCAGCTGACGTGCCATTGCCTTCTCCAGAACCTTCCCCAAAAAAGGAAGGTTGGATACAGGTCTGCAGTTGGTTAGGATTGCTGGATCGAGGGATGGCTTCTTCAGGAGGGGGCACACAAGAGCATGTTTCAGCAGTGCAGGAAATATCCCCTCTCGAAAAGACGCATTAATTATAGCCCCAACCCAGCCACCTGTCACCGTCTTAGAGGCTTTTACCAGCCAGGCGGGACAGGGATCCAATGGACAATTAGTGGCATGGACCGCTGCAAGGAGCCTGTCCACTTCATCCGGTGCAACAGGATCAACCCGATCCCAGGTAACACCGCAAGACTGCGCACTGGCTCCCCCCGGACCCTCCCCGTTCACGCCAAGTTTGAACCCCAAGCGGATCTGATCGATTTTCTCCACCAGATGGTCAGCAAAGTCCTCAGCCGATCCCTGCCAACCAGACACAGGCCCCGCCCTACCCAGGAGGGACCTGGTCACCCGAAACAGGGTGGCTGGGCGATTATCAGTGGAGGCAATAAGGGAGGTGAAGTACTGCCTCCTCACCATCCCCATCGCCACTAGGTAGGCCCTAATAGCGGCTCTAGCTAGTGTCCAATCGGAATCGCTTTGGGTCTTCACCCAGCGGCGCTCAAGGCGTCTCTTTGCCCGTTTGAGCTCCCGTAGTTCGTCAGTGAACCACGGGGATGACCTAACTACACGGGCTCTGAGAGGCCATAGTGGAGCGATTACATCCAAGGCAGATGTCATCGACCCGTACCACAGGTCAACAAGTGCCTCAGGTGAATCGTGTCGCCGATCCAGAGGAAATTCCCCCAGTTCCCTCTGGAATCCATCCGGATCCATCAGTTGCCGAGGGCGGGCCACTTTAATCGACCCTGCCTCCTTACGATGAAGTGTCGCCCCCAGAAAGTCTAGAGCCACCAGATAGTGATCTGACCATGGCACAGGTGTTATGTCTAGCTTCTGTAAACTCAGATCACTCTGCCACCGCCCCGACAAAAAGACTAAATCTGGCGTGTGGCCACTGCCCCTGGTCGGGCCTTAAATTACCTGAGCCAGGTCCATAGCTGCCATGGAAGCTATGAACTCCTGTGCCACCTCGGAACCAGACCCCAGCGAAGGCAAATTGAAGTCCCCCAAAACCATAGGTCTAGGGAACTCCAAAGCCAATGCCGAGATGGCTTCAAGGAGCCCAGGCAGGGGGTCCCTTACCCTGCAAGGCGGCAGGTACAGGAGTAGGACCCCCAACTGACCGTTAGGGCCCAACCGCAGGAGCAGAGCCTCACAACCCGAAATTTGTGGAGCGGTGGCCCTGGCGACTCCCAATGACTCCCTGGCTATAATGGCAACACCACTGCCCTTACCCACATCCCTAGGCTGGTGCCAAACACCGAACCCGGCCGGACACATCTCTGATAGAGGCACCCCATCCTCAGGTCTCAGCTAGGTCTCAGTGATGCATGCCAGGTCGGCCCGCTCCCCCAAAATAGAGTCTTGTATTAGGGGAGCCTTATTACAGACCGACCTGGCATTCATCAGCAGCAGCCTAAGGGCGGGGTCACCCTGGATCAGCTGCTCAGGATCTAGAGGTGAAACCGGGGGGCCAGAACGCGGGACCGATACTAAGCATCGGTCCCGCGTTCCCCGAGTGCGGCCCGCCCCACGGTTCCCGCTATAACGCCCCATGCCCGTCACAACCTCTAAATGAGCCCCTGGAACCTCCACCATTAACCCAGACAGAGTGTCGCCCTCTCTTCCTGGCTGCCAAGGCCATCTCCCCCTCCCTCCCTCCCTAACCCACTTAAAACATACCCTCTCACTCCCTCCACCCCCCCTAACAGAACTCCAATGACGGGAGTCTCCTCCTCCCGGCCCTGGTCCAAGCGCTGTAAGGCCACGGGGGTGATGGGGAGGGGGGGCGCCGCCCCTAAGGCCACCAAGAAACCCCAGGTGTGGCCATAGTTCTCCTCCCAACAGCATTCATCCTGTGATTTTCACAGCTCAGAGGGGTCTTGAACCAGGATCTTCTCAGTTCTAGTCCAGCACTCCATCTATAACAACAGTGGTTTGTTATAGGCCTCCAAATGCTACAAACTTCACTGTCCAGAAGCCTCTGCCAGCATAGCCAATAATAAGGAATTCTTGTGGTTGTCAAAAACACCTGGATGTCCCATGCTATACCATGCATTTCAAGTTCAGGTATTAAGATTTAAAGTAGTGGCATGTCATGACTGGCTAAAACACTGTGCTGAAACTGGAGTAAAAACAAACAAACCTGATTTCAGATCATATATGAGTTGGTGTGCACCTGCATACCATGACAGGTGGTCAGAGCTGAGAGGAAAGGGTCTTTTTAGCCAACCAAGAGGAAATAGGCATGCCATGGTGGAACCAAGCTGGGCGCAGAACAACTAGGCATCCCTCCCTTGTTCTGGCATTAGCATCACTAAATGAGGGGAAGAAACAGCCATAGACCCATCAGTTTTTAAAAGATGAATGGGGTAGGTGGGTGGGTATGTTGGGTTTTAATGGTTTAATTGTTTTTATGTATGTTTTAACTTGTTGTGAACTGCCCTGAGTTGGGTTTACCTGATTGGGCGGCATAGAAATCTGAATTTAAAATTAAAAAATAAAAAATAAATCAACCATCTCCTCCTCATTCATGTTGCCACCTCTTCCCTTGTCCTGTGCTGGCTCTTCTCCCAACACTTGGCCTCTGCTGTGCCCATTGCTTCCACCTCTGCCACTGTCACTGCAGCAGACCCAAGAGACACAAGATACACCAAGACATGTGCGCACACACAAGAATGCAATTCGTGAATTGCAACAAAACAAACAGCCCTGGTGGTGGCCTAAAATAACCCACATTTCAACAAGACAATGTGAACTTCAGCTGTGTGCCTTGGTATTCTTCGATCTTTAAATCGATATGGAGCCTGGGAAAATTGAAGCAAATGAAGGACTTTTTATTAATCAAGACTCACTCTAAGGAGTTACTTCTCCTGCAGTTAGACTGTGACAAAGAAAATGAAATAAGACACAAATAAACAAACAAACAATCCTACCACAGAAATTTGGTGTTGTGAAGACAGTTTGCCTCAGTAAAGATCTCTGATTTCTTTATCTGAGCAATTTGATTTTATACATTGTTTCTCCTCCTTCATTCTGTAATTCTCACATCATTCTTCCTACCCCTATCTCTTATTTAATTGCATAAAAACATTGTTGTTTTCCAGACTATCTTTGTCAGTGAAATGCGGTAATGGCAAGTCTGTGTGCCTGTTGAAATTCCAAGATGTCTCCTGAGGTTTCTGCAGAGGGAATAAAGTTTTCCCTTGGCATTTGTTAAGACACCAGTGTGTCTAATCTTTCCAAGCACTTTACATGTCACTGTCATTCATACTGGATGAAACTGAGTCACTCCAAGACGGAATCATCTCCATACTTTCTGAAGGTTCTGATGAGTCCTGAGTGGCACTGTAGACATTAAAAATCATCCACTGAGTTGGTATATTTTTGTGTATGTTCTTAAAGAAATGAAACCCAGTGAGATACTTGGATTAGTAAAGAGTTACAGTATTATGATGACAATAAAATGAAAGCACTATGTGTCTTTATACATTTTAACAGCTCAGGAATTGAATGCCTAGAGGTCCATGGTAATAATCATCTTGTGAAGAGAGAAAAAGTTGACATATTTCATATGTTCATTATAGAGGCCCCCTCAAATATCTGATGCACATGTTTTGTGGAGATGTGACAAAATAAAAACATCCCTCACACCCCATCTCTGCCTGGTGGCTGATGTGTCACAGATCCATTGATGCTTTCTCTGAAATGCTGCCTGTTAACAAAGCCAACTTAGCACAATATGACAGATTGTGCCTCAGCTTCCCCATTTTGATAGCATTCTAGGCCTGCTGATGTTGTCTGACATCAAAGAAGCTCATGTGATGTTCTTAAGCATCACCTCAAATTTGCCCATTAGCTAGTCAGCATGACTGGCTTCTCTGAACTGAAAACATAAAGGTTTTTTCTTGACACTTGTTATATGATCCAAGGAAAAGTAGTTTCCTCAGGCAGAACCAGAATGTTAAAGTTTTTTATGCAGCCTGAATGGCATTGTTAGTGTTGATATGTAATCTGCAGCTGAGAAAGATTACCTGAGTCCATTTCTGTTATAGGGCCCTCATAACAGTGACCCTGTGGTCTAATCCAGAGGTGCCCAAACTACGGCCTGGGGGCCAGATCCAGCCCCTGACGCCAATTAACCCGACCCATCCGACCCATGGATTCGTGGCTGCTGCTAGAAGAACAGGTGGCGGCTGTGGCCAGGAGCCCAACTTCGGGTGATTCGCCAGTTGCGCCCGCTCCTGGACAGGGACTCTTTGCTCATGGTCACTCACGCTCTGGTGACCTCCAGACTAGACTACTGTAATGCGCACTACATGGGGCTGTCCTTGATGATCATTCGGAGGCTGCAGCTGGTCCAGAATGCTGCTGCCCGGGTGGTGATGGGGTGTGGACGTTATGCCCATGCCTCACCACTGCTTCGGGGGCTGCACTGGTTACCAGTTTGTCTCTGGGTGCAATTCAAGGTGCTGGTTTTGACCTTTAAAGCCCTACATGGTAGTGGGCCAGGGTATCTTAGAGACTGCATTGCCCTAAGGACGTCTGTCCATCCAACCAGAGCGGACTGGAGGGGTTCTCTAATTGTGCCATCAGCCAGGGGGGCTTGCCTCTCTGGCACAAGGAGGAGGGCCTTCTCCGTGTCTGCACCTGCCCTTTGGAACCTCCTGCCTGTGGAACTGCATCTCCAGACGGAGTTGGTGCCCTTTAGGAAGGAACTAAAGACCTGGCTGGCGGGCCAAGTTTGGGGTGCGGGTGGGGATGGGGGTACCGTTGGGTGGTTGGTATAGAGAAGTGTGCCTTCCCCCAAGGTCCCTTTAGTACTTGCGCACCTTTTAGGGGTGGGTTTTTAAACTTTTAACTTTGTTTTATCATGTGTCTTATTATGTATTTACTGTCCGCTATGTAAACCACCCGAGTTGGGTTGTACCTGAGTGGGCGGTATATAAGCGTGAAAAAAAAAATATAAATAAATAAATAAAATAAAATAAAATAAAATAAAATAAAATAAAATAAAATAAAATAAAATAGTGTAATCCAGCACAATTCCATACTGTGCAGACACTGAATATGATTCTGGCTAAAGAGTGTAACCGATGCACACCTAAGGTAAGAGAACAACATGATGGACAACAATGGAGAATGTCATGGAAGCCAATGGAGAATGTCATGGCTTCTTGTCTACCTCTTATGTCTGATGATGCCCTTGTGAAATGTGTTCAACCTTGTGTAAAAACCATTGCTCTTTGGAACCATTGCTCTTTACAACCATAATGTTTGTCGTGTAACAGCAAAGCTAAGAACCCCTGGCAATAGACACCCTGTAGAACTGACACTGCAAGTGCCTGGCCTCCTCCCTGGTTTTTCCCTGCCTTCCACAATGGCAAAATGATAAAATGGCTGAAGAAGAGGTGTAAGAAGAAAGGATTTGGCATGCACTGAGATCTGTAAAAGAAACATACTCCAGAACTGCCACATTTTCATTGTAAAAGACAAGATGCCATTATGAAAAACAATGAGAGAGTGTAAGAAATTCCATACAGGGGAAGCTGAAAATGAGTTCAGAGCCAAATCATGCTTCACTGTGTTGCTTTGGGTGGAAAGTTGAGGGGGCTGCATCCATTAGATCAGCAGGCCTTCCGTAACACTGAAGCTCTGTTTATATAAATCTTCATTTTCTTCAGGCCAGCTTGGTGTCTGTGTGTGTGTGTGAGTGTCTGCACGCAGGGAGGAAAATAGCAACATTCATTATATTGACATGCATGTGAAACAGGTATTATCCCATAGCTCTTCCGTCCTGCTGTGCAATATAGCCGTGTGCCACAGAGAAACGAGTCCATTTCACATCAACAGCAAAATCTGATCAAAACAAGATGCACCTTTAGAAGCATTTTATTCAAAAGGTATTCTCTCAGCCCCAGCACCAGCCTGCTGCCTTTCAATCTTGATTACTACTGCTTGGAATGCCAAGAAGATGCCCATCTCAGGGCGTCCCCAGTTGGAGATGAGAGATAACTGGCATACAATTTGAGAGATACCACTTTCAATTACCATTTCCAATTGCATTACTGCCAGACTTCATTATCATAAAACTTCATAGTTGAATGAGATTTCTAAAGAATCAGAACTCAAAGTGGAGCCATGGAATATAGAGAGGAGGCTGACAGGACCCACAATTGCCTTCAAATAATTCCGTTCTTCCACCCCATAAATCATGCAATATTTTGTTGAGCACCTTCTATCTAAGGTAATATTTATTTTATTTCTATAAAGGTATTGAAACATCAGCCATAAGCATACAAATAAGAAACATTAATAATGAAACTACACAAATGTTTGTTTTGAAAATGCAAACGTGCATAAATAACATTAGATTTTTTAAAAATGTCTTTTCTGTACAAGTAGGCAAAGAACACATTTCTCTTTTCGTAAATCTCTAATTTCCCATCTCCCTGTTGGAAAATTAGATGATTAATTGTAAATTTCACATTGGGTCGCTTCCAGCTGTAACAAGTGTATTTTGTGTACAAAATATGTACAACAACAAACATTCAGAAATTAAAACCTGAATAAAATAGCCCTGATTTTTAAACAATTTTGCCATCTTGTTGCATATTTTATATTTATTTGGCTGATTATATTCATTGTGTTTACTTTTTGAAAATATGCAGGAAATACACTATGTAATTAATTTGTGGCAATGATACCTTAAAGCAGAGATTCTCAACCTGTGGCCCGTCGACTGGATGTGGCCCACGGCACCGTTCATGTGACCCCACACCACCTCCACCACACCAGGAAGTGCCATGTGGTGGAGGAAGGGCAAAATGGCTGTCCGGCCTCCGAAGTTGTCTGAGGCAGCGTGACCCGGCCCCCAGCTTTAAAAGTTTGAGAACTCCTGCATTAAAGACTATATATATCTAAATTTCCTAACTTCTATTAAAACCAACTATGAATCCTTCCAGAATAAAAAATATATATGTTTGTACAGAATAAATTTATGAAGTGTGGTGTAAATGAGAAGTTGGCTGTTGAGAGGTACAGAAAATCTTTAAGCATGATGTATTTAAGTCAATCAAGCAAAACATTTAAAAACAACAAAATTAAACTAGTCTGCTCCTTTTGCATTCTGTCAATTTTTTATTTATAGAGTCGGATTCTTATACAATCTAAAAGGGATGCTAAAAAATTGCTGAGGAATGCCTCAGAACACATGGTATTTTAATTGCCATTGGTTCAGGCTACTGTGATGTTAGAAAATGCTTTGTAAATTTAGATGTAACCAACTACTGTACTTATGACAGATGTGGCCAGGTTTGACTTCAATTCTTTTCTCCATGGGCAAGTCTAACATGAAAAATGGGACACCCACAGAAGTATATAGAACTACATCTTGCTGGTAGGATGAAAAGGCTTTGGAGACTAACAGTGGGAACAGAACAGATGTAAAATCTGCTGGATTAGTGAAACATTTGCTGCTGGTTCCAGATGTAGTGGCAAGTTTGCTCAAATCTTTGAAGCCAATGAACCATTTCCCTTTAAAGTTTGCTACTGTGACAGACCAACCCCCTCTTTAGTATTATGAAGAAAGTAGCCAGGATTGTCTTATGATTTGTATTCCACCATTGTGTTCTTAATGTTTGTGGGGTGTTGGGGTTGGATTAAGCACTCCCATTGTCTGCAAAATAAAATGTTTTAAGCAAAAGTGGCAAAGTCATAGGCTGGCACCTGGGCCTTTGCTGCTGCTTTATTGTTATGTTTGATACATGTGAGACTGGCATACATAGTAAGAAGAAAGACAGAGTGTGATTACTTTCTGTTTCCCTGTGGTGAAAGGTGAAAAAGAAAGTCCAGCATGTATTGAGGAGAGAAATGAAGAAGTCCTCTTAGACAGTGAACAGCTGGCAGCAGTGAAGACCCTGCTTTCTTCCAGAGTCCCAGTTGGGGAGGAATCACTGCCACTCTGGAGAGTTGATGGTGTTCCACACAACTGTCTCAAAGCCTGCAGGGTTATTGTGTCAAAGCAGTACAACAGGTGTTTGCAAGCATCTCACTTGAGAAGAGGCTGCTTGCCACCAGCTATCACAGCTCCAGAGGGGGACCTGATTCTGACATGGGAATCCAAAGCAGATCCCACCACCCACCACCCCCACTCCATCACAGCAAAGAGAAGAACAATTCCATCCCTTGACATGGCTCTATTAACTGGAGGCAGCAATTTCTTTCCTTTTCATGAGATACAAAGCTGTTTTCCTCACTGCTAACTAAGCAAGACGTTGAAAGGAAAGGCCCGCTACTCCTTGAATAAAATCTGTCACTTACCAGAAACAAATGATAAATTTCTCCTGACTCTCATTTTACAGTGACAAGACTAGTTTCTATTCCCTTACAATTGCAGGCAAACAGAATTGAAGGAAATCTTTTCAGTCATGGAACCATGCTGATATTCATGTTAAGCCTTCACATATATTGTTTGTTGCCATGTTTTCAGCAGTACAATGGAACCTCAATTAATGTAGTTAATGCATTCTCCAGGACATTTCTTACAGCGAAAATTACTTTAACCGAATGTCCCATAGGAATGCATTGAATGCAATTTCCCATAGGAATGCTTTGAATGCAATTTCCCATAAGAATGCATTGAAAACCAAAATAGATTAACCAAAATACAGTTTCCCATAGGAATGCATTGAAAACCAATTAATCTGTTCCAGAAAAAAATTCTGTAAACTGAGCCACTATTTTCTATGGGCTTCCTTTTGTTATGTGATTTTTATGTTAACCGAGCCGTTTGTTAACCGAGATTCCACTGTACTGTAAATGCATGGTGACTCAGAGATGTAAGTTCTATATGAATCAACACGGATATTGTGAAAGCAGGAACCCACATACAGTCCTCTGAGGAAGGTGGCAGATGTGTCAATTCCCATTCTTATGATAAGACAATTACCAGTCTCAATGGAACAAGCTCTGAGCCATTCCAGGACCTGTCTTTCTTAGACTCAATGAGCAAATGATTTCTTGCTCACCATCCATTAATAAATAAGAGAGGTTGCTGATGAAATAAACTTTAAAGAACACAGTAATTAGATATAGCCATATAGCTTCACAACTGACAAACATTTCAGAATTCTATTTGGAGGTACTGTATTAAAGCCCAATGTTTGGCAAAGGCAGGATGAAAAAGGAAAGCAAAGAATAAAGATTTGAACATAATTTGAGCCTAATAAGGGATAAGCCTGTGGACTCTGCAACAGCCAAACATGTAGAGCCAGATGTAATATGTCAAGATTAGATTTTTTTTAATAGCAAACTAATTAACTCTCTTGGTGTCGGATACATCTATTGGGACTTTTGGTTAGATCATTTCTCTGATAGCAGGAGTTAGGCTTCTTGCAGATGTGTGGATATCTTCAAATCAGGAAAAAATAGAGAAGTTAGGTATGGCCAGAAACTGAAATACAGTGGTACCTCGGATAAAGTCCGATTTGGATAAAGGCTGATTCGGATAAAGTTGCGGTTTTCATGCACACATGATGCATCACATAAAGTCCAAAACCGCTAAAAAATGGATGTTATCCGAGGTATTTGGTATAGGAACCTCGGATAAACTCTATTTTTGGACGTTATCCGATGCATCACCCATTTGATTTGGATAAAGTCCAAAATCGGATAAAGTCCAAACTTGTGGAACGGAGTTTGGACTTTATCTGAGGTTCTACTGTATAGGGAAACTATTAAATAACCAGATTCTGTGATCTACATTGCATTGAACCCACGCTGTCACTTTCTTGGCCAGATCTTTCCGTTACCCAGGTTTCAAAAACAGCAACACAATCTTAAAAAATAAAAGATGTGACTGCCAAAGTTTTAATACAAAATGAACCCCCAACATCTTAGGGAAGGTAGCCATTTGATTGATTGATTGATGGATTGATTGATTGATGGATTGATTGATGGATGGATTGACTAATTGATTGAAAGCTATGGCCAAGTGCCTGTCATTGAGAATACTACTCTCATTCATTCTTTCCATAACATGCTAAGACAGTATAAATAATGCAACCTGATTCTTCAATACTTGTGCTTTTTTCTTACTAAGAATAGGAGAGAACAAAAGTTTTTAGAACTATTTTCCCCTTTGCAGAAACAGCAACAATAAAAACCCATGCAAAGCAGGTTCTCCTAGTCCCCCCACCCACCCGCCTTTCCTAATGTGTTTGAATTACACAATGGCATGCAGTTACACTTGCTTTCTTTTCTTTTCTTCTGGTTCAAGATTATGAGTTGTATAGAAATCTTCCATTTGAAAAAAAGATCAAGCAGCTAAAACAGAAGTATCTGAAATTTCTATTGCAAATGAAAAAAATCATAAGGGGAGCATATCCATTTGTAATACTACTTGTATGTTTAAAATTTAATTGGTTTTATTATTATCATCATTGACAATGAACTACTAAATGGCAGAGAATTTAGTCTTACACTTCAAGGGCAGTGTGCTAGACGCACAAACTGCTTGGAAATACTTGTTTGGATGAGATTTCTCATCTCATCTCTAACCAAGAAAAAGCGTAGAGCCAAACTATATGTTACAGATAACTCATTATTAGAAGAGTGAATTGTTTTAAGTGGTGATTATACATAACTGTGAACACATAGTTTCTCATCTCCTGGACTTTTCAGAGCAGCTTGTTTCATTCAGGGATTGATCTTCATGATACAAGCACATCCTTTGTAAATCCAATTTCTCAGACACAGAAAGCAAATGTGATTTCAATAAGAATGCTTATTACACTATATGTGCACTTGAGGGCTTCTATTTCTTTGCACCCAAATGAACCAGGGATGCCAAAATAAAAACACACCCTAGTTTTGAAGCGACTGCAGTGGCTCAAGTGGTTGAGAAGCTGAAAGGGAGGCGTAAGGCCAGCAATTCAAAACCCAAGTACTGCATGATGGAAGGAACACCCGTCTCTGTCCCAGCTCCTGCCAACCCAGCAGTTCAAAAGCAAGAAATTACAAGTAGATAAATAGGTACCACTTTGGTGGGAAGATAAACAGTGTTCTTTGTGCTCTGGTGTCTAGGCATGCCTGTCACATGTCCACAGAAATGTCTGCAACTGCAGACAGTACTGTCTATTTGGCTACAAACAGAGATGAGCACTGAACCCTAGAGTCGGATACGACTGGCTTACAAGCAAGGGTGACCTTTACCTTTACCTAGTTTTGAGGTTAGCAGCTGATTAGGAATCCCAGTTTGGACATGGCTTCTGCCGGTGAGTCCCCAGCTAGTAGAGCCACTGCATGCTGGCAGAATGCAAGCTCGGCGCCAAAATGGCCGCCGCGCTCTTTGCGGGCCCCCCCCCCCACCGGACGAAGGCATCCGGGTATTTAGGGGGCGTGGCCAGCTCCCTTATAAAAGGGGTAGCCACGAGGCAGCCGCGCTGCCATTTTGCGAAGCGACGGAGCGGAGAAGTTTTTTCCCTCTTACCTCCGTCGCTCTTTCCTTCGCCGGGAAGCCTATTGGGTGGCGTTTTTTCCTTCTCTTTCTCCGGCTTCCCAGCAGATCTGCTATGCCCTCTAAGAAGAAGGCAACTGCGAACGCGGTTTGCTCCGCGCGGAGGCGCCAGCCGGGTCGGAGGACCGCGACTGCGCCTCCTCAGCAGCCCCCCTTGCCAGAGCCCACCGGGACCGGTGGGATGGGGTTGATAGCCCCTTGGCCTGGGGCGGGCTGTCTGCATACCGGCCCGGCAGGGGCCGCGGCCCCCGGCCCGCAAGCAATGGCCACTGCCCCTGGCATGGCCCATTCTTCGGGGCCTTCTTCTATTAGTATGCAGCTTCCTGCAGGGGGTTCCAGCCATGGGGGGTGGTTGGGTTCCCTACCCCAGCAGGGTATGCCCCCGGCCCTGCAGGGGCCGGGCCTGAGCTCTTGGCCGTATTCAGGCCCTGGGATCCAGGGACCTGGACCGGCGCCTGCGGCCCATGGGCCGGCTGGCCCTTTGCCCCCCCTGGGATTAGGGGGCTATGTTAAGGTTGAGGCCCTTCTGGCCCGTGTTGCGGCCCTCGAGGCATCCCTCGTGAGGGTTAACCACCCGGGGGTCCCTTTTGGGGCGCAGGTTGATGCTTCGTCTGCCGGGCTCCGGCAGGCGGCGGGACGGGTCGAGCTGCCCGAGGCGCGTGGGCCGGCGTCGGCCACTGCCTCGCAGCTCCCCAATCAACAGGCTGTTGCGGGGCAGGCCCCATCGGCGAGCTCAGTCGCGGTTGTGAGCTCCGACGCCCCCAGTGGGCCGGAACCCCCGGTGGGGGCGGCCCACGGGGGTGCAGCATGTGAGTATGCAGTTCAATCTAGTGCACCCACACACCTGGCTACCTTGGGGGGAACATTTCAGTGGCCGTGGCCTCGCACGGGTGGCGCGACGGTTCAGTCGCCGACGTCCCACCCGGCGACTTCACTTCCCACCCAGGGCCCTGTTTGGGGTGGCACCTCCCGCTCAGTGGGGAACGTGTTAGGGGTGACCGGGTTGGTCCAGGCTCCTTTCGCAGTGCCCACAGTTCCCACCGTGCCGATGTCGGGGTATTCCTTGCCCCTTGGGGATCATCTGGCCCAGGCTACCAAGGAAAAGATCTGGCGTGGGGAGTATGTGGACATCTTCTCCCTTCTTAACAGAGAGCCCACCAAGGAGGAGAGGGAGGGGCAGGATGAGAAGGATAAGGAACAGGCACGTCGTCGTAAGCTGCCACGCACGTGGGCCAATTGGCTGCCAACGTACCTCATATACATGGCGGTTTACCTCAGGGCCAGGCCAGATCTGGCAATCCCGATGGTCCAGTATTTGGACAATATGTACCGAGCGATGGTTGACTTCCCGGGCCCGTCGTGGTTGGCTTACGATGAAGAATTCCGTATGCGAATTCCCCTGCACCCAGAGATGAGGTGGGACGAGCCCTGCCAGAAGCTGTGGCTTCTGTACATGACTCCCACGCGCCCTGCGCCTGGGGAAAGATACCATTGTGGACATGCGGTCCAGCGAGCGGCCCCAGCACAGACACCCCGCCAGGTGGCGGGGCAGGGGGTTCCAGCTCGCCTGCTGTACTGGACTTTCTCGTCCAATGGTTCCTACAATAGGAAGAATTGCCGGTTCAGGCATGAGTGTCCCTCTTGTGCTGGCCCCCATGCTGCATCCGCCTGCCCCAGGCCTGGAGGGATGCGGGGCAGGGGTAGGGGTGGACAAGGGGCTGGCAAGACTGCCGCAGAGGGAGCTGGTTCATCGAAAGGCCCCCTCCCCAATTAATGTGGACATGTTGGAGCGTTGGCTCGCATTGTACCCGAGGGAGGCAGATGCAGTTTACCTGCTTCAGGGTTTTCGACTGGGGTTCCGTATTCCTTTCACGGGTGATAGGTCCCCCCAAGACGCACCCAACCTTTTGTCCCTTAGGGGAAGGGAGGAGGTGGCTGCTGCCAGCATTGCTAAGGAGATTGATGCGGGCTGGGTCGCTGGCCCTTTCCCTGCACCCCCATTCCCCAACCTTAAAGTGTCACCCTTGGGCTTAGTGCCCAAGAAATCACAGGGTGAGCTCCGCCTGATTCATCACTTGTCCTACCCAGCCGACAGATCGGTCAATGATGCTATCCCTGATGACCTTTGCTCGGTCAGGTATACATCTTTTGACCAAGCGCTGCGCATGGTGCGTCATGTGGCCCGGGTGCGCTGTTAGCTAAGTGCGACATTAAGTCTGCCTTTCGACTCCTGCCGGGCCACCCGGGTGACTTTGAGTTGCTGGGTTTCAAGTTTCGGGGAGAATATTATTTCGATAAGGCCATGCCTTTTGGCTGTTCCATATCATGCTCGGCATTCGAGCGTTTCAGCACCTTCCTAGAGTGGGCTTTTGTCCGCAGGTCAGGGTCCCGGTCTGTAGCCCATTACCTGGATGATTTTTTATTCGGGGGTGAACGGGGCTGGGACACGTGCACACGTCTCCTCAACACATTTCAGACGCTAATGGAGGAACTTGGTGTCCCTTTAGCGCCCGAAAAGACCGAGGGCCCATCTACCCAGTTAGTCTTCCTGGGGGTGGAGATTGACACGGTAGCGCAGGCTTCTAGGTTACCAGGGGATAAGGTGTCAAAGATAGTGGCCCTTATCTCGGACTTGCTTGCTAAACGCAAGGCATCACTGCGGGAACTGCAGGTGCTACATGGTCACCTCAATTTCGCTTGCAGGGTGGTCACACCGGGCAGGGCATTTGCGCGGCACTTGTGCGACGCCATGACAGGCTTATCCAGGCCCCACCATAGGGTGAAACTGTCCCAGGGTAATAAGGCAGATATGCTTATCTGGCTCCAGTTTCTGAGGGAGTTCAATGGGGTGTCATTTTGGAGGTCTGACCTTCTGGCTTCCCCTCGTTTCCAGATACAGTCCGATGCCTCGGGATCCCTGGGTTACGGGATGTACTTCAATGGGAAGTGGGCCTATGGTGGGTGGCCACCAGCCTGGTCTGGCACGGGTCGCCTGCGTGATATTACTTATCTGGAATTTTTTCCCATTCTGGGGGCCTTGATGCTATGGGGTGAGGAGTGGGCCAACTCGGTTGTTCATTTCTGGTGTGACAATGCGGCCGTTGTCCACATTGTCAACTCACAAACCTCTAAATCACCCAGGGTCATGGACCTGGTGCGCCAGTTTGTATTGCGCTGCCTGCGCCTCAATGTGCTGTTCAGGGCCGGGCATGTCCCGGGTGTCAATAATGATATCGCTGACGCTTTGTCCCGCCTGCAGATCTCCCGGTTCTGCGCCTTGGCCCCGGATGCGGAGGAATTTCCCTCGCCACTCCCGGACGAGATATGGACCATTGGCAAGGAGAGGTGAACCGGGCGATCGGCATGTCACTAGCGCCACGCACGCGTCAGGCGTATCACCACGCATTCAATTCTTTCCGAGCATTCTCTGCCCAATTCCGGCTGCCAGATACCTGGCCGATCCCAGTGGCCCACGTCTTTCGATTTATGGTTCACCTACATGCCCAGGGCCTCGCGCCTCGTACCATAGCATCCAGGCTGTCAGCGCTGGCTTTCATGGCCAAAGTAGGCGGTCATGCGGACAATACCGCTGACTTCCGTGTGAGACACGTTTTGGAGGGGTGGGTGCGGGACCGTGGGCGTAGCCTGGACGACCGCCACCCAATTTCCCCAGGGGTTCTAACCCAACTAGCTCGGGGCTGGCATGACCTATGTTGATAGGTATGAGGCAGCCCTGTTTCATGCGGCTACAACGGTAGCCTTTTTTGGAGCGCTCCGCATCAGCGAGCTTGTGATGCTGTCTAAGGCGGATGCGAGTCGTAGGGCACTGGAACTCGAAGATGTCTATGTGGCCAATGATTGGGCTCAGTTGAGGATACGCTCCTCTAAAACGGATCAGCACGGCGTAGGCAGTGGAGTAAGACTGCTACGATGTTCTTTAGCAGACATCTGTCCGGTTGGTGCCCTACAGGATTTCCTTGCACTGCGTGGCACGCACCATGGCCCATTTTTCTGTCACCAAGGTGGGTCTCCCCTTACTAAATTTCAATTTTGGAGGGTGCCGGGAAGGCACTAGCCAGTGTTGGCCTCCCTGGGGCTCGTTGCGGCACCCATTCATTCAGGATGGGGGCGGCTTCTACTGCAGCTGGTTTTGGGTACTCCGGGGCTGAAATACGCCGCATGGGAGGGTGGGGACCACAATGTTTTCAGTTTTGTGTTTGCCCTCTTCAACCGTGAGTACCAGTTTAGTCACTGCACTGTTTCTCCCCCCCCTTTTTTTCCTTGACAGACCCTGGGTGTCGTATTACACCGGTGACAGTATGGCTGGTGGGCCATAGCCACGTGCACAGGGCAGTGCGTTACGCTGCACAGGGCAGCGCGTTACGCTGCACAGGGCAGCGCGTTACGCTGCACAGGGCAGCGCGTTACGCTGCACAGGGCAGCGCGTTACGCTGCGGCGACAGAGTGGGGACCCCGACTGGGACTGGGTGCATCCGCACGTCTCAGGTGGTATGGTAAGCGCGGCATGTTATGGCGGGAACTGTTGCCATTCCTTTTCTACATCAGGGATGCTGACTCGCCTGATGTCCTGGTTATGTACCTTGGGGCAATGGCTTGGGACAGGTCACTGGCCTATCGCGGAAGCTTGCGATTTGCAGTGACCTGCCCTACTCACATTATCTGTGGCCTGCCACAACCCTCAATTGGTCGGACACGATACCGCAGTACGCTTACAGGGGAGCGTTCGGCCTCGAGGCTCTTGACCGAGCCGACGCTCCGTGAACGGGGCTATTGCCCGGTTCCTTTTCGACAAGGGTGGGGGACGCGTCATTCGCCTCCCCGCCATCAGTCTGCAAAATTACGAGCTTTACTCAGGGGATGGGGCCCATCTGTCGCAGGGAGGTATGGACCTCTTGTTAGTGGACTGGCGAGCAGGCCTGTTGACCGAGCTGACGGTCTTGGGGGGGGCGGTGAGCCTTTTGGGAAGCCTCCCCGTGTGGCGGGTAGCACTGGTAAGGTAAACATTTATGACCCACAGGTATCCGGCAGGTTCGCAATTGACTGGACAACACTAGACAGGCATAAGTTGGTTAAACGTTGTCCGGTCAACGACGAACCAGGCGACGGGGTGATGGCTACAGCTAGACAGCATGCATCACCCCGTGATTTCACGGATACGCGTCAGAGGGTGGGGTCATTAGTTAGATATTGACTACGGTCAACAATTTGTTTGTTGTCAACAAACAAATTGATACAAATAGATACATTGTAACAATTGCCGTTGGCAATTTTGGGTGGTACCTTACCAGTGTTACTTCGGCCTACTTGCCTTAAGAATTATAATTGGTCAATTACCAATAGAAATTTATAATTCGGACTAGGGCATGAATCAATAAATGTGGCCCAATGCCGTTATCCACTTTCATCAGTGTCTGAGTCCTTTATTGGGGGGTGCGCCTGCAATGAGATAAGCAAGACTGACTTGGCAGTAGGCACCAACATATTCTTTGAAAGTGACAGCCTACAGTTCTCAGCAATTGCTGAGCTTATTGTTGCATGTGAGGTTGGCCTCCTTCAGCTCAAGGAGAAACACTGCCTTTATTATTATTCATTAAATATTGCTGAACTAAGAAAGGGAGTATATTCAAGGGGCAATATTTACAATCCATTAGACACATTGTGATCATTGGGAGCACAGAACTGATATTCCTTTCCTGGTAGTGATAGCATTTGGGGCAGAAAATGTTTTTCCTTACTCGCATCTTCAAAATGAAAGGGAACTCCCATTCAAAGAGGCGGACAGGAAAAGGTTTTCATATATGGAGAAGTTTATGGTTTCTGAACAGTCAAACTTCTATATTTTACTGTTGACTCCTGCTCCAGTAGGATACATTCCTGTTGGCCCTAGTTCATTCACTACCAATGGGCTTATTATTCTTTAACAATGTCTATCAATATAATCCATCACCAGTAAAATGGAGAAAGGAAAAGAAAAAAAGTTTTAATACAGTAGTAAGTTAACAAAAGACTCTGGAGATGTTCATCTAAAGAGGCTTCATCCATATATTTAGCTAAAAGCGGATATTACTGAGGTCCATGGATAATAAGAACCTATGATTTAACCTATTTTAGTTCTAAAGTAGGAAGTATGACTGAATTATATTATCATATAATATCATATATATAATATCATATAATATCATATCATATAAGCATTTGGTGCTTAGATCTCATTACTGTACTGATGATTTTAAGTCCTATTTCTCGTTCCCAGGAGAAACAAAAGAGGCAGTGCATTCCTTAACTGTTAGATGCATGCTGTAATGGTGGGAAGGACATAGTGAGGATTGTGAAGTGTATGTACATCATGGGAGCTTCGTTGAATGCTTCTTGGCATGCCAAAGTCCCTCCAGAAGAAAAAAATTAAGGGAGCAAAAATAACACCCACTCCTGGAAGACTCTAGGAATAAGAGCTAAGATGTAAACCTCCACCTATTAAAAAGGCCTTCTACTCGTCCACTTCCTGTTTCAGTTGTTTCTATTTGTAACATTTTGGGGAAGGAGTATAGCTTGGCCTGCAGTAGGGTCAAGAAGACAGAAATTCAACCTTTGGATCCTCTCCAAACTTGTCCACCCTGCTATAGCGGATCAGATGGGTTCTAATAAACAGAATGCTGACAGCTATAGTTCAACATCTAGAGGACTGCACTTTGTTGACATCTGCAATAAATAAATAATCAATCAGAACTTAGAGAAAGTTACTTTTCTGGCTTGTAGATCAAAGAACCCCTAGCCAATAGGATCATGCTGGTCTGAGGATTCTTCAATTTGTAGACTAATTTTTCCCCAAAAGCTTGACAATTAATAAACAATGGAGCACTTAAAAACTTCTTGCTGCAACTGACCAAAGTCCATGTAACCCAGATGGTTTGTTCAAGCAGCTGCTGCGAGTGAGATGTGTTGGGAAGCTCATAATCATGATAGGAAGATGTCCTTGCTGTCTTAAATTCTCTCAGTGTCTGCTATTCACATCTACTCAACCTCCAAAGGAGGAGACTTAATGATGCCATTATGTGTACCGATGAACTGTATTTTTTTGTCAAAAGCAATTTTCTAAAGCCATTTGTGGTTTAGGACATTTTTGTACACATGCACCGTGCCCACAACTGCTGGGGTCTACTGCAAATTGTGATGCCTTGTGGGACCTAACACTACCAATGATCCCGGCATAAGTAAAAGATATTCCAATGTAAGTCTCAAGTCAAACTCTTCAAACAGAACTGAAAAGCCATTATATTTCAGTGTTTGGACCTTTCTGACTTTTACATTGCAGTTCTCTAGCTAAATGGAGAGAAAACAGCATAGAAAAATGAATGATAAAAATGTTTGCCAAAAATGCACATATGAAGCAAAGTGAGAGCTCAGTAGCTTAGGCATCTGGCTGCAGTGCCAGAGGTTGGGAGTTCTATTCCCCACTGGGCCTCTGTGGAGCCAACCTGTGTAGTTTTAGGCAAGCTGCACAAACCCTGGGCATCCCCAGAAGAAATAAATGGTAAACCACTTCTGAGTATTTTCCATCTGGAAAGGGTCACCATATGTCAGAATTGACTTGACAGCACACAGTTATTATTACCTAGATAATGAATATGAATTTTCACCTGGCTATAGTTGAAGCAGTCACTTCAGCTTTCAAATATATAATAGCTGAGAAGTTCTATTCTTCTTTTGCAGTGTCAGTTTAAAAAAAAAGAGAGAGAGATGGTTTTCATAGTTCTGTGGTAGCTGTCCTATCTGCCCCTGAGTGACACAATGTCCAGAGTCTTGCATGTAATTGAAGCCACAGCCATGGCTGCTGGTGACTCACACAAATAATAAATCTATACCTATAAAAAGAGGCCTTAACTGTTGGGTTCGTTCAAAGGCTCCTGCACCAGGCTCAATGATCCCCAACCAAGCCTTCCACACTCACCATAACCCCTGCCTTCTTAGCGCTGTGGGCTTTTGGTCACCGCGAGTGGGGCAGCAGCCCCACGAACATAAACAAAGGGAAACAATTTCAATTCCCAACGTCCTCTGTGCTGTGGCGTGCCTCAGCCAATCAGGCTGAGAGGCACGAGCAAAGAGAAAGTTGGGAACCGCGGCGGCCCAATTGATATCGAGCCACAAGAAAAAACTGACGCATGAGCGCAAACAAAACAAACAAAACTCCAAGTCCCAGTGTCCTATGCATCGTGAGCACTTCAGCCAATCAGGCTGAAGGGCGTGAGTGTGCAGAACGCTGAGAAAGCCAGCACATGAAAAATAAAATAAAAACACACCAGCCTCCCGCAATGGGAGCGCAAGTCCACCGCAGCCGGACGCAGTGCCTCATGACCTCGCAAACAAACACACACACACAAAAAAACCCACGGTGAGACACCCACCGGCCTTCTTTCCCGGAGCAACGCGGAGAAGAGGGACTCCCTCTCCTTCCCGCTAACCCACCGAAGACACGGCAAGACCACCGCTGGCCTCAAGGCAAGTTGAGCCGGGGTGGAAAAAAAACAACAGCAGCAGGCAGCAGTTCAACAGGGGAAGCACCACCCCTGGCAGATGACTGGCTGCTGCCTTTGTACTTCTGATGGAGGTAATACAAAAGCAGCAGCCAGCAATCCGCAAGGAAGAGCACCACCCCTTACGGATCGCTGCCTGCCGCTCTCCGGTTAGGTAAGCCAGGAGAGAAAGGAGACAGAGAGGAGAGAACCATTGTCAGGCAGATAGCTCTTCTCTGCCTCCTTCTCCCCCAACCTACCTAACGAACCTTACCAGGGGAAGAGCGGGCTGCATCGAAACAAAAATTCGAAGTAGCAATGGGGATAAGAGGAACCGACAGGCAGCCCATTCTTCATGCAACAACAACAAAACCACCAACAACAAAACCAAACATTTACCCAAAACACCAAATACCAAAAATAATAAAACACAAATAAATAAATAAACACATTAATCAACAAAACAATAAACAACATAATCCACAAACAAAAACACCCAAAATACTATGAAAGCACAGAAAAAACACCTAACTACAACACGAAAATACCTAACTCAAACAATAAAAATACCACAAATTAAACAAATAATCACAAAAGAAATCAGAAACATAAAAAACAACCAGAAATAAACAAAACAATTAAACACATATAAAACTCAAAAATCCCACAAAAGAAGAAACAGAAACACCTACCAGTCCAACACCAAAAAACAAAAAAAAAACCCAGATTAAAAAAAAACCAGAGAACTCACCAGCACATCCTCCCTCCATGACTCCAGAACAGAAATGAAGAAACAAAGAGTACTTACGGGAAGAAGCCCCACCTAGAGGCCAGGATAGAAAAAACAAGTCAAACAAAAAGAGAATCTAACACTATTACTAACAGCCCCACCTAGAGGCCATAAGAGTAAAAACAAGTCAAAAAATAAGAAATAAATCCAAATCACAAATAAATCTAATAAAATAGATCAAAAAGTCACAAACCACAAATGCAAAACGCACCCACCCCAACCACCCTTAACCAAAAAAACTAAAAAAACCAAACCACAAATAAAAACTGCCCGGCTGGCCGGGCACAAATATGCTAGTAAATAATTAAATAGCCTACTGAGGACCATTCAACCCCTGGAGTTGGTACGCCTATGAAATAACATTTCCTATTGAATCTAACATTTCATTTCAAGTATTAAACTCAATGATTTGGAAGACTCTATGAACCAATAGCTGGCTAGGTGACACTGGTGGTCAAATCATTAGGGCTCCAATTCATTTAAAACAGCCGTTCTTAATGTTTTCCAGCTGCAGGCCAGACCACGCCCCCTCAGACAGCTGAGTGGGCAGGACTGGTGTCATGAAACGTGTTGGCGGCCATCGTAAATGTGTTTACAACAGCTGCGGATTCATTTATGGCTGTAGTAAATTAATTTAATTTCATTTCATTGAATAGATTTATATACCACCCTATTCAAAGGACTCTGGGCAGTGTACACAAGTTAAAATACAAGTAAAACAACTTAAAAACCCCTTTAAAAACATAACAATATTACCCACCACCACCACCACCCCTGTGCCTTCTATTACATAAAAACAAATGTAAAATCTACAAAAAACTTAAAATATTAATTACAGGAGAGGGGAAGCCTCAGATGTGCCAAAAAGGGGAGCTTGTTGACAATCCCGGCCACCAGACCCATTTTGCCAACCAAATCTTCAAGTCTTTCATAAATGGTAGCAACTGGGCCTGGAGGCGTAGTTCTACTGAGAGGAGGTTCCATAGTGTGGGGGCTACGACCAAGAAGGCCCTTTTCCTTGTGCTGGAGAGGAGAGCCTCCCCAACAGATGGCACCTGAAGGGTGCCCTCTTGGTTTGCTCTTGTGGGATGGGTCAATGTCCTAGGGATGATACGGTCCCTGAGGTATCCTGGTCCGCTACCATGAAGGGCTTTAAAGGTGACAACCAGCACCTTAAATTGCATTTGAATTGCATTGCATTTGAATTGCATTTACAATGGCCATGGACGCATTTACGGCTGCATAAATGCTGCATAAATGCATTTATGCAGCCATAAATGAGTCAGCGGCTGATTCCGGTGGTGGCAGCTGGAGTGAGGTCAGAGACCAAATAACTTGGTGCCACAGGCTGAATCAGGCCTGCAAGCCGTAGGCTGCAAACCCCTAATTTAAAAGTTTTTAGTCAATCACTGGCCTTGGCATAATACTCTGGAAAAGGTGGCGGTAAATTGAACAGACACATGTTAATATCCTCTATTCAATGCACAACAAGATATACTTCATTTGTTGGCAAGTCAGTGTTGTTATACAATAGTAAACACAAGAGCTTAGTGAAAATTTAGCAAATGGACATTCCCTTGCTACTCATTGAAAGAGCAACAACAGAACATATACAAAAATATAGGTAAGGCAAAAGAAATTCCTGGTAGTGAATAAACAGCCATTATTATTTTTGTGTACTTGGTCTTAGAAAAATAGCACAACTGGCCACCTGGAGACACATTGCCAACATGATAAGAGGTGTTTCCATATGATTGGACCTCACGGGAGATTCCACCTCTTCTAACCACTAGGTGGAACTACCAATTTGTCTGTAATTTACTCTTTCACCAGTTGGATGTTAAGGCTCATCCTCTTATTTTGCTGGTACAAAGACTGGGAATTTGCTTCACATTTTCCCACAGCAAGCACACAAAGAGGTCTTGTCTTGCTGAAAGGCTACCTGCAGATCGGGGGAGGGGGGACAGACAAGGAGCCAGCCTATTGTTTGCAGCAGAAGAAAAAGTGCAGAATGAGTGTCATTTGTGTGCAATATCACACAGCATCTCAACTCCCTGTTGCCTTGTCGGCAGTCTGATGCCTACATGAGCCATAGGCAGAATGTCTGTCCAAATTCTTGAACTATTGGCCTTTATCTCAGATTTTATTCCATCTTTACCAGATGCAGGGTTCTGAGAACTCATATGATTGTCTGATTTATACTTTTTAGTGGTGCAATAAGAGTATTGCCTGACTACGAACTGTGCTTTCAGATAACAAAAATCTCCTCAAATCCCAGCCACTCTCACTGTTATAGCCATGCAGTCTCAGGACAGCATCTGGGAAATTATAGAGTTCTGGTTGAAGTATATTCAACAGGGTGTAGGGTTGTAGCCAAAACCTTTAAATCTGAGGGCAGAAGAAGTGCTATATTTCCAGGGAGCACAGGAGAGTATAAATAACAGGGTGACCTTTCAGGTACTGAATTTTGTTGAAATTTTGGAAGAGAGAAGGCAGCCTCAAGAGAGGAGGGGAAAAATACCCCTTCATATAATCACAAGTAACCCCTAGGAACCATTTCATAAACTTCTTCCTATCTGAAGCAGGTTTTACCAAAGACAATTTTCAGAGCCTGTTTCTATAATAGTCTAATTTATTGCATAATGACTAGCAAGCCACAGTACCATTACTCTGTTTTTGGCCTCTCACTGTGCAAGATTCACAGAGTCTTGGCTGGGTATAATTTAATGTTGAAAAAGCAGCCATTGGTGTTGCTGAATATAGAGAACTTGGCAAGGACCATTTCTCATTTCCTTCTCCACACAGCATTACTTATAACAAATTTGTTTAAAACAGAAATCATCTCCCATTTTTAAAAAAATAATCATGAGATCTCATTTCTCTGTTAGCTTACAAACAAAACAAAACACAGCTTTATATTAATAGGCCCTCAGAATGAAACACATGCTTATGCACTGCAGCCAAAGAAAACAAAAACCTATTTCAAATCCATGTGCATTAAATTAAGATAGCCATTACGATCATCTTAATGAGGTTTGGCTATGAACTGAGTATGTGTTGAGATGGTGAGCAGCATGGCCACATGAGCTGCTTTACTGTCCTTTAATATGAATGACTGCCAGAAGACAGTTCTTTCAGGCTGATAGTCCAGCAACTACCCAGACCAGGTCTTGTTTAAATGTAAAGGATGAAGAGCATACCTGTCAACCATCCCGATTTGGCCAGGATTACCCCGTAATCCTGCGCCAGTTGACGTCATTTTCCAACCCGCACTGCCAAAACCCAGTAATTTGACAGCGGGGGAAAGGAGGCACTGCGCAGCCCATCTGTGCAGGTCGCGTTGCACACATGCGTGGAAGGGCTCTATACTTCCGTAGCTCCCTTCCACACATGCGCAGAAGGCTACGCCGCCTGCGTAGGCTACGCAAGTGGGGTAGCCCTCCACGCGCATGCATACAACGCGACCTGTGCAGACCCGGTTTGCGCAGGTCCCAGATTCGCCGAAGCTGCGGTTGACAGGTATGATGAAGAGGCAGGACTTTGAAGTTGCCCATTGACAGCATTTCGACAGAATAATCAGCAGACACACAGACTAAGATGTACAGCATTGCAATTTTTTGTCACTATTTCTAAATTGGTAGGTATAGATAGATGAACAGATATATTCATTAGCTTATGGAATTATATAGAAATCACTGTGATTTTAACTGAACCTTACTGGTTGGGTCTGATTAGAGCATTCAAAAATCTCTTTTGTAGTCCTGCTATAGTATGGTCAACTATGTTCTGAATGCTTTGTTTTTTATGCTGGTCATTGACCATTACAATAAACTGATTGATATACAAATCACTGGTAATACATCAGTGGCTAACAGTGGGGTGGGCTCAAGCCAGGTGGAAACAGGAAGAGCTATGTGTGGTTGGCTTGATACAGTTCTGAGGGTAAGTGTCAATCTGCATCAGTATTACCACCATCATTCCAGTGTCACCACAGTTTATTGAGTAATAAGCTGACTACCCACAAAGCCATCAGGCCCATTCCATTCCAGATACTGGCTTTTCTATGCTTCTTTCTTGGCAATATAAAATGACAGGTTGTCACCTGTACCGCACCAAGATGTTGGCTGACCAGCATCTCGCATTAGTGACTTGAGAGAGGAGGAAGAGATCATACTTGGGTAAAGTGTGATGTAGCACATGGTGTGAAGGGGATAAACATGGTGGTTGACTTTCACTTGCTGAAACAGTGGTTGAATTGACATCTTCCAGGGATGCTTTATCTGGGGATTTCCTGCTTTGACCATCAGGGTACTTTCTGACCTTATAATTTTGGGATTGGAGATTATGCACTGCCCTATTTGTGTCTATTTTAAGGACTATATGAACAAGTCTAGTCACCCTACCATTCATCACTCTATGGGGACCAGAGGAGAAACAGACTACCCAAACTACTTCTCTGAAATCAATCAGCAACAGCAAAGTGACACTTTCCGCTCCTTCTTTCTTTCATGTTCAAAGTAAACTGTGAACTGCCAAAATGAAGCCACTTTTTTGGTGCTGCCATTGGTCAAGTTTAAATCTTCATCAGTAGATGTTTCTGGTAGTAATCAGCAGACCAGCAAATGAGCCGGATTCTATATCTCTCCACATTTACACATCATGTTGTTGTCTGCCAGTAATCTCCATTTGAGCATGTTGGTCGTACATTTAGGCACTCCAACCCTCAGCCTATTCAGAGTTCTCCAAGTGACGTAGGGGAGGTTGAGTTCCTCAGTTATATCCTCCTTTAATGTTGTTCCTTGTCCAGTGAGCTCCTTCCTCCATCTTCTAATTTGGTTTTGCTCTTGTGTACCCTCAAGAGTGTTTGTTCTTGCCATAAAGCTCTTCCTGGATCTGAGCCGGCGGATTTGAGGCACATGTCCATTCAGAGGATGTCGAGGGTCATTCTTTTGTAGAGTTCTCTCGGCATCCACTGCTACTTCTCTCCTTATCTTAGGCGGAGCAATACCAACAAGAAGATATGTTTTCTCAAATGTGAAGCTGAACTCACTGCAAGGAACACTGCCTCTGCCTTACATACTTGTTGCATTTGGGTGGCTTTTGCTTGAAGCTTTGACTATCTGGCCAGGTTATCCTGCTATGGTAATAAAGTAAAACCATACTACCAGCAACTCAACGCCAAACGTTAGGCGGCGGTTAACTAACCTGACAACTCTGAGGACTAACGACCTTGAATGCCGAAGTCCACAGGGAAGAGTGATGATCCCAAATTGGATTAAATTCCACTTGAATCTATCTTGATGGAGGGCAGCAGCTTCATCAATACTGGCCTGGGGCTGAGGAGGACTTTGTGTGCCAAAACAGTTAAGGACCAGAAAGTAACTTGTGGAACTAGATCAGTGGTATGGGGGTCATGCATGCTGCAATGTGGAAAGCAGATAAAGGGCCACTGCATTATATTCTCAGGGCAGTCTTTATGGTAGGGGTACACAGAAAGAGCCTCCTTGAATATTGTGGTAGTTTTGAACCACAATCGGACATACCCTAGTAATGGTAACCTTGTGCTGTTGTCTAATCTTTCTCACACTAGGTCAGTCCAAAGGAACTGCAGAATAGACTCACCAAAAGGTGGCTTCATTTTGTCATGTTTCACGTCTGGCCTAGACACAGTAGAAGAAGACGCCTGAAGCTTTACAGAGCTTTAGCATAGCTATAGGTGAAACCCACCATTGCTGCTGTCAGCAGTTCCCTAGTAATATTTGATTGTTTACTTTTTAAACTGCCAAATAATCACAGTTCTCAAGATAATATAGGGATCAAAACCATACAAAATACCACTACAAGTTACCAATAACAGATTTTTCACCTGACATTTAAAAAAGCAGACAGGCGGAAGGCAAGCTTCTCAGGGGATGGCATTCTGTTAGTGAAATGCTCTTTTCTAACCATCTATTCACCTCATTTTCTCAGGGCATTTGCAAGAGGGTACAGTCCCAGCTATCTCCAGATAAAGTACTGTTAAGAAAAATCACACCTGAAAACCTGGAGGACCACCTCCAGTCAAGAGTTGACAAGACTGGGCTTGACAATTGTTTTTCTCTGCGTAAGGTAGAAAACATGTGTTCCTTATGGTCTCTAAAATGATCAAGTTCTGTGTTTAAATCAATTTTGCCTAATTGGAGAAAGAGTTTAGAATGTAGGGAGCAAGACAGTTTGATCAGGGTGTTGTGAATAATACCAATATGTTACAAAATCCAAAGCCATTGTTTTACAGTAGACAAGTGGGTAGACATTTATTCTGAATACTTTATCAAGCTCCTATGGCATCAATCTCTCTCTTAAGCACAGTTGCAAGGGAAATTTTTAAAACTGACTTCCATTTCGGTAGGATTTTAAAACCACTTCTGAGTCTTCTGTACCTACAAAACCCTAGAAAAGGTTGCCATAAGTAGAAATCAACTCAACAGAATATTCTTGTCTTTGAAGACCACTTGTCTAAAAACATGTAGGTGTCATTGACTGGCAGGCAACCATGCATAACAAAATATTGTTTCTCCATCAATAACCTCCAGTCAACATGACATTTTCCTCTCCAAATAACTTCATAAGCATTTTCTTGAAGCTGTTAACTAATAAGTAGCAGCTGTTGTCCAGCCTCTCTTTGAGAAGAGCCACCTAATTCCTGGAAGTCTGTGCCTTTCTTCAGCACCAGACTTTTGTTTTTATAAATATGTGGGACTGAAGCCAATCCTCAATAGAGTATTTAGCAAGACTATAGGTCTGACAAAGCTAGGAAGAGACAAGTAATCTTTTAAACAATTGTGACTTTTATTAGACTGCTGCTTATGCTGCTGCTTCACATTATGGTACTAAGTGTTGTCTCACCCAACACCGCTCTGTGATTAAAGACACAACATGCATAAACCAGCTGTGCTGATTAAGATTCTTCTCCACTCCCTCCCTCCAAAATAAATATCACTACCTCAGAATGGCTGCAAACACCTGATGTGGCTTGTTCTAGTCCTGTTATGAGCTGCATGGCAATTCTTTCAGATTAACACATAATACATTCACATCTTCCAATTTGTCAGTCTTTGTTTTTGCCACCCAGATACAACTCTGCGCATTCAGGAAAGAAAGTATTTCTTTAATCAGGCCTGAATGCTGAACAAGTTCTTCTTTTATGGTTCAATTCCAATGAATAAATCATGTGCATGCACATCCCACAAGCTTTGTATGCAAACAGATATGTAAAATAGATATTTTCTACATACATAGTTGACTAGGGTAACAGGGATGCTTGGGAAGTTCACTCCTTACAATCTCTGATACGAACTGACCTGACCAGAATCTTTCACAGTATTGTGCACATGGGAAATTAATTAGCTTCTGGCTTTTGCACTTAGCAATTAACAATTAGACATCCTGCCAGGTTATCCAGCTATAGTAACAGAGTAGACCACACTGCCAGTGACTCAACACTGAGTGTCAGGTGGTGGTTAACTAACCTGACAATCCTGAGGACTAATGTCCTTGCATGGTGAAGTCCACAGGGAAGGGTGATGGTCCCCAAGTGGATTAAATCCCAATTGAATCCATCTTGATGAAGGGCAGTAGCTTCATCAATACTGGGACTGATGAGGACTTTGTTTACCAAAAGAGTTCAGGACCAGAAAGTGACTCATGGAACTGGATCAGTAGTATGGGTGTCATATTGTGATGTGGAAGGCAGATGAAAGGCCACTGCATTATATTTTCAGAACAGTCTTCATGGCTGATCACCATGAAGATTGCCAATATTTAGATTTGGATATGGCAGAAGAAGAAGAAATTACCAGTTAGACTTATATACCGCCCCATAGTGCTTAGTACACTTTCTGGGTGATTCACAAGATAATTAACATTTTTAATCCCAACATGCTAGGTACTCATTTTACCAATCTCAGAAGGGTGGAAGTCTGAGTCAGTGGTGAGCCCACGGTTTGGCTGCAGTACTACAGCTTAATCACTATGCCATGAGGGCTGCTCCCTCAATGTTCTGATGCAGTACTCAGGTCAATTAAATGTACTATAATATTTTTAATGGGCTGAGAGACAATGCATGCTATGTTTACAAATATGCTTAGCAAACACATTTAAAACATTTTACCCCCATTTGAATATTTAGGCAGAGTTTTAAAAATCAAAGATTAAGACAAGAATGGGTTGGAATTGACCAATGATTGGATACATGTAAAAGTGGCATGGACCCACAACAGATTATATTCCTGTGTACCTGATCAGCACCTCTTTGAAGGCAGAATTTGAAGGGCACATCTATGGGCTATGATAAAAGGCAAGGCAGGCAACATCAGTCAAAAAGACCTACAAACTACAACACTTATTACTGGCAGTCAAAATACAGGAATGTCAAATTATTATTATTATTATTATTATTATTATTATTATTATTATTATTATTATTATTATTATTATTATTATTATTATTATTTCAATTTATATGCCGCCCCACTCACGGAATGCGACTCTGGACGGCTTACAACATATCCATACCATACCTGTCAACCCGCGGCTCCGGAAAAATGGGACCTGCGCACATCGCTTGTGTGCAGGTCTCGTTCCACGCATGCGTGGAAAGGTTTTACCCCTTCCACGCATGCGCAGAAGCGCTACGCCGCTTGCGCAGCCCTTACGCAAGCGACGTAGCGCTTCCGCGCATGCGTGGAAAGGGTAAAACCCTTCCGCGCATGCACGGAAAGCGTTTTCCCCACTGCCGAATTACGGGGTTTTGGCAGCGGGGGCTGGGTTATGATGTCAATCGACGTCAATTTACGGGGTAATCCCGGCCAAATCGGGAAGGTTGACAGGTATGATCCATACATCAATAAAGTAAAATACCATAAAATACAATGTACACAATAGGATGCCATTTAAACAGTAAACATAATGAGTAATGAGTAAATAATGAGTAATTTGCATGTCTCTGTGTTTGTACGTGTTGTGAAACATTCTTAAACTTGTAATCATGTGACTGTATCCTGTTGTTGGCTGGGGATGAAAACATACTCTTTCTGTCTTTTTGCATGCAGAATTTGCTGTTGCACATTGGGTATTTACTTTAAGTTTGCAACTTACTCCTCATTGGCCACAATAATGTCTTCACCAGATTCAAGTGGTATTTTTAGATAAGATATTCCATATGACAATGAAAAACAACATAACATGTACGTGATTCTGGCACCAATCTTAAAATCATGCAATGCTTCTTGTACTAAACAGCAAAGCACTATGAGAAATAAGTATTTGAAACAATATTTAAGAATACTATGGCACCATATCCCAGAGAGAAACATCTGCTCAGTTTTTTTCAAATCACTTTCTAATGTATGAAATGATTGTTCATAATGGAAAACAGGTGCTGCTCTCATCTGTCTAATAAGGAAGGATACAGCAGCATAGGAATTAATATTGATAAAAGCTTTATTTCAACAACTGCATTTTTTTTGCAGCAGTGTAGAGTATTCATTTATTTTCATATGGTATATACCACATTTGCTATTATCAAAAGACGCTCAATTTGGGTGTATGCTCTGTTCTATTGTAAAACAATGTAAAAGTCATATACAGTACTGTAAAAACAAATGAGAAATTAAACAAGTAACATAAATTGTGAAAACTATCAAGCCAGATAGAATTCTGAATTAAAAGGTTTAAAGAGAAGAATCTAATGCAGGAGTTCTCAACCTTTTCAAGTCAGGGGCCAGGTCATGCTCCCTCAGATAGCTTCGGGGGCCGGACGGCCATTTTGCCCTTCCTCCACCACATGGCACTTCCGAGTGTGGCGGGCCACATGAAATGGTGCCATGGGCCGCATTCAGCCCCCAAGCTGCAGGTTGAGAATCCCTGATCTAATAGATCAGCTGACTGCAGAGACTTTCTAGAATAGCTCAGGTTCAAAAGGGATATAGCAACACTACTCCCACATGTCTTAGGAAACTAAGAGGGTTTTTTTAACAAGCAGAGATGCTCCCTGGAAGATGCTACTGATGAAGCAGAGTTTCTGTTCAAAGCTTCTGATCTAACTGAGAATGTCAATGATATCTAAAACAACCAGGATAGGAGGTATCATTTCCTTATAGTGGAAATTAGCATACTGGCATATTTTTATTCTCCAACACTGCTCTCCCTGAACTTGGCCCTGGTGCCTCAAGACCTGGAGAAGCATACAAATGCTCAAGACTTCAGCTGGTACAGTATTCTGAGATATTGGCACACCTACTGCCTACACACAAAATGGTTTCCATTGTGGGCAAGGCCAGTCACAGGATACAGATTATCCAGAAGGAAAATAAATGAAGCTAAAAGATAATTAACTTAACAGCAAGGCAAAGGTTGAGTTCCAAAATGCATTCCTGCTTTCATTACACAGTAGACACATCCCTAAGGGCTAGAAGAAAATAGCTTGGAAAAGACACTAATTGTAAGGTAGGATTGGGATCTGAATCCCAAATAATGTACTGTGTAACCCATTTGCTCTACTAAAGCCCATCCATCAATCCGTTTCATAGAAGGGGAAAGGTGAGAAATCCACAGGCAAAATATCCATTGTATGACACATATACAGTATACACATTCTCCCAACCAAACAACATGCACAGCAAAACAAACAACCAGATCAAATCACAGCTATTCACACACACACACACACACACACACACACACACACACACACACACACACACACACACACACACACACACACACACACACACACACACACAAGAAAACACAATGCCTGGCTGGTGGGAAGTAAATTGTCCAGAAGGCATGTTAGTGCTTACTGGTACGACTTTAAGGGCCCAGGCCATAAGTGACCCTCTGTTCTCCAAAACTCCCTACTTCCTATAGCTGAATTCTGCAAAATAAAGGAAGGGTGTAACAAGATATCATCAGATGCGCCTTCTCTAGGCACTGGTAAGAGGTGTCAGTTCACTGTCTCCTGCCTTTTTCTGTTTTGTTTACTCTCTGATATGCTTGCACAGACTAACACAGTTACCACTTCAAAAAGTATCCTGTGAGGCTCTCTGAAATATAGAGGATGCTCTTCTTCTTCCTGCTGCACTGCAACTATGAAGACTACGTCCGCCCGCCTTGGTGTTTTGCATTTGGTGAAACAATCTGTGGCATTCCCAGTCCCCCTATCTGGCACTTCTTAGACTCAGATCGGATTAGCAGAGCTAAAGTTAGAGCCTACCCATTGGGGAGCTGGGGTGGTCAAAACACCTGTGCCCAGTTTAAATTCCCACTTGCTCCTGCCTGTTGCCACTCCACTTTCTTTGCTAAGATGATTGTAAACATGGATCAATACCCTATACAGTCAGTCCTGTAGACAGGAAATACTGAGCAACAGGGGCAAACCGCACCAAGGTAGTCTGAACATAAGCGTGTGTCCTATGCTAGTGGGTTCAAGAGTGGAAACATATAGGTAGCCATCAAGGAGTTGTTGTGCTGGGGATTCCGGTCATTCAGTCACTCCCCAAACCTGGAACCTTTGCCAAGGTTATGATAATGTTATTAAAAGCATCACAGGAAATCATTCTCTGGAGTGTATCACTACTGGAAACACAGATAAACTATTATTTCTTCTCTAACAGTTTTCACTGTAAATTGTTAGAAGACTTTGACCTCACTGATCAAAGGGACGAGCTTTCAGAATTTGAACTACATGCATAACCTCAGTAGCGTGCAGAAATGGAAGGCTTTTATCCTATTTGGCTGGCATTAAATTTACTTTAAAGCCATATTAAGCATTCTCAACCTAAATAAAGTCTGAAGAAGGAAGGCATAATACAGACCATTTTCATAATTTTGACCAGCAGCTGAGCTGTGGTTTGCATCTCCTTTCATGTCCTGCAAACAGGAAAATAAGTCTGGGCATTTAGTATCTGACCAGAATCTACAAATCCCCCCTTTACCCTCTTCATCATCTTGGCCAGAATGAACAGCATGAACTATCATTTCCTTCCCCAGCCAAATGTTAACTGAAGATTAAAACAGCCTATATTACAAGATTCACAAAGCAGATCTGTATGGTTTATTTTGGTGTAATTCAGGCCTGATTTAGGATGTTTCAGCATAAAGGCTTCAGAGGGATACCAAAGGCAATTAAATCATTGTTTTCTGAGATACAGTATATGGTTCTTTTAAAATTACACTTTAAAGTTTTTTAAGTGCATGCTTTAAGTTGCAATCATAAATACCACTGAGCACTATGGCACTTAATTCTTAGTAGACATGTAAAATTGAGAGTACCCTGGACAGCGAGGAGAACAAATAGGTCAATCCTAGAAGAAATCAACCCTGACCACTCATTAGAAGGTCAAATAGTAAAGACGAAGCTAAAGTACTTTGGACATCAAATGAGAAGAGAGGGTTCACTTGAGAAAGCCTTGATGCTGGGAAAGGTGGAGGGCAAAAGAAGAAGGGGGCGGCCAAAAATGAGATGGCTAGATGGTATTGCAGATGCAATGGGCACAAAGCTGGGTGGGTTGAGGAGGATGGTGGAAGACAGAGGTGTCTGGCAGGCAATGGTCCATAGGGTCGCAAAGGGTTGGGATCAACAACAACAAAAAATTGCACATCACCTGCATTCACAATTGATTTTAGGTTTCCATCCTAAACCACTGTTGCTGTTCTGTGCAATTAAGACACCTCTGTGTTATGTTGACCCTACAAACTGGTGACCTCCAAAAGATCCTGTTGTCTACAGCCCTGCTCAACTCTTGCAAACTCAAGGCAATGATTTCCTTTATGGAATCAATCCATCCAGTGGCTGGATTCATGCTACACAACTTTACACCCCAAGGATGACATCAACCACTGTTGAGCGGCAGCCATTTTTAAAGGAGGAAGGCAATACCTTTATTGGATCACTAAAATAAAAAAAAAACCAAACATTATACAAGCTTTCATGATTCAAGCTGGGGAGAGGATCTTTTTATTGCCATGAAATGGCCTCAGCACAGCACCAACTAGAAATGTTATTCTTCTTGCTGTCTCTGCTAACACAATTTCAGTCAATATCTTCCTCTTTTCCAGCCTTATTGTCTTTTCTATGGAGTCTTGTCTTCTCACAATGTGTCCACCTTTGATTTGTTCTATCTCTATCTCAATCTATGTATTTGTTTTGGTATCTGAAAAGCTATTCTTTAACACTGTATTTCAAATTAATTTCTCCCCTGTCAGCTATCTTCATGTTCTAGCTTTCACATCCATACACAGTAACTGGGAATACCATTGTTTGGTATTTGGTCTTCACTGACACATATTTACTCCTGAGGAGCTTTTCGAGTTCCTTCACAACTGCCCTCCCAAATCCAGTTTTCTCGTGGTTTTTTAACTGCATTCTCCATTTGGTCTAATCAGTGAAACAGAATACAAACATTTTCAGTTTCAGTGTCAACACTAAAGTTATTTAGTTATTGTTCAATCATGATTTTTTTCTGCTTAATATTTGGCTGAAGGCCTGGTTTTGCACTTTCTTCTTCACCTTCATCAGGAGTCATTTCCCTTCTGAGGTCAGTAAATGAGTATCTAGCATGTTGGTGGCAAAATGCTAATTAACTTGTGAACCATCCAGAGAGTGCACTAAATGCTATGGAGCAGTATAGAAGTGTGATTGCCATGCTTTTATTTTTACTACTTTCTGCCAGGAAGATGATATCATCTGCATATTTTAGATTATTGATGTTTCTTGCACAAATTCTATTTTTTCATCTTCTCTACAGTATGTTCTGCACAAGAGACTGAACAAATAGGGAGATAGTGTATACCATGATATGTTCCTCATTGATCTTTCATCATCCCTAATCCCTTTGATTCTAGTAATAGACAGAAAGGATCATTTTCTTCCTCTTTCCCCCTCTTCTATTTCCTTTGCAGTGATTATTGTCACTAGTCTGATAGGGCATTTAGGAGTCTGACCTTTTCCCTACATATTTTCATCTTTGCTTCCCATCTTTCCTTAACAATTTTTATGAGTCTCTTTAGTCATCTCGTTATGGTTTGCCATTTTTTTTGTTACTACACGATAAATAATTACTTCATGAACATTTCAGATCTCCTCTCAGTCCTGTAATTTTCAGAGAGAAGCTTGCGGGTTGCTCTTAGTTTATGGAACTCCTTCCTTGGGAAACCTATGTTGGTCATCTCCCTCATCTTCTCCTAGTACTGCCATAGAAACTGTCTTATTTAGGTAGTATTTTTGCAGTTGACTATCAAGGACAGATTCCCCCCCCCCATTTTTAAAATGAATTATGTTTTAATATTTATAGTACAGTGGTACCTCGCTTAAAGAGCATAATGCTTTCCACAGGAGTGCTCTTTAAGCGGGTTTGCTCTTTAAGCGAAACACCATTGTAAGTGACCAATTGTGACTTCTGGCGGGAGGGATTGCAAACTCCGATTTAGTTGTTAAGCAAGTTTTGGGTTGGTTTTAGTTGTTAAGCGGGCAACCATTCAGAGAAAATTCTGCTCTTTAAGTGAGTTAGTCTCTAAGTGAGGTGCTCTTTATGCGAGGTTTTACTGTATGTTATTTTTCACTGCATTTTGAAACTAAAATGTAAGCTGTTTTGGTGTCCCAGTCTCTCAGAGAAAGGTTGGATATCAAACAAGCAAACAAATAATAAATCCAGACTTTGGGAAAGTTTTGATTTTTTTCATTCTCACTTATGAGAACAAAATGAACTACAGATTTACATCTGTAACTTGGAAGGAACTACACATTCCAGATTACCCACAATGGAATGGCTAGGATAGAAGCCCTGGAATGCTTTAAAATTGCACCAATGTGCACTTTTTCAAAGCCTCACCAGGCATTTGTGTCATGGGAAATGACCAAAGTTGCTGTGAAGTGATCTTGATTCTTTCTGAAAGTGAAGTTATAGCCCTAGAGAGCAAAATGAGAAATAAGAAATATGAAGCAGTGGCAAATGATTCATTAAGTAACCAGATGGAAGTTCTAAGTACTTGGCAAACAAAGAAGCAAATATAAAATTATCCCCTATTTCTTCTTTCTTGAAGATCAACAGGAATGTGCAATACTGACTCGGTGAGAGACAACTTCATATAACGGGAACCTTAGAGGAAGTGATGGGATTCAGCCAGAATGCCCTGGTATGCCCGTACCGGTAGTAGAAATTGTGACTGGCCCCACCCATCTGGTTGCCAGAGTCTCAGGTCATAGGCCTGCGCCTGCCACCTGTACCGGTGGCTCAGCCTCCCTACATCTGATCGCCCACATCTGATCACCCAGTCACCTTGCCATGCCCACCCAGTCAGTCACCTGGCCACCTGGCTATGCCCACCATTCCATGTCCACAGACACTGCTTATAGGGCTTAGATAAAGGTAAAGGTTGCCCTTGCTTGAAAACCAGTTGTATCCAACACTAGGGTTAAGTGCTCATCTCTGTTTATAGCCAAAGAGTCAGCACTGTCTGCAGGCATGTTTACCTTCCCACTGAAGGGGTACCTATTTATATACTTGCATTTTCTTGCTTTTGAACTGCTAGGTTGGCAGGAGCTGGGACAAAGACGGGAACTCACTCCATTGTGCAGTACTCGGGAATCAAACTCCGACTTTCCAGTCATCAAGTTCAGTGTCTTAACCACATGAGCCACCACAGTTTATCTATGTCATTAAACTGAACTTCTGATCATGTCACCACACTCTTTCCAATTAAATCCCCTCAGATTATTCTATTAACTCAATAGCTTCTTCATCCAGAAATCTATTCAAGGGAGCAGTGTTAGAAGTTACATGACAGTGAAATTTATAGATGGCTGAAAATAAAATAAAAAATATCACCTAATATTCTTGGAGGAATGAGGGAAGAGTCTTTTTCCTTGGAAGAGCTTTTGCTCAAGTAAACATAAAGTGCTGAGGTCATTTTATTTCTTGCCAACTTCTTCCTGTGACTAATGAGTCTCCTTCCCCAGCCAAAACATGAAAGAATTTTACAGATAACAAAGGAATGATAAAGACTTCAGGTGATATAGATCTACTGTACACAGCATTACATTCCCCTGAGTGAGTCCATGTCAGAGCACTTTGTGCCATTCATCATCAAAGCACACTCCTTGGAGCTCTGATGCTTTGATCATCTGTACCAGTGTGTTGATGATACAGTGCCAATGTGCTAGCAAAGGCCATCCCTCCAGAACACAATTCAAAATGGTTTTCTTATCAGGCCTACCAAGTCTTTTTCTGCATTCAGCCCTGCCTTTCAGAGCATCTTATAATAAGCATAGAGACCTCTGGATTCTCTGTAACAGCAGCATCCACATAATGGTGATTTAATTGTAAGCAATGTGTGGGAAATCACACTGCCTCTGAAATCACCCTGCCAATTTTCCCCCTGTAAATTGCATTTTTTTTTGAAAAAAAGAGCACTGCCACTCCTGGAAGCCTCATATTTTAAACAAGCCAACCCTGAACCTTTAAAATACTTGTCTTAAAATCATTTTGACCAAAATGATTGTGTACTTCTGACAAGCTCTAGTCTTTTGGGGGGATGGGGGGGGGTGTCTGCCACATAACATTATTTCCAAGACCTCTCATAAGTCATAGAGGTCTGGAAGCCAATTAGACTTTCAATGAAAAACTCCTTGGGGGTAGATAACTTTGTTTCTTGGCATTCATATGTTTCAGAACTTACAAACAAACAAACAAATGAGAATTTTAATATGTATATGGAATAGTAGCTATGGGTGCACTCATACAGCACTTTATTTAATGTTTTGGATAAACATGGAGGCCCGGGGGTGGGGGTAGGATTTGGGTGTGTGTGGGGATAATTCTGTTTTTCCCTTGGAGGGAAATAAAAAAAAGGAATAAAATTGATTATAGAATACAGTGGTACCTCATGCAATGATTTTAACCTGTTCCATGGGGCTCGTTGTTGTACGAAACAATTGCTATACAATACATGCATCGTACAGCGATTTCCCCTATGAGATGCATCGTACAACGATTTTTTTTTTTGCTAAGTGGTTTTTCCCATTGAAAAATTATTGTACAATTTTTTCCATAGGGGAAATTGTTATGCGGGACACCGTTTCCCAAAAAAAAAACCTAGTTGTTATGCAATTTTGTTGCTATATGGGGCGATGGTTTATGAGGTTCCACTGTACTTTATTTTAGCATGATGAATAACATATTTAAGATAAAGTGTTCATATATTCTCCAAAACATTTCTAAAAACTATGTACAGTACCAGATTATTCTAAATTCTGTGCCCCGAGGACAAGTAAATCCTAGATTACAAACTGAACTCTCACTACAAGACCAAGGGTGTGTTTGTAATGCATTTGAAGTAGGCCTAGACTTAATATGCCTGCTGGACTGTTCACTTTCCCCAGGAAAGGGTTAACATCTAGAATGGAGAAGAAATGTGGAGAAAATTCCTTGTTTTTCTAAGTTGTATTTCACAGGTGGCTGATAAGGAAAGGTGTCCAAGGTTAAGGAAGGAGTACGGAAGACACAGGAAGTCTACAAAGTGCATTCCTTTCGGGCTGGCAACAAATCACTCTTATGGGAAAGTGAATTTTGGGAGAATGACTGATCTGATGTAATGTTATCTGATTGGTTAGTTCTAGGATCAGAGAAAAAGAGAATAATAATTAATTTCAGCCAGTTGGGAAATGTAGTTAGTTCTTAGTTCTAGGTTCCAGTTAGCTCCAGTAGTTTTTGTTGTGAAGCTTTTGCTATGAAGCTTCTTAGAATAAGTCCTGAGAGGCAGCTACAATCTCTCAGTATGGCTTTGCATATTTCTTACTTAGTATTAGGGCTTAAAATATAGATCTTTATTATTTTTCTTTGGGAGGTGAGAAACATCAGACTTTCCTATTTTTAATCCTTTGCTTTTCAATTGCTGTATTTTGCTTTCATACTTCAACTGTCCTTTTTTAAAGATGTTTTGGAATTTTAAACTTTTTGGGATCATTTCACTCTTTTTAATATTTTTAAAAATATTTTACCAAGGTGTTATTTTTGGAGTAACATGGGTTGGAGTCTCTAAAGAAGGTGCCTTGCCAAAGAGCCTTACACTACACTATATTTGCAAACCTGGACTCTGTGCTAATAGTCTTACGTCGGCTGGCTGTTGTGAAATAGCAACCAGGAGAAGATTTGGTCTCTGGATACGAGAATCAGGTTAAATCTAGAGATTTCCATAGTCCTAACTTCCATATACCTTGAAGCAGCAGGGACTTTAGGCCAGGCTTCAGGATAAAAGGTTGTGGGAATTATGGGTTGTTGGTTCTTTCTCTAGTTGCGTTCAAAGGCCTGACTCCCTGTGTTTATTACAGGGGAGACTGAAAAGGAGAGTGGAGACCACTTCTTTGATGAGAAAGGAATTGCTGATTATATTTCTATTTTTCTCAACATTTCAAATTCTCAATAAAAGGAAATATCCTTGACTTCAAAGTTTTAAGGAATCTTCCTTAAAAGCAAAGCAAGACTTTGAGGAGCGTATAGCTAAAAACACTCAGAGAAATAACAAAGACTTCTTTAAGTACATTAGAAGTAAGAACCCAACTAGGACCATTAGACGACAATGGAAGGCAAGGGGTTATTAAAGAGGAAATAGAGATTTCAGAGAGACTCAATGAATTCTTCACTTCAGTATTCACTGAAGAAGACAGAGACCACATGCCCAAAACAGAGCCTATCTTCGTAGGGAGGGAAACCGAAGAATTAAGCCAGATAGAAATAACCAGGGAGGAGGTCCTTGCATGTCTTGTTAATCGAAATGCTAACAATGGCATCCTTCCACGAGTTCTCAGGGAATTTAAAGATGAAATTGCTGATCTCCTAGCCAAAGTATATAATCTTTCCCTCAAATCAGGCTTTGTGCCTGATGACTGGAAGGTAGTGAATGTAACACCAATTTTCAAAAAAGGATCCAGGGGTGATCCAGGAAATTACTGACCGGTCAGTTTGACATGTGTCCCAGGTAAAGTGACGGAAACCATCCTAAAAGATAGAATTAATAGGCACATAGAAGAGAAGGTGCTGCTAAAGGAGAGCCAACATGGCTTTTGCAAGGGCAAATCATGCCTCACTAATCTGTTGGAATTTTTTGAGAGTGTCAACAAGCATGTGGATAAGGGGGATCCAATTGACATTGTTTATCTGGACTTTCAGAAGGTCCTTTAGCTCCCAGGGTGCGATTCTGTATCCGAGAATGGTGCTTAGAGAAAGAGGTTACCCAAAAGATTCTTTAGATTGTGCGCTACGAAGAGTTTGTTCCATTCCTAGATCGCAATTTTTGGAGAGAAGACAATGAGCTCCCTCCAATTCCAGACTTAATTTCTCTTTACAGTATACTCCACTAGCTAACCACGTCAAACGCATTATAAATAAACACTGGCACGTTCTTGACAATATTCCTGATTGCAGTAGGAAGCACAGGATTGGATTTAGGAAGACTAATTCTTTTCACAATGTACTCATGAGGACTGATATCAAACCAGACTCACGGTCACTTGCCAGTAGTAGCTTTTTGCAGACTAGCACCTACACGATTTCGGGCCGTTTTAAGTGCCGGAGATGCGTGTTCTGTAAATTTTCACTAGAAACTGACACCATTCATATTCACAGTAAAGGCATAGTTCACAAACTGAAAGATCTCACCTCCTGTCATTCTAAAAACGTAATTTACATGATCACGTGCCCGTGTGACCTACATTACATTGGTGTAACTAGCAGGCAGTTAAAAACTAGGATATCCGAGCACTGTTCTCGGATACGGAATCACACCCTGGGAGCTCCTCTTGTTATCATTTTGTAGCTAAAGGACACAGTGAGAACCAGCTTACCTTTGTGGCGCTTGAGGTTGTTTTTCCCCGACAGTTCGAACGGGTTAATTTGGAAGTGTTACTCCACCAACGAGAAGCATTCTATATTCATTATTTTGGCACTCTCGAACCCTTTGGACTCAATTGTGAGATTGACTACACTTGTTTCCTCTGAATTCTCCACACTCTCTCATTATTAGGAACACTTGCCTCTTACTGTTTTGTATTTAACTGAACTCTTTCTACACTCTATTAATGTCGAGAGCACACAAAGAGAAAGCAACATGAGCCTTGTGATGCTAAATATAAAAATATAAATTACTACTTGGTATGTATGTTTAACTATAGTTCAATAATTAAGTATACTTTATGATGTTGTCTCCATAGATTTCAAGTTGCTCCTTGATAGTTATTTTTGTGATTTTTTAAATCCTCTTTTAGTATTATATGCTGTCGTATATTATTATACAAATTATTATATATGACATTTAATATGTAATTTTTGTATTAATTTTAAAAGACCCTGATGAAATAAGTTTGAAAATCGAGAAATTTACCGGATTCGCTTCAGCTTTATAAGTCTCCTTCCTTCACACACCGGATTGACTGACTTTAGTTTGCATTATTATTATATACCGAATGAAGTGATTTACTTTGAATACTGAATGAAGTAATTTATTTTGGATTATCTATCATACCTGTCAACCTTCCCGATTTGGCCGGGATTAACCCGTAAATTGACGTCGATTGATGTCATAACCCAGCCCCCGCTGCCAAAACCCCGTAATTTGGCAGCGGGGGAAACAATTTTTGCGAATGTGCGGAAGGGTTTTACCCCTTCAACGCATGCACGGAAGTGCTACGTCGCTTGCATAAGGGCTGCACAAGCGGCATAGCGCTTCCGCGTATGCGTGGAAGGGGTAAAAACTTTCCAAGCGATGTGCGCAGGTCCCGTTTTTCTGGAGCCGTGGGTTGACAGGTATGTTATCTATTGACTTTGTACATCAAGTTTTTGACCAACATCTTTAGTAAAGAAATTATACTTTCATATTTGTATTCCTACCTCAAACAGTTTTTGTGCTATTTCTGGATTCCCACCATTTGGCCAACTTTTTGTACACCAAACTTTTTCTGCCACAAGCCTGACCATGCCCCCGGACAGCTGAGTGGGCTGGGCCATCCCCCCCCCCCAGAAGCGGAAGTGGGTGAATGTATGGCTGTCATTAATATGCTGACTTCTGCATTTACGACAGCCACGGGGCGCATTTGTGTATGCACGGGCATGTTTTATGGCTGACATAAATGTGCCTGCTTTGACTTCTGGTGCAGCAGAGGTGGTGACGGGCTGGATGGAATGGCGCTGTGGGCCGGGGCCAGCCCACGTACCATAGATTGGGAACCCCTGTACTACACATTGTCCCCATACTTACACTTGATCCATGAAAGCTAATGTTAAAATACAGCAGTTAGTCTTTAAGATAAAGGTCACCCTTGCTCGAAAGCCACTCATATCCAACTCTAGGGTTCAGTGCTCATCTCTGTTTATAGCTGAACAGGCAGCACTGTTTGTATTTGCAGATGTTTCCGTGGACATTTAGCAGGTATAACTAGACACCGAAGTACACGGAATGCTGTTTACCTTCCCAACAAAGTGGTCCCTATTTATCTACTTGTAATGCAGTGCTTTTGAACTGCTTGGTTGGCAGGAGCTGGGACAGAGACGGAAGCTCACTCCATCCTGCAATACCTGGGTTTTGAACTGCTGACCTCCCATCTCCCAGTCAGCGTCTTAGCTACTTGAACCACTGCAGTCTTTAAGGTACCACAACGTTTATGTCTTTTGGTTTTGTCTACTCTCTGATCTCCTTTTTAATTTTGCCTTGCTCTATTCTAGAATTTAAGAAACCTGCTAAATATTGTTAAAGTAACAACTGCATTAGAATGTAGATACTGCAGAGTTAAGTAACAGTTAGAAGAATACAGTATCCCATTTTGTAAGCATTATGTCTTTGAACTTGTTATGATAATTTGTGTTTATACCGAGAAAGAAACAATGTTGGCCACTTTAGGGAGTCAGCATTGTCGGGAGTCAGGTTAGTTAACCTGATCATAGTGTGTGGGTCACTTCATGGCAAGATGGGATCCACCTTAAACAAATTCACACCAGTGACATTTTTCCTGCTTCAGGAAAAAAATGCATTCTCAGATATGAGTTGGATTTATTGGACTTATAACCTGCTCACCAACTGAAACTTGGGTTCTTTCACTTGCCTAGATGTAGAAAACAGTAAATTACAAAATTCAGTTGTGTGAGAAATGCCCTCATGAGCATCTGCAACATAGCTGACAACTCACAAAAAATCTGTGTTTCAAATGCTGAAGTGTGTTACCAGAAACTGACTTTTATAAAGCCCCCTACCTATCCGCCCATGTAGCATAGCTATCAAATAAAAATTAAATATAAAAAAGCTTATGAGATTATCAGGAAAGGGGACACCAACCCAGTTCAGTCTAAGATCCAAAGCAGGATGCAAATTTCTTTACCATTAATTAATCAAGCTTTCATCTCCGATACTCTGATCTGCAAATATAGCTCAGAAGCTAGTGTTACAAAATATAAGGAAAATGAGACAAAGGAGTAGAAGAGAGGGGAAAGGGATAAGCCTGAAAGATTTTAATATAATAGCTAATTGTACTTGTTGGAGTTTCTTCGTTAAAGACGAACAAACAGGGCTTAAGCACTGAAATTATTTTTGGGTGTGTAAGTATCTGCTTACATTAAAATTCATGAACTGCAACCATGAACAAAATGCAAAGGGGGTGGCCCCCAGCAAAATACTAGGATCTATCGAATATATATTGATACTAGATAGTCTTAGACTCAGAGATCCTTACTGGTAGAGAATATGTCCCCTGCTGCATCTATGTCTAGCTTTTCAAGCCTGGATTTTGAAGCTGTATATCAAAATTGTTTGGCTTTTTATCAAACTATCTTTCTAAGGGATTGGTGGTGAGGGGGAAGATGTGAATCCATAAGGTAATTACTTAGACAATTATTGAGGAGATGGGAAAAATACAAGCTTTTTGAAAGACCAAAAAACCTCCCCAACCCATTAGTTTAGTGCAGGGATTCTCAATGTGCAGCCTGTGGGCTGGATGCAGCCCATGGCACCATTTCATGAGGCCCCTCACTGCCTCCACCACACCAGGAAGTGCCATGTGGTGGAGGAAGGGCAACATGGCTGTCCCCCCCCCCCCAGCTTTAAAGGGTTGAGAACTCCTGGTTTAATGGCATTAGTCTGAGAACAACAAGAGGCAATAAAAACTGGGGGGGGGGAACTAGTCAGAGTGAAAAGTTAAAGATTCTTAGATTATTGGGTCAAAGAAGCCATTATTACTCAAAATATCTGAGAGAGTAAGCAAAGAAGCTTAGAAACTTCAGAAAAACGACCGTGTTTATTCCAAAGACGCGAGCCATAAGAAATCTGCTTAGGCCAGTGTTAGGATAATAGGGCTTGGAGTCCCTTCCATAGTATTGTATTGGTTCTCAGTTTGTCCCTTTAAGAGTTCCTCTGTGCTATGCCCCAGGTGTATTAGATCACAGAGTGACTCAACAGGTCTCTACTATTTAGGAATGCACTCTGAGCATTCTCTAGGGCAGAATTCTCTTGAGCAACTATGAGAGGAAAGGAATTCTATGCTCCATGCAAACTTACTGTTTGGCTAACTTACTGATTCAACTAAACTGGTTGACACAAACTGTTGACATGGCTCACCACTTTCTCCGGCTGTTCCTGGAAGAGGACTGGTGGCTTTGCCTATGCCACAAAGGTACAGCTTACTACTGCACGGAGGTAACCTCTGCAAAAGACTGTTTGCTTTGAATGCTTGGACTAATCTTATCTGTTTTGGACTGCTGCCAACATTGCTGAGAGCCGTTATCTCAAACATGTTTGTTTTTCTCCTGTATTTTCTACCAAAGCTGAAAGTAAAGCGTCTTTCTTTTGGTTTTTACTGCCTGCCTGTCTGTGTGAGATACATCCCAGCTGATGCTGCATGCCCACAGCTTTGCCGCTTTGCTCTGCTATATACAGACAAGCCACATTGGTGTACCCCAGCATACCCCAATAACCCAAAAGCCAGAATTGCTCATGAAATTATAGTTCTTTGTAATATTTATATCCCACCTGACTTGGTGATGAACACTATTCTGGGTGGCCAATTACAACAAGAAACCCAAAAATTAAACCCAACCTAAAATAAACAATAACCCACTTCCATCACCCACACCATAGCCATGAATAAAAAGAAAATAGCTATAAAATTCCAATGTCAGTAGTGCACAGTGATAGCCAGAAAGAACTAAAACTCATAATAAACTCATCTTCTCCAGCCCTACCCATGGGGAGAATGTTTACAAGGCATGTTTTTAAAAAATGCAGTTAAGGCCTGAAGAGAGGGGACTGGCAAATCTGTAGTTACTGCAACTAAACGTCATAGACATAAGAGATGCCAGTGAGATGGGAAGACCTTGAAAGAGGTACAGAAGCTTCCTTGAGCCTCAATTCTCACTTCATTGGCAGTCCTTAAAGTCCCACAGAAGGAGCTCTGTCTAAATGAATACCACACTGCCTAAGAGAAGCTCTTGTTAAATTTGTCGATACAGGTGAACAGCCTGAATCAGGGTTTTAAAAGCAGACTCCAGGTGTTTGTTCAATATGGTGTACAGCTTTCGTGCTGTGAGCTCTAAAGGCTTGGCAAACTGCATCTGTGTTTTCACTGTTCGCTAGAGAAAAATGACAATTCTTTTATAAGAAGGCAAAACCTTACTAACACATCATACCATAAATCAAACTTGAACCAATGTTTTAATCTTGGCCCTGAACTGGGTTACTTTCTAAAGAATATATTATTCTGCATAAATGAACATCAAGCAGCTTCTAAGCCTGAAGCTCGATAATGGCCAAATCTGGTAGTTGAGTACAATAAAACCCCTACTTACAAAAAAAAAGTCTGTTCCATAGGCTTTTTCTTAAGTCAAATTTTTATGTAACTCGAAGCAAACCCATAGGAAAAATGAAATTTTTATGTAAATTGAAACATAGGAAAATCCATAGGAAAAAGAATCTTTATGTATATCGAAGCAAACCCATAGGAAATTGTATAAATCAGGACATGGTTTTAGCACAAAAACATTTTGCAAGTCGAATTTTATGTAACTCGGGGCATTTGTAAATTGGGGTTTTAGGTAAAGGTAAAGGTTTCCCTTGCTCGAAAGCCAGTCGTATCCGACTCTAGGGTGCAGTGCTCATCTCTGTTTCTAAGCCGAAGAGCCAGCGCTGTCTGCTTCTGCAGACGTTTCCATGGTCATGTGGCAGGCATGACTAGACACCGGAGCACACGGAACGCTGTTACCTTCCCACCGAAGTGGTCCCTATTTATCTACTTGCAATTTCTTGCTTTCAAACTGCTAGGTTGGCAGGAGCTGGGACGAAGACGGGAGCTCATTTCCGTCCTGCAGTACTCGGGAATCGAACTGCTGACCTTCCGCTTCCCAGTCAGCGTTTTAGGCACTTGAGCCACTGCTCAAGTATATTTATTCAATTTACTGTATAGTAAATTGAATCGACAGGGATCTGGCGATTCAACTTCTCCATAAGTTCCATTAAGTCAAATAGTACTATTCTGTTGTTGTTGATCAGTTGCACAGTCAAGTCCGACCCATTGCGACCCTGCAAGAGGCAGTCTAACAATGCAACTGGACACAAAAGACTGTGTCAGAAAAGCATATATAAATGCTTGTATACAAATGCCAGAAGCCTCCGGAACAAAATAGGGGAGCTGGAATACTTAGCAATAGATAAGAATATTTAGAGACTCTGTCTCTAAAAAGTTTGCCATCACTGATGTAGTGGCTCAGAGGAGGAGTAACACAACTTGATATGACCAAGTGTGCAAACAATAAATCAGCATTACCATATAGGCACTGGATGCTACCTGTCTCCTGCCAGTTCATAGGAGATACGGTGGCAGTGGTGGTGTTCAGTGCTCGTTCTAATGATATTGTTGGAATGGAAAGGAAAGGTTATGGTGCAAAAGACTTTGTAGCATGATGGCATGCTTTCTTATGATTGATGAATTGTTTATGGTACTTGCAAACCAAAGGTACTGCATACACATCTGTTTGCTTGGATTTAAACAATATTTTTTAAAGGGAACTATAACAGCGTTCCGTGCGCTCCGGTGTCTAGTCATGCCTGCCACATGACCACGGAAATGTCTGCAGAAGCAGACAGCGCTGGCTCTTCGGCTTAGAAACAGAGATGAGCACTGCACCCTAGAGTCGGATACGACTGGCTTTCGAGCAAGGGAAACCTTTACCTTTACCTAAGAATATTGATATTATTGGTATCACTGAAACCTGGTGGACGGATGATAACCAATGGGATACAGTTATCCCAGGCTACAAACTGTACAGGAAGGATAGGAAGGGGCAAACAGGAGGTGGTGTAGCCTTGTATGTCAAAGAAGTGATAAAATCGTATGAATTGGAATATCTAGGTGATTTAGAGTCACCATTAGAAGCTCTGTGGGTAAGAGTACCAGGCCACAAGGATGGTCTAACAGTAGGCATATACTATCGGCCTCCGACCCAAACTCTTGAGGGAGACTGGCAGTTGGAGAATGTTGTAAAGGAGGCATCCAAGAAGGGAAGCCTGGTTATAATGGGAGACTTCAATTACCCTCACATAGACTGGGTGAACTGTTGTTCAGCACATGATAAAGAGATAAAGTTCCTAGATATGCTAAATGATTGTTCCCTGGGACAGATGGTTGAAGACCCAACTAGAGGTACAAGAATCCTTGACTTGATCCTGAGTAATACTCAGGATCTGGTGCAAGATGTTCATGTGACTGATCCAATAGGGAACAGTGACCACAACTCAATTATGTTTAACTTGATCATAGACCGCAAGTCACTGATAAAATCTAACACAGAGACCTTAAATTTTCAAAAAGGAAATTTCCCAAAGTTGAGGAAATTAGTAAAAAAGAAGCTGAAAGGGAAAATTGAGAGAGTCCAAACACTCCAAGAGGCATGGAGGCTGTTTACAAAAACAATAACAGAGGCTCAATTGGAATGCATACCCAAAAGGAAAAAGGGCACTGCCAGGTCCAAGAGGACTCCAATGTGGCTTACAGGAGCTGTTCGGGAAGTGATCAAGAGCAAGAAAAGCTCATTTAGAAGATGGAAGGCTTGTCCGAATGAGGACAGCAGGCAAAAACATAAATTCTGGCAGAACAAATGCAAGGCAACAATCAGGAAAGCAAAGCAAGACTTTGAGGAGCATATAGCTAAAAATACTCAGAGAAATAACAAAGACTTCTTTAAGTACATTAGAAGTAAGAACCCAACTAGGAAGGCCATTGGACCATTAGATGACAATGGAAGGCAAGGGGTTATTAAAGAAGAAACAGAGATTGCAGAGAGACTCAATGAATTCTTTGCTTCAGTATTCACTGAAGAAGACAGAGGCCACATGCCCAAAACAGAGCCTATCTTCGTAGGGAGGGAAACCGAAGAATTAAGCCAGATAGAAATAACCAGGGAGGAGGTCCTTGCATGTCTTGTTAAACTAAACACTAACAAATCACCAGGACCAGATGGCATCCATCCACGAGTTCTCAGGGAACTTAAAGATGAAATTGCTGATCTCCTAGCCAAAATATATAATCTTTCCCTCAAATCAGGCTTTGTGCCTGATGACTGGAAGGTAGCGAATGTAACACCAATTTTCAAAAAAGGATCCAGGGGTGATCCAGGGAATTACCGACCTGTCAGTTTGACATGTGTCCCAGGTAAAGTGATGGAAACCATCCTAAAAGATAGAATTAATAGGCACATAGAAGAGAAGGCGCTGCTAAAGGAGAGCCAACATGGCTTTTGCAAGGGCAAATCATGCCTCACTAATCTGTTGGAATTTTTTGAGAGTGTCAACAATTACATTTATAAACTGATGGGGTCTGAACTCTCTGCGACAAACCAGGAAAGGGACCTTGGTGTCCTGGTGGACAACTCAATGAAGGTGTCAACCCAGTGTGCCTCAGCAGTGAAAAAAGCAAACTCAATGCTAGGGATCATTAGGAAGGGTATAGAAAATAAGTCAGCAAGTGTCATTTTGCCTCTTTATAAATCTATGGTGAGGCCCCACCTGGAATACTGTGTACAGTTCTGGTCGCCATACCTCCAGAAGGATATTATGGAGCTGGAAAAATTGCAGAGGAGGGCAACCAGAATGATTAGGGGACTGGAACACCTTCCTTACCATCTGAGGCTGCAACGGTTGGGCCTCTTCACTCTTGAACGACGACGTCTAAGAGTTGACCTGATTGAAGTTTATAAAATCATGCACGGTGTGGACAAAGTAGATAAGGAAAAACTGTTTTCCCTATCGCATAACACTAGAACTAGGGGACACTCCATGAAACTTTTGGGTACTAGTTCTCAAACAAATAAGAGAAAGTACTTTTTCACCCAGAGGATTATTGGTCTATGGAACTCCCTGCCAGAAGAAGTGGTGACAGCTGTCAGTCTTGACAGCTTTAAGAAAGGATTAGACAAGTTCTTGGAGGACAAGGGTATCAATGGCTATAATTATGGATACCTAAGGACAACCTCCAGGTTGGAGAGATAGGCAGGATATCTCTCAATATCATTTCCAGGGAATCCTAAGCAGGCATCTGCTTGGGAATACCCTGAAGGAAATGGTGAGCCACTGTGTGAGACAGAATGCTGGACTGGATGGGCTGTGGCCTGTTCCAGCAAGGCTGTTCTTATGTTCTTATGTTCTAACTTATTTTAGCATAGTGAGCCCCCATTAAAGTAGACTCATTTGAAACACTGGAACTTACAGAGCAGTTGACTCACTAAATTCCTTGATGATTCAATAGCCCTACTCTAGCATGATTTAATGCAATAAAGCAACAGGATCTAGATCAATAAATGCAAATTTTTAAAACAGAAAACGAACGTATGCCAATAATATTTTAACTCTATTATTTCTCTGCAGCTGTGGTGGTAATTCTGTTGGTTTGAAGCTCTGAGAGCAGATGAAGTATTAAAGTTTTTATGAATACAAGAGACAAACATTCCACACAAGAGAAGCTGAGGTACTTCATGGCTTAACTAGGTTCTATTCTTGAGCGAGCCTCTGTGTCTTTAGAAATAGTTTTACCAACAGATGTTTAACAGAAGCAGGCTTTCCTTTAGTGCAGCAGTTTAATGGATACTTACTGAATACTTCTGCTTGAGATTTTAGGCCACCTGCCCATCTGGGAGCCACAAGGCCTATATTTCACAATAGTAGCCTATTACAATATGTAGGAAATGACCATGGATAGTATGTACTGTATCTGTGTGTGAAGGGATGACATTGCAGTTGTAGGTTTCACCTGCAACTTACATGTGCTTGTTTCACCTTATGAAAGTATCTTTGGGGACATTAATGGTCTCATCTGGACAATGTGCAGTATCACAAAATCTTCAGCTCACTGAGTGAAATAAGTCTGTGTAGGTTGGGCTGGAATCTGTTGCCATGATTCCTTCCTGTGATTGTTCTTTCTACCCACATCCTACTCTCTGAATGGGGCTACATTTTGTTTAAAAAGGAAATATTAATGTCAGGCCTCCTTGAAAGTAATGTGATAAGAAAGATTCAGGCTATTCACAAATCCTAGAACATAAATATTAGTAAAGGTTAAGGTCGCCATTGCTTGAAAGCCAGTTGTATCTGACTCTAGGGTTCAGTGCTCATCTCCGTTTACAGTCAAAGAGCCAGTGCTGTATGCGTCTGCAGATGTTTCCATGGAGATGTAGCAAGCATGACTAGATATTGAAGTCTGCGGAATGCTGTTTACCTTCCCACTGAAGTAGTCCCTATTTATCTACTTTCAATTTCTTGCTTTCGAACTGCTAGGTTGGCATGAGCTGGGACAAAGACGGGAGCTCACTCCGTCATGCAGCATTTGAGTCTCAAACTGCTGACTTGCCAACTTTCCAGTTGTCAAGTTCAGCGTCTTAACCACTAAGCGGTTTATGCCATACCCATTTGTGTGTTATGGTTAAGCCAGGTCAAGAGGCTATATCTGTTTTTTCTAAAACAACTCACAGGCACAGTTCCTGCCCTTCTACAATCACCAGCTGGGAATGAATGTCTCCTCCTGTCTGCTTTACAGGAGCAACCACACCTTGGCTTCAATTAGCAGACCAGTTCTGAAAACAATTCTGTTTCTTGTTCCAGGCAGCACATTTGAAAGGTTTTCTTGTGGAAGCTTTAGTTATCATCTCCTTCTCAGCCAATGATTCTCAAGATCAAATGGCTACCAGGGTGAAAGAACCGTCCTCTTCCTAGGTCCCCTGAAGCTAATTAAGTGCAAAAGATGTTTGATAGCCTAACCTTCCACCTCCCATATTCTTTCTCCACAGGATTGTATCCGCTTGCTGTGACTTGATAATGAAACTGAACCTGATCAGACTGGGCCATCCCATCTGTGTGAGGCTGACAGAAATGTATTGTCTCTCTACCAATAAGGGAAAATAGGTTGCAAAGAATTGTTGAAAGCACCAAATGGCTTAGAATGTGGCTGAAAATATGTTAGTGAGAGCTTTCTTATAGAGGTCACATGAGGACCAACCTTTTCACTAGGCCAAATTATGTATATTGCCCAGTTGGCAGGCACTGATACCTTTTCAATCAGATTCTCCAAAAAATAAGGCAATATTTCCTGCACAATACCCACAGTTTTCTAAGAATCTTTTCAAGATGCTTCATTTCAGATTCTGTTCTCTGTTTAATGTACTGGAGACAACAGCAGGCCTTAATGTGAAAAGCAGTTAGCTGAGAGAGTTCGCAGCGACAGCACTAGCTTCTCCTTGGATTTTTGAAACTTTTTACAAAGACTTCCCATTGGTGCACAATGGAGACTGGAGTAAGTGTAGGGGCCCATGCCTATTTGGGTTACCAACTCATTTGGTGCAAGGAGGTGTCATTTTGTGGATGAGATTCAACTAGAGGTAACTTGTGGTTGGATTGGGGTGATAACTCACAAAGTCCCTTCTGGGGAATAACTGTATTTGTGGGTGGATGTACTAGTGTGAGAAAGAGAGTGGCTCTTGTGGAATAAATAAAAGGTTTATGAAAGGAAGGAGAGGGAAACGAAATTGGTGGGATGACAAAGAGACAAATGAAGGCCTATTTCTTTGGATCCAGGCGGAAGAAAATGTTTCGAGGCAACTGGAGCATGAGAAATTAGTGTTCCCTGTGTTTATCTAAGAACACCGAAGAGTGACTAAAATCCATGACATTGTGATAAACAACACAGATAAAATCAGGCTTCATAAAAACAATTCCTCATGGGTTTATATTCAAAAATCAGTGTGGCAAAGTGTGCTTAAATCCACAGCACATACTTTAGCACACAGGACAAATCTTTACTTCAAGAACTGCCTCTGTTCTTTGACTCTGTGGAGCCAATGGGCAGGCAAACAAATTGATATACCCAGTTGGAAACGGTATGTGACCCACACACCAGTTTAGATTATGTTTGCTCTGCTTAGTGACTTGAAACAATATGCTCTTTTATTACTAACTATATATAAATGGTTGTATGTAGAATGGAGTTGTTTGCTTTACTGATTCAAGCAGCAAAAATCCTTGGGTCAGCCCTGCTGTCCTACAACAGCCACATTGATTGCCAATTCATTTCTGGCTGCATTTCAGAATTATAGCAGTAATTGTTATACTCTGATGTGGTTTGGATCCAAGGCGAGACACACTTGCCACTATGTTAGCCTGCCAGCTATGAGACATGAGGGTGCCTGAGACAAGACGTTTGTAATGGCCAAATACTAACTGTGGAATGGCGTGTCCCATGAAATTGCCCCATGAAAGGAGAACCACAATAAAAATAGAAGGTGCTTCTGTTAGCATAGTTCAGTGAGTTGGGGTGTGAAGCCAGGGGTCAAGAATTCTATTCCCACTTTTCTTCCAAAGAGATGGCCAGTCTGTGTGGCCTTTGGCAAGTGTTCCAGTCCTAGAGCACACCCAGAAGAAGGGTCTGGTAAACCATTACTACACCTTGAACACCCTGGAAAGGGTCACTGTGAGTTGGAATCAACTTGATGTACAAGATACATATGTGCTTATGGAGAAATCCATGTCTTCACTTCTTACAGAAGGTTTTATGTGTGAAAAAGGGAAATGTGTTTTTATGCTGAGCAAGCTGCTAACAGCCTTAGAAGCAGAAAAAGAAAGCTATTCATGATATATTTGTTTTTTTTAAAGAATCCATGCTTTCAAACATGTTGATTTCCTTTGATGTTATTTATCCTTCTTACATTGCTAAAACCTGCAACGAGAAGAAAATGCAGCACTATGTTTCTCAAAATTCTCACTGCAGCACTTTAGTACAAAGCAGAATAAAGTAAGGAGGGTTGTTCCAGTATATTTAATTTCAAAAGGCACTAGTACTACAAACCTGAATGACTCAGATAATTTCAACAAGGAGCTACATTTCTGAATGATCTGAAGGTGCAGCAGTTTGAAAGAGTTATCTTTTTGAACAATGGCCAAATCCTCTTGCATAAGTTATGCCACTGTGCAGGAAATGGTGTAACCTGCAGGTTCAGTCCCCACCCCCCACCCCGCCCCAATAAAAGAGTCTCTGTTTTGATTCCTCACTGCTTTGTGTAACCTTACTGCATGTGAGTTGGGTGGCTTCACATTGAATCCAGAACTGAAGATATTTTAATCAGCAGCAATCTAATTCATGCAAGAATCTAATAAGATTTAAGCAATGAAGAATCAAAATGGGGAATCTTTAATTATAGGTGATGTCCTTTTTCTTACAGTGGTATAACTTATGCAAAAGAATGCTGTCCTATTAACTCACAGATACTCACAGACAATGTGAACACTAGGGGGTGTAGTCTAAAACAATATTTTTTGTTAGCTTAGGTACATTCATTGTCTTACTTTGTATCACTACACTGCCCAGTAAGTTACCGCTTTTCTCAAGATAGGAAAAGTTGAAATTTCATCTATTAATCTATAAATTTCTCCATCTTGTCTTGACCAAAGGCCAAGAAGACAAAGTCAGCACTCCTGCTGATCAGGGCTTCTGAGAACTGAAGTTCAAGAACAACTGGAGTGCCAAGGTTCACCGTCACTGAATCCTAAACCATCCAAGAATATGCAGTTGCCAAAGCAACATGACAGAGTGCATGGTTTGTGTGCACATTTCTTGAAGGGAAGACAGGCAGGTGGCAATATAACAGTCATTACTATCTTCACTGGGTGAAAACCTCACTGTTTTCCTTTTCAAGCAGTTGAAAGGAGGCAAGCCACACTCTATATTTGGAAAATTAAGGCTGATTAATTTTCCAAATTTAGGGGAGTGCAGCCACTATGGAATGTACTGGACATAGTGCGTTGTGCCTACCTTGAATGATGGGAGAATTTGGCCTATCCTGGGAGAAAGACATTTTAGCTCAATATCACAAGAGAAGCAGAAAAACGGTCTTTCAACTTCTAGCCAAGGTACTGAACCACGTAAGCCTATTTTTCTAACTGGAAAGATTCAATCAAAATTTTAGCTATCATGATAGGGCACAATTAAAGATATATCACTCAACCCATAGGTACAGAAGATAAAAAGTATGGCAGAGTAGTTTATAAAACTGGCACTACTTTATGCGCAGTAAACATAGATTATGACAGACATTGTCTAGCATGCCATGTACCTTTACACCTAGAAATGTTGAGAAACTAAAAAAAAAGTCAAATCTCTGGAAGGCTAATGAAGTACAATTTGACATTTGTGTTGATGTAAAAGAGGTTCAACAAGACAAGCTTTGCTCTGCTTACATAACAAAAAAAAGCACAATATAACAATGCCTTGGAGGGAACGTGAGTGTAAAACAACACAAATGTTGTCAGTTTTATCATCTTAACAAAAGCTGTTCTGACATTTTTGCATGATACTTGATTTACAGTCAGTTCAGCCAGTTCACTGAGGAGCCTGTGTAAGCCTTTGTGTATCTGACTTTTTACCCTGTCCTTCAAAAGAAGGCTTTTCCTGAAGACTCACCAGCTGGAAGATCTATTTTCCATTGATTGATGAGGATGATGAAGAAGAAACTCATCAACATTGGGTGAAAAATCACATTTAGCCGCAGTAACAGCAAGAGAGAGCATCTATCACTAAAAGGAGCACAGGTGAGTATTCTTACGTTGCAACAACCTACTACACTTTGGAGAAGCCCCAAGCTGCTCTGAATCTGAATTAACATTACAGATACTTCATTATCAAAAACAAGTTTTAACTCCCTCATAACAGTGTCTGCTTTGTAGACAAACATAGCAGATTTGTACAGGGGAGGTTGCGAGAGAAGTCTCTCATACACTATGACCATGGCTACATGAGAAACAATTTGGATGCTATCATTGTATGCAGGCCAGCCTTGTCCTTTGGTGATTGGCATGGAACTCTTCAAATGCTAAGAACAACCTTTTTATGAGCCAGCTAAGTATAGACACAGAAGCTTTTCTGGATGGTAGAGTCTGCATAATTGGATGATCGTCTGCCCACTATGTTAAAAGGACAGAAAACCTTGAAGGAACTGTAGGGGTGAGAGCAGCTGTCTGGACTGCATCAATTTCAAAGTAGAAGAAAAGTAGGCAATATTCTGAAGAGACAGGTGAGGTTGGTGTCATGTTATTGTCAATGACTCACTTGCCTGCGATTTCTTTCTGTCAAAAAAAAGAAAAAGATTTATGTCCTTACAGAACCGTTCTTGCCACATCTCCTTTTTGGACAAAAAAAAATGTCCTTGCTTTGATTGATTCTGGATGCTATAATAATCTTCTGCAGGAAGATTGCTTTTGGTTTGTGTCACCTCATCGCAGCCTTTACACATTCTCAAGAACTCTGCAAACAAGACGAAAACAGGACGAAGGGAAAAGACTGGCAAAGGGTAAAGTGAAGTTATCATGGGCAGAACTAATAAGGTAGAGCTGTGCCTAATTACATAAAGAATACAGAAACTATACAAAAGATTCTTTGTCAATGGTGTAAACCTTGAATTTTTCCATTGGCAACATATTTGTCACTAAATCTGACTCCCATCTGACACCCAGCAGAGATAGAGTCAAGACAGTAAGGGCATCTCTCTAATGTCATTATATGTGCAATATTATGAAATGCACATGGAACAGTGACACTAGGTACTACTAAATTTCTACTAGTACTGCTCTAATGCCAATGCTGGCTAATTTTATTTATTTATTTATTTTTGCACATTTATATCCCGCCCTCCTGGTGGGTACACCACTCAGGGCGGCTAACAATATAATAATAATTACAATAAAAAACAATTCAGTAACAATAGCTAAAACAAGACCTAACAACCCCAGCTAAAACCAGCATTAAAACACAAATAAACAAACAAATCATCATTGAAAACAACCCTCCCCATTCTACCCCCATTAAAACAGAGTAATCAAGCCGGGGGGCAGCTCCTCACATAGGCTAAATCAGCCACCGGGCTTGACTAGTAGAGTCAAGCATGCCCCAAACCTGCTGGAAAAGCCATGTCTTCAGCATCTTTCTAAAGGGGAGTAGTTCCATCTGGAGACGCAATTCAGGTGGTAAGAGGTTCCACAGGGCTGGGGCAGACACAGAAAAGGCTCTTTTCCTGGTCCCAATAAGATGTACTTCTTTCACTGATGGGACCACCAGTGAGCCCCTCCTGTCTGCCCTAGTAGGACGGGCTGAATTCCTTGTGGCGATGCGGTCTCTTAAATAGCCAGGTCCAATGCCATGAAGGGCTTAATTTTCATCACAATCAGAAAATGGAACTATTTTTCCAACCAGAAGACCAGGGGCCACAGGGAAGCTGCACCTCCTGCCTCTCAGGAAAACAGAGAGAAAGAGAGAGAGAGAGAGAGACCAACTTTAATTTATACACTAACCAGAAAAAATAGTTCCTATTCAAATGCTTACTTCCTCTTATCTCCCCAGTCCCTTTTTTCTTTTAAATACTTTTTAGTCTAGAGAAGACTGGAGGTCTGCAAGCTAGAGACTTTTCATACAGTTTTTAGACACTTTTCAGTTCATAAGCAAATTAATAACAACAGCAACACATTGCAGGCACACCCCCCAAAGAAAGACTCAGACACCGGTATATGGATAAAGGCATTGGGCCACTTTTATTGAATAATGCCTAGTCCGAATTATAACTTTCAATTGGTACTCATCCAATTATAATTCTTAAGGCAAATTGTTGACTGTAGTCAATAAACTATCTACTGACCCCACCCTCTGACGTGTATCCGTCAAATCACGGGGTGATGCATGCTGAAAAGCTCCTGCCATCACCCCTTGCCTGGTTCGTCATGGACCGGTCAACGTTATTACACCTGTACCTGTCTAAGTGTTGGCCAGTCAATTGTGAACCTGCCGGATACCTATGGGTCATAAATATTTACCTTACCAGTGCTACCCACCACACAGGGAGGCGTCCATGATGACTCACCGCCCCCCCCCCCAAGACCGTCAGCTCGGTCGCCAGGCCTGCTTGCACCACACCCAGAACGAGGTACATACCTCCAGCCGACAGGTGGACCCCTTCCCCTGCCTACCGGCAAAATTTTTGTAAGCCTATCCTCAAGTGTCCAATGGCTGTCTCCCAGCCATGCTCAGCAAGGGACTGAGCAACAGCCCTGTCCACTGACTGCTGGAACAGTCCGAACCACGGAGATCCATGTCTCCCCTAAATTGGTGTCTCGGCATGATGTTAGACCATAGCAACCGTGTGTAAGCCATACGTGATATAAAACGCCAGGTCACAGCCCCTAGACAGTATAGTAACAGCAGTGATCCATATAAGATCGTTGCTGCCGAGGTGCCTATTAAGAACATCGGGCGGTCCAGCATCCCCAACGGACATCAGGAATGGCAACAGTTCCCGCCCCCTTGTGCCGCGCATACCATACCATCGCATACGTGCGGATGCACACAGCCCAAGATGGGGTCCACTCTCTGTCGCCGCAGCATATACTGCTGCCCAGTGTACATAGCTGCGGCCCACCAGCCCCACTGCCTCCGAGCACTCGAAACGTAGCCGCGATCAACGCGACGCCTATCCTAAATAAATGGGTGCCAAAACGGGCCCCCACACCACGAAGCGCGGCACCGGTCCCCTCCGTAACATTACTTCGGCAAGGGTAGACCTATCCTGGTGGCAGAAAAACAGGCTGGGGCGCGCAGCAGGCCCTGTCGAAAATTCATGTAGGGCACCAACCGGACAGATGTCTCCAATAAAACTTCGTAGCAGTCCAACTCCGCTGCCTACGCCGTGCTGAACAACCTGTGAGGACTGTATCCCCACTTGAGCCCACTCACGTGTGACAGAGACATCGTCGAGTTCCAGTGCCCTACGAGACACATCCGCCTTACACAGGTGGTACCAACTCTGGCACCCACACACTGATGCGGTGCACTCCAAAAAGGCTACCGCGGTAGCTGCGTGGCCAAGAGCCACCTCACACCTATCTGAACATAAGTAATGCCAGCCTCGTGCAAGGTGGGTAAAAAAAACAACTGGGAACTAGGGTGACGCGTGTACGGGCGGCGGACATGTTCCCATGCCCGCCCCTCCCTAACACGACGCATGAACGCATGGTGATACGCCTTACGCGTGCGAGATGCCAATGACATGCCCGGTTCACCTCTCCTCACCAAACGTCCAAAATCGGCCGGGAGAGGCGAGTGGAACTCCTCTGCTTCTGGAGTAAGGCCCGGAACAGGGGGATCTGCGGGCGGGAGCAGCAATGTCGTTATTAATACCTGGAACATGTCTGGCTCAGAACAGCACATTTAGGCGTAGGCTTCTCAAAAGGAATAGACAAACTAATGTCATAACCCTGGGGGATTTCCACTGCCGCATTGTCACACCTAAATTGGACCACTGAGTAGGCCCACTCATCGCCCCATAGCATCAGTGCTCCCCAAAATGGGGAGAAACACAAGGAAGATAAGATCGCGAGGCGATCCGTGCACCCACCCCCAGAGTACACCCCCATAAGTCAGGGAGCTGGAGGTATCCGACCGCACTTGAAATCTAGGGCAGACCATCAGGTCTGATCTCCAGGAAGAGACCCCGTTAAAACCCAGGAGTAATTTGAGCCAGACCAGAGGGTCCACCCGTATGCCCCTGATCAGCCGGACCCTGTGTCGACGTTGTAACTGGCCAGCCATGGCGTCACACAGGCGCCTGGCCAATGCTCTGCCGGACGGAACCACCCTGCAGGCAAAAGTAAGGTGGCCATGAAGTAACTGCAGCTCACAAGGGGACACTTTATGTTTGGCAATCAATGCCAAAATCGCCGCGGAGATCCAAGCCACCTTATTCATGGTTAACCCGGATGCCCACGCGACAGAGTCGATTTAGAAATGTGAGCTTAGTAGCTGGGCCCTCGGTCTATTCAGGCGCCAAGGGGACACCCAGTTCCCACCTGAGTGTCTGAAATGTAATGAGGAGACGCGTGCACGTGTCCAAGCCCCGTTCACCCCCGAACCAAAAGTCGTCGAGGTAATGGGCGAGAGACCGAGACCCCTACCTGTGAGGAAAGGCCCACTGAATGAAAATCCCGAATCGTTCGAGTGCTGAACATGTATTAACTCAGTCAGAAGGGGTTGGCCTTATCTAAGTAAAATTCCCCTCGGGACCTAAAAACCCAATAGCTGCACATCCATAGGGTGCACTGGCAATAATCTGAAATCCGAGTGCATATCGCACTGTGCCCGAACAGCACCAGGACTGGGTGAGCGTGCCACCCATAGGGGCCGAACCAACTACGAGTACCTGACTGAGCGAGGTCATCAGGAATGGCATCCCTGAATGGATAACCCCACAGGGTAAGCTAAATGGAGGATTAAATGACATTCACCCCGGTCCTAGCTCGGTACGAGCCTCATAGGGGAGACAGTCGACTTAGGAAAGGTGGTTCCAAGAAGGGCCCCGCTACTCTCATAGCCCCAACTCCCTCAGCTGTGCACAGTGGAGCCGCCTCTTCGTTACCCTTCAAGGGAACCAGATTAGTAGCATCCTGGGACCCCTAACACCCCTGAATGGAATACAAAAAGCCCCATGGAAAACCCTCCAGCAGGTACCCCGCCCCATCCCCTCTTGGATGAGCTGATTGCCATCTCTCCCGCCTGAGTACACCAATTGGGGAGGGGGGAGCTTTGTCAAGGCTAGTTCTTTAGACAGAGCTCTGAGCGTCCCTGTGCACCCCTACCTCTGCCCCGTAACCAACCAACCCGCGTGCACGCGGAGGCAGCGTAAGGGCTAGCGCAAAAGGTGACACCAAGTCGGTAACGACACTGGCGCTTAGCATACACATCGCCAGCTGAGCAGGTCGAACACAGCAGGCGGGCTGGAACCCCCTGCCCTACCAGTTAGCGTGGAGCCTGTGTCTGAGCAGCCTGCTGCTCAGCATGACCACCATGGTACCTAACACCAGGCACCAGTCACGTGGGAGTGATGTACACGAGCACAACTGCTGACAGTGCTCATCCCACCTCCTCTCAGGGTATAGAGCCACCCTCATCTGCATTCCTCACCGTAAGCCAACTACTATGGGCCCATCCAGCCAACCATCGCCCTGTAAATCTTAGCGATGGATGGAACCATCAGGATGTCCCAATCAGGCCAGGCCCTGCGGCATACCACCATATATACAAGGTATGCCGCCAACCAGTTGGCCCAAGGTGCGCGGTGGCTCACGACGATGGGACAGCTCTTTGTCTCAGTCGTCCTGTCCCTCTCTCTCCTCCTCAGTGGGCTCACAGTTCAATAGGGAGAATATCCACATGTCCACCTCCAGCCCTTACCCCTCATGACCTGCGGCAAATAATCATCCAGGAGCAAGTAATTACCAGCCATCGGCAAAGCCATCGACGGCACATTCTGTATAAAGGGCATACGCAGGAGGACCCGGACCGCCCCTGCGATGCACGGTACTGTCCCGGGTGCGGACACCCCCCTGCATGGTGGCTTTCTCCGGCGGGACAGCTCTATGTCTCTGTCATCCTGTCCGTCTCTCCCCTCCTTAGTGGGCTCTCGGTTCATAGGGAGAATATATCCACGTACTCCCCCCACCAAATCTTTTCCCTCGTGACCTGGGACAACTGATCACCAAGGGACAATGAATAATCAGCCGTCGGCAAGGCCGGCACCGGCACATGAGGTACACGGGGCATACACAGCGGGACCTGGACAGCCCCTGCGATGCCCGGCACTGCCCCGGGGGCGGAAACCCCCACCACCAATGTCGTGCCAGTATGCAACCAAAGGGCACTGGGATAAGCTGGCAACTGATGCCCACTCGCCTCAAATTGGCGAGGCCATGGCCACTGAACCCCACTGCTGGAAGTGGACTGTGATGTGGGTGCATTAACTTGAACCATACTCACTAGGTGCACCCCCGTGAGCCGCCCCCACTGGGGGTTCTGGCCTGCGGCGGGCGGCGGAGCTCGCGACCAGGAATCGAGCTCTGGGGCCACATCTGACCACTCCCCGGCTGTAGCTCAGGACGAACAGGGAGCTGAGAGACAGCGGCAGGCACAGGCCGAAGTGTCTCAAGCAGCTCGAGCTGGCTAGCCACCTGTTGAAGTGTAGCGGCCCTCGAGGTAGCCGGCGGGCACAAAGGGCCCCCAGTATATAAGGAAGGGCCCCCTCCCACGGGGTTGTGTGTAATCCCCAAGGATGCCTCCAGCACCGCTAAAAGTGCTAACAAGGCATCCACTGCCACGGAACTCCCAGTATAAAGTGGGCCAGGTGGGCCGGTCGGCCCGCAAGGCATTAGACCAGGATCCCCAATTTGAGAGCCCAGGCCAGAATAGGGCCATGCCCAAACTCCGGCCCATGAGGGCCGGAGGTAAACCGTGCTTTGTGCCAGCACCAGACCCTCCCCCATTGTCCCGGCCCATGGCCGGCAACTGCGGGCCGAGGGCCGGAGCCCCCGAAGGGCCGGCCTGAGGCTGGGGAGCCAAGGGCCATACTCCAGCCTGCCCCTCTCCACTGGTATCGGTGGGTAAAACCAGTGTCATGCTCTGCTGCAGGGGCGCAGCCCTGGTCCTCCGACCCGATTGCTGTCCCCCGCCCTGCGCAGGGCCCGCCAAAGTCCTCCTTCTGTGCCACGGCTTCAGCGCCAGGGCCTTTCGCTTGGGAGGCATTCCGTGGAAGAGCAGGATCCCTTTCCAGGGATCGAAATCAGTGCCAAAAGCACAGAGCCACCAGAGTGAAAAGGCTCTGTGCGATCCTCCCTTCCGATCAGGGAGGCTCAAAGGTTAAATAGCCGAAGACTGGACAGCAAACAGCGATGGAGAAAACTTCTCCTCTCCGTCGCTATTTTAAAATGGCAGCTCGGCTGCCTCGTGGCCACCCCTTTTATAGAGGGGTGGCCACGCCCCCTAACTCACCCGGATGTCTGAGTCCGGGGGGGGGCCGCAAAGAGCGCGGCGGCCATTTTGGCGCCGCGCTTTCATTCTCTTTCATTGTGTTTTACAAAGGCTGTTAAGGCTACATTAGAATTATTTAACTCAATATAATACATATGTACAAAATACTATCTAATCTCAGAGAAAATACTAACTAAGATTATTGTATGCTCATTTTGAGTAGGTGAGGGCAATGACCAAATGTCTGTCAGTCAATTAACTAAAATATTGACTTGGACTTAACACTTAAAAATATTGCAGGATGTCTAAAGGCTCAAACATGACCCAATATTCAGTGGGGCAAATGGCATCTGAAGACAACTGTTTTATATTTAAGAAAATCTTAGGCTCTATTACTGAAAAAGTGTTTTCTATGTCAAGTGTGTTCCTTTTGTTTTTCTGCTATCGAAGCAAACGTCCTTAAATGATTAAGACAAAACAGAAAAGCTTATGTTCTTTTGTTTCTGTTTCTATTCTTCTTAAGGAATCACATAAAAGGCTAAATCCTTCCAGTGAAAGGAATATCAATTAAAATTCAGAACTGAACCTGTACCGCCTGCTTCTTTGAAGAGCCTCTGTGTATATAATGCATACAGGGGGAAATGAACACAAGCTAACATCCCTTCTGTTTTAGAAAAATGTACCATGCTATTCTTTCCTGTAGGCTTGTATCTGATGTCTTTGAACAGATGCAATAACCAGACCACCCAGCTGAAAGTACAATCCGGTTGATGGTAACTCCTGTTGAGTTCCTGTACAATTACTAACCCAGCAACAATGAATAGTTATTTGTTTCATGATGAAACAGCAGTTTTCTGTCATTGATTCTGATACTGATACTAGCACAAGTCTGCTAATACATCACCAAAGCCTCCCTGCAGCCTGACACACCACTATTAACGAAACTGTTCTTCGGCAAAAACTGTACAACATGTGACATGAGCTCTGCAAACTGGAAAGCTGGGTGCTGCTGATAATCTCTTCTGAAGCATCTAGAAAGCAGCACCAAATCAATGTAATTGGCAGAACTGACACATTTTGTCAATGTCAAACTCAGCCATGGGCTCATCTCAAAGAAACAAATTGTCCCATAGAAGCAACAGTACATCTCTATTGTCAAGAAGGCCAAACATTGCTATTCTCCACAATTATACTAATTGCTCGCAGTGCCACTGAGAGAATAGAATATTGACATCTTTGGAGAGAAATATGGAAGGTAGCATCTCCTCCCACCACTTTCAAGAGATAGTATATTTGATGGGTAATATAGAACCTTTAGTAAACACTTGTGACTGTACTTTGGCCTTGTTCATCCTCCGGGTGAACGATTCTGGTCAGGACTGAAGTGGGTATGTGTGCTGACAGAAGAACATAAGAACAGCCTTGCTGGAACAGGCCACAGCCCATCCAGTCCAGCATTCTGTCTCACACAGTGGCTCACCATTTGCTTCAGGGTATTCCCAGGCAGATGCCTTCACCTGCTTAGGATTCCCTGGAAATGGCATTGTGAGATATCCCGCCTATCTCTCCAACCCAGAGGTTATCCTTAGGTATCCAAAATTATAGCCATTGATACCCTTGTCCTTCATGAACTTGTCTAATCCTTTCTTAAAGCTGTCAAGACTGACAGCTGTCACCACTTCTTCTGGGAGGGAGTTCCATAGACCAGTGATCCTCTGGGTGAAAAAGTACTTTCTCTTATTTGTTGGAGAACTAGTACCCAAAAGTTTCATGGCATGCCCCCTAGTTCTAGTGTTATGTGATAGGGAAAGCAGTTTTTCCTTATCAACTTTGTCCATGCCATGCATGATTTTATAAACTTCAATCAGGTTACCTCTTAGACGCCATCGTTCAAGAGTGAAGAGGCCCAACCGTTGCAGCCTCAGATGGTAAGGAAGGTGTTCCAGTCCCCTAATCATTCTGGATGCCATCCTCTGCACTTTTCCCAGCTCCATAATATCTTTTTGGAGGTATGGCGACCAGAACTGTACACAGTATTCCAGATGGGACCTCACCATAGATTTACAAAGAGGCAAAATGACACTTGCTGACTTATTTTCTATACACTTCCTAATGATCCCTAGCATTGAGTTTGCTTTTTGCTGAGGTACACTGAGTTGACACCTTCATTGAGCTATCCACCAGGACACCAAGGTCCCTTTCTGGTTTGTCGCAGAGAATTCAGACCCCATCAATTTATAAATGTAATTGGGGTTTTATGCCCCAACGTGCATCACTCTGCACTTACTAGTGTTGAAGCTCATTTGCCACTGTTTTGCCCACTCCCCCAGTGTCAAGAGATCCCTCTGGAGCTCCTCACAATCTCTCACAGTTTTCACTACCCTGTATAATTTAGTGTCGTCAGCAAATTTGGCTACCTTGCTATTTACTCCTACTTCTATATCATTTATGAAGAGGTTGAAAAGCTGGGGTCCCAGTACTGAACCTTGGGGGACCCTACTCTTTACTTCCCTCCACTTGGAGAAGTGTCCATTTAGTGCTACCCTCTGTTTCCTGTCACTTAGCCAGTTGCTGATCCAGATCCTTTATTCCATGACTGGAAAGTTTATCCAAGAGCCTTTGGTGTGGGACCTTGTCAAAAGCCTTCTGAAAGTCCAGATAAACAATGTCAACTGGATCCCCCTTATCCACATGTTTGTTGACACTCTCAAAAAATTCCAACAGATTAGTGAGGCATGATTTGCCCTTGCAAAAAGCCATGTTGGCTCTCCTTTAGCAGCGCCTTCTCTTCTATGTGTCTATTAATTCTATCTTTTAGGATGGTTTCCATCACTTTACCTGGGACACATGTCAAACTGACTGGTCGGTAATTTCCTGGATCACCCCTGGATCCTTTTTTGAAAATTGGTGTTACATTTGCTACCTTCCAGTCATCAGGCACAAAGCCTGATTTGAGGAAAAGATTATATATTTTGGTTAGGAGATCAGCAATTTCATCTTTTAGGTTCCCTGAGAAGTACCATCACACAATGCAGGAAGTGGTCATGTGCTTTCCCATGTAATGCCTGCATCAAACTATCCTCACTAGCCATCCATACAATTGTACCCATAATTCTGTTCGGTGGGTCTTCCTAACCTTCTGTAGCAGATGCTGAGAGTATGTGAAAGCTGTGTGGAAGGCACCACTTCCTGAATCTGCATTCCATTGGTGCAAGTGTCCAACTGAAACTAGGCATACAGTTCTGTTTGAGTGTGCTCAAATCTAGTTTTTCAAAGCCAAAATAACTATTACGATTCCCTGGAAGTAATGAAAGGACAACAAGAAAAAGAGACTCTTTTGTTTTATGGACTCTTCTGTAGTATACAAGGGAAATCTGAGAATGTGCTCAACAAATAATGAAAGGAAAGCACAATAACAATAAAATAAAAGCCAGGAATCAAACTTTTGGAATTAAGGAAGACTAAAAAGAGCATGATAAATTCATCTCTCCATCTCTCCATCACAACATCCAATTACTCTAGAGTATTTTTGGGGAGGCGGAGAAGTTTTTTTTAAAAAAAAAGTTCCTCCCTTTCAGAGAAAGTTTTACAAGAAAGTAAATATACATATTCAAGTCTTCAATTTTGTTTGGAAAGTAATGCCAACTTTTTAGAAGAACGTGTAAATATGATTGGAGGAAATAGTGGTTTTAGAGCTCCAGAAAGAGAAGCTGTACAAAAATAGTTGGGGTTGACTTTCTATCCTGCTTAGAAAAGACATTTTACAATAGAAGAAGTACAGAAGGTTATATCCACTAAGCCAGTCAAGATATACATCCTCCTCTGTTCTATTCAATTCAGTCTTGCCTATATTCATGCTTTTCAAAGTTAACTAAGAAGAACACATTGACACCATAATGGCAGTTCAGGAGTTTTTCATACAGTATGGTAAAAAGTGAAATGAAGAGACACTCAGCATATGAGCACAGAAAGCCTAGTGTGGAAAGTACAATCAATGCCACATTTATGTACCTACTGTGGGTACAAAAGAAAAAGACTGAGATAATGCTGTTGGAAGTAGTTCACTTCCGTTTAAAAACAGACTAATCATTTTAACATTTTAATTTGTTTGAATTTTACCTATACTTCATATATGCCGATAATTTCAAATTGTGCAACGAATACTCATGCACATTGGTGAATATTAATGCATGCATATGGTTTAAATATCTAAACATGTCTTAAAAGCTATGAATATTGACCTCGACTTCCTTTTAATCTAGTCTCTAGAACTGTATATTTTGGAATATTCACTTAGTTAAAGAAACTATCATTTGGAAGTCCTAAATGGGGTTGGAGGCATGACTTTCAGAGTTATGCCTACTTCTACATGCCATGGCAAGAGGTGGGAATTGTGTGTTGGAAGGATGGAGAAGAAAAGGTTTATTATTTGTGTGTCCATTTGGTTCTCCCTGCCGCATGACCACCGAAATGTCTGCAGAAGCAGACAGCCCTGACTCTTCAGCTTTGAAACAGAGATGAGCACTGAACCCTAGAGTCAGATACAACTAGCTTTGTGACTGGCTCACAAAGGTATGAAAGCAGATATTCAAGCACAGCCTAGCTAGCCTCCCATTGTAGTTATTAGAGGGGAAAGACAGTCTAGGTGCAATTCCATCCACCTATTCCATGAACTCTAGGGAGTCCTTCAACTCTCAGGAACTGTGATGGAAAAATCCAATACAGCTAAATTGGTGAAGCTGAGTTCTCTTTATCCATCCTGGAATTGAAGCAAGTAGCTTCAGCATATGGCTTGGGAAAACATTCTGAAAGTTGCAGGCAGCTTACACCCTTGGCAAAGCAGTAGAATTAGAACCCCTAATTGAGACTCTGGAGAACTAACTCTGATCAGATGGCACTGTACCTGGCAGATTAAATGTTCTGCCTAGTATAAAGCAACCCTAAATACTTAATGAAACAACCCAGATTCTCAAGATTTTCTCTTAAGCTCCCTGAGGCCAAGAATTGATGTCACAGATGCCTGTTGATATTACTTTAACTATCTTTGCTTCATCCTACAGAATCCTGGAATCTGTAGTTGGCAGAGGTACTTAAAATGCGTTATAGAGAATATCAAAGTACTCCCTTGAACTTGAAGAGATTTTTTTTGCACCTTAGCATAGAGGTAACAAACCACAAATCCTCAGATTCTTTAGGAATGAGCATGAATGGTATAAAATTGTAGTGCAGGATAGTTCAGAAGTTTTGCATGGAATTGATTTTCTGGGCATCAATAAAAACTGAAATATCTTCAGCTCAGTAAATTGTGAATCTGATTTGATCTAACAGGTTTTTTGTTTTGTTTTTTGTTATGCTGAATTTTCCAAAATGCATCACTTTGTAGCTTGACCCTCAGAACCACTCTACAAAGCTCTAGTTCTAGTGGTTCAAAGCAAGCATCAGTGTGGGAAATGGGGAAACAAGATTTTTCCCTCCTACTCCTTATGGGAAAAGGTGGTATTTCAATGGAGAAAAAGCACCAGACAAAGTGAAAAGGGTAGAAGTCCCCTTTCTTTCTTTATTCATGTCAGATGCACCACCAGCATATAATAACATACAAGGTAAAATTAACAATCTAAAACAAAATAGAATTAAAAGGACTAGATAACATCCTCCCAATATTGGGCCACATTAACAGCATTTCCTCTTGCCAACATAAGGTCCTCCTCAGTGCACGTTGAGGGGCATTGTGTGCATTGTATCATATGGGAGATAGTTTGTACTTCTCTGCATTCACACAGGCTGTCATCTGCAGGGAAACCCCACTTTCTCAGATTACCCCTTGATCTTCCTACCACTGCACACAGTCTGTTTAAAGCATTCCACACGGGCCATGGTTGTTTTTGGCCAGGCAGTAGAGAGTCATGTGGTTCTGCCCAGTTATCTGGTAACTCCTTGCTCACCTTCCATAGATCTAAGGCAGTCTGTGGGGGCTGGTTGTTTGGAGGGGCAGAAGTTGTGAGGAATCTATGCCTTGATCTCTGCTTTGGTGGTTGGTGATCAAATAGCAGATGTGTTTCTGAGTATCTTGCTAAGTAATGAACATTTTGTATTGGGGTTGGTTTTAGATATCCTGTGACCAATCTCGCTGTTTCATTTAGGGCCACATCCATCTGCCCTGCATGCTTTGATCTGCACCACACTGGACTAGCATACTCTCCTGCAGAATAAAATAAAGCTAGAAGTTCCCTTGAATACCATTCAGATGACTACTCTGTTCTCTGTAGTGACCTAAAGCTGAATTTCCGCTGCTGCAAATTAAGAGGGCAGACAGGATCAGTTTGTCTCTTGATAGAAGTTTCATGTTTTTAGAATGGAAAAATGCCCAGCAAAAGCCTCCTCTGACCTTACCGCACCTCATGATACACATCTGAATCCGAGGAAAAGCAGATGGTGAAATATAATGCATCCACTGGGAGTTAAATTGAATTTACTAGCTGTAGGGGACAGCACAGTGTTAGAAGGAGAAACTAAAAATAATGAAAGTACATTTGGTTCAACTTGCTTCTGATGAGGCATAAAATAAAATGTAAATAATTTCTGTGCAGGGGAAATTAGCATAATGGTTTTGGCATTTGCAACTCAAATGAGCCTACATTTTCTAACTCAGATTTGCAAAGAAGAGTAACACCATTTACCTGGATTTACAAGAAGGATTATATCAATTCTATTATCACTGTCAGTAATGAAACACAGCGCTGATACCATTAACATCATACAGAATAAAGGGAGTGTGATTATTCTCGACATGGATTTGCAGTTTAAAAAAAAGAAAGAAAATGTTGTGAAGCTGAATATGAGCAATGAAGAATGTAAGTGCTATTAACCAGAGCTTCTAATGCAGAAAAGTGCCAATATTACAATCATGGGTTTGCAATTAAATCAGTTTCAATGGAGCTGACAAAAAGAAGTTCATAATTAGGAAGATGTATTTAGCTTTGTCTCGGATTTTTGACAAAGACCATAGCTAAGTTTTAATTTCAAACCATTTGATTCCTGCCTATCACAAAGGAAGGTGTTTCTGCAAAAAGCCCACGTATACAGGTATATTTCACAACTAATTGCCAAACAACTACTAGACTAGAAGGAAGTGGCTGGACACAATGTAGCCTCATGTATAATGTGAAAACTGGATTTTTATTTTGCTTTTCATGCACTGAAATCCCAGCCTTAAGTTGGCATCTTAAACATTCAGCTGTTAGACCAAACATTACCATTTCAGCAAGTCTGAATGCATGTAAGTTACAAGTGCCTTACCTTTATAAACACTTCTAAAAAATGAATGGCTAAAAATTGGAAAATGTATTTGGGATTTGTAATAGATGATTAGTATAAAGAATATGGAATATGCATGCAAGTTACAAGTGCCTTACCTTTATAAACACTTCTAAAAAATGAATGGCTAAAAATTGGAAAATGTATTTGGGATTTGTAATAGATGATTAATATAAAGAATATGGAATGTTGCTATCAATGCTAAACTGAAATGTGAATTAAAACTAAAGAAAAGTTTGACAAAGAAAAAGACATGTGGGGTGAATTTATTGTCCATGTATTTGTTAAAACTAAAGCGATAAAACCAGGACAAGAATATTTAACTTTTTGGAAATAGGGAATGTGAATAAGAAAGGAAAATGTGTTTTGATTATATGAATAGGATAATAATGACCCAGTGGTAGTGAGAACACTTGTATTAGTGGTTTTTATTACTATTTTATTATCAAATTTAGTTTTGTTGTTTAATATTTGTATGCATTTTTCATATTTCTTTTTTGAATTTTGTATGTTGTTTATTAATAAAATAAAATATATAAAATAAATAAATAAACAACTTAACATATATTATATATAAAAATACTCTTCTAAAACAGCACTTTCAATTCAACACATATGCCCCTCACTGGTATAAGATGTGCCCCTTGTCAGAGCTACCTGGAGTCTCTCCATGGTGTCCACTACTATAGCAGCTCCCTGATTTAGACAAATCCTACATATGGTCTGAAGTGGAGCAATTTGGACCAAACTACTCGCTGCCCTTCAAAGAGGTGCAAAAAGTTTAGCATTGTCACAGGCTGGCCAGCCATGAAGAGCGATATCAGAACTGGGTGTCATGACTGCTATCATTACAAACATCATCCCTAAGCTAATGTTGGCAAGGAAAGTGTTCCACTGTTGCTGTAAATCTCTGGCCAAGAAAGGCAGCCCATCATTTCAAAGGAAGGGAAACTCCTCTGAATGGACTATGGGCCACTCAGCTGGCAAGGGAAGGTCCTCTTACTGGAGTTACAGTCAATGTTTAGCAAAGTTAATTTTCCCCCATCACAGTTCTCACAAAGCCCGTGACAGCATGGCTGGTAGTGATGCTAGCAATAAGACTGTGGTATAAAATGTAACTTCTCCAAACTCTGAGAAAACATAGCTACAAACTAAAGGGCTACAGACTGCATTTCGATACCTCCTGGGAAAGAGGATTTCTCAACATAAAAATAGAAATAAGAATCCCAATTGTTTGTTTCACTCTCGACTAAGTCAACATCAAAAGTAAAAGGTGTTCTTATCAACACAGTTTGCAGAAAGATGTGATTTCAACATATAACCTGTGAATCAAAGCTGCAATCTTACTGTCTTTTATATACTACCTTACCTTTCTCATCCCCTTTGCTCTCTTGAACAGTTGTATCTACTTCAGGAAGGAGTGTTTTTTCTTCCTTTGTGCCCTCTCCTGGAGTTGTCAAAGGCTCTGTAAAGGAAGGAACAAAACATAAAGCATGCATAGCTTACTGTTAATAAAGTTTAACAATCAGCCGTCACCCAAAACAGCACAGAACTCCATCACACTGTCCTTATACACAACAAACAGCCCCCTTTCTCATCTAACAGGCTGCTCTAGGGAATCCCACTGATTCCTCATCTTAAAAAGGATTATTTATTTATCATTAGATTTGTATCCCGCCTTATTCGCGCTCGCGCAACTCAAGGCGGCCTTACAACAAAGATAAATACATAGTACAGTTATATCTTCAGAATATTCTGTGAAAGTAAATTCCATGGAAATTAAAGCTGCAATCTATACACAGTTACAGGGAATAAGTACCATTGAATTCAGTGGAACGTATATCTCAGCAGACAAGTACACTTCTGTAGCACAAAGAGACTTAGGTTCCTTCTAATATATTCAAGATCATTGTTTAAAAGGACTGAAAAACATCTGAATAATGGCTCAAATCCAAAGAAGGTAGCATAATTAATTGAAATATGATATGGCTAATTGTGTAGCAGCAGAAAGAAGAAAAATTTACAAGCTTAGCAAGGAAAACAATATGATGGAAGTAATATAGAATACTGCAATTCTTATTTCCTATGCTTGTTCTCAATTTAGAACCTGAAAAGAAGCCTACTCAATACCTACAGAAAGAAATGATAAAAAGGCTAATGAACTATGGTTTTATTGATAACCACTATAACATGGTCTGTTTGAAGTCTGTATCTAGCTCTTGCCCATAAAGTGCAGAAAATACCTTCTGTTTCCATGTAGGAGACTTGGGAATCTGTTTGAGTGTTCATCTCAGCCTCTGTGGGATCATCTGGGAGTCCTTTCAATGGCAAACATTGGAAGATTGTGTTAACATGATAACAATGTCCACATGCACTTTTTAGAAGAGTATAAAAATATAAAAAAGTAACCTGTAGGTGAAAAAGCTTTCCTTATACTAACCTGTAGGTGAAAAAGCTTTCCTTATACTAAAGCTTTCCTTATACTAAACAGTCATCTATGTTCATTTAAAGAAAAAGAAAAGAAAAGTAAAAGAAAAGAAAAGTAAACAAGTACTGCCATTGCCTCAAGACTCAACAGAGTTACAATATGACCTTGGATCAATATTAGTATCAGAAGGTCTGTTTCTTTTCAGCTTACATTTGAGATTGTACTACTCAAACAGAATGGCCTGCAACTGCTGTTTGCCGAATGTTGTGGATGCTTCTCCCAGACACGTGATTAAAACGTTGACTTACTATGTGGGGAGAAAGTTGATTTTTAAAAAAATAACAAACAGAACTTATGGCCCCATCTGATTAATTACCAAGATTCAGCAAAAAAATTTTTTAATGTAAAACATACCATCAACTTGCTCTTGTTCACAGATTGCATGAGGCTTCGGATTTTGCTCTTGCATAGCTTTGGATTCTTGAGAGGATTCTAACAGAAAAATAAAATTGAACTGAAGTGGTGTCTCTGTTGAATTCCTAGTGAATAATCTTTATATGGTGCTCCTAATAGGTTGAAAGGTGGTTAAAAATAATACTTTTGAAAACAAAAGTTATTCATATCATGCTAAATTACAGTTTAATACCATTTCTCAATGTGTAAAGAAGCCCAGGAATATTAAAAGTATTAAAATGTTTACATTTGCAGATAAAACTATTCTATCAACTTATTTTTAATACCAAAATATTTGGAACATTTTGCTCCATTTCCTCAGCATTCTGTCATACCAAGAAACCAATCCCAGAACACTGCTATGCAGACTGCAGTAGGTTTCACAGTAAGGATTATCATGGTAGGGTGTAACTTGAGAGCTACCTTCAGGTACCCCAGTAATACCCCAAATATATCATGTTACTCTCTGCTATTTAGACTATACCTGTCAACCCGTGGCTCTGGAAAAATGGGACCTGCGCAGATCGCTTGTGCGCAGGTCGCTTTCCACGCATGCGTGGAAGCACTACGCCGCTTGCGCAGCTCCTACGCAAGTAGCGTAGTGCTTCCACACATGCATGGAAAGCGTTTTCCCCTGCTGCCAAATTACGGGGTTTTGGCAGCGCGGGGCGGGTTATGACGTCAATCGACGTCAAATTACAGGGTTTTCCCGGCCAAATCAGGATGGTTGACAGGTATGATTTAGACAAGCAGATAAATGTATTTACATGGTAAAAAGTAAAGCATTGTATGTTGGGAATGTTCAATCTGTGTTATGCAATATGACACTACACGGGCATGCCACACCTAACAGAGCTTCCTCTGAGGAGGGACCATTGCTGCTCTTCTTTTCACTTTAGGGGCAGTTGCACTCAGCTACATTAGAATCTGATCCTAAACTAGGGGGAGGGTGTAACATTGAATTGTTTCTCTCACTAACCCTACTCCACAAGTTACTGGTTTCCTTGCCCCTCCCCCCCCCCCCGTTGTGTTCAAACGTATATTGCTTTAAGTTGCAATCGCCATTAAGTCTTTGCTGTAAAAGCGTGCCCTTTCTGTAAGGCACTATATTCATGTGTTATCAATGTAATCTGATTGGTTTAGCAAGATTTCCCGTGGGCAAATGTATCACTGTAACCGCCATTCTGTCTGTATACAATAAGTTGCTACCTCGTCCCTGTTTTCCCCAGTCCAAACTGAACTGTAATAAATTACTTGTTGGCTAACCCCCAAACTGCTGTCGTGTTGTAATTAATATTCAGACTCAACACACACACACAAACACACACACCAGTACTTGTAGACCTTTTCTGGGACATTAGCAACTATTGCTTCTAGATCTTGAAAAACAGGCCTGGCCTGGTAGTAACCTCTGTCAGAGGGAATAACTTCAATGATAGAAGCATGGGACACTGAGGTTCAATGACAGACTAGAACCCTTCAATCATTCCACCTAAAACCATGTCATGTCAGACCATTAGATGATACAGTAAAATCACAAGTATGGCACCCAGATCAAATAGAAGTGAGTTGTGCCAACTGGGAGAAGGAGCTTACCAATAAGGGGCAAGCTTCTTCTCCATTTCAGTATCTGGAGTTGTCTATGCAACAGGCCCTTCCTGGATCAGATCAACAGAATCTGAGAATAATTGAGTTAAAAGGGACCTATAAAACCATTGAGTCCAACTGCTTGCTCAATGCAAGAATCCAAATCCAAGCAGATCTGACAGTTGTCCAACTTTCTCTTGAATGCCTCCAGCATTGGAGCACTCACCACCTCCTGAAGTTATTATTCTATTGTCATATTGCTCTAACAGTTAAGAAGTTCTCTCTTAGTAGATTGTCAGCACAATCAGATCAAATCTAGCTATTGGAGGAAAGGAAAATGGTTATATTCAGCTATCTCTGCCATCCTATGAAGCCATGACAGCAACATCTCATGAATTTGACTAGACAGACTGGGCAATCAGTTTATTTGCTGCATAAAACTTGGGGCCCTTTCTGTAATCCTCAGTGACTTCAATAAGCTGCATAGACATTAATAATTAGTGCTAAGGAGATCAACAGAATGGGATAAACACAGGGATGCGAGAGGAAATGGCAGCCTCATCTAAAGCTCCTGCTCTTCCCCTTCTTTAATAATAATTGTATGCCATCAAGTTACTTCTGACTTATTGTGATCCTTTCCAGGTTTTCTAGGTAGACAGTGTCATGAATCAAAATGGAGCCTTTGCTTTTAGAGAGTTAAGATGGTCACTGTGGCTCTTTGTTCCCAGAGTGGGGGTGGGTGGGGTGGGTGAAGAAAGTCTGATACTTTGACCTTCAAAGCCAGGTGGGAACATACCCATCAAGCGCGGGTCTGGAAAATATGGAACCTGCGCAGAACCTTTCTGTGCATGCGCAGAAGGGTTCTGCAGATACGCACATGCACAGTAACTACTTTCCCCACCAGTCAAATCACGAGATGGCAGCGGGAAAGTGGAGGAAGCAGTGCAGAATTACGGGAAATCCCGGCCAATCCGGGATACTTGACAAGTATGGGTGGAAATTCCTTTACTATTGGAATTCTATATAAACTGAAACTGTGAGAACGGAGGTAGGTATGATGAACATTAAAAGTGAAGCCTTATTGGGTAACACACAAGAAGAGGTGGAATGAAAGATAAAAAATGGGTTTGGTTATCTTAAAATGTTGTAGTAGAAATGCCATTATGAGTGTGCAGGTGGAGACAGGAGTTGCCTATGCTTGCTTGTGAGTAAAACAGAAGAAAGATATAATTTTAATTTTGTTAGCCAGCTATGCCAGGAAATATCAATAGATATGTCTTTATTATTTTATCCAGGGAAAGGAGAAATTTATTCTTTTCTATTTTAGTATCTAATTTTTGTGATCCTGAACTTTGGTCTATTTTTCCTTCATATAAAAGCTGATTTGTTACAGAAGACGTTGTACTTTTTATATAGAGCATAAGCTGGTGAGAGATTTTCGGTTCCTTTATTCCTTTATTGGCAATGTTACATATTGCTACCTAATTTACATTGCTATTTCCTACCTGATCTGGCTGGTTTGTCAGCATAAACAGCCAGAGATTGAAACCTATCATAAATTTCTCTAGCCTGGAGCAGAACAACATGTCCTCTGACGCAGCAAACAGTTTTATGCTGGGTCCCTGGATGGGTGCAGAGCTCTGTCAGGTGGAACGAGTCCTATGGTAGTGATATAATGGGCTTTGTTATCCTGACACAGACGTGGTTTCCCATTCCCTTCTGGGGGGCACCCTGGGATTGTACAACATGCCTATTCCCTTCTGGGCGCACCCTGGGATTGTACAACATGCTTATGGTTTCATAGGCTGGCTCTTTTCCAAGGAAGCATCATGGGGAATCAAACGCCCAACCTCTGGTTCTGCTACAATCCATCCATCCATCCATCCATCATCAAGAATAATAATTAATAATAATCTTACAGAGATTCTTTGTTCAATTTTCTAGATAGAGAATGCATAAAAATGGTTTACCAGCCCCTTCTACTGGGGTCCCCCAGGGACTTTGCAGCCTACACATGGATACACAGGCCGACTCTTCTCTTAAGAGGCACATCATACTTGCTAGTAAATAAAGTGATGTTCCAATAGCCAGTGTTGTGCCAGCATTATTCACAGATATTTCATTTCCTAATTGATAATGTTTTGCCTCAATACATAATTTAGCTACAAATATATTGTGACTCTGCTAAATTAGCTTCTTCTCTTTTGTCTTTCTGTGTAGCATGGCATGTTAGACTAGTCTAGAAACTATCTTGGCAGGGATTTTTAAAATTTATTTTATTTTGCATTACACTCATTCATCGCTTATAGCCTGCTCTTGTCTGGGTTATTCTGAGTGCCTAGATGACCTTTTTCCCCTTGTTTTCCCCCCTGCTTCTGTGATTTAATTCATAAATCTCCCTATATATTATTTTGATTGCGTTAGCATAAAGCATTTTAAAATTGAAAATAAGATTAATAAAATTGCAGTGGATTAGTTTGAGGAACTTTAGCAAAGATAGTTTGTAGGGAGAGGGAGGGCACCCTGCGTATGTAGAGTTCTACTGCAAAAGTTGACTTTTGTAAACTTATTGCAATTTCCATCCGGAAGCTGTGTAAGGTGATTAAATATTTGCCTTGGGGAATTATTTGCAGTTAATTAAAATCACAAACTTACGATGCATACCTGCTTTATAGATTATTAAATTTGGATCAGATGTTAACTACCCAGGTTTCTCCTATATCCTGCAACGATTGTTTTTGGCAGACTTAAAGCTGGTGCTTCATGGTGTTCTTTGGCCCACTGCCTGTCGTTAAATAAAATTTTACAAAGCACAAGCTTAGAGAGGTGACACGTTAAGCTTTAGCTAGAGTTTGAAGCTTATTCCTACAAACCAGCCCTCTTTAACCCGATACTGTCCAGGTGTATCCCAGTAAAGCTCCCAGAATTCTTCAGGCAACTGGCTGTAGTCTAATATATCTGGGAGGCACCAGGTTGGAGGACCCTATTGTTTTTGTTATGTGTCATCAAGATATGTCTGACTCATGGCAACCCTATGAATGAGAGCTCTCCAAAAGGTCCTGTCCTCAACAACCCTGCTCAGCTCTTACTAACACAAGCCTGGGACCTCCCTCACAAAATCAATCCATCTCATATTTGGTCTTCCTCTTTTCCTGCTACCTTCCACCTTCCACAGCATTATTGTCTTTTCTAGAGAGTCATCCCTTCTTATGATGTACCCAAAGTAAGAAAGCCTCAGTATAGTCATTGTTGCCTCAAGAAAAAAGTAGATTTGCTCTAGGACCCACTTATTTGTCTTTCTGGCAGTCTAGGGTATCTATAGAGCTCATCTCTACTGCTATATGAGGCGGCTACCATAGATTATTAACACAAAACATATATTTTAAATTTTCAGTGTTCTCAAGTATAGAAAAAACAGGGCTATTTATCAATTAAAACATATATAAAGGTATATATCCTCGTATATTGGAATGTCCTTGGAAGAACTGTTCTAAGGAGTTAAGAACAGGAAAACTATCACCGTGATGATAGCCAATATCCAGAATGGGTATGGCAGCTGAAGAAGAAGAATAACTTAGTACTGGTATGCATTTAAGAGAGAATTGGACAGCCAATCTGTCATATTTGCTTTGATTCTGATTCCTGAATTGAGCAAGGGGTTGGAGTTGATGGCCTAAAAGCCCCTTTCAACTCAGTTATTCCATCATCATCATCATCATCATCATCATCATCATCATCATCATTATTATTATTATTATTATTATTATTATTATTATTATTATTATTATTATTATTATTATTATTATTATTATTATTATTATTATTATTATTATTATTATTATTATGTGATGGATTTATATAACCACCCTTTTCACCTAAGCAACTCAGGGCGGCTCACAAGTCAGTTAAAACCTATACCCACTGCTAATTAAAACTGAATACTATAGAACTGTCTAAAAACATTTATAAAACCTCCCTAATCCCCTTAAAAAGAAAGACACCCGGGCAGGAGTAAATAAGAACCCTGGGCAGGGCTAAATAAGTTAGCAGGGCTGGGTTGTGGTACCAGTTGTACCCCACACCTGCTGGCATAGCCACATTTCTAAGGCCTTCCTGGAGGCGCAATTCAAGTGGCAGGAGGTTCCATAGGGCCGGAGCAGATACTGAGAAGGCTCTTCTCCTGGTCCCAGTGAGATGTGCCTCCCTAGCTGATGGGATCACTAGGGAGCCCATACGGTCTGCTCTCATAGGACGGGTCAAAAACCTTGGGGTGACGCGGTCTCTTAAGTATCCTAGCCCACTACCATGAAGGGCTTTAAAGGTCAAAACCAGCACCTTGAATTGCACCCGGAGGCATACCGGCAACCAATGCAGCTCCCATAGCAGCGGCGAGGCATGGGCATAACACCCGCATCCCGTCAACACCCGGGCAACTGGGTGGTATTGGTGCAGGTGTAACGGTTTTCTGTCATGCTTCCTTTATGTAATTGCTGCTTTGGTAACCATAGCATCTTTCTTACCTGGTGGAATAATGTCTACCAGCCATATATAATAAATAACATATAGTGGAACCTCATACAACAATTGACCCGTATAGCAACAAAACTGCATAACAATTAGGTTTTGTGGGAGAAATGGTGTCCCGCATAACAATTTTCTCTATGGAAAAAATTGTACAACAATTTTTCAATGGGAAAAATCACTTAGCAAAAAATATATCGATATACGATGCATCCCATAGGGGAAATCACTATACGATGCAGGTATCATATAGCAATTGTTTCGTACAACAACGAGTCCCATGGAACGGATTAAAATTGTTGTATGAGGTACCACTGTGCAAGGTATTGGACATCATGGTGACATAGGGCTAAAAATTAGAATTTCTGTTTCAGAGGAGAGCAATGTGTTATGATAAATCAGCTCCTATGCTGAAATGGCTTCAGTTCTGTAGGAATCGGGGCCGCTGAGGGCCGGAGGTCCCGGAGGAGACTGATCAAGAAACGATACGAGGCATTATGGAGCGAGATCAGATCAGTAGTTTATTGAGGGAAAACTTCATCATATATAGGAGTAAAAGCGCAACGGTGGCAAAACCGTCATCTGACAGAAAATCACATCACCCATCTACCCGGGTTAATGGGAAATCTTTCTTGGGGAAGTTAATTAACTTGGGCAAACACTGACAGGGGAAGCTCTATTGTCCAGAGCTTAGACTGGGGTAAACATGGCTTCTATTTGCGCCCGGGATAAGGCTAAGCTCGGAGATGAGTGATTACCTTAATGGGTAACGGGGTTAGATATTCGCTCTCTCAGCAGAACCGCTGGTCAGGTCAAGGAATTGGGTGAATCAAACCCTATCATTAATCCACCCCCCTTAATTTCTCTGCCCGCAGAAACCACGGGCCAGGAGTTTTCTCGACTGAAGTGGCCTCTGCCAGGGCCGTTCCATGCCCACAGGGCACGGGGAATCCACACAGTTCCTTCCTTGTTGTCTTTTGTTACCTTTGCCCTAGTGTCATCATTAGTTTTTTTTTCCTGACAGTTCTCCATAAAGTAGTAACTTTCACTGGTAGGAACAAGGAACTGCATAGAAGTGCAATAGCAGGATATGGAAGATTTTTATTACAGCAGAGAGCTCAGTTGTTTCAGTGTCTAGCTGTGGAGCCAGAAGTTGGGAGTTTGATTCCTCACTGTGCCTCCATGGAGAAGAGCCAACTACTTCTCTACCTAGAAAGCCCTTGAAAGGGTCACTGTAAATCAAAATTGACCTGACAGCATGCAGTTATATTAATATAAGCTGTGGTAGAACCACAGAACTGCTTTCATGCTAAGAGTCTGGATCTACTCTTCTCAATCTCCTTGTCTCATGGTGGACCTCATTTGGCAATCAGAAGGAATGTTGAAAATAATTTGTCAGAGGGCTATGAGTCTTTTACCTGAAGGAAAAAAATCCCAAAACTCCAGTGAGCAGATACATAGCGATATTTTGGATCTTCCCTGAGGATTTATAGTAATAGTTATAGAGCAACCATTCTGCATTGTAAAGTATCCTTTATCTATTTCTCCTCGATGATCATATTCTTCTCTTAATTTTATTGTACTTGATTTCAGTGGAGGAATTATTATTTTATTTTGAGGAGTTGGATGCACTGTACATCACTGACTTGGGAACAGTTCTTCATAAAAGCTTCTAGTCATTTTGTAATTACATTGTATGTCATCGTAACAAAGCGAAATAATTTAGAATTTGAAGCTACTAGAGAATGTGAAGATCATTCATTTTATTTCTGCACATGTGTCGTCCCTGGAAGAAAGCAACTTTGGAAAGTCAAGGCAATGTTATTAAACTGCCAAGAGAGGCATTACACTGGAATGCAGATTTTGACTTTCAAAATCATTAAGGTCAAAACTATACCGAAGACTTTCCTCCTGAAATGCAAATATTAAATCAAACATTCAAGCCTAAGTGCCCGAGGATAGATTTACTTTTAAGATTAACAGAAATAAAAGAAAGGAAGCTAGTAAACCCACTTTCATAAGGGAAATCCAGTTAATAGAAAAGAAATGACAAGTGTAGAAAGCTTAGTTTAAATATAAAGTAAAGGGGGGGGAATGATCTTCTAGCTGAGGTAAGGTCAGCTGTGCTTCCATATTATATACAAGTCAAAGGAACCACACACATGCAAAGTCAAGCAGCCAAAAATCACCTCTTGCTTTAGCTTTAGTATACTAGAGAGGTAAACAGGACAATTTTAATAGGTGGAGATAATTTTGGCATGTTGTTCTGCACTTTCTCCAGAATGTCTAGTACCATGCTGGTTCCCATGCATTGTATCAAGGTTCTTTATATTTGCTACTTTCCACTGCTTTGAGGAAGACAAGGTAGCCATCATATATACTTTCCAATCTTACTTTCAAGCTATCTTGTCTTTCACACTCACAAAAGAGACCCACCCACTCATTTTGTTCCCTGAGCCAAAGAATAATATGGTTTCCTGTCCCATTCCATGTGCATTTCAGGGTGGTCATTACAAAGTACTTCAGAACTGGTGGTGACAGCATCTTCCACTGTGCTTCAGCTATGTCAGGTTTGCATAGGGACACAGATCTCTCGCCTTCAGACATCTCATTGCCAGTCTCTAGGATCTGTCACCTGAGGTGGCTACTTCAATGTACCTAAGGATATTGCTGGCCCAGCCACAGAGATAAACCTTCACCAGTAAGCAGTAGCTTTTACACTTGTCATATATTTTCTCTTAACTGGATTTCCTTTATGAAAGTGGGTTTACTAGCTTCCTTGGGGAACACAGAAAGAGCCTCCTAGAAGATTGTGGTATCTTTGAACCACAATCTGGCATATCCCGGGCAATGACAACTTTGTGCTGGCTAATATTTCTCACACTAAGTCAGGTGAAAGGAACTACGGAATGAACTCACCAAAAGGTGGCTTCATTTTGGCAGTTTCACATCTGGCCTAGACATGGAAGAAGAAAACTAGCTTCCTGTTGTGTATGTAACAGTATTACTTTAAGAATGTATGAATGTAACCTGATTACAATGTAACCCAGCTGTTAAAGGAACACGAGCTAGCTAACCATAGAGGGCAGCTGCAAGTGTTCAACTCACATGGTTCAAATTCCCCCAATCACCGGCAGCCGCGGGAACCTTCCCGGACAAGGAACACCTGGAGAAGATGGGCATGACTCAGAATGACGTCACGCAGGTAGCAGCCAATGAGCTACCGTGCAACCCTTTTCAAATGTATTACTGCAGTATAAAATGAGCTGTACCTCCGCCATTACCACATGTTCATCCTGACCATCCTGAAATAAAGCTGTGTTTTAGCCCTCACTGCGGCTCCTTCTTTGTCTTCCGTGCAAGACACTAAACTTCCTTTATTTTATTTCTGTTAATCTCATCACAACATGTTTCTACCATATTAGGTAAAGGTAAAGGTCACCCTTGCTCAAAAGCCAGTTGTATCCGACTCTAGGGTTCAGTGCTCATCTCTGTTTCAAAGCCGAAGAGCCAGTGCTGTCTGCATCTGCAGACGTTTCCGTGGTCATTTGGCAGACATGACTAGACAATGGAGCGCACAGAATGCTGTTTACCTTCCTACCGAAGTGGTCCCTATTTATCTACTTGCAATTTCTTCCTTTCAAACTGCTAGGTTGGCAGAAGCTGGGACAAAGACAGGAGCTCATTCCGCCCTGCAGTACTCAGAAATCGAACTGCTGGCCTGCCACCTTCTAGTTAGCATCTTCACCATTTGAGCCATTTCAGTCCTTCTACCATATTAAAATATATCATAAACTTTTGTCCTCAACCAGATAAGTCATTCATACTCAAACATAAAAATTAGCAAAGAGAGGGTGTGCAGGGCTGAGTATTAAGTGGATGTACATCATCTCCCCCAGCTGTGTCCTACATGCCTTATTTACATATTTTCTAATATGCAACACATCTTGTTCTGCTACACAGCATAGATGGTCTAGCTAGGAAGAAAAGTTTAAAAATCATATGACAGACACTATGATTAAAACAGATTCACTGATTTCCTTTGTTGTTTGGTTTTCTTTGTTACTGCAGTGGCTCAAGTGGCTAAGACGCTGACTGGGATGCAGAAAGTCAGCAGTTCGTTTCCCGAGTACTGCAGGATGGAAATGAGCTCCCGACTTTGTCCCAGCTCCTGCCAACCAATCAGTTCGAAAGCAAGGAATTGCAAGTAGATAAATAGGGACCACTTTGGTGGGAAGGTAACAGCGTTCCGTGTGCTCCAGTGTCTAGTCATGCTCACCACATGAACATGGAAATGTCTGCAGAAGCAGACAGCGCTGGCTCTTCAGCTTTGAAACTGAACCCTAGAGTCAGATACGACTGGCTTTCGAGCAAGGGAAACCTTTACCTTTAATTCTGTGAAAAATTACTATTGTATTTTGATAGTAAAAAAATAATAATAATCAGCCAGGAATCCATAATTACAGGTAACATTGGGCATAAGAACTTGATGAATGCCTGAAGTATTCTTGTGCTTCATAAACAGAGAAAAATGAATTTAATTAACCTCAACGAAATGGCAGTTTGGGAGAATTTAGGGAGATATTCTTGAGTTTTACTTTAAGTTGTTTTTTTACTTATTCAGGAATTCATTTGATTCACCTTTATAATGGATTAGATTGCTATAAACTAAAGATTAGACAAATTTACTATGTTGGAGCCATATATAGACATATACTGGTGTGATCAGTTAAGAAGTCTGTACAATCTGTCTTTGCTGACATGAATAAAGGATCTGATGTCAAGGTGTCCCTTCCAGGATTTCCAAAAAGAAGAAATTCATCACCCCAGAGAGGACAGAAGAGAAGGAGAAGAAATACATACAAAAATTCTGCATGTTCATATGGATAGGTGCTAATTTAGAAATAATACTGATGGGTTAAACAGAAATATTGTAACATAGCAGGGAACATTGTGATCTATGTGTCATCTCAATCTGCCATGCCACCACTAACTGGTAATGTGCAACTTTAAGACTGTTGTTGTTCTTCTTTCTTTTAATTGCTTGTGTTTAAGCTACATTTGGACTAGACAGCAGTTCTACATGAGAAAACTGTCAAAAAATGGACTAGCTTCTGACAACCCTTCAAACAGAAGATCACTTTCCATAGAACAAGATATATAGCTTTTTATGTGGGAAATAAATTATCTTGGTCATTCAAAAGATGAAACCAAGAAACCGTATCCTGAAACTCTAAGACTACAAGAGGAGGGAAAGTTGTTTTTTTATAAAAAAAAATGGAATGTATAACTATTGATATGCCTGCAAATTCTAAACCAATCTATTTTGCTAAGATTTTTTTCTGTTGAGAGAAAGATAATTAAGGCATTCTTGCCCCCAAAGCATAACTTAAATATCGTAACACCTGGAAGAAATTAATCAGTCATTATTGTTCTGGTTTTTAAAAAATGGTGTGAAAAGTTATTGACCAGTTTATAGTAAAAGCATAATAGATTTTAAAATCTCATAAGAATTGTGCAAAGAAAATATAAGTACAATAGCAGTCCACCTCATTTAAAAATGAGACTCAATCTTCATTCTCATAAAACCAGACAGAATAAAGGAAATAAAATAAAACAAAGGTAAAATAAACATTTTGGTACTTTAAAGACTATCTGCTATATTTATTCTTCTACTTTGATTCCCCTTTTACTCCATTGGGAGTTGAGGGATTTTAATAATATATTTCAAATAGCAATTAGCAATTATACCTATATACCCTCCCATGGAGCTCAGAGCATCTGGCGGTGTTTACAGGGTAAATAGCATTTTGCCCCAACATGCTGCGTACTTTTAATGCTAGCCTTTGTGTATCATGTCCACTTCTTCAGATATAAGAATAAGAGTTCATGGCAATAATATATACATGGCCCCATGACTGGATGGGGGTACGTATGGACACAATGGTTGGTTAATAATATATTAGATACTATCGCAAATAAGTGTGCATTTTTACACATAGTAATGGCTGAAGATCCCTGATGGATATTCAGGTTTATTTCTGTGAAGCTTTGATCTGTAAAGTGGCAAATGGCTAATAGGGAGATGCAACATAATCACTGTGGCATTGCACAATTGGTAATGAGTTTCCAATAAAATAAGAACATCTTTATAAATAAAGACATCTTTATGGATCTCTTAAAGATTGCAAATGAATTCCAAAGAACTAGAGACCTGAGTGAAAATGCGTCTATTTCTGGTACATCAAATGGTGGCAAATGAAGCAATGTCTCATTTTGGGATAGGACTAGAGGAAGCATTTCCTTAAAATGCTAAATCTCTGCCGTGAAACAATATAAAGATTAGATTCAGCACTTTGACTGGAGATAAACTAGTCATTAATCAAACAAACAACTCAACCAAAAACAAGGCAATCAAGAAAGTCAAAAGGACCACATATCCCTTAATTCTAGATATCCAACAGAGTAAGCAACACACCTTCCATCCCAAACTATAACAAAAGAAAAAAAACCCAAATTGAGATGGATTGAAATAATGTAAAAATGCTGGGGGCAGAAAAAATGGAAGTACATCCATAATCTCCGAGAGCATACAAACTAAGGGAAGGTGTTTTCAGTAGAAGTCTTATAGCTGTTTCTTGCATTGTAAAAACAGTTGTGGATATCATGACACCAGTTTGCCATGTGAAACTAGTGCTTCTCAACAGGAGATTAAAATTGTATGTCCTAAAGTGGCTACATGACAATTGTCAAAGAAAAAGTCTTGTGAATCCATTCCAATTTGCTATAAAGGTCCAAGGCCCTCAGTATCACTGCAGCATACTTTATTGCATGCTCAACCATGGCATTTTGGAGAAAAAAAGTTCATTCACAAACATATAGTTTTGAGACAAGCAAATCAATCATCCAGCAAACTCAAGAACAAAATGAAAGATGAGTGGCAGATGACACACTATCCATTCTAGTTTTCAATAGATGGCCATTTTCCCATCATCTGTGGGAATGAGTTTTAAATAACTTTACTGTCTGGTTTGTGAATGGCACCAGATTTATGAAGATTGTTCAAGAAAGACCAGAGGACAAATGATTCTTCACCAAATGGATGTTGTATATATAAAAAGTTAACGCTATAAAAAGAGTGGAAGAGGGAAGAGTAAGGCACATGTAACTTACCTATTCTAATCCTATTTTTAAAATAACAACTAGAAGCTTTCAACAGTGAAATTTCAACCAAAGGGAGAATAACAGCCACTATAGAGAGAAAGAGTTACAGTGGTACCTCATACAATGATTTTAATCCATTCCATGGGGCTCATTGTTGTACGAAACAATTGCTATATGATGCAGGTATCGTATAGCAATTTTCCCTATGGGATGCATCGTACAATATATATTTTTTTGCTAAGTGGTTTTTACCATTGAAAAATTGTTGTACGATTTTCCCATAGGGAAAACTGTTATCCGGGATGCCATTTCACCCCCAAACCTAATTGTTATGTGATTTCGTTGCTATACGGGACAATTGTTGTATGAGGTTCCATTGTATTTTTAAGTTCTGATTCAGCTAGACAGGAACTTTGGAATGCAAAGAATGCAGCCATTTTAACTGTGCAAGTAAAGGTATCATAATACATCATGGCAATTTTATCAGAGGAAGAAAACAGGCAGAGGTTCACAAAACTTTGTGGCTAAAAAATGGGAGGGGAATCAAATTGAGACTTCTTCTTCTGCCTATTACCATATTGCTCAAGGAGCCAGAAGATGGAAAGAAATGTTCATGCGTTGCTATTGCCTGTCCCTCCCCTCCCCATGGAGACATGGTACGGGGGAGAGACCTGAAAGACCTTACACTAGACGAGGGGCAGGGAATCTGTGACCCTCCAGGTGATATTGAAACACAACGTTCATCATGTTTAGCCACTGGCTATGCCAGCTTGGACTGATGGGAGCTGAAGCCCAATAATTTATGGATTGAAATGGGCTCCTCCCCACCCTATGGGCAAGATAAAGAATGGAAAGGAATCTTCCTCACCTGCTTTTGCCATTCCCATTACTTCCCCCTATAATGCCTTCAGACTTTTGGTTCCCATTGGCTACAAAGGTTCAGAAGTGGATGAAAACAGGAAACAGAGGGCTTCCTAGAGAAGCTCTAAAAGCAGAGCTAGTTATCCATGCAGGTGGTGCACAGAAGACCATAGTACTGTAGTTTGTAAGCTCAATGTCTACACATGTGATTAACCATGATATTTCCACTTTGGATGAATAACTAAGAATTAGTATGCTGTTTACCTTCTGCTTTCTGGCTGGGGAATCGGATGCCTAATAGAGACTAATGCATGTGTAGAATGGGACAAGGGCATTGCATTTATGAGCTATCTCTCCATGGGTTTAGCAAGGCCTGGTATGGAGCGTTTCTCCTTGTGCTCGAAAGGAAACCATTTGAAAAGGACAGAGCCATGCTCTTAACGAACTAATGAAGCTGAGAGCAGTGTAAAGGATATGAATATACCAAGCCAAGATGTAATTAAATGTAAATGTTTGGGTAGTTCTGTTTTGCCTCGTTTCTGAGGGGCCGGACCCAGTCGGTGTGGTTGGAGGATGGGATGTCTAGCCCTAGGCCTCTCCAATATGGGGTGCCTCAATGCTCAGTGCTCTCACCTCTCCTATTTAACATCTACATGAAGCCATTGGGGGAAATCATCTGTTTCCCCTGGATGAGGTATCATCAGTATGATGATGATACTGAGCTATACATCTCGGCCCATGGTGATCCAAGCGATACAGTCTGAGTCCTAACCAGGTGTCTGGAGGCTGTTGGGGTCTGGATGGGGGACAACAGGCTGCAACTGAATCCCGGCAAGACTGAGTGGCTATAAGTCAGAGGCCCAGCGTTATCTGGGGAGCTACCATCTTTGGTTCTGGATGGGACTATTTTGCCCCAAACAGACCTGGTGCTGGTTGGAATGGGGAAGGTGGTACTTCTGCTCATAAAGGCAGGTAATGGTAGCTAGGCTTATTAATACAGCCGTCTAAGACACACCATTTATATTTGCCACTCCCCACTCCCTTTCACACACACACACAGAGCTGTTCTCACCCTCTGGGAGGTTTCCAATGTTGAAGCGATGAGAGATGGGGCTTTATTGCTAGCCACAGACCTTATTTCAGCTCTACTGAATGCTCCTTCTCCTGGTTGCTTCAGAGACGAGACGTGGAGTTGTCTTTTGAAGATTTTATTTCAAGGAGAATTATAGTTCATATCTAAGCTGGATACATCTTGTAGAATAAATCTAAAATCTACGCTAAGTAAAATACTGTATAATAAAACAAAGAATTAAAATAAGAAATAGGCTAACTCACTAAGTGGACATCTTCTAATTGTGAGGGCTTCAGCCCTCCATCGCAGCTGGCTTAGGTTTCTGTTGTGTCCAAGCGTTATTTATTAAAGCCGCTATTAGCGCCGTAAAGTCTATGGCGGAATAGCACACCTTTTGCAAAGGTACCATTTTCAAACTACTGTCTAAATAGCTGATTCATCAGTACAAACTTTCCCGCTTCTCTGGAAGCCCGTCGAAATGTATCAACCTGTGTAACTGCCATTCTCACTGTATATAAGCTGGCCACCTTGTACATGTTCCCCAGTCCGGTATCTCTGAGCTGAATAATAAATCACTTGTGTTTGACCCAATCCTGCTGGTCAGAATACTTCTTAAGCGACGGACTCAACAGTTTCCCTCTGGGTCTTCATGATGTGGGTCCAAGAGACAAGGGCTCGTGCCCTCCCTCAGATGATCGCTGCTGAGCACTAAAAGTGAGCAGCTTTTATTCCCAAAATAAGGGATGCCCCTCCCTCAAGAATTTGGTGATCTCATGGGCATCTGAGACATTTTGCAGGTGGCCATACAGCTGTGTGGATGTCCTGCCATCTTTGGAATTTGGGAGCTGTCCCCCCTACCTTACTGGTGTCCTTGCAGCTGTGCTGGAATGTGTCCAGTCCTGGACTCATTCCTCCCTCCTGGGGACATTCCTTACCTTGCACCTGGATGGTGCAGCTGTGTCCCTGTCCTGGGGACTCCTCCCTCCTCCCAGAAGACTGTCTGAGAGATAAGGAATTTAAACTGCGCCACAAAGGCCTAGTCAAGCTGGCCGCCTGGCCTGCCAGTGTGCTTTTTCCAATTGAGAGTTAGCTTTCTTAACCCAGAAATCCTTTATATGAATCTTAGCACTACACCTATCAAATGTCAACCTAAAATATAACATGACCTCTTATGAATACCATGACAAGGGTGACCTTTACCTTTACCTTTAATACAAGCTTATCAACTTTGATAACTGTTCAGACTACAAGCAAACAAAGGCTTGAGAGCTTATCAAAGTATTTCTGAAGTTCCACAGATAAAACACAGGGACCAAGTGGAAGAGGCCATTTAACTTTCTGCCTTGGACTTCACTTCACAGTATAAAGAATAGTGCTGTAAATGAGTTTATGATTGCATATGTCATAAACAGGCCCCATTATAATAAAGGGAGTTTGTGTCAACAAGCACAAACTCTACCAATACCATAAAATGATATTCAAGTAAATAAAGTACAAAATTGTTCCACTACATGGAACAAACAGAATAATAGTTTTTAAAATAAACAACTTTTAACCTTTCAAAATAAATAATTTAGTGGATGGTAATCATTAATTTGGCTCAGTAAAAGAAAAAGCAGTAGAATTGTCATTTGGAAACTATACTTGTTTCCTGTGTGCATAATAGACAGGATTTCTCCTTTGAATTAACTAGAGCTACAATTCTTACAAATCACGCTTCCCACCAGTCTCTGACATACTGAGAAACATTCAAAGAAAATGTAAGCAATTAACGGTGTAATTCCATACAAATATCAAGAACAGTGTGATGCTAGTGTCTCTCTCCTTGCCCCAAACCAAACAACTCAACAGGATAAAACCGCTGGAAAAATTTAAATTAGGTAGACTCTCTTTCTTTGTTGTCTAAACTAGTTGCCATTTGCCCCCCACCCCACTCCCTGTGACTTCTCTATATTTAATCACAGACAAAATGATCAAGAGTGCCCAGCACACTTTGCAGAAATAAATATTACTATTCCATCAGCAGCTGTTTTTTTAATTCCTCCCTCCAACTTTGCATGAAGCTTTGATAGCCATCTTCTTTCCTTTCCATTATCTCTTCAACATTGCAACAGAACTCACCTAAGATCTCCATGGAGGCAGGCAAATTTCTTGTATGAGAACATTCCCCCCACATCAAAGTTTTCTACAGCCCCAAATATTATTTTTAATGGTAAATCTGTAATGACTCTAGCTGCAAATGCTCGGCATCATTCCCCTCTGGCACAACTATGATGCCAAGTGGTTCATTAAAAAGATTTTCTAAAAAACATCCCAGAACTGTTTATCTGACATCTGGCCTTTAAAGCTTGCATTTGGGTTTTCCTGGGCTTAACAAAAAAAATATACTGCTTTACAAAATCCCCTTTGGGGATCTGGGCTTTTTTTCTGCCAGAAATAAGCTCGTTTTGTTATCAGTACCTTTTTCCATGCAGAGGTTCTCACTTCCATCTGTTGAACTGTCTGTAACTGTAGCTTTTGCCTCATCTGTTTTTTAAAGAGAGAAATTATATTTATTAGGCTATGATTTGAGTTTAGTAATGATCATAAACTGTAACACCTGCTCTCAGCTGCATAGTTTACTCATCTTATTAGCTTTTGGCTTTTGGCCCTCCGCCCCCCTCACCATGGTACATGGACCAGAATAAGAGTTTATACAAGGTCAGTTCCCCATCTTAGGTACAGATGAATGAACCATTCAGGAGGTAACTATTTTACTTATTTGAATTCTTACTCTTGCTATTCCCCAATCTTAAACTATATACAAAGCCAACAAATAGAGTGGTTTGCCCATTTGGAGAGAATGTCTTGGGATTTCATACCACACAAGGCTTATGTGAAAAGAGAAGGACAAAGAACACAAGGCAGACCCAGATGAAAGTGGAGCTATAACATCAAAGACATATTACAACAACACCAAATAACACCGTGGAGTCTGCTAGAAGTGCCAGAACAAGAACTTTGAATCTCTCTTGACACCCAAAGTAGTAAAAGAGAAAGTAAAGAAGAAGTCAGATGCCTCTTCTTCTCAGTCAGAGTATTTGCTCATTCTAATTCATTACCGTAAGTCATAAGAATGGGGATGATAATCACTACAAATTTTTTTTTGCCTGATCCGCACATGTTGCCCAGTTTGAAGCTGAAGAGCACTTTCATTCTGATATTGATGAGTACTTATCTTGTTTCTTACAAACGCAAACCATCTAGGGGACATTATTCAATGGGAAATAGTCCCTGAGAGAAACAAGCTTAAGACATTTGTCCTTTCTGTAAAGAGGCTGGAAGCCACATTGACTTCCAGTCCTGGAAGAAAGGTAGCATATTAAGTAAGTAAGTAAGTATGTACGTACGTATGTACACTTATCTATAGTTTTGGACTGTTGTCTTTAAAGAGAGCAATAATATCATAGAGAGGGGAAAATACACTTGCCTGACAGTGTATTCACTTGTGTATACACACAAAGGTAGTTCCACCTTTGGGGTTTCATTCAAGATAAATGTATATAAAAATGGTGTCTGCCTTCTAAATTTAGTTTGGTCCTAACGGCTGTCATTTTTAAACAATTATGCTCACCATAAACTTCCTTAACAGAGCTTTGCTTTTGTGCCTCAGAACAATGACAGACTTCTTTGTGGTGGCACTCAAATTCATTACTTCCCCTTTCCATAGGATGTATGCCTGACACCAACATTTTACAATTCTTGATAATATTGGCTAATGTTGTTTTGATTTCTCCAGGCAGTTTAAATATAAGATCACTCCCCCCACAGTCAATATATGTTTATATCTAGAGCCTCCTCGAAGATTGTGGTATTTCTGAACCACAATTGGGCATACTATGGTAATGGTGACCTTGTGTTACCAGCTAATCTTTCTCATACTAGGTCAGGCAAAGGGAACTGCAGAATGAACTCACCAAAAGGTGCCTTCATTTTGGCAGTTTCAGTTCTGTCCTAGGCATGGAAGAAGAATACTCTGAGGATTTATAGTTTATGGTACACCCTGAGATCTTTTCACACATAGCTGGATAGAAATAAATTTCAGAGACAGTGTGGTGTTGTGGATAGAGTGTCTGATTAGGACAAGGGAAGTTGTGTTCGAATTCCTGATCAGCCCAGGACACAGAGAGGAAGGGAAGGAAGTCTTCAAGAGGGACCCCTGGTATTTCCTCCTGTATTTCAAGAGCTGGATGTAAAATTATCAGGGAGAAAAATCACCCAACCACCAACGCCAATTATTAAAGGTTTGGCCTCATAATTCAGAACTTTTCTCCATGACAGATTTAGAGCACGATTTATCAGGCCTGATTTTCATGTTGAGTTTAACAGCAAAATCTCTATAATGTGATTTTTAGCTGTTGCTCTAGGTGCTTTTCATGAACCCTACCTGCTGAGCCTTGCGACTTAATAGGCCCCAGAAAGAAAACTTCTGAGGCATAGAAAAGGTCAAATTCCACCACACAGTGGTATATTTTTTTAAAGGGGAGAAAAATCACCATCACCCGTGTAAATATTACACCTATATTACTGTTGCAACAACTTACCCATCTAAAAATGATCCTGGATATGCAATGGAGTTCTTGCTGTAAATTTTTATACAAGTCCTCATGAAAACTTACTGCATGACTTCACATGTGCAGACACTTGCTAAGCAAGCACAAAAGAACCATTATTAAAAAGTGGTGTGTATATATGTGCGTGGATGGATAAAGCCAGCTTAAGTCTGAAAGCATTAAGGGGAAATGGCAGCTTCAAATGAACAACTGAATAATCGTAGTCTGCAGCCCAGTCATGGTGCTATGCATACAGTGCTTCTCCTACCAACTGTAACAAGAGGTAAGGATGGATTGGATTGTGCTGGAACAGAAATTCAGCTCTTTAGAAACAGCCACAATGCAGTAGGCGTGGACCAAATGACTCAGTAAAGTAGGCTGGATAACTTGGCAGCTCCGCTCCACTGCACTGGGCTTCCAGGTATTAATAAAAGCTTTTGGCGCTAAAAGATGGGCTGTGCAACTTGAATTAAATATGGGGAAAACAGCAGAAGAGAGCCTGAGCTATAGTTAGGGTGGGTCAAATCGGAGAGAAAGGGCGCCCTTTGAAAGTACATGGAGAATAACTCAGCATTCAAACTCAGCAGCACCTTAAAGGATAAAAGCCTTCATGGCCATTTTTGCTTATTTTGATAGCTTTGTCACCTGTAACTCTCCAAAACAAGGATCAGCCCTAAGGCTGATAAATAAATAAAATACCCAAAGAGGTTTTGAAGAAAAAGAGATGTATCAATAAACGAATTTTAACTGAGATATATGCATATGTGGTGTCCAGGTCAGAGGAGACCTAGGGGCCTCAATTTATGATTTAACCATGCATTTATACTGTTTGACAAATTACATACATGACATGCATTCCTGATTGAAGTGCACATGTGTTCTTAGCCCTTTGTGTTTCATAGGTTGGCCAAAGCTGTCCTACGTGTTATCTTGGTATTGCATACATTTTGGTTAAACAGAAATCCTAACTCATGCAAGCCAACTTTTGGGCAGACTCAACCTTGAGCAGGCACCACCTAGAAAAGTGACATGTTGGTTTTTTTAAAAACTGGCTTGCTGTAACATCAAAAATATATTTCTCTGTCTTTGAATTCTACCATTTCATAAAATGGCTTTTTCCAGGTCATGCTATAGACACCATAAATAACTATTTAAAATGGTTATGCAAGCTCTATTGTGATCTTTGTTGTTGTGTTGTTCAGTCACACAGTTGAGTCTGACCCTTTGTGACCCCATTGACAACAGCACGCCAGGCTCCTCTGTAATCTACCATCCTCCGTAGCATGCCCAGATCTCAACCCACTGCATCAACGATGCCATCTAGCCATCTCATCCTCTGCTACTCCCTTCTCCTTTTGCCTTCGATCTTTCTCAGCATCAGGGCCTTTTCCAGTGAGTCCTCATTTGGTGGCCAAAGTACTTGAGCTTCAGCTTCAGTATTTGTCCTTCCAAGGAGCAGTCAGGGTTGATTTCCTTTAGGGTTGATTGATTTGATCTCCTTGCAGTCCAGGGTACTCTCAAGAGTCTCCTCCAGCACCAGAGTTCAAAGGCATCTATTCTTCTGCACTCAGCCTTCCTTATGGTCCAGCTCTCACAACCATACATTACTATTGGGAATATAATTGCTTTGACTATGCAGACTTTTGTTGGCAGGGTGATGGCTCTAATTTTTATCATGCTGCCTAGGTTTGTCATAGCTTGCCTCCCAAGAAGTAAGTACTGTATCTTTTTATTTCATGGCTGCAGTCACCATCTCTCAATGATCTTGGATCCCAAGAAGGTGAAGTCTGTCACTGCTTCCATTTCTTATCCTTCTATTTGCCAGGGAGTGATGGCGCTGGATGCCATGATCTTGTTTTTTTATGTTGAGTTTCAAGCCAGTTTTTGCACTCTCCTCTTTCACCCTCATCAAGAGGCTCTTTAGGTTTTCTTCACTTTCTGCCATTAGGGTAATATCATCTGCATATCTCAGGCTGTTGATGTTTCTCCCAGCAATCTTAATTCCAGTTTGTGCTTCATCCAGCCCTGCATTACACATGATGTACTCAGCATACAAGTTAAATAAGCAGAGTGACAATATGCAGCCTTGTCGTACTCCTTTTCCTATTCTAAACCAATCAGTTGTTCCATATCCTGTCCTAACTGTTGTTTTGTGACTCGCATACAGATTTCTTAGAAGACAGATGATGTGGTCTGGTACTCCCATCTCTTTAAGGACTTGCCACAGTTTATTGTGATCCACACAATCAAAAGCCTTGGTTAGTCAATGAAACAGAAGTAGACATTTTTTCTGGTGCTCCCTTGCTTTCTCCATGATCCAGAGAATGTTGACAATTTGGTCTCTAGATTCCCTGCCTCTTTGGAACCCAGCTTGTACTTCTGGAAGTTCTCGATCCCCGTACTGCTGAAGCCTAGCTTGTAAGATCTTGAGCATGACGTTATTAGCATGGGGAATGGACCATCCAACCACCGGCACCTGGGCTTCCGGAGCACCCCTTCAAAAGCACCCCTGCCACCACCCTAGAGTCAGCCTCACCACTCAGCTGGGGGCGGGGAATGGACTGCCCGACCACCCCTTCAAAAGTGCCCCTGCCGCCGCCCTGGAGTCAGCCTTGCCACTTGGCTGAGGGCAGGGAATGGACCGCCCGACCACCCCTTCAAAAGTGCCCCTGCCGCCACCTTGAAGTCAGCCTTGCCACTCGGCTGGAGGCAGGGAATGGACCTCCCGACCACTAGCACCTGGGCCACCAGAGTGCCCCTTCAAAAACACCCCTGCCACTGCCCCAGAGTCAGCCTCACTACTCAGCTGGGGGCAGGGAATGGACCGCTAGACCACTGGCACTTGGGCCGCTGGAGCGCTCCCTCAAAAGTGCCCCTGCTCCCACCCTGGAGTCAGCCTCACCACCCAGCTGGGGGCGGGAAATGGACCGCCCGACCACCAGCACCTGGGCCGCTGGAGCGCCCCTTCAAACATGCCCCTGCCACCACCCCCAGGCTAATTTTCGGCCTGTGTCCAACCTCCCCTTTTTAGGGAAAGTGTTGGAGAAGGTAGTGGCATGGCAGCTACAGGGGGTTCTGGATGAAGCGGATTATCTGAACCCTTTTCAGTCAGGATTCAGGGCCAGATATGGCACCGAGACTGCATTGGTCGTGTTGATGGATGATCTCTGGCATGAGCGGGATGGAGGTAATCCATCCTTGTTCTTCTTGACCTCTCAGCAGCATTCAATATTGTCGTCCACGGTATCATTTTGGAATGGCTATGAGGGCTGTGGATCCAGGGCACAGTATGATCCTGGTTTTCCTCATTTCTTAGGGGCCAGACCCAGTTGGTGTTGTTGGGAGATGAGAGGTCTAGCCCTAGGCCCCTCCAATGTGCTGCCTCCTGCCCATAATTCTTCCAGCACTCTGTCTGTCAAGTCTAATCCCTTAAATCTATTCTTCACTTCCACCGTATATTCATGAGGGATGTTATCTAGATCATACCTGAGTGGCCTAATTGTTTTTCCTACTTTCTTCATTCTAAACCTGAATTTGGCAACCATAGCTCATGGTGTGAGCCACAGTCTGCTCCAGTTCTTGTCTTTGCTGACTGTATAAAGCTTCTCCATTTTTGGCTGCAGAGTACGTAATCAATCTGATTTCGGTGTTGGCCATCCAGTGATGTCCATGTGTAGAGTCATCTCTTAGGTTGTTAGAAGAGAGTGTTTGCTGTTAAATGTATTCTGATTGTGTGTTGTTGTTTTTTTTTTAAAAAAAATGTAGTTCTAGAAGAGAGTGTTTGCTATGATCAGTGTGTTCTCTTAGCAAAACTCTATTAGCCTTTGCTCTGCTTCATTTTGTACTCCAAGGCCAAACTTGCCTGTTATTCCAATTACCTTTTGACTTCCTACTTTGGCATTCCAATCTCCTATGATGATAAGGACATCATTTTTGGTGTCAGTTCTAGAAGGTGCAGAAGGTCTTCATTATTATTATTATTATTATTATTATTATTATTATTATTATTATTATTATTATTATTATTATTATTATTATTATTATTATTATTATTATTATTATTATTATTATTATTATGTTCATTTTATATCCCAATTTCCTGGCACAAGTGCCACTCGAAGCGGCTTACAACATATAAAAATACAATATCATCAAACAGCAAAATTAATAGCGGCTCACGGCAGTGGTGTCCTCAGAGTCTCCCAGCCGAGGGATACTCCCTTTATCTCCCTGCCGGTGGAAGGGGCGGGGAGAGCACAGCGGCTCACAGCGGTGGCATCTTCGGAGTCTCCCGGGCCGAGGGAGACTCCCTTTATTTCCCTGCCGGTGGAAGGTGTGGGGAGAGTGCAGCGGCTTGCGGCAGTGGCCTTGGAGTCTCCTGGCCAAGGGAGACTCCCTTTATCTCCCCACTGTTTGACTATAGCCTCCCACTGTTTGACTATAGCCTCTTCTGCATCAGTGGTTGGGGTACAGATTTGTATTACTGTCATGTTGAATGGTTTGCCTTGAATTCAGACTGAGATCATTCTGTGGTTTTTAAGACTATCTCATTACTGCTTTCCTCACTCTTTTATTGACTATATGGGCCATTCCATTTCTTCTAAGGGATTTTTGCCCACAGTAGTAGATATAATGATCCCCAGAGTTATAATCACCCATCCCTGTCCACTTTAGTTCACTGATTCCCAAGATATCAATGCTTAGTCTTTCCATCTCATTTTTGACCACGTCCAGTTTGCCTTGATTCATAGATCTTACATTCCAGGTTCCTATGCAATATTGTTCCTTACAGAATTGGACATTCCTTTCACTGTCAGATACATCCACAGCTGAGCATCCTTTCGGCTTTGGCCCAGCCACTTAATTCTTTCTGGGGCTACTTGTATTTGTCTTCCATTTTTCCTCAGTAGCAGATTGAACATCTTCCAACCTGAGAGGGGATCATCTTCCAGCATCATATTGTGATCTTAACTGCAAGCTTATTTTGTCAAGGGAAAAAGGTTCAAACATTTCAGCTCACAGCTTGGTTCTGTTGGGCCCCTGATTCTGCAGATGACATAGTGGGGGCCCTTTCCCCAGCAACTCAAGAGCAAACGAAAGTGGAAGGGGAACCCATCTCGAATGCCTGCAATACTGTGCAGTTTAAAATTACTCTTTTATAAAAAGAAAAAATACAATTTAGAATCCATTAGTACTGCTTCCTGCTCCTTTTCTATCTTTGGCACTGATAATTAACAGTACTTATTTTCAAGTTTAGGACTGTTGTACCCTGACTTTCTGGATAACTGGTAATCCAGTGTGCGCAGAAGTAATGATTTAGAAGTTAAATGTATGGTGCTAATGTTTCACATTCCAGGTTTATGGAAAGCAAAAGAGGTCCTTTGTCTTTGCAAACTGAGATTGCCCACATTCCTTTCTTCCTTTGATGTGCAATCCCTATAGGCAGTGCTGTAAACATCTTCTATTTAAAGGGTTTCTCAGATCTATTCCTCTTTAAGAAGTGAATGTGCTGGCAGTTACTAACAGGAAAGACTGCATTCCTGGGCTGGAAGGAATACATTCATTCATAATGAATAGCACTCTGATCTCCAATAGGAGAACAGCCCAAGCTCTGACCTAATCCAGTGAAAATGTACAAACGTTTGCCGTCAACAGTATAGAGTAGGCTTATTGTTCACTAAGGTAGAGAAAACCTGGGTGACAAAACCCTTTACTAAAATTTAACACAACACCAACCTTCTTGACTCTGAGTTTCTGGTTCATCAGCACTTTGCTTTGCTTCGGTATCATTCTCACCTAGAAGCAACAACAGCAATAACAAAAATTATGCAAAAGATGCAGGAGGCAGGTGATACCTTTATTGGATCACTAGTAAAATTATGCAGTGTATCTTATTTGCTGAACAGCCTGCACAGGCATATAATGAAAGAAGCTGGAAAAGTAGAGATGCATCAGAAGAGAAGAATTACAAAATATGGTTGGACTCAAACTTTATCTTGACTGGTGTAGAAATGAAATCTAGTGACATCAATCAGACATAGTTCAACTATAACTAACTAAATTCCCATTGACTTCAGCAGTTCTACTTCCCATATTCCTTTGCCTTTTATTCAAGCCTGCAAGAGTTGCATTGCAAGTGGGGCGGCATACATGTCGAAATATTATAATAATAATAAAAATAATAATAATAATAATAATAATAATAATAATAATAATAATAATAATAATAATAATAATAATAATAATAATAATAATAATAATAATAATTTTGATTCTAATTCACCCATGTTTAGAATTCCCTTTCCCAGCAGTGTGCCAGATTGAAAGGGCTGAATGGCCAAAATCCTATTGTATAAATTATGGCAGCATAAGGTAGATCAGTGATGGGCAGTCTTAGCCCTCCAGCTGTTCTTGAACTTCAATTCCCAGAAACCCTGACCAGCTGGTGTGTGACTTGGGCTTCTGGGAATTGAAGTTCAAGAACAGCTGGAGGGCCAAGATTACCCATCACTGAGGTAGATGATGCCACTATTAGGGAAAGACAGCTCCTATTTAAAGTGGTCCTGCTTCAACTGTAGGGTCTAGGTGATTCACAGGCAATCAGTTTCAGGAAATGTTTTAAGTGATGTCTCTCTTAACCATGGATAAATGATAAATGCCACAAAATGTATATAAGGCAAGATGCTTCACAAGTATGTTTTCTTTATATTAGCTTGGATCCAACTGCTTACTTTCCCCACCAATACATAAATGGAAGGCATTTCCACACATTATTCACAAATATAGTAGATTTCATTCAGCTGCAAGCTGCCCTCTTCAGAGTCTGCTAATGTTCAGAGTTTATAGCGGGGCTGTTCCTGAACCAGGGGAAAAACCTCTATAAATGGCTGGGGGAAATTTTTCACTACTTTGGATCCAAGCTATTCACGCTGTAAGTCTTCCCCCACTCCACCCACAATGAATCAGTCTGGAAAGTATCTTAATATAGCTACATTTTGAACATGAAAAACTCATTAAGATTAGGGTTACATAGCATGCAGACATCCTGGATAAAGCTGTCAACATTTTCACCTCATAGCTGAACCCTTCAAAATGCTCTACACATTATAAAAAATGCATGACAAATGACTTGAAGTCTGTGTGAGGCAGAAGGATAAATTGCAGCAGCAGAGCTAAGTTTCTACTGGTTGCATCCTCCTCCCAGGCTTTCACTGACATTCATTCACCAAACCTAAGGGCAACACTTCTAGCTGAAGTTGGTAAATAGAGATAAAACATCAGCCTACAAAACCAAAAATAGGTACAAAGAAAGAGCCTCCTTGAAGATTGTGGTATTTTTGTACCATAATCAGGTATACCCTGGTAATGGCAACCTTGTGTTGCCGACTAATCTTTCTCAAACAAGGTCAGATGAAAGGAACTGCAGAATGAACTCAACAACAGATGCCTTCACTTTGGCAGTTTCCCGTCTGGCCTAGACACGGAAGTAAAAGACTTCAGTTTTTGCCAGTCCAGAACTTTTGTGGAAAAGCCGCCAACAAGATTAGTTATTTAGTTGCTTAAAGTTAAAATGAACCAAGCAAAGTCCATGAGTAGATGTACATCAGCTGACCCTGCAAAAGGGTCTGTTAACCATCAACACCAAACTTCTCAACTAGCTGTGACTCTATCTCCATGTATGCTCCATTGTCAGTCATATACTGCCTCTCTTTACCACAGCTATATCTTATACAGTAAAAACCCCACTTACAAATGCCTCGAGTTACATAAAATTTGACTTACATAATGATTTTGTGTTAAAACCATGTCCCGATTTACACAATTTCCCATGGGTTTGCTTCAAGTTACATAAAGATTCTTTTCCTTATGGGTTTGCTTCAAGTTACATAAAATTTTCATTTTTCCTATGGGGTTGCTTCGAGTTACATAAAAAAAATTCCTATTGGGTTGCTTCAAGTTACTGTACATAAAACCCCGATTTAAGCAAAAGCCTACAGAATGGTCTTTTTTTTAAGTAGGGCTTTTACTGCAATGCTATTATTGTAGTAGTAGGAAACAGGAAAGAAGGAGAAAGAAAAGAACGAGCCACTGAATGCTGTGAATCTCATAAAAATTATTTTTAATACAGTATATATATTAATTAGCCAGTAGCCATTCAGTAACATTGGCCTCCTTGCTCTTATCACTTATCTGCAGGCTATGTGTTTTAAAAACCAGCAGGTGGAGCTAATGTAGAGGCATTTATTTTCCTTTTAGATTTATACACCCTGCAGTTTTGATCTTTTCTTTTCAGAGATCCGCTTTGGGGGCAGGATTCTCAACCAGTATAAATCAGTGTCACTCGATTGCATTCAGCAAAGCCATGCTGGGTAGCCTGCCCCCTTCCCTGGCTTCTAACATCTCATACTGATTTCAGCAGACCTAAACGGATGGCTTGCTAGATTAATTTTGTAGTACTTCAATGGGCTTTTGTTTTTGTTTGTTTGGTTTTAAAATATATATATTAGAATTCATGGATGTATAAACTCTGTGCCTTTTACAAACTCCTACTGGTCATGTGCAAAGTGAAAATGAATACAAATGTAAAGCCATGCTAAGAACATAAATATTTTGGTGTTTAAATATAAGCACTGCGTACCATCCAGACCAAGATACACTTTCTGTTGTGGCTCAATGTGATTTCAGCAACAATGTGTTTCTTCTAGATGATTCATTCTGTGTTGAATTCAAACAATTTTACTCTTTTTTAATTCATTTCTCCCTACATTCATTCATTAACCTCTACTTTAAAATATTGTGTGTGTGTGTGTGTGTGTGTGTGTGTGTGTGTGTGTGTGTGAAAATACGAATATATAGGAGTAACTAAGTCTAAAAAAGGAATGTGATGTCCAGTTTGTGATTCTCATCTTAACCTTCCTGGTTTTTTTTTACAGCGTGGCCATGATTCTACTAAAAAACAAAACTAAACCCTAGATGTCACCATTGAGATCTCTTAGGTGAAACTCACATACATTTACAGTTGTATTCAATACTGCCACTTCCATAGAACCTGTCCAGCAGAACACACAATCCTAGTGGAATGGGTTTCTCTCACTCCTTATAGCAGATCTAGATGTGCAATGGGGTGAGAAAGAAGGAAGTAGTTCTGTTGTGTGATGGAAATGCCATTCATATTATGCTGGATTTAGAGAGTATACCTATTATAATTTAACATCAAATGAGGACTGTAATGGTGTACGTGATACTAGGTGTTTTTTTTTACTCTTTGTCAAAACGAATCTAGGCCAAAAAGACAAACCAAGACAAGTGTTTTGTTCTTTTATATTGCATTAGCCTAGGCTTTTGCCCATATTTCCACAGAATTTGCCAGTTACACAGGAGGTTATTTCAGATTCTTCCTGATGAGCACAACAGACCATCATTTGCTAGAAGCACTATCAAGAAGTGTGGAGTTTCTTTTAGCTCATTCAATCTAGTTTCAGCACCGCCTGTGTAGTTTTTAAGCACAGAATGTTAATAATGGTGTTTTGTTGTTGTTCATTCGCACAGTCGAGTCTGACCCTTTGTGACCCCATGGACCACTGCACGCCAGGCACCCCATCCTCCACCATCTACCTTCAACCAATTAAGAAGAGTATTGTATTAATTTTATAACAGTTGTGCATTAAGTAAGCATGTAGAACAGTGGTGGGATTTTAAAAAATTACTACCTACTCTGTAGGCATGATATGGTGGCCGTGGCCAGGGGGAAAGCCCTGCGTTGCACTTGAACTAGGACTACTTTATTTCAAAACTTGGATGGGCAGGGCTAGCTGGAACTTCTGCTACTAGTTCTGGCAAACTTGGGCAAACCTGCTGAATCCCACCACTGATGTAGAATGAAATTATTACTAATTTCAGCCATAATGGGAATCACCTTAGCAGCAGGGGCAGATCATCACTGATTAGGCTTCATCTGGCAATTTATAGGTGCACCTAACTCTCATACATAATGCAAAAGAGACAAACACATCTTAAAAATACCAAAGCAAGCCTTTCTTCAGCAGTGATGTGCCACTGTCATTCTCGTTGCACAACAGAATTTCTGATAGTAAATAAGTAAAATTAGCAGATGCATGATGAATTACCATTTTGGAGTAATTACAAGCATGATATATTAAAGAGGCTAAACTTCATGCAAGAGTAATTGTCAAAAATGTCAACATCAAACTTTACTGGGGTGTTCAGGAATGTCAATGGAACTGTTTTTCATGCCTCGCTTGCAATGTTAAGATTCCTCTCTTCTCCTCTATCCTACTCTTTAATTTAGGCTGAATATTCTCATGTTTACAGCTTGGAAAAATAACTCTTTTGGGAAGATAACTTCCAGAATCTCACCTATCAGTGCAGCCAGTGAACATGCTCACTTGAGAGGATTCTAAAATTAGTAGCAGTCCCCAAAAGCAATTTATTTCTGTGATCTGAGCATCAATATGTTCAACCTGAGTTGAATAAAGAGTAGGAGTTTGGGAGCTGTAGTTCCAAAAGTAATTTTTTCAAGCGCTGGTCCTACATGCATGGCTATTGCCATTTTCATTATTCAAAGCACTTTTCAAAGACTTTATAAGGCAGGACGACCTACCCTATGGTCATTTACAAGAGTGGTTTCACATGCAAGTAGAATACAGAGGCTGAGGATTGTCTTTCAAATGCTCAGATCAGAGGCACATAAATGACAAGGAGGCATCCCAAAGCATGGCTAGACACACACCTGATGTTCTGCATAGTACAAGAGTTACTCTCTCACTACATCTCTGTCAAGAGTTTTAGAATATGGTTAAGAAAAATGTTAAAAGGAGCTGTAAAGCTACTCTGGTACTATTTAAAAGAAGTAAATGAATCTGTTCTGTGACTTTGTTGTTATCAGAGATGAAATGAGCAGCAATGGCATACCCATGGTGGAAATTGTATTATTGTCATAAATTGATACCTGAAATATGACTAAAGACAATGTGTAATGACAAGAAAGGGTTAGCGTAAAGGCAATGGGAACCAAAACAGAGAAATGGGATGGACAACTGTTATATGGAGAGACTAACAAACTCTAAAGCAGGAGTTCTCAACCTTTTTAAGCTGGGGGCCAAGTCACGCTCCCTTAGACAGCTTTGGGGGCCAGATGTCTGTTTTGCCTTTCCTCCACCACATAGCACTTTCTGGTGTGGTGGAGGAGGTGGGGGACCACATGAAATGGTACCATGGGCCGCAGGTTGAGAATCCCTGCTCTAAAGAAAGGCCTTTTCCAAATCTCAATAAACATTTAGAAGAAGAAAAAAACATGTTTGCAAATGACAGTCTCCCAGTGAACATCTTTTATTGATGAAGAACTTTTCCTAATTACATATCTCTACTGACACAAGAAGCAAAGCAAATGGAAAGGTTTTAAATAGAGCATATCTCAAGCAATGAGGCAGGAATGTGTATCTGTTCTCTCACACACACACCCCAACATTCATTTCCTAGCAGGCAATGGAAAATCCAAATTTATTGCCTGGCGGCTGTCCCCATAGTATATTAGCAATAAATATATATCTTTCTCTGTCAGGCATAACCATATCTTCTGGGATTTCCCCCCTACCTCTTTCTCTTCAACAACAGAAGCGAAACATTTTATTCTCTATGCAGGTAACAACTGCATCGTAATATCTCCTTCTCACTCTCTTATAACAGTAATTGACATGCAATAATCTGTCTCTCAATCTAGATGCGATAGCAAATGTGGTGCATGACACTGTGCACCATTTGGGACTAGGAAACGTAGCTGGTTCCAAGCTATAGCCCTGAATGTCAAAAAGAAGTGCCTATCTACCATTGTGAGGAGAGAGAAGCAATTTAAAAGCAGGCTCCTGCATCTCACAGTAGCACAGCACCGGTGAAATAACGACATCAGTCACCAGAGCACAGATTAGCTAGCAGTGTGCTCTCTCTTCCTTTGCCAAACTGGGCCCCTGGTTATCATTAGGAGCTTGCTCTCTTTTCCCACAACTTCTTGAAATAAATGGGCCTGTCAATATATATGCATTTGTAGACTTCAAAGAGGGGGGAAACCTCCCAGTGTTGAAGAGCAGCTGTTTCACACACTTTGAAGGAAGAAAGAACTTTATCTCCTCAAAAAAATAGAAGATGCAGAACCTTGCCAAAGCCTGCTTGTTTTCCCGCCAACTTCAAGGAGTGGCATTTAGTGTGGAAGGGGGAAAGCCATGTACCGACGGTGACAGCAACAGCCCCCAAACAACACAGCTGATGCAATGATAAACAAGGAGGTTAGACAGGAGAGGAAGAAACAATAAGTTTGTGGAAAGCAGAAGGTAATCTCTGAGCTGTAATAGGAGAGAAGGTTGCAGCATTTTCCATTTTCATTTTAACAGCTCTCAGGGGGAATGTGCTGTCACATCACTTCCCGATCCCATACAGATGTGGATAGCCAATCATGTTAGCAGCCCTGCTGCCTGGCCTTTTTGTTTGTTGTGTAGCTTTAAAGAAATGCTAGGATGCATTTCTTGTTAATTTGGGTACTGGCGGTTCTGCCCTAGCCCCCCATCCAAATAGTCTCTATAAAGACAATAGAGGATGTCTTGCGTACCTCTTTTTATATATCTGCACCCTCTTCTGTAAGGAGGGGAAGGTCTTTCCACACAATTACTCGTGCTACTCTGTTAATTTATAGTCACAAGATCTAGGTAAGTTGATGGATGAGTGAATAGGAATTTTTTTCATCCCCCATCAAGGTCATTCATTTCCCAAAAGTATGATAATGACATTTTAAGTAAATTCATAGCTGGCACTTCTTGTCTGATCTCCAGGGTGATGTGTTTTGCAAGTAACAAAGGAGTTACTTGGTTTTGCAAGTACACAGACATGGCAAATATAGTACATAAGAAATAACTTGTAATAAATTGGTGATACACACACAACTCCCCAAAAATGTGTGACTGCCTGTAGGAGTCTTACCTTGATGTTACCAACGCAATGTAGACCTACAAGAACAATACTCCGCCAGCTGTATTTGCTCACCACATGGGAAATAGATGCCAAAATGGCGAAGGAAGTAATAGAACATGAGGCAGAAGCTCTTTACCAAGAATTTGGACAATACCAAGGTGGAATATACATACGATGGACTGATCCAAGATTATGTCATTTGGCAATCATTTGGTGTCAGGCAATCCACAGTATCTGTTTCAGAAATCTTCTGGCTATTTAAACAACAGCACTGTGTTATGTTCTGTTTCAAATGCATACCTTCCCATTAATCACTGGCAGCTGGTAGAAAACAGCTCTTGGACTATCCTGTCCAGATTCTTCTAGTCACAGAAAACTAATCCAGAATTTAAACAACTCCCTCATTCTGCTGTCTTCCCTGGGGCTCAAACACACACACACCCAACTGTGATGTGAAACTATGCATGCATTACAATGAATCACCAGCATAGTGGCCTGACATTACAGAATCTTTCGGTCATCTTAATTTCTTTAATTAAGTTTTGATTCAGGTCATGTTTAATCACAGCGTGCTTTATAACCCTTAGCATAGTGGGTGCAGAGCAAGGATGGGAGAGTCACAGGGGGAGGAAAGGATATTTGACAGAAGTTAGCAGAATTGACTTCTGGCATAACTGGGTTTTTTTTGGGGGGAGCTGATAGCTTATTCATTGTCTTAACCATTTCCTTTGAGAAAGGAAGAATTTAGCAATTGAATTTCATACAAAGCTACCCCTTCTTTTGCTAGCTTGCAAAGAAAGTTCTCCTTTAAAACAAAAATAAGCCTTTCCCACATCAGTTGCTTTGGGATAATCTGTATAGATTAGAAGGAAAACATGGTTTATTGAGATGTGGTCTTAAAAGTATTTAAAAGCAGTAGGTGTGATAGGACAAAGGCAGCTAGCAGGATCTGAGCTTGAGTTCACCTAATTCTTTGCAGTTCACTTGCTGAGTGGTTTTGCCACTTCTGGTGGCTTCTGAAGTCAGCTTTCCAGATGGCATTCTATACAGCCTACCCAGGAAACAAGATTCTCACCGTTGTACTCCTCCTTTATCAAATGACAGGAAGCTTAGGGCCATCTCCCTATGTCAGCTTCCTTCCGAGGAAAAAGCACTAGAAAGTCTTGTGGTGCCTGTGTTAAAATCTATTTATTGACAGATTATGAGGAAACAGTTCCGAAACAAGCATGTTTGGCATAGGCAGTTCTATTCCTGACACAGAATCAATATAAACTCTCTGAACCTGTGCTAAGAACATATACCTGCTGAGCCTCTGTTTTCAGTTAACAGTTTTTCACTAAACTCTCACCCAATAGCCCAATGTTTGATTTCCAAGAAACCTTGGGCGTGACATGTGCATGGCCAGCCAAAACAACTCAGGAGGTCTCCCTGCCTCAATGCAGCAGTCCCTTCATTAAATTCCCATTAATCAGTGGGCTTTGTTCTTAACAACCAGGGCTTTTAACGGAAGGTGGTGGTAGAAAAACTGTTTACTTAGAGAACTTACACACATGAGATAATGAAGATTATATTTTTGTTGTTGTCAAATAGCCAGCTTCTCCATCAAATGCCTTATGTCTTGATCTAAAAGCAAGACTTTGGCTTAAATCATGTTGTTTAGTGTAGTAAACTGCAACTAACGTAGGCCATTGAATCAGTTGTGATTTGGTGTGTCAACTTTTCTGTAAGTGCCATGGATTTAAGCAGGTGTACTCTAGTTGTGACTTACAACACTAAACAACAGGATTTCAGCCTTCAAATCATTTATGGTACAATCTTGTAAATGTCTTACTGAGAAGTCCCACTGCATTTAATTGGATTTAATGTCTAATACTGTACATATGCTTAGATTTATTGCCTCAGATGCCACAACGAAAGTCACGTGAACAAGCATAGCCAAATGGGAAAGACTGGTCTTTGGTGTTGGGTAGGAATAAGTACATACATAAGAACATAAGAACAGCCTTGCTGGAACAGGCCAGAGCCCATCCAGTCCAGCATTCTGTCTCACACAGTGGCTCACCATTTTCTTCAGGGTATTCCCAAGGAGATGCCTTCACCTGCTTAGGATTCCCTGGAAATGGCATTGAGAGATATCCTGCCTATCTCTCCAACCCTGAGGTTGTCCTTAAGTATCCATAATTATAGCCATTGATACCCTTGTCCTCTATGAACTTGCCTAATCCTTTCTTAAAGCTGTCAAGACTGACAGCTGTCACCACTTCTTCTGGCAGGGAGTTCCATAGACCAGTAATCCTCTGGGTGAAAAAGTACTTTCTCTTATTTGTTTGAGAACTAGTACCCAAAAGTTTCATCGAGTGTCCCCTAGTTCTAGTGTTGTGCGATAGGGAAAACAGTATTTCCTTATCTACTTTGTCCACACCGTGCATGATTTTATAAACTTCAATCAGGTCACCTCTTAGACGCCGTCGTTCAAGTGTGAAAAGGCCCAACCGTTGCAGCCTCAGATGGTAAGGAAGGTATTCCAGTCCCCTAATCATTCTGGTTGCCCTCCTGTGCACTTTCTCCAACTCCATAATATCCTTCTGGAGGTATGGCGACCAGAACTGTATACAGTATTCCAGATGGGGCCTCACCATAGATTTATAAAGAGGCAAAATGACACTTGCTGACTTATTTTCTATACCTTTCCTAATGATCCATAACATTGAGTTTGCTTTTTTCACTGCTGAGGCACACTGGGTTGACACCTTCATTGAGTTGTCCACCAGGACACCTAATGTCCCTTTCCTGGTTTGTCGCAGAGAGTTCAGACCCCATCAGTTTATAAATGTAATTGGGGTTTTTTGCCCCAACATGCATCACTCTGCACTTACTAATGTTGAAGCTCTGACACTGTTTTGCCCACTCCCCCAGTGTCAAGAGATCCCTCTGGAGCTCCTCACAATCTCTCACAGTTTTCACTACCCTGTATAATTTAGTGTCATCAGCAAATTTGGCTACCTTGCTTTTTACTCCTACCTCTAGATCATTTATGAAGAGGTTGAAAAGCAGGGGTCCCAGTACTGAACCTTGGGGGACCCCACTCTTTACTTCCCTCCACTTGGAGAAGTGTCCATTTAGTGCTACCCTCTGTTTCCTGTCCCTTAGCCAGTTGCTGATCCAGGACAAGACCTGTCCCTTTATTCCATGACTGGTAAGTTTATTCAAGAGCCTTTGGTGTGGGACCTTGTCAAAAGCCTTCTGAAAGTCCAGATAAACAATGTCAACTGGATCCCCCTTATCCACATGCTTGTTGACACTCTCAAAAAATTCCAACAGATTAGTGAGGCATGATTTGCCCTTGTAAAAGCCATGTTGGCTCTCCTTTAGCAGCGCCTTCTCTTCTATGTGCCTATTAATTTTATCTTTTAGGATGGTTTCCATCACTTTACCTGGGACACATGTCAAACTGACAGGTCGGTAATTTCCTGGATCACCCCTGGATCCTTTTTTGAAAATTGGTGTTACATTCGCTACCTTCCAGTCATCAGGCACAAAGCCTGATTTGAGGGAAAGATTATATATTTTGGCTAGGAGATCAGCAATTTCATCTTTAAGTTCCCTGAGAACTCGTGGATGGATGCCATCTGGTCCTGGTGATTTGTTAGTGTTTAGCTTAACAAGACATGCAAGGACCTCCTCCCTGGTTATTTCTATCTTGCTTAATTCTTCGGTTTCCCTCCCTACGAAGATAGGCTCTGTTTTGGGCATGTGGTCTCTGTCTTCTTCCGTGAATACTGAAGCAAAGAATTCATTGAGTCTCTCTGCAATCTCTGTTTCCTCTTTAATAACCCCTTTCCTTCCATTGTCATCTAATGGTCCAATGGCCTTCCTAGTTGGGTTCTTACTTCTAATGTACTTAAAGAAGTCTTTGTTATTTCTCTGAGTATTTTTAGCTATACGCTCCTCAAAGTCTTGCTTTGCTTTCCTGATTGTTGCCTTGCATTTGTTCTGCCAGAATTTATGTTTCTGCCTGCTGTCCTCATTCATACAAGCCTTCCATCTTCTAAATGAGCTTTTCTTGCTCTTGATCACTTCCCGAACAGCTCCTGTAAGCCACATCGGAGTCCTCTTGGACTCCGCAGTGCCTTTTTTCCTTTTGGGTATGCATTCCAATTGGGCCTCTGTTATTGTTTTTGTAAACAGCCTCCATGTTTGGAGTTTGGAATGTTTGGACTCTCTCAATTTTCCCTTTCAGCTTCTTTTTTACTAGTTTCCTCATCTTTGGGAAATTTCCTTTTTGAAAATTTAAGGTCTCTGTGTTAGATTTTATCAGTGACTTGCAGTCTATGAACAAGTTAAACATAATTGAGTTTTGGTCACTGTTCCCTATTGGATCAGTCACATTAACATCTTGCACCAGATCCTGAGTATTACTCAGGATCAAGTCAAGGATTCTTGTACCTCTAGTTGGGTCTTCAACCATGTTAAGTTGTTAAGTAAGTGTAGCTTGCAAAGGAACAGTTGCAAAACAATACCTCTTCTACACTGATCTCTTTTGCATCTGACCACACTGATTTAAACCTTCCATCTTTTCAGGCATAGCTTAGGTTTTAAAAAAGAGAGTTAGATAACCATATATGGAAACCAACCAGCCACATGAATTCCCGACCATTTAATTAAGGTCTTCCATACTGAATGTCTGCATAGCATACATGTCTTTCCAATATATATCCTTTTCCAACAATGCTATAAAACTCTGTTTCTAATGTACATTGCAGGTGCACACACACACACACCCTCACACCCAAGAAAGACTCAGACACCGGTATTGGATTAAAGGCATCGGGCCACTTTTATTGAATAATGCCCTAGTCCGAATTATCACTTTCAATTGGTGTATCATCCAATTGTAATTCTTTAAGGCAAGCAGCCCGCAGTAACACTGGTAAGGTTCCTCCCAAAATGCCAATGGAAATTGGCTACATGTATCTATTTATATCAATTTGTTTGTTGACACAAACAAATTGTTGACCGGAGTCAATATACTATCTACTGACCCCACCCTATGATGTGTATCTGTTCAATATCAGGTTGATGCAGGCTGTGAAGCTCCTGCCATCACCCCTTGCATGGTTCGCCCTTGACCGGCCAATCCTATTTCCCCTGTACCTATCTACGTGTTGGCCAGTCAATTGCGAACCTGCCGGATACCTATGGGTCATAAATCTTTACCTTACCAGTGCTACCCGCCACATGGGGAGGCGTCCGTGATGACTCACTGCCCCCCCCCCCAGACCGTCAGCTCAGTCACCAGGCCTGCTTGCACATCCTCAAGAAAGAGGTTCATAACTCTGGCCAACAGATGAACCCCATCTCCGGGCGACAGTCCTGTTCACTGACCATCGAGCACAGTCCAAACCATGAGGTCAATGCCTCCCCTGTAACGGTGTCTCGGCACGATGTCAGACCATAGTAGCCGTGTGTATGGCCATAAGTGATGTAAAAAGGCCAGGTCACTGCACATCGACATTTTTAAAGAGAGGCCAGTGATCTGTGCGAGATCATTGCCGCCGAGGTGCAGAATCAGGACATCAGGTGGTCCAGCATCCCTGATGGACATCAGGAATGGCAACAGTTCCCGCCATCTCATGCCGCGATTACCGTACCATCACATATGTGCGGCTGCCCGTAGCCTGAGATGAGGTCCCCAGTCTGTCGCCACAGCATACTGCGCTGCCCAGTGCACAAAACTGTGGCCCACCAGCCATACTGCCACCGGTGTGTGTGAACACAAAGGGTCTGTAAAAGAAGGAAAAGGGATTAATGACATAACTGGCACTCATGCAGTAAGGGGGCGTACATATAAAGAAAAGCGCGCGGACCCCCACCTGCCCATGCGACGTATATCAGCATCAGAGTACCCAAACGCAGCCACAGTTGAAGCGGCGCCTATCCTAAATGAATGGGTGCCATAACGAGCCCCAGGGAGGCCGACACTGTGAAGTGCCATACTGGTCACCTTCCAAAACTGGAATTTGGTAAGGGGAGACCCATCCTGGTGGCAGAAACACGGGCCGGGGTGCGTTCCACGCACTGCCAAAAACTCATGTAGGGCACCAACCAGACAGATGTCAGCAATCATACACCATAGCAGTCTGACACCACTGCCAACTCCGTACTGATCGGCCTTTGAGGAATGAATCCTCAACTGGGCCCACTCCTGGGTGAGAAAGACATCATCGAGTTCCAGTTCCCTAGAAGACATGTCCCCCTTTGACAATGGGACCAGCTTACTGATATGGAGCGCTCCAAAGAAAGCTACGGTGGTAGCCTCCTCATACCTATCGTAACACAAGCTATGCCAACCTTGTGCAAGGTGCGTCAGAACCTCTGGTGAAACAGGGTGACATGTGTCCGGGCGGCGGCCATGTTCACGTGTCCACCCTTCCAATACATGGTGTATGCGGAAGTCATTCACGCAGTCAATGAAACCCCTCGCCTTAGTCATTAATGCCAATGCTGAAAGCCTAGTGGCAATGGTGCGAGGGGCTAACCCTAGATCATGAAGGTAAACCATGAACTGCAGAATCTGGTCGACCGGGATCGGCCACACTTCGGGCAACTGCCTTTGCCCACAAAAGTTCCTAAACTGTAGGAGTGCATGTAGATACGCCTTATGCATGCGAGGCGCCAAAGACATGCCGATCACCCGGTTCACCTCTCCTCGCCAAATGTCCAGATCTCAGCCGGGAGTGGAGAGGGCAGTTCCTCTGCTTCTGGTGCCAAGGCATGGAACCAGGGGATCTGCAGGCGGGATAAAGCTACAGCAATATCATTATCAATGCCTGGCACATGTCTGGCCCTGAAAATCACATTAAGGCGTAAGGATCTCAAGACAAATTGGCGAACTAAGGTCATAACCCTGGGGGATTTGGATGTCTGGGCCTTGACAATGTGCACCACTGCAGCATTGTCACACCAAAAGTGAACTACCGAATTAGCCCACCTATCCCCCCAGAGCATCAGGGCCCCCAAGATGGGGAAAAACTCCAGGAAAGTAAGATCGCGTAAACGATCCGTGCCTTATCATGTCTGAGGCCATTGACCATAGGACCACCTTCCTTCGAAGTACATCCCATAACCCAGGGAGCTGGAGGCATCCGACTGTACTTGGAAATGTGGGCTGAGCATAAGCTCCGATCTCCAGAAGGAGATGCCATTAAAATCCTGTGGGAATGTGAGCCAGACCGTAAGGTCCGCCCGTAAACCTCTGGTCAGCCGAACCCTGTGGTGGCATTTTAAAAGGCCTGCCATGGCATCACACAGATGCCTGGCAAAGGACCTGCCCGGTGTTACTACCCTACAAGCAAAGTTGAGGTGGCCGTGAAGCACCTGCAACTCCTGGAGAGACACCTTACGCCTGGCGAGCATTGCCAGAATCGCATCAGAGATCCGCGTCACCTTTTCCATGGGCAACCTGGATGTCTGGGTGACGGTGTCAATCTCAATACCTAAAAAGGTAAGAGTGGTGGCTGGTCCCTCAGTCTTTTCCGGCACTAGGGGAACACCCAGTTCCCGCATAAGAGCCTGAAAAGTGGCGAGGAGATGAGCACACGTGTCCGTGCCCTGTTCCCCTCCGAACAAAAAGTCATCGAGGTAGTGGGCTACAGACCGGGACCCTGATCTACGAACAAAAGCCCAGTGAAGGAAGGTGCTAAATCGTTCAAAAGCTGAACATGAGATAGAACAGCCAAAAGGCATGGCCTTATCTACATAAAAACTGCCCTGAAAACGGAAACCTAACAGCTCAAAGTTGTCCGGGTGCACTGGCAACAATCGGAATGCTGATTTGATATCACACTTTGCCAGTAGCACCCCTGGGCCACACGAGCGTACCATCTGTAAGGCCTGGTCAAAGGACGTATCCCTGACTGAGCAAAGGTCATCAGGTATTGCATCATTGACCGAAGAGCCCGCAGGGCAAGAAAGGTGGTGAATTAGTCGAAATTCACCCGGGGACCTCTTAGGGACTAAACCCAAAGGTGACACCTTCAAGTCCGGGAATGGTGGGTCAGCAAATGGCCCAGCCACCCTCAGTGCAGTGACCTCCTTAGCTATAGATTGGGTGGCAATATCCTCATTACCCCTGAGGGAAAGTAAGTTTGGGGCATCCTGAGGCCCGCGTACACCCTGAAATGGTATGCGGAAGCCAAATTGAAAACCCTCAAGTAGGTACTTCGCATCATCCCGTCTAGGATAAGCGGCAAGCCAATGTTCCAGCACCTGGACATTAATTGGGGAGGAGGCCTTTTTGATGGGTAACACCATCAGAGGGAGCTCTGACCGCCCACTGCCCACCCCTTCCTCTGCCTCGTGACCCACCAGCCCGCGGGCACGCGGAGGCGGCATGAGGACCAGAACAAGAGGGGCACTCGTGCCGGAACCAACGCTGACACTTGTTGCACACTCCACTGGCGGAGAAGCTCCAACACAGCAGGCGGGCTGGAACCCCCTGCTCCGCCGTCTGGCGGGGAACCTGTGTAGCAGCAGCCTGCTGCATGGCATGGCCGCAATGGTACCGGTCACCAGGCGCCAGCCTCGTGGGGGTCATGTACAAGAGCCACAATTGCTGGCAGGTCTCATCCCACCTCATCTCGGGATGGAGGGCCACTCTCATCCTAAACTCCTCATCATAGGCCAACCATGACTGGCCAGGGAAATCCACCACCACCCGGTAAATATTATCCAGGTATTGTACCATCGGAATGGCCAAGTCAGGGCGGGCCCTCAGGTATACCGCCATATAAATGAGATAGGCCGGGAACCAATTGGCCCAGGTGCGCGGTGGCTTACGACGACGGGACAACTCCTTGTCCCTATCATCCTGCCCTTCCCTCTCTTCCTTGGTGGGCTCACGGTTTAGGAAGGAGAAAATGTCCACATATTCCCCCCACCAAATCTTCTCCCTTGTGGCCTGGGAGAGATGATCACCCAGGGGTAAGGAATAACCAGCCGTCGGCAGGGCCGCCGTTGGCACAGATTGAATTGAGAATGTGCACAGTGGGCCCTGAACAACCCCTGAAACATTAGGCATACCCATGGGGCGGTCACCCCTGTCATAACCGGGGAGTAATTGGAGAACCAAGGGTTAACGGGACAGTGCGGATACAACTGTCCTCCCATAGTAACCTGTCGTGGCCATGGCCACTGTCCCCCCCCCAGAGTTGCTAGGTAGTGTCACTGGTGTACTTAATTGACCAGAATACTCACCCGGTGCACCCCCGTGGGCCACCCCCACTGGGGGTTCCGGCCCACCGCGGGCATCAGAGCTCGCGATGGATATTGAGCTCTGCGTGCCGCTGCACCCCTGCCATGCAGGACTGGTCCCTGGCAGCAAGCCCCGTTGCGATGACCTGGCGGGGAGCTGCGAGGCGCCAGCTTGGGGTGGCCTGATGGCCTCAAGCAGCTCGACCCTGGTAGCTGCCCGCTGGACAGCGGTGGCTGACGTGTGGGCCGGAATTGCAGGATTTGCAAGCCCGCCATCGGAAGGTGGCGGGGCAATGCCCACTGATGTCTCCAGCACCAAGATGCGTGCGAGGAGGACATCAACAGCCTCAGACCCACCTGGATAAGGTGGGCCGGGCGGGCCGGGTGGCCCACAGGGCAATTGCGGCGGGATAAACCCGAAAGGGGATCCCGGGCCCGAATAGGGCCATGTCCAGAAATCCAGCCCACGTGGGGCCGGGAGAATGGTGGGGCAGAAACCCGCACCATGCCCAAGTGGGCTGCCCTGCCCAGAACCGGGCAAAGACCCTACAGGGGTAGGGACCCCAGAGGGACCGGCCTGTGCCGCCCCCTGCCTGAATCCCCACACCGGGCGGGTAGGCAGAAGCCTGTTCGCCCGCATTGGTGGTAGTGGCTAAACCTACCCTACTACCCAGTTGCGGGGGCGCTGCCCGAGCCCTCCGACCCAGAGGCAGCCCCCTAGATGTGGAGGGGGTGGGCAGAGCCCTCCCCCTCGGCCACAGCTTGGCAGCTGTAGCCTTGCGCTTGGGAGCCATGCCTCCCAAGCAGAATAGTAGTAAAAAAGAGAAAAATTCCCTTCAAAGGAGAGCGGGGCAAAAGCCGGGAAGAAAGCGGCGGAGCGAACTTCTCCGCTCCGTCGCTTCCAAAATGGCAGCCAAGCTGCCTCGTGGCCACCCCTTTTAAAGAGGGTGGCCACGCCCCCTAACTCACCTGGATGTCTGAGTCCGGGTGGGGGTGGGGGGCCGCAAAGAGCACGGCGGCCATTTTGGTGCCGCGCTTGCATTTTACCTTCATAACATGAAGAGATATCTATGCCCTCTAATTGATTAATCTGAATGCCAACAAACAATGAAGATGAGACTACTATTGTGTAAACTGTTTCTTTGTAAAGCTATTGTTCTTCCCTAGTGAGAAAAAAATATGCAGACATATCAAGCATTGAACTACACACTCACTAAAGCGTCTAAATCCAAGCAACTATGCAGCTGTTGTCATTTTGCACAACTTACATTTAAGATAACTTGTATTAAAAGCACTGTTGGAGCAACTTAGTGTATTCTGCAACACAATTGGGTTTTCTTCTCCACTTTTCTTCTTTAGAATGTCCTCAAATATCCTGCCCTCTCAAGAGGAAGAAGTCAAGCCATTTTGTTCCTCACATTTTCATCTGTGTTGCAAATGACATGCAGAGTTCCATTTCCCTCTACTAATTACAGGACTTGTCCGTTATCAACTATCTTGATCTCTCTTAAATTGTACTGTAACGGGGGAGAGGGGGATTCCCAAGTTGGGAATCTAAAAGACTGTGTCTATTAGTTTATGAATTCATGGAGTCTTTTCAGTCTCTTCTTCCAGCAGCAGCCTTGTGCCCTCCTCAATTAGTAATATATTCCAGTACCATCTAGTAATTAGAAAAGACTTCAGAACAGTAGCTGATGCCATAGTTTTGATAAACGTTTATTACACACAAAATTTCCTGATTGTGATTGGACTACAGCAGATGAAGTGTGCCCACATAACAGGCTGAAATGGCATCAGATAGTCACCTGGTCCAACTCCATTCCACAGACAGTCAGGAAGCCCCTGAAGAAGGGAAGATGGGTTGCCATCTCAGCAGACTAGACTTTCTTCTACTCCATTTGTTAGGAGTTTAAGGTCAGACCAATGGTAGACTTGGCTCTTGTCTTCTCTGTCTACACAGTCCTCTTCCCACTCTTCATTGTCACATTGTGCTGTCAGCTGATTCACAATTATTGTAGTGGTAAGGTTCACAGTAATATGAGTAGAACCTGACAGAACGAGGCTTCTTGGTATGCTTGGTTCTGGTCCTTTTGCCTCTGTCAGTTCAATTTTACCTGCTGTATCTTCCTGTTTTATTCCATTGGCAGGTCTGTTTATCTCTTTTGTCACAGCTAGGTAGGTAGGTAGCTTGCCTCTAATGCTAAGGCACTGGGCCAGACAAAGCTTTGTAAGAGATATGGGCCAGGCCACTTTAGGTACCAGCACAAAGGAGGATGGGTGGTAGCCATGGGGATGTTCCAAGAGTCAGCTACAGCAGCCTGTGGTCCAAATGTGGCCAGGTTTGGAGGACTCATCGCACAGAGACAGAATGAGAAATCCCTCTGCTTTCAGAGAAGTGGCCCTTTTCCTCATAACCCTGTAGGCAGGCTGGGTCAAGCACCTGTGACAGTACTCAGGTTCTTAGAAATAGTCTCTTTGTCATGGGGCTGTAAGAGGACTCTGAAGCTATGTCTTAAAAAAAATGTATGGTTGGTATCAGTCCAGGCTAATTGTCCTGTGTCATTTTTGCTTCCCTTTCCCGGCCTGTTCTTGATCATGGACACAAGACAAAAATCTGGAGAACCCTACATGTGGGTATGTTAATGGGTGTACAGGCACAACTTTAGAACCTTTGGATCCTTGCCTTAATTAGCTATTGTCTCGATGTTAGTAAGATGGCTTAAATGAAAACAAGGGGAAATTGATGAGCTCGATGTCAAAAGGAAAAGTATGACCTGCTGGAACCCATCTATTTGCAGAAGGGACAGACAGGATCCAACCCTTGGTGACTCTACAAAGGTGAAACTTGAGAAAATATACCAGTAAAATGTTGACCACATTAGGGATTCACTTAATTACTCTTTAGTACACAATGGAAGGATAGCAATTAGGAGTTACGATCAGCAGCAACAAGTTTCTATCTGTTTGACTCACATCTCAGCAGTCATCATAAATTAAAAGCATTTTAGTTTCAGAGCAATCCATGTTGAGAAGAAAGAACTAGTCTGCCTCCATCCACTTAGGCATTTTGAGAACTCTCAAACTTTCTCGACATACACAGAGAGAAGAACAGGGGGAAAACTAAATTGGTTAGAAAAGAACAGGAGAAAGGAACTTTGCATTGGTTAGTGAGGAGGAAACCAACACAAAATGTGGGTTTTGTCATTCCCTTTGGGGAATACTTCCTTCTTAAGGAAAGAAGCAGGGAGGGAGGGAGAGAGATAAATACTTTTAAGTAAAGACCTATCTTCAGCATTATTGCTTATGGTATTGATTATCCCATTGTTCCCACTGAGGTTGTGGGATCTATTTATGTGAGTAACACAATGCTGCTGGTAAATGGAACATGGTTGTTTTTACACATCACAGCTTAATAAACCTTGTTGTTTGCATATACCCCATGAGATCAAGTGAGCAGAACTGTAAAAGGAGTTAGATGTCAGTAAAAGGGTATTTAAGGTTAGCTCTCTTGCAAACATTGTTATTATCATCCATAAAAAAACAGGATTATGAAGACATCGCTTTGTAAGGCAACAACTGCTATAACATTGCTATCACTGCTTCCTCTCCAACCCATGCAATCATGAGAATGTTGCTATTGTTGCTATTCAGGTAACAGGCAGAATTGTGAAATAAGTTCCCTTGACGCCTGAAGGGATAAAAGAGGAAGTAAAGAAGAAGAAGATGGAAGAGTACTCTGGAGGTAACTTGGATTTCCACTGTATATAATTCTTCTTTGACAACACTATGCTAGTCACTTTGTTGGTTTAGAACTCTGTACCTTACTGGGGAGGAGGAGGAAGAGAGTGACAGTAACACAATTGTATTAGAAACACTTGTAGAAAGAAATAGAAAGCTGGGCTTCTTTCTTGACTTCCTAAAAGGAAATGCATAGCACAGAGGTTCTTATATGTGCATTTATACATAACAGCAATAATAATTATACTGTAAATGAAATCAAGTCAACTCTGACTTATGGCAACCCTTCTCAAGGTGTTCTAGGCATAGACTGAAATCCTGTTGCTTAGAGTAGTAAGTTGCAACAAAAGTAGGCCACTGAATCAGTGGGCATTTGATGTCAAATCCTAAATTCCATTGATTCAATAGCAGTGATGCACTGCAATTTTTTTTACTACCTACTCTGTGGGCTGGCCAAATCTGTGCACGGGGCCAAATCTGTGGGCGTAGCCAAACATCTTGCATGGGCTATGGAGGTGGGTGTGGCCAACCAAGTGGGCATGGCCTGGGGGAATTTCCGCTACCAATTCTGCAGAACCTGACAGAACCTGCTGCAGTGCATCACTGTTCAATAGGTCTACTGAAGTTGCAACTTAGGGCTTGTTTAGACGGCCTGTTTCGGTCTGAGGAGGTGTACTTCAGGTTGGAGGAGGAGGAGCAAAATTCTGTGTGGTGTTATCTTCACTTCCAAATGGCATACTGACCTAAATCAACAATATTTCCAGTAATCTAAAACAGCTTATGAGCCACTTCAGGACATCAGAAATTGAACACTTCCCTAGATTGTGTGCAAATGGTCAGGGGAAATGAAGTTGTCATGTTTTATTTCTTTAGTCTGTGAGACAATGGCTATTGGCCTGATTCATTTAGGAATTACAGTAAAAATCTCTTTCCTTTTCTGTGTATTGCCTATTAAAACTACAGCTATGGTTGATTTCTCATTAGGCAGTACTGGGGGGCGGGGTGGGGTGGGAAAAAAATAACTTGCCCTGACCATCCACAGGATTCAGGAAGGACACCAGAAGCTTTCACCAGTTGCAGCCTTTGATAACTGCAAAGCTCATTTGCAGTTTGTTCCCAGCACCCACAGTCACCAGAAATAGACTGCAAGGGAGCATGGCAAAATAGGAGAACCTACTGATAGGAAATCCAAAAGATATACAGTATGTTGGGGCAGACTGGCTTGCTATAGCACACTACACATATGGATGACAGAAAACAGAGATAGGCCAATTAACCCATCAGCACCCCAAAGAATGAGACAAATGTCAGTGTAGAGAAGACCCCTTAGGGGCCATTCAACAATTACATGATCCTCAAGGGGGGGGAGGGATCTGCCATCTGATTTATGGGAAATTATGTTGGGGGGGGGGGGCAGGTCAAAGTTTACATAATCCATTTGGAGCTGTTGTGGTTTCGAAACATGGCACTTTTTTAGGTTTAAAAATGATCTCTGGGAATTTTGATCCGATTTGAGATTATTGAATTTGCTTGTGCAGTCTATTTCAATTTCACCAATAGTGAAAAGCTCTAAAAATTAGAGTTTCGATACAAAAGCTCTGGATTATGTAATTTTAAAGGGAGGGGGGTTTGAAGCGAAAATTACGGTTGGATTACATGGGGGAGGGGGTCAATTTCCCCCCAAAAATGGATCACGTAATTGTTGAATGGCCCCTTACTATGCTGAGCAACAGGCTTTCATCCATAGATTACCCAGAAGGGGGCATTCTGGGACTGTGCAGCTTGCTCAAGCATAGCTGTCAAGTCTCCCATATTGGCCGGGAAACTCCCATTCTTTACCCCTCATTCTTGCCATCATCCCGTATTTGTATTTTCCCGTAAATCTTCCGTATTCTATTAAAAAAATTAAAATGGGCCGGGAACTACAGCCCCCATGGTGCCTTGCATGGAAGGAAAAGGCAAAACCCATACTGCGCATGCACACTGGTGCAAAATGGGCTGGGAACTACATCCCCCATGGTGCCTTGCGCGGAAGGAAAAGGCAAAACCCGTACTGCACATGCACACTGGTGCAAAATGGGCTGGGAACTACAGCCCCCCCCCCTCCATGGTGCCTTGCGCAGAAGGAAAAGGCAAAACCCATACTGTGCATGCGCAACGGTGCAGCGACTGCCCAGCACCACTGGATTTCACTTATTTTCAAATCCAAAATGCGACAGGTATGTGCTCAAGGCTACACTGGCTTGCACTTTTCACAGCCGGGAATCAAACTCCCAAGCTAACTCACTGAGCTATCCAGCCCGTTAGCATACCTATCTCAATGAACCGAAAAAGAATACAAGACAGCCATTCTGCACCAAACTTAGTACTAGTGATCCCCCACCCCCCACCCAAGTGTTCAAAACACTCTGGAGAGAGAATCTGGAAGGCTCTGATAACATCCACTGAAGAATTGGGGGCAGAAGGGATACAACCAAGAAAGTAGGATAGATCATTCTTGCTCTTAGTTTCGCTCTCTCTGCCACATACACATGCACACACACACACACACACACATTGTAGGTATAGAAATGGCTTCCATTTGCATATGGAACTGTTGGAATGCTGGCCACAGTTCGTTTAAGATATATAAAGAAAGATTATCTGACAACTGAGATATTTAGAATGCATCAAGACAAATGGAAACTGTCAAAACTAAAATGCAACAAGGTCTCAACCAGATGAAAAAGTGAATTTCTTTAACTATATTTTTGCATTAAAGAGTGAATAGTTTCATGGCCATATTTGCTACTTGTTACTTCCCAAAGGACTCATTCTGTAGTACTTTATCTTCATTTGAATTGTCTTTTTTGAGAGATCCATAAAATTCACTTTATTGTAGTAGAATGATCTGACTGAAAGCTACAAGCAAACAAAAAAACCTTCTCCCTTTGAAAATGGTTTTAGAAAATAGGATTTTAGAGCTCGGTGAATGCATGCTTGGCTTGCATCAATATATTTTACTATAATACAGCAAATGAAACTGAGAGTTAAAGTGCAAAATTAAATTAATGCCCATAGGGATAGCACAGCAAGAGATCCAATCAATATTTTTCAAATCACAGGTAGACTAAAACTAGTTGGAGAGAGGTACTTTTGTTGGCTGCACAAAAATATAGATCTAAACTTATGAGCAACTGGTGCAGAACTTCTATCAAAGTGAGATTTAATACAACAGGCCTAATACAAAGAGGGATAATCCCGACACCTAAACCACCTAAGCCAGCTGCCATCATACCACAGACAACCTATTCAAAAAATTCAGTGAAATTAAAATGAAAGCTGTAAAATAAGCAATGACACAAATCAAAAAGAGATCTTTGTAAAGATTTATGCCACAACCTCCCACTTTTCATTAGTTTTGTCTATATGAAGAGATCCTAAATGCATGTAAGCTGTCTTATTGTATTATATATGCTTATACTGTATACTCATTTTCACTTATACAATCTACCATGTATGATGTCTTACCCTGAAAAATGCAGAATCTCACTCACACAGAGAAACCTTCAGTGAATATACCTTGTATTGTCCTCCTAAATCAGCGATTCTCAACCTGCCGCCCGGGGGCAGATGTGGCCTGTGGTGCCATTTCATGTGGCCCACGACAACCTCCACCACACAAGGAAGTGCCATGTGGTGGAGGAAGTCCAAAATGGCCATCTGGCCCCCGAAGTTGTCTGAGGGAGCATGACCCGGCCCCGTGGCTTTAAAAGGTTGAGAACTCCTGTCCTAGATCTTTCCACAGTCTTTGATACAGTGAACCACAGCATCCTTCTGGGATTGTAATTGAATTTGGAACTTGGGGTCTCTGTTCTTTGGTGGTTCCATTCTTTCCGCGAGGGCCAATCCCAGATGATACAGCTTGAGGGTGAGGTGTTGGCCACCCTTTGGGATTTCCACTATGATGTCCTGCAAGGATTGGCTGTTTTCTCAGTACTTTTTAATATCTATATCTTTTCCCGATACCTGGAGAAGTCATATAGAATTTTGGGGTCTGTTGTCATCAATGCGTGAATGACACACAACTCTCTCTCTCCTTTTCGTCCACTGTAGGTGATTCTGCGTGGATCCTTGAATGTTGCCTGGCATCAATAATGGACTGGTTGAGGGACAATAAACTGAAACTGATTACAAATAAGATGGAGATCATACTGTTGGGAGGATCACTAGACTGGTTAGAGCCATGGTTCCCAACGTGGGGGGGGGGGGGGAATTGAGAATGAGTTATTAACAGTGAATTTTTTGCATTTCTTATGGTTCTAGATTCCTCATATACAGTAGATAAATATATTCTTTGGAAGCTTGTTTAGACCAAGTTAATGTCCTTTTAGGCTTCCTCCATGTGAATAGGAGTTCACTTTTTGAATAATAAGTATTATATGTCAACATGGGGGGGGGGTGTCTCAGGATTTTAGAGATGCTTAGGTGGGGTATGGCCGAAAAAAGGTTGGGAACCTCTGAGAGGGTTATTCACCTGACCACGATGGGTTTACAATCCCCATGGAGGATTGTGTTCGCAGATTGGGGGTACTCTTGGACCCTCCTGTCTCTATGGCGGTGCAAATATTTGCTGGTCAAGAGTGTCTTTGGTTGAAGGCACAGCTGCACCCCTACCTGGATATGAAATGCCTAACAAGAGTGATCCATTCTCTAAAATATTCTACTGTAACACTCTCTATACTCGGCTGCTCCTGAAGTCAGTGCAGAAATTTCAAGCAGGTCTAAAATGCGGCAGGGACCAGCAGATATGAACACATATCCTTGGCACACCTTCATTGGCTCTCTTTTAATTTCTGTGCTGAAAGTGCTGATCATAACCAATAAAGACTTACCATTTTAGGACATTGATAATCGCCAGAATGTTTCTCCCACAAAATTGCTACTGGCTCCTTGTAATATTTGATTTTATGAATTGTAAACCCCAAGGAGACCCCCCCCCCAAAAAAAACCAAAAACAAACAACAACCTAAAACTAGAATTGCATTTTTTTCAGTCATGGCCCCATCCATCTTTATTGAATGACTTTACTATATGTAGTGAACCACCCAGAGGGTGGTAACAATATTGGGGCAGTATGAAATGGAAGTGGAAAAGTGTGTGAATGAATGATTGAACTATAGTAAGAATATTTAGAACTGAGGAATTAAGCAGCACAAGGAAGAATCCTGCTGTCTTTTCCACATGTTCCTCATATACTTTTTTCAAATGATAAAAAGAGCAAAGATAGTTTTGTGATGCAGCACACAGAAGTTGGCATTCAAACCTGCCACCAAAATCCTGGCTGTGAGCATAGGTTTCCCTGCAGCCTCTCTTTGGATGAGGAGGAGACCCTTCACAGAGATAACTCCATGCCCTGCCTCTTCCTTCAGAGAAGGGACGCGTGGCGGCCAAATCAGGCTGCTGTGTGCTTTGCCAGCCCCGCCCCCTTAGAGATGGGCACACGGCCAATGGAGGGGCGGAGCCGAGCTCCCTTTCAAGGGGGGAGAGTCGGCGCACCCCGTCGGCACTCGTAGATCGGCTGGGCCAGGACATGTTTGTTCCGCTCTCGCCCAGCCGATTCAGGAGATTGAGCGGCGGTCCTGGCAGTGCTTCGCTGTCGCCCGGACAAGGATCTGCCACCCAAACAACTTTTGCCATGGTGTACGGCCACAGCCTCCTTCAAATTGGCTGGGCCAGGGAGCGTTTGGCTCCTCTGGCCCAATCAATACGGGAGCTCTAGCTGCAATTTAGCAGCACTTAAGGGCCGCTCAGGGTTGGCTGGGACAGGGTGTGTTCCACTCCCCTCGCCCGGCTGATCCCCCCTGCTCTAGTGGCATACAGACCCTTCGGGGCTGCCGCTCAAGCTGCTGACTGCTGCAGCGTTCCTCTGTCGGCTGTTAATATGTCAGCTGGGCCCAGGTGCTTTCCGCTCCTCTCGCCCAGCCGATTTCTGCTGCGGCCCTGCAGTGGGGCCCAGTTTAGTCTGAGCCCCACACCATGGTGATAGGTTGGTCGGGGCAACCGATTGTTTTCCCCACGGGCGGCTCTGTCCTTCCCCCTTTTGGGGGGGGGGGCTGGGCTTGGGCTTGGGTCTCCAGCCCAGTCTGTTCTTGCCCCCCCTCTTCTTTGGGGGCTTAACCATGGCCCCCAAAAGGACACCACCCATACCAAAATTAGGCCCTCTGGGCCAGTTGCTCTGGGCCCCACAAACCTTGGGGCCTCATGCAGCAGCGTAGCTGCAGGACCTAGGGCCACACCAGGCCTCTTGCCATTTATTTGGCCTGTGCAGGCTGTGGCCTGCAATCAGCCTAGGGCTCCTTCTGGCCCAGCATTCTTCACTGGGCCTGCTGGGCTCAGCTTGCCACCTCAAGGGCCTAGGTCAAGCCCTGCTCAGGAGGCACCGCCCTTGGATCCCAGATTGATCAACTTGAAGCTGCGCAGTTGCCTCCGGTACCTGAGGCGGTGGGGGCCATGGGGGCTAGCACGCCTGCATCCTGCCTGGCAGACAACTCTGACCTAGATAGGCCGTTGCCACCTTTTCTGGTTCAACGGGCTCTAATCCGGTCGTGAGCCCCGACGCTTGTCGACAGCTGGAACTCCCGGTGGGGGAAGCTGCGGCAAGTGCATCTGGTGAGTATGGCGGTTAACTGAGTGCACAACACACATCTTACTGGCTCACGGCTCCCGCAGCTCAACAGCCAGGGGTGCACCCATTATTTCCCATGGCCTCCCATCCCTATGGTCGGTATTCTGTTAGGCGGGTATCACCTCCCCTTATGGCCACCGGCGATAGCATCTGGCGCTGCGAGGGTGTTAATTTGTCACTCTATTGCTCACTTAGATGACCGGGGAGGATTAGGAGAGGGGAGACACCCGAGATTGGAATTGGCTCATTGTCACTAACCCCCCATGCACCTGGCCCAACTGGCTGCTGGCCTATCTAATTTATGCCACAGTATTCTCAGAGCTCGCCCGGGCCTAGCTATCCCTATGATCCTGTGCTTGGACATTTCTGGCCCTCATGTTGCCCAGCACAGTTTCCCCCCCCAAAAAATAGGGGGAAACAATGGTTGGCCTTATGGTGGGTTATGTTGAAAGTCTCCAGTTGGTTTGGTGCCAGGTGGAGCGGCCAATAAACTGTTACTGCTGCTTTCTGTTTCCATCCTATGTACAGGTATGTGGGGTTAGTCGTCCAGCGTGTATTGTTTGTCATTAATGACGAATTTTTGGGTTTGGCTAGGACTTCGCTTATGAGCAGTCTTGCATTATTTGTTAGAGTCTGCATTATCTGCATGGTAGTGCAACGGAGTCATTTTGCTAGGGGACGGGTGAGGCTAACGATATCCAAATTGCAGTTATAAATCACACGCAATGGCTCGGCTTACTACACCTTTCTGCATATTTACTGGGGCACAGCTCTATGGTACATGCATGAATTGTCCTTGCCTCTCTAGCGTACATGGACAGAAGATTTCATTTATATCAAAATTAGGAAAAGGTTTTTTTTCCTTTTGAGGGAGGTTATTGGGTCCCATTCCCTGTGAAAGGCTTCAGACCAGTTTGAATTGATGCCTTTTCCCTTGTTGCTACGGGATATGAAAGGATTCCCACCTATATCATTCAAATGAATTCTAGTATCGGGTTTCATATTGCTGGGATTCCGTTTCAAAGTCAATATTTTGTTGTGGGCCTATGCCCCTTTTTGGCTGTTCTGTACACTGTTCAGCCTTGGGACGCTTTAGCTCCTTCCCGCTAGGGGCATTTCTTCACTGGCCTAGCGTATGCAATTTGGCTCATTATTTGGATGGATTTTATTCGGTGGGGGGTACGCCCCGGGGACAGGTGCACAACTGTTGGTTTCTTCTCAACTGCTTATGGCAGAGCTGTGTGAGCAATCGGCTATTGGGGCAACTTGCCCCCCCCCCCCCACACACACACAACAGTAGCTTTGCAGACAGTAACCGACCCATAGTACAGACATCCCGGCTGCCTGGGGACAGGGCTGGCTGGAGTTGGACGCTATCTTGTCCATGTTGGCCGGGCGCGGGGTTTGCTCCAGGAACTCCGGGTGCTCCATGTGATATCTCGGCTTGGCTGGCGGAGTGCCTTCACCTGGTCGGGCACTCGACAGGCTTTAACTATGTCATGGTTGGTTTATCTCTGAGCACCCTATAGTCCCACTTACAGGGGTAGGCGGGCTGAACTTCGAGTCTGGCCAACATTTCTGGCCCTATTTATGGGAATGTCCTTTTTTGGTCTTCTGAACTTTACATCATGCCTAAATTTTGGGTCCAGTCTGATGCTGCAGGGTCGCTGGGTTACACCATTGATTCCATCGACGATGCTGTAGGCATTGGCATGGACCATGGCAGGGCACAGGATTGCTCAGGGTCTTGACTTTGTCTTCTTCCCATTCTGGGTACCCTGTTCCTGTTGAGGGACCATCTGGGAGAATTCAGCAATTTTGGTGTGCTAATGTGGCAGTAGTGTGCATTGTACCCCGCACGTCTCATTTGCCCAGGGTTATGTTCCTTGCCCGCCAGCTTGTATTGCGTTACTCGCGCCATACTAATTTTTCATTTAAATCTAGTCATATTCCAGGCATCAATGATGGTATTGCTGATGCCTTATCCCGCCTGCAGATTGCCCGGCTTCGGGCACTAGCGCCAGGGGCCCAGGACCTTGCCTCTCCACTTTAGGACCATTTGGTGACATTGGGAGGCGAAGGGAGCAGGGCCACGGGCCCGTCCCTTCCCGGCTGCACCCTTAGGGCATATCAATGAGCTTCTCAGGCTTTCCTTACATTCTGTCAGGTTGTACCTCTGCCGGTCTCATGGCCTGTGCTGGTTGACCATGTTCTTCAATACGTGGTACACTTACACAATAGTTGATTGGCTGCCTGTACCATTGACGGGTGCCTGTATGCCTAGCTTTGGCAGTCAGGTTTGGGGTTAACGGGACATCACGAGTGCTTCACCTATCGCTAGCTTTGGTACCCTTTTGGCTGTCCAGGGTACCACCCAAGGGCCCATCTTTTGCCAACAGGATGGGTTACCTTTGATACGATATCGGTTATGGGGGGTTACTGGTGCCCCCTCCTTGGCGATTCGGCCTCCTGGGGCTTCGGAATGGTGCATATTTGTTCCGTATGGGTGCGGCATCAGCGGCTGCGGTCTTTGGGGTGTTTGGGTAAGGACATCTGTCGCATGGGCCGGTGGGGATCTGCTCGCCTTCGTTTATATGTTTGCCCCACGTTGCAATGGCACCTCGCTGGCTCTTGTCTTTCTGTTCTCTGTTTCAGCTCCTGAGCCCCTGGACGCTATGACACGGGCGTGGCTCATTGGCCACAGCTGCAAGTTGGGCATACCCATCATGCTATTTTGCCAACGTGGGCACGCACCTGGGGCTTAACTGTAGCACATCTGATGTGGCGCTGTTATGTGGAATGAGATGGCATTTTTACACACACACACCCCTTTTGTTCTATTTACTGGCAATTCCAGTCCACCTAATATTTTGGTGATCCATCTCGGTGCTTGTGACCTTGGCCAGGTGACTGCCGTGGATTGGGCCAATGCTGGCCGCAGGTCCGAACTATGGATGGGGCCAGGTTGTTGGTGTGGTTTTAGCCAATGCTGGCCCTGATTTTTGAACTATTGGAGGTGGCCAGGTCACTGGCGTGGTAGCCAATGCTGGCCTCCAGGTATGACCTATGGATGGGGCCAGGTCACTGCCGTGGTTTTAGCCAATGCTGGCCCCGGGTCTGAACTATGGATGGGGCCAGGACACTGGTGTGGTTTTTAGCCAACGCTGGCCCCAGGTCCGAATTTTTGGGGACCGTGGTGGAGCTCCACATGATCCGTTTTGAGGATGCCGGTTGTACCGCAGCCCTGGAGTACTCTTTTTGCATGGGGCATGGTGCTGATTTTGATTTTATGGCAAGCGGGCCTGGTGACCGAGCGGTCGGTAAGGGGGGGGCATGAGTCATCGAAGACTCCTCCCCATGTGGCAGCTAGCACTGGTAAGGAGAAACAAGGCGATGCTATGCTAGACATAGCTTGCAAAACCTTATAGTTCACCGGATGTACATCAGAAGCAGAGGTTTGACCATTTGCACTTCTGGTTGGGGTCAACAACATTTTGTTTAATTAAGTAAACAAATTGATACATTGTATCTAATTAAGATCGGAAATAACAACTAGTCCTTACCAGTGCTATTTCGGCCAGTTTGTCTTAACAACATTTAAGTAAAGTTATAAGTTAAATAAAGTGGTCCAATTTTAAATCCAACACAGTGTCCGTCTCTTATTGGGGAGTGGGTCGGCAAAGGGGAACAACACACAACACCTTTTGCTTCAGCTGTAGGCGCCGTCACTTCTCTCCCAGCCCCACCTGTCTGAAGGGTAGAAAAGATGCCCACAGCTATGGAGGACTGCCCCGCTCTCCCCAGCGCTCATACCACCAGTGTGGGGATGGAAGCTGCTTCAGCTGTGGGCGCTTCTCCCAGCCCTGCCTGGCTGGGAGGGAGAAAACACACCCGTAGCTGGGGCAGTACGAATCGCGGCCCCAAAAGCAGCGCCAACGTTGACACGTCTCGCCTTTGCTGGGTCCTGGGTTCCATTGTGGCTTCGTTAGGGACATTGACCCCGGCTCCATTGTGGACGCTGAGCTTGGGGTCTGTCATGGACAATTGAGCCCCGGCTCTATTGTGGACGTTGAACCTTGGGCTCCGTCATGGATGGTGAGTCCTGTTGTGTGTGTGTGTGTTTTGATCCCCCCCTCCCTCCTGGTGCTGTGTATGATGGATTTGATGCTTTAAAATTTATATATTTGTAATTTGTATATTTTGTATCTTATTTTTATGTTACCTTGTTATATTATGTATTTATTTTTTTACTCCATTGTATTTCTGTATATTGTATCTTTATTTGAAATGGTGTTAGCCGCCCTGAGTCGGCCTGCGCCGAGTAGGGCGGGATATAAATTAAAATTTATTATTATTATTTAAAATACTAAATGTGTGGCAGAAATATTTCTTTATAGATTTTTGAGTTTTTAAAAATCTGAAAGGTATTTACACAAATGCAGTAACACCAATAGCTAAAAATAATAAAATATAATATTTTTTAAAATGAGAATCAATGACCCAGAAAAACATTGTTTAGAAGAACTGCAGGGTTCTTGATTCAAAGATATTAGAAGTCCATTTTATAACATAGCTTCACCATTTATAACATAGCTTTAGGGATGATGGCATGTTTGAACTTCTTCATAGTACATTGCTGCAACTATTTACAAAAGGTTTCTCCTTCTTCTTAAACTAATAGATGTATATCTAGAAATGTCCCTCCAGCATACTGTGAGTATGGTTGCATTATCAGAGCAAGGGCTGAAACAGTAATGTGAAAATTGACCCTTGATGTAGATCAAAGTTATTTAAAATGAGAGTTTAAGCTTGGTGGTCCATGAAAGAAAGGCCAGTTTTCACACAGAGATCCCACCCCTACCTCCCAAAAAAGGTTTTAAAAAAGGAGGAAAAACTCTGGAAACATCAATCTGTACAAACAACAAAGATGAGTAGAAAATAATAGGATTGTCTAGACTTTGTGAACTCTCTACTACCATAGCACTACATAGATTCCCAGTACATACATCTGAAAGTATGGCACAAAACATGCTCCATATGAAGGAAATAAGAACACCTGTTTGTCAGGAAACAGACGTCTCTTAACTTTTCAGCTGTATTTCACAGAATTCACTTTAAAAGGCAAAAGGGTCACTCCACAACTGACCGTGTTAAAGATGATTTACTGGCCTTTGCTTCCAATGATGATTGGGTCATCCGTCAAACACTTTTATATGCTAGCAAAGTGCCACACGAACAATGAATCTATCTAATGGCCCAATCCTGAGATTTTCAGCTAAAGCACATAAGCGCTTTGGATAAAGTACACCAAGAGCAACATCATAAAAATACAGAACCATATCACAGCTAATATGGTTGGTTTTCTAGGTCAAAATGCATAGAACTGAGGTGCCAAAAATCATACAATACTGTTTTAGAATGGGAGGGTATCTCCCGATTGGCTAATTGTGATTAGTGGGGACTTAGCTTTTGATTTGCATCAATCCCAGTAATTTTACAAGAAGTGGAGGTCGTGTCTGAGTAAAATACCCTATAGATCCTTCTTCATTCTCCCTTGCTAGTCCTCTCCCAAACATCTTGCCTCCATCTTGATTATTTGCTCTTTTCTTCTTCCCTTATTGAGGAACAACTGGACTAGTCCACTCTCTTTTAAAAATGCTTTTTACATAAATAGTGTGGTTTTAATTTCTAACAAAACACTTTTAAGGAAATTAAAAGAAGACTGGTTGGTTCCTTCTTCATGATTTCGTTTGTTCTCCCTCCTCACTTTTTTCTTCCACCAATAAGTGGCAGCAATAAAAATGACACCTTTTTCATTTTCACGTTACAAATGCTGCACAGGAGGTACTGATGGAGAAACTGGAAATAAAAGGTAACATTACTCGTCTCCATATACAAATCTTTACATAGTGTTACAGTATTGATGCAATAATGTGCAACACTTATTTTTGGGACGATAGCAATCTTGCATGCAATAACACCAGGTATAAGTAGTAGGAGGGGATACTTGGGAAGAGACTCCTTGAAGATTGTGGCTAATCTTTCTCACACTAGGTCAGGTGAAAGGAACTGCAGAATGAACTCACCAAATGAGTTTTACATCAGGTCTCTACACAGAAGAAGAAGTAGGATGAGGCTCTTGTAGCTTAATGTGATTGTCTTTTTACCACTCACGTGATTGGTAAGAGTTCTTCTTTTGCTTCTGGCATTTGAGGCACATATGTCCCCATTTCCTGTTTGCCAATTTGCTTCTATTATTTTGTTGATAACTCTCCTTCTGACCATGCTCTGAGCAGGAGGCATGGGAGGATTTTCTCCACATTCTAGAGATTCCATTTCCCCTGTTTTCTCTTCTGACTGTAACTACAGATGGCAGTTGCAAGCAAGATACATTTTTCTACTTTAAATGTTTCTTAAGTGCTAGTTGAGGACAGAGGCTGTAGAAATCAAGCTAATTTCTCTATCCTTTCCTCTGTGAAGTGGTTGGTGTTTTATTTTTTAACATACTGTATTAATAAAGAGAAATAACTAAAACTCCCCAAGATTGATTCCTTATTCACTTAGTTTTTAAGAAGTTAGTTTAGCTGACCCAAGCCAGAATTAGATCTTGTTGGTCTCAACAAATTGATTTTACTACTGAAGAAATTTTAGATGAGATGACAATTTTCCTTAATTGACTAAGACCCTGATCTACAAACTTCATTACTCTTGCAGCATGAACCACCTGCACAGGGGATAAAGGCTTTACTCTGTCTATAGAATACCCACTATGCTTCTTGCTGCTTCCATTCTTTAGAACAGGGTCACCCAAACTATGGCCCATGGTCCCAATTGGACCATGCATATGATTAATCAGGCCTGTGGTGAGAACCTGGGCACTCTTAGGACCTCAGCTTTCTCTGTGTTTACTTGTTTTGGGTTCTGCTTCACAACAGGAACATATGTACCAGAGGCTTGTGAAAAACATGACAGGAATAAAAGCACTTAGTGTCTCATTCTCAGACTAGAAGCAAGAACTCTCAGGGGATGTAGACTTGTGAATTCCCAACAGGCTTAATCAGCCACAAATTAGATTTTGCTGAAATGTCTTCATATTATTACCCTAAACTTTAATTTTAGGGTTGCATGAACCCATGCAAAATTCCTGACTCACACAATACTTTCCAATCTTGTTTTTCCAAGAGGCTAAGTAACTGTTTTAGTGCAACAATTTTCTGATTTGTCATTACACACAAAAAAAGTCCTTATAGCTTAATTCAAATGCTGGATGGTTGAATGAGCTGTTGAAACAACCCACTAGCTATTCTTTGCTTCACTACAAGCTGAAGTCTATATTACGCTATAATTCTAGGTACAGATGGCAAGCCAATGCTTCTACATACAGTATGTGAAACTACATTCTGGTGCACTCTTTTCTATAGTCATATAGGAGCAGCAAGAATTGAGAATAAACAATCCCAAGGTTGCATGCAGGGTTCCTTTCTGATAGTGCTTGTAACCCATGGCTTAATATTTTGTAAGAACACAGTTTATGTCACTCCTTATGAAAGACCAATCATGGCAACAAGGCAATGTGTAATTCTTCAGTTCTGGAATTATTTTAAGTACAACTTAGTAGTTACTTGCTCAGAAAAGCAAGAGAGGAATTTATTTTCCCTTCTCAGTCATAAACAAAAAGAAAATAGAAAACAAAAAGAAATGTGTTATTGCATTCCAAATGCTTATCTCTCTCGCCTTCTCTTGCTAGAAAATACATCATTGTTATACAACCTATGGCCCAAATTACACAAGGGAAAGATAAAAGAAAACTTGCTTTGCTTACATAACCTAGGGCAAAACTACACTAGGGAAGGATAAAGAAATTGCATTGTAAATAGAGACACTAGGAATATTTTCCAATAAATGAACTGCAAACTGTATAATTTCAGAATTAAAGGGTGATTATCTTTGTGTAATGAAACACTGATAAATGAGTTCAAGGAGGCTTAATCCCACCTACCCTCATTAGCATCCTCCAGGTTCTCTGATTGCTTTGCTTTGCATTTCACGGGTGAAGGAGATTGGCCTTTCAGTCCCTCTGTAAGAATAAAGAATTAATGAATAAACGTCTGTCCCCCCCCCCCCTTTGGAAGTATTTTTACTTTATTATTAAATATTAATGTGCAAGATATTGGAATGATAACTAAACTGGGCACAGTTTTCAGAAAGGAATTCTTACACTTTTAAGCATGTTGCAAATTGATTTCTGCCTCATATGCCCCTTACCATAGCTGGTAAGGGGCATATTTCAAAACCTCACATTCTCATGTTCTTTGAATCCATATTTGGGCTTCCAAATTTTGTTATATATTAAGCTCTGAGACGCATTCAGTTGTTCAATCGTAATGCCTTCTTCTGAAAACACACTGTTTGCTAAAACTGATAAATTATACGAATAAAGAATGGTGGCCTTGGTTATGGCAGCTCAAGGAAGGAATAGTAGGAGGCTCACCACCACAACTCCCAATGCACAGGTACTGTACTGGCACTCTGTGAGGTATTAGAGGTGAGGATTGGTGGGAGTGTCGTGTGATAACTCAGCAGACAGGGAGCCCCAAGGGAGAACAGTTCAGATGGGCAGGAGCGGCATGATGTGTGTGTGTGTGTGTGGGGGGGGGTGTACATGGAAGGGGGAGGGGTCATGACATTCATGATATTGGGTAAGGAGAGAAGGGAAAACCCAAGGAAGAAAAGATTACATACATAGAAGGGGAAGAAACCCAAGGAAAGGGAGAAAGACAATAACACAAATACTGAGAGGTAGAAGGACGAGGTTAAACTAGGCATACTGAGGGATCCCTTGCAAGAAATGTTATCCTCTAATAATGGGCCCTGCAGTCTGTACTGAACTACACATTAGCCTTGCTACCAGAGGAGAAGGTCCAACCCACCCCGACACAGAAGAAACACTGGAGAGCTAAATACCAGGCCTGGAGATTCCATTACCCTGAGATTTTTAGACTGCCACTCTGTTGGTGACTGGGACCCAGACCAGAACACACAAACAGAGCCTGTAAAAAGGGCTGTGCATGTCTAGGAAGTCGTAAAGTAATAAAAGAACAAGGCAAGATCCTATCAGTTATCCATTCCCTATGTTACTTCCCCAAGCGTGTTTCAACATTCTCCACCCATAGAGGGCATGGGAGATCACAAGCAATGAAGAGAAACAAATGTATATTAGGCTAATGTTTCCCTTTTAAATCAACAGGAATTACATGCTGATGTAGACATAGGTCTTGAGTTGCTAAACAACATCACTGTACAGTACATGGATTTTAGGTCATTAACATGATTAGTTCAGTCAACAAGAAGACTCCAGTTGCTTTTCTGTGCTATACAATCTTCAGTACTGAATGACAGTGGGGGGAGGGCAGGGAAACAATAATCAGATCTGTGAATTGTTAACAATATTTTTAAGATATACCTAGAATCACAATCCATTAGCCATATTTAGAATATAAAAAGGTGGAGTCCTAGAACATTTAAGGTAATGTGTCCTATAGGACAGCTTCATTGGATACCGTAGGACTAATTTTCAAGTTTAGAAAGGCATAAAACTGCAAGATGAGAAAAAGTGATGGTATTAAGAGTGTGAAGATGGAAGAAGTGAAAAAGAGGTTAGTCAGTGCAAAAGGTAATAGAACTGCATGAGTTCCAATAATGAAAATCACAAAGCTTTGCAAATATGCATCATGACAGACAGATCCCTCTTTAAAAGGTACTGAGTGGTACAGAAAAATAACATATACACACATATACATATGTATATGAACTATATATACATAGTGTTTTCTGGAGGAAATGCATTTGATTTTTATATTTAACAGATGCTTAGCTTCCTTTTTCTTATTCCCCTGTGACAGCAGGTAGAAGATCTCAATGTGAGACACAGCTGATTAAATTCCTAATACAGTAAAACCCCTACTCACTGTGTATACTCGAGTTTAAAATGGGTTTTTTAGCCCCAAAAATAAGGTCCAAAAGGTGACTCGGCTTATACACAGGTCAACAACCACGAGGGTCTAAAAATATGAGGTTTTTTTGAGTTATTCGGCACTTTAAAAGTAAGTTTCGGGACTTCTACCAGGAAAGAATCAGAGGCACAATTACACAACTGGCCACAAGAGGGCACAAATCGTGATTTTTCATTAGAATACTTTGAAAATCAAGTTCTCCTATTCTGAAGTTTGTTTTCAATTAATTCCTATGGAAAATCCCAGATGAAGAAGGAAGCTCTACATTACAATTGTGTCTCCCTTCCAAACTGGTGTGGAAAAAGAAAGGATTTCACTTACTGGTACCTTCTGCCTTTGTCTCTGCTCTGCCCAAGATGGAGGAGAAAGCCATGCTTCTTCCTTGCATGGGGAGCAAGGGGCTAGGCTAGAGCAACACTTACTGCCTCAGTGCAATTGACCTGCCTACCCACTTCACCTGCAGCACCACCACTGGTAGGTGGTGCAAATACAGTTTAAAAAATCACTAAAATACTTAATTTTACTGTGTTTTCATGTATTTTAACTACTGAAACTCATTAGCAGTTGCTGCATTTCCCACTCTTGGCTTATACGCAGCTTAATCTATTTTCCTGAGTTTCCAGGTCAAAATTAAGTACCTTGGCTTATATTTGGGTTGGCTTATATTAGAGTATCTTCAAGTATATACGGTACATAAAAAATCGAAGCAAACCCATAGGAAAAATTATTATTATTATGTAACTTGAAGCCAACCCATAGGGAAAATGAAATTTTTATGTAAATCGAAGCAAACCCATAGGGAATTAAATTTGTATGTAACTCGAAGCAAAACCATAGGAAATTGTGTTATTTAAATTTATGTAAATAGGGACATGGTTTTAGCACAAAATCTTATGTAAGTCGAATTTTATGTAACTTGGGGCATATGTAAGTCAGGGTTTTACTGTATACAGTATATTCAGAACTACCTGATCTAAACCTATAACATTTGCTAGACCTTCCAAGCAGTTACAGTCATCTCCATATGAAACCATTCATATATACTGAGGAGAGCTTTGAAAAAATCCCTTTTTAAAGAAAACATCTTCCAGAAATTTCCAAGCTCTGATATGTGTTAATAATTTAAATATGTTTTAAATGGACTGTCTATGCTAACCAGTTAAATGCATTTTATACATATTTTAATAATCATAACAATAATGGCAAAATAGCAATAATTGTGTGTCATCAAGTCAGTTCTGATTTGAGAACTGAAGTTTTGAGATAATAATAATAATAATAATAATAATAATAATAATAATAATAATAATAATAATAATAATAATAATAATAATAATAATAATAATAATAATAATAATAATAATAAATAAAGTTTCATTTATATACCGCTTTTTTCAGCCCAGCATATTCTAAGTATTGATTATAGTCCAGATATTGTTGAAGTCAAAGACATATTCCATTCAATAGCATTTAATTTGTTTTCCTCAAAGAGTCCTTTCTCTTTGAGGAACTGCTAATGTGTTTCAGTATTCAACCAAGAACACTACAGCAGCACCAATTGCCACAGAATATTGCTGGGCTAGGATTGATCAAAGTGGCAGATGTATTTAAGACTTGCTTAGAGTGCCTGTAGGTATCCAGTGTGGGGAACTGGAAAGAGCAATGGACTGGGACTCAGGAGAGCTGGGTCTATTTCCCTGGCTCTGTTATAGCAATCAGTGGTATGCTGGCCCACAGGGATACAGGGACTCGTCCTGGTGCGCACCAGTGACTGGTGCACACCCCCACCTATAGGCAGGCAGAGGTAATGGGAATGTATGGGATTTCTCCCCAAACCCCCCAATAGGTGCCCCATCACTTCCTATCCACTGCCCTCCCAAGGTGCCCAGCACACCCCTGATGGCAACTCACTCAGGCGGCAGAACTAATAAAAATTAATAATTGTGTCATCAAGTCAACTCTCTCTTATGGTGAGCCTTTCCAGGATTTTCTAGGTGGTTTAGTTCTCTTGCTGTGGATCCATAAATTGAGAATTTTATTCCCCACTGTGTCTTCTAGGGAGAAGAGCCAGCCTGTGTAGTCTTGAGTGAGCTGCACAGTCCCATAGCATCCCTAGAAGAATGGAATGGGAAACCATTTCTCAGTTATCTTTACCTAGAAAATCCCAGAAAGGGTCACCATGTACCAGAAAAAAGAGAAGGGAATGGTAAATTAGTTCTGTATATTCTCTACCTAGGTAAAGGTAAAGGTTTCCCTTGCTCGAAAGCCAGTCGTATCCGACTCGAGGGTGCAGTGCTCATCTCTGTTTCTAAGCCGAAGAGCCAGCACTGTATGCTTCTGCAGACGTTTCCGTGGTCATGTGGCAGGCATGACTAGACACCGGAGCGCACGGAATGCTGTTACCTTCCCACCAAAGTGGTCCCTATTTATCTACTTGCAATTTCTTGCTTTCGAACTGCTAGGTTGGCAGGAGATTCTCTACCTAGAAACTCCTGGAAAGGGTTGTTATAAGTCAGAATTGACTTGATAGCACATAATTATTACTATCATCAAAGATATATTTGTTTCACCAGATGTTCAAACTGGAGTTTTGGAACCTCATTGCTTGGGTCCTAGCCCTATACCTAAGAGTTAATGAAGTATTGCCTGATAGTGTACCTAGTAGTGCTACTCTCTGCAACTGCTCTGTCATGATCCTATCTATCAATGTCAATCTCACTCAGATGTTTTTTCAACTCTTTTGGGATTGGTCCCAGTATTCCTATCACTAGTGAGTATTACTATTGCTCTTTTCTCCCAGAGATGCTGTACTTCAGTTCTCAAATCAGAACTGATTTGATGACACACAATCATTGTTATTATTGCCATTATTGTTATGATTATTAAAATATGTATAAAATGTATTTAATTGGTTAGCACAGACAATACATTTAAAACATATTTAAATTATTGACACATATCAATAAATTATTGACACATAGTTTGGTGGCTCAAAGAAATGTAAAACAGAGACTTTGTTTATCACAGCATGCCATCTGCTTGGTCACCTGCTATTTCTTGGTTAGAACGTGGCAGAAACCAAGTTAAAGCATTTGGCAACCCATATCACCAAGTGAATGAAGCTTTATGCAGGCCCTAAGTCAGGAGTGTCCATAAATGCACCCACAGCTGTCATAAACGCATTTACGACAGCCACAGATGCATTTTACAGCAGGAGGAACCACATGACCGGCCCGCTCAACCACATGACCGGCCTGCTTAACCACATGACCAGACCATGGTATGAAATGTTTGGGAACCCCTGCCCTGAGTGCTTTCTTCATTATGCTTCAGGAACCTCATAGATAACAATGTATACTTCTGGAATATCTTTGGAAGAGGGGGTATTTTACGGTTATAAGTGAAAACTATGTACAGACTAGGCATGCAAGTAGTAACAATAATTCATAAAGATGGGCTAAAAGATGGGTTCTATCTGCCCCAGTTATGACTCGTGAATGTGATGAGGTGTAAATACATTAATGGTAGGAAATGGCTACCTTTATAGTCAAGTATAAGCCAAGTTATTTAGCCTCAAAAATGAGCCAAAAAAGGGGACATGGCTTAAATTTGGGTCAATGACCACGAGGGTTCCAAGACCATGCCAGATTGAGACACACCAACAATTTAATTAATTTTACCCTATTTTCATGTATTTTGATTATTGAAATTTATTAGCAGCTGCTACATTTCTCACCCTCAGCTTATACACAGGTCAATCTATTTTCCTGGGTTTTCAGGGCACAATTAGGTACTTCGGCTTATATTTGGGTTAGCTTATACTCGAGTATATACAGTAATTACAGTTACAACCTCAAATATCTATACAAGATGATTTTCTCGGGAAGAATCCTCTGGTATGGAATATTTACAGATGCACATGGTTCAGTCATGCAGATGTTACCTCATGTCTTAAAAATATTGTGATTTACATACTAATGGGACACAGAGGCCTAATTCTCTGAGAAACATAAGACATACAACAATCACGCTGTGTTTGACAATAAAAGAATTTCCTGAGCATCAACTGTCTTCTTCCCAGACAGTATAAATTCTAACATACTTCACAGAACTTGACCATTTCTCAAAAAACAGAAGTACTGATATTACTTTCCTGATTGAGTTTTTATTAGTTGGATTACACAGATGGGGACTGCAGTGGCTCAAGTGGCTAAGATGCTGACTGGAAGGCATGAGATCAGCAGTTCGATTCCTGAGTACTGAAGGATGGAATGAGCTCCCATCTCTGTCCCAGCAGCCGCCAACCTAGCAGTTCAAAAGCAAGAAATTGCAAGTAGATAAATAGGGACCACTTCGGTGGGAAGGTAGATAGCGTTCTGTGCGCTTCGGTGTCTAGTCATGCCTGCCACATGACCACAGAAATGTCTGCAGAAGTAGACAGCACTGGCTCTTCGGCTTTGAATGATGAGCACTGAACCCTAGAGTCGAATATGACTGGCTTTCGAGCAAGGAAAACCTTTACCTTTACTTCCATAGATGGGAGAATACATCTACCCGAGTCCTCCCCAAAATGTTCTACTCAGAATGCATCTACCAATAGAAATGGGGAGAGGTGGTATTTTCTGATTCCACCTTTTCCTTGTAACCCAGGAGTTCTCAACCTTTTAAAGCTGGGGGCTGGGTCACGCTCTCTCAGACAGCTTCGGGAGCCGAACAGCCATTTTGCCCTTCCTCCGCCACATGGCACTTCCTGGTGCGGTGGAGGTGGGGGGCACATGAAATGGTGCCATGAGCTGCATTCGGCCCACGGGCCGCAGTTTGACAATCCCTGTTGTAACGCCTGGTCATATCTCTCCCAGCCAATCCTCCTATCCTCCATCTTCTCCATTTCACCAGAGGTATCTGACTCTATGGGTGGGGTTCATCTCCGTTTACAGCCAAAGAGCAAGTGCTGTCTGTGTCTGCAGATATTTCATTGGTCATGTGACAGACTAAACAGCGGAGTGCACAAAACACTGTTTCCTCTCCCACAAAGCAGTATCTATTTATCTACATGCCATTTCTTGCTTTTGAACAGCTAAGTTGGCAGGAGCTGGGACAGAGATGGAAGCTCACTCCATAGTGCAGTGCTCAAGTCTTGAACTTCTGATCTGCTGACCTTCCAGTCATCAAGTTCAGTGTCTGAACCACTAAGTAACAGCAGTCCCCAGATCTATGGGTAGCAGTGAGTGACACATTATTACAGTATTTGCAAGGACTATGTGCATATCTTGTGACACGGAGGATGAACTTCATAGGAGATGACAGGGTCTAGACTTTGGCTCCTCCCTATCTCACCCCTGGATGTCTCATTTCATATGTGTTGCAGGAGATGTCTCCATGATCACAGTGTGTGGGTCACTTCACAGCAAGCTGTGATCCACCTTAAACAAATTCACGTCAGTAGTATTTTTCTTGGTCACCAAAGACACATCCATCAAATGTGAAAATGATTTCCAGGGAAAAAATGTATACTTGGATAGAAGTAGCAGCGGCTGCCGCCAGTCTGGCCCCTGAAATGAGTAGGACTACACATATGTTTTTCTTTACCGATTCTGGTTGATCATATGGAACTGTGGAAGGAAAACACTGAGTCATAACTTCAAAAATCACTGTTTTGCCAGCTGCCAGTAGTGGGAAGAAAAAAGCCATCTCAGAGGAACTTGCTACATTCGGTACAGTGAATTGGGAGGGGGAAAAGGAGAGCATGAATCTGTCTATGTGTAGTCCTTCCCTTTATCTCGCCACTGAAATCCACTGTGGCTCTTGAGGTAAGAAAACTTTGAGCACCTCAAGCTGTTAGGAACATTTTAGCCAACTTTCTGAAAAGCCAGGCAGATTTAAAGAATTACCCAAAATAATAGAAAAACAAGAGATCTAGAAAAGGAAATAAAGTATCTGTACATGAGTCAAGAAGCAACAGTTAGCACAGGTTACGGGATGACAGAGTGGTTTTGGGATAGGAAAAGGAGCAAGACAAGGCTGCATTTTGTCACCCTGCTTATTTAACTTATATACTGAGCACATAAAGCGCAATGCAGGGCTGGATGAATCAAAAGTTGGAATTAAAATTGCTGGGAGAAACACCAACAATTTAAGATATGCAGATGATACTACCCTGATGGCAGAAAGTGAAGAAGATTTAAAGAAGATTGATTAGGTTGAAAGAAGAGAGCGCAAAAGCTGGCTTGAGACTCAACATTAAAAAAACAAGATAATGGCAACAGGCCCTATCAGTCCCTGGAAAATAGATGGGGAATAAGTAGAAGCAGTGAAAGACTACATTCTTAGGATCCAAGATCACTGCAGATGGAGATTGCAGCCATGAAATAAAAAGGTGACTGATAATTGGGAGACAAGCTATGAAAAACCTGGGGAACGTAGTCAAAAGTAGAGACATCACTTTGCAAACAAAAGTCCGCATAGTCAAAGCAATGGCATTTCCAGTGGTAATGTATGGGTGTGAGAGCTGGACCATAAAGAAAGCTGAGCACAAAGAATAGACACCTTTGAAATATGGTGTTGGAGAAGAGTTTTGAGAGTCCCCTGAACAGCAAAGAGAACAAATAGGTCGATCTTAGAAGAAATCAACCCTGACTGCTCCTTTGAAGGTCAAATAGTAAAGATGAAGCTAAAGTACTTCGGACGTCAAATGAGAAGAGAGGATTCATTTGAGAAAGCATTGATGTTGGGAAAGGTTGAGGGCAAAGAAGAAGGGGGTGGCAGAGAATGAGATGGCTAGATGGCATGGTTGACACAGTGGGCACAAAACTGAGCGGGTTGAGCAGGATGGTAGAAGATAGGGGTGCCTGCCGTGCTGTGGTCCATAGGGTCGCAAAGGGTCAGACTCGACTATGTGACTGAACAACAACAATTGAAAAGGAAAAAGAAAAGAGATGCACCTTGTATGCCTTTGACACTCTGATGGGGAAGAGAAATTATGGACCTCAAAGAGGAAGCTTTTCCCACAACCTTAGGTAACTTGTAAAAGCTCTGTTTTTCATTGTGAGGATAGTAACTCAGGATTACTATGACCAAATATAAAGTAGGATCAAACATGAAAATCCAAGTTGACAGGGAAAGCACTGTCTGAAACAGAGAATGCATGCCACTTTTTTTTTTTTTTGGGGGGGGGGGGCATGTTCATAGCAGGAAAAAAATGGAAGAGTTTCTAGAATTCTCCTGGATATGTTTCGTGTCTTCCTCTGTTTTGATACGTGCTGCTCAGCTTCAGAAGACACTCTCTCAGAGATGCACTGACATTTGCTTCATATTTGTTGCCTGCAGGCAATAGACTTGTTAAAGCCACTCCAGGGCTCAGAGGCCAAGGGCAGCCTGCTTAACAAACACAGTGGAAGGCAGAGCATATGATTACCTTATTCTATACAGCAGTGGGAAATAGAACTGAAAGTGGACACCACATTATAACCACATCAAGAACCAATCCTGTGTTTCCCAATCTTTGGTTTTTGGACTTCTGTTCCCAGAAGCCTAAGTCAATTCTCCAAAGCACTGATCAGCCAATGTACCACAGTTTCCACGCATCCTTTCCTCATCCAGAATCCTGGGTATATCGAGCCATGTCCTTTGGAATCTTTGTATGAAAACCCAACTAAGGAATTTGCAGAAATCTGCTTGAAACACTCTGGACTGATTTCAGCTGAAAAATGAGATACATGTCGTCAGCCCCAGAATGGGAGGCAGCTGCCAATGCTGACGCCACCCCCACCCCAGCCATTTGACCGGAGGGTTGAAGAGGCACTGAAGCCACCCCCGGAGGGTCCAGCAGCGCCTCTCCCGGGGCTCATGTCACCAGCCCTGGGATGGGAGGCAGCTGCCAATGCTGACGGCACTCCCCTCAGCTGTTTGATTGAAGGATTGAAGAGGTGCTGAAGCCGCCAGCTGCGGCGCAGAGCCCTGGGCTCCATAGGACATGTTGAGCTGAAGAACTTTGCCATTGTTTGATTGATACTGTGTATCTGATACTATGTTTATCTTGTAAATGTATATGTAACCATGTAACTTTGTTCTTGTACCAGACTATATTGTGTTACTTATTTTGTTGTAGGCCGCCCCGTGTTGCACGTGTGCTGAGTGGGGCGGGATATAAATCTAATAAATCTAATCTATGTCGCAAAACCGGGTGGCCTTTATGCCCTCAGACTGCGCAGTCCCTGCAATCTTCTGTGTGGTGTGGCAAAGAAGTCTCCAAATCGCAATAAGCATTTTGCCTGTGGCATGAGTCTTCTGTCCAGTTACACTGGCTCATACATAGGAAATGCTAACACTGGCCTTGGGCTGTAATAAAGAATTTGATTTGATACACAAGAAATGGCAATTCTGCAATGTCACAGGTGTCTGGTAGCAATGTTATGTGGCAAATCAAAAAGTCCCTTAAGGAATGCCTCATCCTACACAACCACACCAATTTTGCAGAGAAGGGTAGCTCTGGGAAACGTTGGGGATGGCAAGATAAGTTTTACCTTCAAAGCGAAACAGGACAAGCTAATAGCACTCTCCGTCTCTGAGAAATGAAAGTGTCCAAGCCTCCCCCCCCCCCCGTTCTTTGATGCACCCCAAAGGCTAGAGAAAATGGCCTTATTGTTGACCATTCGGGTGTTATCTCTTCTCCACAAGTTCTCCCCTTCCTTGGAGTAAAAACGCTACTAAAAACTTCAGTTTAGCAGCTTTATTGTAGTAAAGTGCATCATCCAAAATAGGTAGGATAACTGATCTAAAACTCATTTAAACTATGCTGGATAACATATTCAGTAAAACAACAAAGTATAAAGATAACTAATTTAAGTAAAGCATAGATTCTGGCAGGCTTTCTCGCCCTCATGCGAAACATGAATTAAGTCATTATTCAAAATGACCAGAGCTTCCGCTGCACTGGAAAAGGCTGCTAGGATCTTTTATACCCTTTTGGGGGTCTTCCACCCACCTTTAGAATGTGGAATAAGTTCCAAAAGACAATTATTTTGACTCTTGACATGGTTTCCACATGTGACCTTGTCTTAATTTTAAGGTGACATTTGATTCATGTAGTGTTAAGATACATTTTGCATTTTTCTTAGGCTTAGAAATGCCAGTTTCCATTTTTCAAACACATTGCTATGCCAGGCTGTTAGCCTGACATGACCACGATGTATAGTTAAGATTAGTTGCCTTCCCAAAGGGAGGAGGGAAAAGTGAGTGTCCAGGACTGGACACATTCCAAGAAAAACACCTGCAGTCCCCACGAGGGTACTGACTGACAGCTAGGTCACATGACTGCACAACGAGGGAGATGATGTCTGCATTCCTGTCAATCAAACTGATTGCCTGGACACCTGTTAGAATAAAACTTTCCCAGAGAAAGCAAAGGTGGGGGCCACATGTCAAACAGATGGCACCTGCACCTGCAAAGGTCCTTGAAGACCTCACTCTTTCTCATGGGAAACAAAGGTGCTTTCTCATTAGATCACCACATTCCAGAGCTCTTTTTCTCTATAAAAAGGAGCCCAATTTGTTCATTCGATAGCCACTCCTGATAGAAGGGGGGGACCCTTGTCTCTCATCACCATGATATTGATTTTAGCGGGAGCCCTTGCCAGTCGGTTCTCCAAAATGTCTCTTTGGGGCTAAAGCTATGCCATGAGGGGCTGAACTGCCCCTAAACTTAAGAAGTCTGAACCTGCTAGGGAGCTAGCAAGATTTTATTTCTTTTCATTTGCTTTATTAGATTGTGTTCTATAGTGTAGATTATTTTAAGATCTGTATCCCATATTGTGTTCCTTCAATAAATCTTCAAAAGTCAGCCGTGTGTTGCCTGCCTTTGTAAAGAAGAAGAAGGAAGCCCAGCAGAGCTGAAGTGACTCCGATTTGTCCTCATCGCTTCGAGATCCAGAAAGAGGTGAGAGGGACAGCTCTGTCTCAGAAAGGGAGGGGAAGAGTAGCATCTCTAAGAAGCCTAGCTTCTGCCAAGTGATTAATATTACCTGCCATATGCAGAAGGCTACTCTGTCCCTGTCCCCAGCGAATCGGGCTAGGGGGAGGATTACTCATTAAGGCAAGCAGGTCGCAGGACCTAAGGTCCGCCCTGCTGGGTGTCCCCAAGAAAAATTCTGGGTGCCCAAGGTAGCCTTTGTGAGGCATGTTCCTCCCCCTACGTCCCTGATAACTCTTATCATACTTGTTAAGATACACAGGTGTCCCTTATTTGGATGTTCCATCTGTAAGATGACCCTCTCCTAATTGGCATCCCGAGACTGGCCTTGACTACTTGGCAGGCTCCGTCTATTGTCGTGCTAATTTGGAGTGTGTGTGGGTTTTAAAATGCAAATGGTGTTACAGCAGCTTCTCTCTCTGAGTTAGGCTACTCAAACTAAGGAGAATCAGAAAAACTACAGTGTACTTCTAAGTGAATACAAAGTAATTTAAACAGAAAGTAACTTCTCGATCGATTTTCACAACAATATATACATATAGAAGCAGATAAATAACACACACAGAGAGACACACACAGAGAGAGACACTGACCTGCATTCTCATTCACTTCGGCTTCTTCCTGACTAGTCTCCTCTGTAAAAATTAATGGGGAGGAACATAATTAAGCATAGAAACAACAGTTTAGAAAGCAACGTTTGGAAATTATTTTTCAGTTTATAGTTTTAACAATACATTTAAGGGTGGAAACATCACATGTATCTTTATGGTGTACTCTTCTAAGTGAAGGGTTCAAAACCTCTAACCAACTTGACAGAGACCTCCAGACTATCACCTGACTGTACCTCTTCACCAGTCTCACTCTAAATTATTTCTAGTATTTAGTTTATCCCATGCTGAGAGAAGCTGATGGAAGAAAGTGGAAGTGGAGAAAGAGAATGCTTAGAAGCAAAGAGTTCTCTGGATAACAAACAAACAAACTATTACTTCTATATAGCTCTCACTCCTTTGGTTCTGGGTGAACTTGTTTCCAGAATGCAGACCAAGGTAATGCAGGTCACAATAGGGAAAAAGATTCCCTATCCTTGCAATGCATGCTTACCTTGGAACAAAGGTGTATCTGCAATAAAAAGTTCTATCATTTTAATGCCATTTTACTTATTGTGATGATGAGCTCTAGTGACTTCCCTACTTTCGAATAGAGAAATCTAAGTCTCCCACCAAACTACAAATCCTAGGATAACATAAGATGGAGCCATAAGTATTAAAGTGGTACCAAGAGGTGCTATAATTGGGGTTGTCTTCAGGCTCATTGCATATAAAAATCATATTGTTAAATAGTGAAATATGAATAGTGCCTATTGCAACTTCCTCAGTATTTGAGTTGTTGAGATATGATGTGGGCAGTTCAGAGCTTTTGTAAAAGGTTCCTTTGCTTTAGGTACCTGTGGGGCACAAATAGCCACTCTTGTTAAATGTATCTTCGTGTCTATCATGCTATGCCCTAGGGTAGTCAGTTATTCTTGTTAGAATAAGAAGCCTAAAGCCTTTGGACTCACCAGGAATGTTAAAACCACACATACATTTTTAAACATAGTGCTTTCAACTTTTCAACAGGAATTTAGGACGCAGGTCTGCAAGGAGTGGGTCTGCACAGCATCTGACAACTTTAATGTGGATTTGATGGATCTTGGGGACATGAAAGGAGCCTTATTTGGGCGTCCCCTTAGTGGAGTTTCTCCAGCAAAAATCCTTTCAACCCAGAGTAATTTCTGACACAAAATTTTATTTAGGTAACATTACATTCTGCAAAACGTGAACCTAAAATATGCCTTTAGTGCTGGATTCTTTGGGTCTGCAAAACAAAAGGAGAAAGTCTTGGCAGAAAAATATAATTCCAGATCAGTTCTCATTACTCTTCTGCATTCACAGGAATCTATATCAGCAGCCAAATAAGTCTCACAGGAGATAACGCTACTGGAGTTAAGACATGAGCATAGCTCTTTTGGGTGGTGGAAACACAATCCCTTTCAAGAGAGTAACACACTCGAATTGTGATAACTTGTGTTTTGAGGACTACACTATAAGTCTGTTGTGCGGATGCTTGCACACACAACACGTGTTAAGAAGAAAACACTGACAGCTTGAATTACTTATTCACAATCCACCAATTTTTCTTCCTGTTATTAATTGTAATTGTTGTTTTTAAAAAACAATCTAACTTATTACTCTTACATAATAAGACAGAATACTGGTTAGTGGTTCACATGATATTTTAATACAATTATCTCATGCTATTTCTTCTGGTACAATGTATATATAATAAATGTGCATGTATTTCCTGTAATGATAAAATCATTACATGGAAGGAAAGGAGAGATTATTCCATCAAAGCTGTCATACAATGCTAGTCAAGAGTTGTAGGGACACATTTTTATCTTTTAAATGAAATATTAAAGCTATTTCCTTACTCTATTTTCAAAAACACCCACATAGCTCTTTTCATTTGTGATGACCTTGGGATCCAGGGCACACAATTATTTCCATGTGGGAAGGTGAAACACTGAAATCAGTACTAGCTCCAGGGACCTATGAATGAGATAAAGTCTGAAACAAGGCCCCTATTTAGCTTCATTCAAGTCTCTGAATTCTGCCACTAAAGTTACATGACTTATTCTGCATCTTAGAAACACCATTCTGGATGACACAGTATGGAACTTGAAGTGAAAATAATCATACTAAAGGCACTGTGGGTAAAATTTCTGCTACAAATGCGAACGATGGATGACTCAAATGGGTATAATCACTTCGGACATCTAATGTATTAGATGTATCAGATTCCTACGAAACCACTTCAAGTCATTTTCCTACAATAGCTTTATATGTCATAAATAAATAAATAAAACCCTGAGTTTAGAAAAAGCTTGATAATTATGACTGTGGTTAAACATCAAACTGTGAAAGAAGAGGTCAGTTCTTTCTAGTCAGCTACAGTTTAGGAAAAACAAAGCTTCAAATGAAAGAAGATAACATTCATAATACTGACCTTTTCTGAGAATGTTGGTACCTCAGGTTCCGTATATACTGAACCTATAAAGATCAATGACTTCTAAATGCAGACCAACATATACCAGTGATGGTGAACCTTTTAGAGATTGAGTGTGCAAACTCAACAGGCTGCCATCCGTGCGGTAGAGGGGATCTTTGTGTTGGCGGGAGGGAGCAAGTGCTCCCATTGGCCTGCTGGGCGGCGTGAAATTTGTGCTGGGGCAATGGTGCGAATGTCCACTTGGACTCGTGCCATAGGTTCGCCACCAATGGCATATACTTATTAAACCGGAAATTTAATATTTTTAATATCTACTCCTTGTTGACCTTCCCCACCCCTCTTTATATACCATATTTCCTATATTAATAATCTGCTAATTAGAAATATAATTTTCTATACAGCCCTTAAATAAAGTACAAGGTGATAATCCTGTTTTCAATTTACATATGCTTAACTGTCTCAAAAGGGACTGCAGTGGCTCAAGTAGCTAAGGCACTGACTGGGAAGTGGAAAGTCAGCAGTTCGATTCCCAAGTACTGCAGGATGGAATGAGCTCCCGTCTTTGTCCCAGCTCCTGCCAACCTAGCAGTTCGAAAGCAAGAAATTGCAAGCAGATAAATAGGGACCACTTCAGTGGGAAGGTAACAGTGCTCCGTGTGCTCTGGTGTCTATTCATGCCTGCCACATGACCATGGAAACGTCTGCAGAAGCAGACAGAGCTGGCTCTTTGGCTTAGAAACAGAGATGAGCACTGCACCCTAGAGTCAGATATGACTGGCTTTCGAGCGAAGGAAACCAACTGTCTCAAAAGTAAAAACATTTACTTGCCCACCCCCGCCTAACAACTTGGCCCTTATGGAATGAGTATAATCCAAATTTTATGTACAGCTCTCCAGACCCCCCCCCCTCCCCCACTATGTGTCCAGTGCTATCCTTCACCTGGAGAGGGGTATGATGAAGGTTAAAGCAAGACTCTGGTTAGCCACCCTCAACCTTTGGCTCAAAATTCTGTCCAATCCAGTGGCCTGGCTTCTCTAACTCTCCAGGATAGCTTCCCATCAGTATGGAAAAGAACAATCTAATCCAGACTGCAGTGTATTGGCCTCTCCCAACCTCTCATATAGGCCATGAGTCACAACCAGGCAAAAGAGACCATCAAACTGAGAACACTAACAAAGGAACATGAACATGCATACATATTTTTTATTTTTATTTTTGAAAATGTGTTATGGGACACGTAAGGCAGGTAATGTGGTATTCCAACTGAAACCTTAAGGGATTTCTGATTACGACAAAATGCCACGTGCTGTGGACCAGATGTGTTTAGCACTTGAGTCCGGTCTGGTTTTAAATAAATCATAGCCACGAGTTTTCACACTGTTGATGACCCATTTTTAAGTTAGTGGCAGAAATGGGCTGCAGGTCTATATGAAAAAGCTGCTGCCTCTGCACTTGTCTTTATGTTCACACAGCCACTCTGAGGTCACATAAACCACAAATTTCAGTATTTAGACAATATAATCCTCCCTGGTTGCTCATTCGGTCTGGCAGTTTGTCTCTCTTGCCCAAATGGGTTCCCTGCGTCTACTCCAGGTGGGTTATGCAAGGGCTCCATCCAACAAACATTTTCCAGTATTCAAATAAATTATTTGAGCAGAAGCAGCTCATCAAATGCATACAATTGTGTACTTAACAAGGACTGCCCATGTTTCCATATCCCCTTCACCCTTAAAGAAGAGAAGCAGCTGCTCTTTGCCCTGCTGGATCTCAACTTTCACATACTTTTCCAAAACTTGTTTTGTCTTTCTCCAGTTTCCTTTTCATCTCTCTCCTCCTCCTCCAGTCACAGTTCTCCTGTTTCTTCTCACTTAATCCCCATCAATTCCCAGATGTCTCTTCTTTCATTCCTGTCATAGTCTGCTTATCTCACTAGCCTACCTTTCACGTTCTTATATCAGAACTGTTACTCAAACGTGTATGTATACAAATAGTTCAGGATGGGGAATGAATTCCATGTGCTGAATTCCTAAGAGCTACATGAAGAGAGAGGCAAAGGGTGTATATACACATACAGCATAACAGATGCAATAAAAATATACAATACAATACAAAACAATTCAAATGCAAATCAGAGAAAAAATAAAATGAAATTACTGTATACATAATACATAATAAATACACCAAAATACAATAAGCAAAGTATTAAAACATCAAATACAATAAAATTATACATAATAAAAGCACCATAATAAAATAAGCACAATAAGGCCACAGAACAGGACAAATGACTTATAGTGATCCTCATAGTGCTTTCAAGGCAAGTGAGATATCCCTCCCCGTAAGGAGAAAGGAGGGCAGGGAGCCACAGGGTCTTCGGCCCCGCATCCCGCGACGGCCCTTTATCCCTCCCCACAAGGGGAGCCCCTTTATCCCTTGCTCGAAAGCCAGTCGTATCCGGCTCTAGGGTTCAGTGCTCATCTCTGTTTCAAAGCCGAAGAGCCAGCACTGTCTGCTTCTGCAGACATTTCCGTGGTCATGTGGCAGGCATGACTACACACCAGAGAGCACAGAATGCTGTTTACCTTCCCACCGAAGTTGTCCCTATTTATCTACTTGCAATTTCTTGCTTTCGAACTGGGAGGTTGGAAGGAGCCGGGACAGAGACGGGTGCACATTCCGTCATGCAGTACTCAGGGAATCGAACTGCTGACCTTCTGCCTCCCAGTCAGCATCTTAGCCACTTGAGCCTACAAAAATAGTCTCACTTTTTAAAAGTTTCTAACTCAACGATTAGAATCATTATTAAACAGCTCTTATATTTTCACATCATTCACAGGGGTGGGGGGTGGGGTGGGACCCAGGATAAAATCTAATTAAACACTGGTGATTTCTCAGCAATAGCCAACAAATAAATCTTTCTAATTTTCAACTTGCTTTAAGTTATAGATGACATCAGTGTGGCAAATGACTGACCGATAAAAACAGAAAGCTATCTGTGTTAAATAATGTGTCTAAGCCCTTATCTGTATTAACAGAGAGCTCCCTGCTCCTTATTTATCCTGTGTGTCTACCATGAAGTTTCATATAATTGCAATTTGTCCTTGTGGAATTCTGCTATCTACCAGTAATGGTAGGAGACTGAGGCCCATGTTTCAGTCTTATTTCACTACTTCTGCTGGACAAAACAGAATCACTGACATCATTCTGTTAGAGAAAAACATATTTTTTTATCCTCTCATGTTTGATCAGACTTGACAATAATAGTCATAGCACAACTAGATGAATAGCAAATATAAATATTGGGCTGACTATTTTATATGTGGCCTGATGAGATGAGAATTAGACAAGATCACAGTAGTGAGAAGGTTTGACTATTACTTCATGAACACAAATCCAGAATTCGTTTATCATCTGTTTAAGATTCTGGGAGTATCTGCAGCAGAGTGCTCAGATGGCCACCTTGTTATGGGCAGGCTACAGAATAAATAAGCAAGAGCCATCATGTGCACAACAGTCTTGCAAGCCAGACCTCACAAAGAGCATAGAGTGGAAAAAGGCATTATAAGCAACCTCTCATTTGATAAGGAAAATCCTTGGGGGCTGATTGTGGATGTCACAGCAGGAGCTTCTCTCACCTCACACAGTCCAGAATTTAAGTTACTTTATTTTATGATTCGTTCAGGATGGATGCATAGAATTCTGAATCACGTCTCTCCAACACTAATGGCTTTTCATATTTAATGACAGGAAATCTGTTGTGTACCCAATGTGGTGTAGAGCAGTGTACTTCAAACTTTGGCTATTGGACTTCAATTCGCAGAAGCCTAAGTCAGTGCACTGGTTGATCAGTGCTTTGTGAAATTGACTTAGGTTTCTGGGAACTGAAGTCCAAAAGCCAAAGGTTGGGGAACAATGGTGTAGAGGACAGGATGATGGACTAGGCCTCTGGTTCAGATCCCCACTCAGCCATGGAAACCCACTGGGGGAGTGGAACTGGTAAAACCACTCCTTAAATATCTCACTTGCCTTGAAAGCATTGTGAGGATCACTATAAGTCATTTCCAACACCATGGTACATAACAATAACATCTATTATATTGTGTCTGCCCACAGCATCCCTAAGTTGTTATACATTATGTTTGACAGTTCCCCATTTGGTTGAAGCCAGACTAAAAAGATCACACTTAGGTCCCATTTTATGAAGCTCTTGGTTTTGCTGAATAAAATTTGAACTTTGGAAGAGGGCTTTTTAAAATTTATGAAATGTTATCAGTGTCAATCATGACTTTAAAGTAATCACCACTGGTTTCAATGGGAGCTATTTAGTAGGGTATGCTGGGCCACTCTCTCATCTAGTGGAAATCACAGATGAGCCAAGTGTCCAAGGCTATGACTCCACTGGTGACAGGTATGCTGATTGTCTAGGGTAGGAGTTCTCAACCTTTTAAAGCCGGGGGCTGGGTCACGCTTCCTCAGGCAGCTTTGGGGGCCGGACTGCCATTTTGCCCTTCCTCCACCAAATGGCACTTCCTGGTGTGGTGGAGGCAGTGGGAGGCCCACATGAAATGGTACCACGGGCCCAGGTTGAGAATCCCTGGTCTAGGGCTTTCTACTGAAACTGCTTGAAAGATTGTAATGAAAATCCATTAATGATCAGGTTTTGACAAGTAAAATTGTTAAAACCTTTAAATCATTTGGCCTACCTTCTCACTTACCGATCAAAGATTTTCTTTGGCATCTCTGCTAGAAATAGCTAACAATCAGGTCAGTTTCTGGGCAAGAAAAAGACCTGTCTGTAGTGAAAGCATGGGCACATATACAGCTTGTAGCGTAAGCAGGATAGGTATGCTCTACCATGAAATCTTCATAAGAAGTCCTGTTCATGCAGGGACTCTCATTGTTGCATGGTCTACACAACATCTGCCTTGAGATACTCATGTCTGCCATAACTTAATGCTTACAGAGAGGTTATGGATGCTGTCTTTTGGTAAGAATCAGGTGCCAGAAACGTGAACATTTTAGACAAATTAGTAACAGACAATAAGCGAAGCGATACAACTGCCATGTCTTGTTTTAGTATATGCTGCCTTCCACAGCCTTTCAATACAAATGCAGGCCCAGTTCAATCCAATCCAAATCTCCGTGACAGTTTATATTAAAAGGCAATGTCTCTTTGTGTGCACTGTATTTCTAAACTTCAGTATCCATGCAATTACTCTTCCTAGTTGCTTAGCTACAGCATCCTTACACTTTCGTCTCATTACATCTCAAGTCTGTTTTGTAGTTTCTGAAGCTATTCCAAGCAGATATACCTTGGAGTCAATTCCAGAGAAGTGTGACACCTTTTTCTCAGGTAATGGTTGAGGTGACACACTTTTTATATGATACCACATTGCTCCTTTTCCTTTAGCATAGACATATGCTAAAGGAAACTGCCTAAAAGGAAGACAAACTGCCTAAAAACTCAACTCTGTGCTTTTCATTTGAAAAACCACGTGGCATCAAGAAGCCTGCAGGTGACTTGGAATGGCACCAGGCTTGAACATTACATCACCCCAAAATACCTGGGAGTTACCCTGGATCAAACTCTCACTTTCAAGACCCACTGTCTTAATACCAAACAGAAGGTTTTAGCCAGGAACAATATTCTGAGGGAAATAACAGGCACAAGTTGGGGTGCCCAACCACAAACATTAAGAACTTTTGCACTAGCTTTATGTTATTCTGCAGGAGAGTATGCTAGTCCAGTGTGGTGCAGATCAAAGCATGCAGGGCAGGTGGATCTGGCCCTAAATGAAACAGCAAGATTGGTCATAGGATGCCTAAAACCAACCCCAATACAAAAGGTGCATTATTTAGCTGACATCACCCCACAAAAAAATTCACTAAGAAAGTGCTGCTCAGAGAGAGTGGGTAAAAGCAAGATCCTTGGAAACACACCTGCTATTCGATCACCAACCATCAAAGCAGAGACAGAAATCAAGGCATAGCTTCCTCACAACTTCTGCCCTTCCGAACAGTCAACCCCCACAGACTGCCTTAGAACTATGGAAGGCAAGCAAGGAGCTATCAGACAACTGGGCAGAACCACATGACTTTCTATCACCTGGCCAAGAACAACCATGGCCTGTGTGGAAAGCTTTAAATAGACTGAGTGCAGGGGTAGGACTAATCTGAGAAAGTGGGGTTTCCCTCTAGATGACATCCTGTGTGAATGTGAACTACAAACTACAGTATCTTGCATTTGATACAATGCACACAATGCCCCTCAATGTGCACCGAGAAAGACCTTATGTTTGGCAAGAGGAAATGCTGTTGAAGTGGCCCGATGTAGGGCAGATGTCATCTAGCTCTTTCTAATTCTATTTTGTTTTTAGATGTGTTAATTTTAGCTTTGTATATTATTATATGTTGGTGGTGCATCTGACACAAATAAAGAAAGAAATAGATATATGGCTCTATCAAGTCATGAAGTGTTTTTTTTTAAATTCCATATGTATCCTAATTAAAAGTATTTTTTTCCATTCCACCTGAACTTTGTACAAATAAATAAAATCATGGCCACATCTTGGCTTTCATCTCCTTATGCCACTCCATAAATATCCAAGTAAACAGCATGACTAATGTGGAAGTCCAAAAGCTAAGCCCTGGTACAATTCTATTCCCACCCACACCATACCCCCAAAAAAGACTCAGAATGATTTCAGAATTCTCACACTAATCAGTTGTCTTTTACTTTTTTCAGAATCAGGGCCAACCTTCAGCCCAAACATGCCTTTGAGGAATTAATGATTAATCTATTTGATGTATCTCTAGGTCAGTGATGGCAAACCTTTGCACTCCAGATGTTCTTGAACTTTAATTCCCAGAAGCCCTGATCAGTAGGAGTGCTGACTTGGGCTTCCGATAATTGAAGTCCAAGAATACCTGTAGTGCCAAGGTTCGCCACCAACTGCTCTAGTGGTTGCAGTATTGCTGTTGGTCATCCAGATGCTGTTAGATATAGACTCCTATCATCATCAGTAGGTATGCTGGCTAGGTCTGATGAGAGTTGCCATTTAACGACAGTTGGGAAGTCACGACACTGCTTTCAGCCACGTGAGCCTTATCTTTCTAGCAGTGAAGCCAGATCTATGGGGTTTTGTAAATCAGAGATGGATAATGCATGTAATTGACAAGATCTCAAACTAAATTCAGGAGCTCTCTAAATAAATTATCAATCATTACAGTGAATGCTATTTTTTAAAAAAAACAAATCATTTACAGAATAGTAGAACTGTTTTTTCAGTTACCAGGAGTACATATGAAGTCACAGCATTGAGAAGGTATTAATGGACAGCTGAGAAAAGAAATCTACCAGAATCTACAAAAGTAGGGAAACATATATTAACCAGATCAGCAGCTATAGATCACCAACTACCTTTATTATTATCATTATGGGCTTCTACAATAAAGTACATTACAATTACAATAGGCCCATATGAAGCGATGGAACATGCAAAAGAGTTGACTTATCCCTGCTGTTTCAATGGACCAACTTTAGTATAACTTACTATGCTAAGCAACAGGATTTTAGCCACTGTTTTCCTTTAATGGATTCACCCAAGTCTTTATATTGTGTATTCAGTTATTGCATGAAATACTTGAACTGAGCAAGTTGATTTTAAAAAAAATTCCCTGGCTTTCCTTTGGGGGGGTCATCTTTAGCTATGCAAGACACCACCCTTCTATGTAAAATTCTGCTTGCTGCAAACATCTAGGGTGTGACATTAGCTGTGTTTCATTATCACTTCCCTGGTGCTCATGTCTGACTAGAATGTCTTTGGAAGTTTATTAATGTATGGGGCTTCAAAAAAAAATCTATTAATGGCTCAGTCCAATTTCAGAAACCATTTCCTTAACCCATTTCATTTCTTCACTTTTTTTATCTGCATGTGTTTAAAGGGGGAAATTTACAGACCAGAAACTTCATAGAGAAAGCTCTTTCTTTATAATTTAACCTCTCTTTGAAATAGGATTGAGCCATTTTTGTGAATCCTGGGATGCAACCCTTTCAATTCAAAAACCAAGAATGGCAGTACTATTAATTCTGTTGGGAACATTCTTCTTTGGCACTTGATGAACATGTACAATATGAAATAAGTCTTCAACAATACCACATAAGAGCCATAAATATCTTCTGAATATAGTCTAAGTGTCAGAAAACCAACCCAGTGGTCCTACGCTTTGACAGGGCACCAAGCAGCCCACATCCAATGAGCAGAAACAGTAGTTTCTTCTGGAGATAGGGAACATCTCAGTAGACCAGAATAATTATACATGTCTTAATTTGCAAATCAAAGTGAAGAGACTGAACAAAGAGAATCATTCACAAAAGAACAAAAGAAAAAAGGGAGCAAAAAGAGACCAGTTTGAGTCATTTAGGAAATGTGTTCATTTGCAACAGATTTGTTATATTTTTGCAAAAAAGAATGCAAATTTAGAGCAGAAAATGCTATTGGAGTCAAAAACCCAGAAGACAAGTGCTGAGCATTATTAACGAACAAGCAAATACTCTTATCAATGTCTGCATGCCATAGTTGTATTATTTGAGTACCTCCTTCAGGGATATATACCTCCCCCTGCAATCCATTCAAGTCTTTTACTTTTCTAGCAGGATTTTTCAAAACCTTGAACAAAATATGTGACTTCCAAATCTGCCTAAAGGGAGGAATGAAGACATGGAAAAAACACAGCACAGACCAGAATGCCCATTGAGACTCTACTGATATGACTGCTTGAAAGTTCAGTGCAGTGTGACCTGAAGTAATCATCAACCTGTCACTGGCTATAGTTACAAACTAATGTTAACTCACAAAAACATTTTACGAAGAATCGTGGCATGCATCTACCTGGTTTCATCTTTCTACTACCCAAAGGTCACCTTCCTTTCTCTTTTCTTCTTTGCTACAAGTACAGTACCTGTTTGAAGGACAGTTTTTGCACTGTTAAGTGCAGTGTGCTGGGGCAAATTCAACGAGCATAGCTTAATTCTCATTTCTATAAGAACACTTTTTCCTGTTTCCTAACCCTTTGTTTCACCACACTTTACTGCAGGTTGGCCAGTGTGGAAAAAAGGACATCATCTACAACCACTTAGACCTTTTCTTATGTTGAGTTCCTACATGGTGCCTTCTTTCATTTACTGGACAATGCTGGTCAAGTGGTGCTTCAAGCAAACTTTCTAAATACATCTGTGTGCTTGATGTGTCCGGTACCTTTGAGGACAATGAAATGTTATGCTGTCATGGTTAATGCTGATGTTTTTAATCTTTTCTGTTGCCCACGAAACTATGTCTGAGAACTAGTATTATTATTTCTAAGAACAAAAGCTCATCTGCTCCAAAGATGCTATTTGTTTTTAAATCTCCAGCAAGAATTGAGGAACCACACACGCTTCTTGTGTGTTTTCTCCTCTTGGAATGAGAAGAGAATACCCATTCTCCTCTTGGAATAAGTATTTTTTACTACCACAGTCCCTGCAGCTGTCCTTGATGGCATTTATCTGTATAGCCTAATGATTATGAAAACTATCATAGGCAGAAGTGCTAAATTGTTGATGCGTCTGAGTAGAATGTACTGTTACAAAGAATTCAAGAGCAGGTGCTGAAGGCATGAAATCAGCAACAATATGTAGTCTATGTCGGACAACTACAAAGAGATAAGCAGCTGGCTGTGAATTATCCTGCTTCACAGCTAATTTGCTTCCATAGATGTGCCAATGGCTTGACCTCACAGTAGCCTCATCTGCTACTCATTCGCAAAGTATACAGAGTAAAGTCATACACCACTATAATAATGAGGTCCCTCTAGCTTTGGCATTATGTCCACCAAAACAGTTTCAAAAGCTTTGCCCTAACTATGGCCTGTCTCTGGTACAATCATACTGCAAATCCTTACTGTGATTTTATATCAGCAGAATGCCAATGGCATAATTTGGGGAAATACAATCCGTCAAGACAAGAATTCAGGGAAGACATTATCTTTTGTGTGTTGAGTCGGACAACTCAAGACTCAACAGATAATGTCTGCACTGATTTCATGACTTCAGCTAATTCACCTCTACAGGTCACGCTAAAAGGATTTTGACCAGTAATTTTCCATTCAGGGATCTGAATAACAAGGCCTCAAATCTACCCACTAATTGCTAAATTGGTCCAAAATTTTGACTAGAAGCCAAATCACAGCCTCCCAGAACACACCGTCACAGCCACTTTGTATTTATATGCACTGTATATGAGCAACCAAACAACAATGGTGTAGTTATGTAAAGTCTTGAAGAAAACTAATTTAAACTGAGGGAAGAGGAAATCTACAGTGATATACCAGATTAAACTGCTAGCTTCAAAGGCTAAGAAAGTAGGGAGGATTCAGACAGAGGTCATCAGACAATATATAGACCGTATTTTGCTGTTTTGATAGCTTTTTGTTTTCTGGATTTTTCTTTGTTCCCTGCCTCAGCTTAGTTTACTTACTAAATGTTACTGCAGTACTATTCACTCATAGGATTGAGTGGTATTTATAACTGAGGAAAGATGTCTGCTGAGCCAAAAGACCACAGTATACCACCCACATCATAGCTATACTGTGTTTTCCCCCCAGTGGAGAAACCAGAACCACCCAGCTGCAATCAAAACCAGGGATGGAGAAGGTCAGAATGTCTCCTAAATAAAACATATCAGGTCAGGCTGATCTTTATGCCCTTCATTCAAGTAATGAACAGATTAGTGGAAAATTTCACAAAGTCCTACCTCCTTCCCTGGTACAGTAGAACTCCGTATAACACGGAGCTCATTGCTATGCGATTTTTGTCATTGTACGATTGTTCCTATGGAAAAAAATCCGTACACCGATTTTCCCTATGGAAAAAAATGTATAACGATGTTTGGCGTTAAGCATTTTTTTTTCATTGAAAAATCGCTGTATGGATTTTCCCATAGGAACGAACGCTATGCGGAACGTCTCCCCCCCAAGCCTCATCGCTATGCGATTTAATCACTGTATGGGGCGATCGTTATACGGAGTTCTACTGTATTATTATTTTCAAACAAGCTCACTGTGGTATGTCTTCTTTCTCAGGTTGGCTGCAGGAATCCTTCACACAACCACTAATAGCCTTGTAAACAAGCAAACAGGTCTTGCTTCTGAGAACCACATTACTCCCAGTAGTGCTACTTTCATCAGAAGCGATGCATGATTTCTTATGCCTTGTTCAGAAGGGTAACAGTGCTACCAGGAAAGAAAACGAGGTACACAAAGCAAATACATCTTGTTTTGAAATAAGAGCAGTGAAAAAGACGACAATTCTGGTTGCCACAATACAGTACTGTACAGATAATACAGCAGTAAAAAGAGCAGTGTCTCAAGTGGCTAAGGCGCTGACTGGGAGGCGGAAGGTCAGCAGTTCGATTCCTGATTACTGCAGGATGAAATGAGCTCTCGTCTTTGTCCTAGCTCCTGCCAACCTAGTAGTTTGAAAGCAAGAAATTGCAAGTAGATAAATAGGGACCACTTCAGTGGGAAGGTAACAGCGTTCTGTGCATTCCGGTGTCTAGTCAAGCCTGCCACATGACCATAGAAACGTCTGCAGAAGCAGACAACGCTGGCTCTTCGGCTTTGAAACAGAGATGAGCACTGAACCCTAGAGTTGGATACGACTGGCTTTCGAGCAAGGAAAACCTTTACGTAAAGAGCAGAGAAAAGGGCGACCAAAAGGGGCTTGGACAAATTCATCGACAACTAAATGAAACCTCCAGTCTCAAAGGCTTCTGAATGCCAACTGCTGAGAAGGAATACAAAAAGAATATTATTGCCCTCGTGTCCTGCTTATGAGCTTCTCTTGGGAACTTTTTTTTTTTTGGGGGGGGGGGGCAACGTAGGAATAGAAATCCTGGTTTCCACTTCTATTCTGTCACATCAGGGCTCTTTTCATATTCTAATGTTCCTCTCCAAATTGCTTGAGCATGTGGCATTTATCAGCTGCATCTGATTCCTGTCTTCCTGCTCTCCTCTTGACTTTCCCCAGCCAGACTTTTGTTCCTTCTGTTCCGCTCTACTCTAACATTCTGCGACCTTCGTCTGGACAGAGCTAAGATGCTGCTCCTAGCTGTCATTTGCACAGATCTGTCCACTGTCCTTGCTGCCATTAATCATCCTTCTCATCCTTGCTCACTGGGCTTTTGTGACAACAGCCCTCCACCAAGCTGTGCTAACTGCTCCTTTATCTCACTCCTTTTAACAGCAACTGTGCTTGCCAACAGTGATTGTGAAGTACAAAGCTCACAGGCACATGCAGATATAGAACAGCTTTTATGAGTTAATTGACTCGGAATAAAAGCATGGCCTAGCATTAAGCAGTAGAAGAATTCTGTGCTAGCTGAAGTGTTAGCAATGTCAACCTTAAGGCATGTTATATAAATTAATTAGTTCTCAACTCACAGTCATTAACACAGTAAATTTTTGACCTCACTGTCACTAAGATAAGAATCGCCACTCAATATACAACATGGATCAAAAGGACGGGGACAACATGGGCTTTTATTATGCCTCAACTCCCCCAACTGTGTGTAAGAAGGGATGAAAAGGCCACCTTCAGGATGACAAAGCTGAACTCTCTGATCTTAAAATGTGTATCTTTAGCAATCACAGCAATATCTCAGTATGGAAGGGTGAAAAATGTCTGAAGGACTGGACACAGATGCAACCAAATAATCTTTTTGTCCATAGTAAGTGACCAGACAGCCAGAAGCAACTAAGAGTTCATGTGGGGATTAAACATTTGATTTTATGTTTACTCTGACACTCTCACACTCTGGTAGCAGAGCAAGCCTTAATCTCTCTGTATAGTCAAAGCTACTCAGCTGTTATTCAGAGAGTTGCTTTAAGCAAATATGCAGGTTAAATCTGAGGCAAATACATGGTAATAGTACTTCTGTGCATTCAGGTAACCCCTGACTTATGGTGACCCTATTCGGGTTTTCTACACAGAAATAGTTTACCAGGCCCATCTTTTGGAGGCATCTTGGTACTGTACAGCTTGCTCTTGGCTGCATAGGCTGGCTCTTCCCACAGGAGTCACAGTGGAGAACTGAACCCTCAACCACTGACTCTGCAACCAGATACCTAAACTAGAGAGACATCCAGCTAGCTTCTGAAACCTATGCAAGCATCTATCCTTCCACATAAGTTCAGGTTTCATCTTTGGAGTCTTCAAGAAGGGATTCCTCCTCTCAGTGTGGTGTTACCCCAGGGAACACCCACCACTTTGTATCACTCTTTATATCCAAAGTAGTTCCAGGTCTTTGCTGATCTTCAGACTAAAGACGAATTGTCCAGGCTGGCACTTCTCTTTCTACCATCTCTTCCACGATATGTTTAGGGTAATATGATGGGGTGTGAATATTAAACTATTTTGCCTCTCCATTGAAAGGCATTCATCTTCCTAGCTGTGGTAAGCATCCAAGAAGATGCTGCACCTTATTTGTTACTGAGGGATTTTTCAGTAGATACATGGTGACAAAGAGAAACAGACCCACAAGTTTAACTGCATCCAAGGAAGAAAAAGAGAGGAGACTACCATGAATAATGCAACGTGACATCTCTTCCAAAGCAGTTTAAAGAGAGTTACCATTTAGTGACTCATTTCTTTGCTGGGCTAGTTTTAGCCTTATGTTTGCATGTGACACATACCAGGGCTTCAAACCTATGTGAGAGTTTTCTAGATAAAGTGAAAAAAGATCCAGGGAAATGGATGGGAAAAGGAGGAATGCTAGAGATCATTACTTGGATCTCAGCCCAAAGGCAAATTATATGTCTCCCCTTTGAAGTCTTTTGTCAGAGTAGGACAGAAAAAGATTTTGGAGAGATTCTGAAAAGGAGATATAAAAGGCTGTGGTGGCTTCCAGTACATCAAAACTGATATGCAAACAGCTCCTGCAGTCAGCATCTGTCCAGCCCTGACACAGGAAATGTTCACATAAATCACTACTGAAAAACAGAAGGCACTGTATATCCAGAGGTGCAGATGGCCAGAAGTTCCTTCCTCCACAAATGTGTCTCTGAGGAACAACTATGCTGTTTTCTATAAATGTCTCAGCTCTCCCACCCCTTCACCAGCCAAAGACAGGGAATGGGGAAAAGTTACATTTGCACTTGCTGACAGCTTAAGCCATGAAGAAATATCTCACAATTGTGGGTTGTTGGGTTTTTTTGGGAGGTGAGTAAAAAGGCTTGCTTATTCATTCATTCGTTCATTCATTCATTTGAGTTAAACACCACCCATCTGGGTTCTCCTCCCACTCTGGGTGGCTCACAATGTTAAAAAAGCAGAACAACCACCATAAAACCATAGAAACACCCACCCACCCATCCAGTGCAACATGCACCAAGGATCACTAACCCAAGTGGCCATGGTGAAAGGGTCTCCTATTTAAACTTCAACAAGCTGCAAAAGGCCTACTCAAAAAGAAAAGTTTTCAGTTGCTTCTTAAAGGACCCCAAAGAGTCAATCAAACACAGCTTCCCCAGGTAGGGCATTCCAGTTAGCTGGGGTGGCCACTGAGAAAGCCCTTCAATGGCTTTCTAGCAAACCTGAGTCAGTACTTGAAGTTGAGTTGTAAGAGAAGAGCAGGTGAAGCAAGCCTGATTTCTGATTCTATCTGCAGTTCCTGGATACAATTTTCCATATGTAATAACAGAAACAGCCACAGTCTTATATCTATGATTACATATACGAGAGTGGAAAATATATACTCCCATACAAATTTGGTTCTTTGTAAATGTATCTTCTAGACCAGAGATTCTCAACCTGCGGTCTGTGGGCCAGATGCAGCCCACAGCATCATTTCATGTGGCCCCCCACTGCCTCCATCACACCAAGAAGTGCCAAGTGGTGGAGGAAGGGCAAAATGGCCGTCTGGCCCCTGAAGCTATCTGAGGGAGTGTGATCCGGGCCCCAGCTTTAAAAGGTTGAGAACTCCTGTTCTAGACATAGAAATTATGTCATATTAATTTTATTGTACAAAGTTTGTACACTGATATTTATTTGATCTTTACATGTATTATATATCAATATCTTTAACAGAAAACAGATATGCCACAGTGTGTGTCTGCTGGTATGTGGATGATATTTGAAGATGATTGCAACTCTTTACAAAGAAAAAAGTAAAGGAACAAACCTGTAGGGAAGAATTCATTCATTTTCTTCTTGTAAATTTTGTAGTCAACCTCCAAAAATACGCAGAAAATGATTCGATCCATCTGTACAGAAGAGGAGGAAAATGCAATTTGTTAAGCAACATGTTTTGAGTCTTTAGACAAAAAAACCTCCATTGACTAAGGTTGTAAGTTTGCATTTCTTATGTCTTTATTTATTTGAGTTGTGTCCCATCTTATTCCCAGAAGGTGGAATCAAAATGGTTTATAGCTAGATTAAAACCAAGTATAAATTAAAAGCTCAAAGCAGGTATAGAGACAAATGAACAGTTGTAACACTGAAACATAAAGGAATTGCAGTTTTAAAACAACAGCAAGTAAAAATCATTTTTAAAACTCATCTGACCAGAGAAAGACAAAAAGAAGTACAGTGGAACCTCAGTTAACGTAATTAATGTGTTCTCTGGGACATTTCTTACACCAAAATTTACTTTAATCGAATTTCCCATAGGAATGCATTGAATGCAATTACCGTAGGAATGCATTGAAAACCAATTAACCCATTTTGAAACAAATTTCTGTAAACCAAACCACTATTTTCTATGGATTTCCTTTTGTTAAGCAATTTTTATGTTAACCAAGCCATTTGTTAACCAAGGTTAACACACACTAACCCATTAAAGCCTCCTTTTCTCATCCATCTAAAGCCTAATTGTATGCCAGACAGACAAGAAAAAGTTTAAAGGACAGCCTTGTCTCCCTTGACATGGAGTTCCACAGCTGAGGAGTAGACAGATTTGTCATAGTTTGTGTACACATAATATACATCCACAATCCCTACTTTCCCATCCACCCTACTATTAACACAAACACTGGACTGTTATCCATAGATAAAGATATTTAAGCTATAACATAATTTACAGTAATAGAAAACATGGCAAAGAAAAACAAGTGGGGAAACACACTAAAGTCTAACACAGCGGTGAAAGTCTAACACCCTCGGTTCTCTTCATCAGATGCAAGATAGAAAAAAAAGCAAGAGAAAAGAAGTTTCAGGGCTCTTTATCAGCTATGATAACTCCATTTTTTTTTACTGGCAATAATCACTAGAAATGTATTCCAGAAGGTGATACACAAAGAAGAGACATCACACTGAGCTTCTATGGAAGAAAAAGTCCTGCTACCATGGTCACATAGGTTTGTATCACTTCTGCAAGCAAAGGGTAGGACTTCTTCATGGAAATCACAACTTATGTAATAGTATTCAGGAATATGGCACACTTGAACATTACATAAATTCATTTGATTAGTAGTTGATTTTTTTTGTTTCTACTTGTATGTTTCATCCTTGGCACTCTTCATATTGTTAACACTGATCTAAGAGAGGCAGTACAGTGCCAGCATTAAGAGTACATATAGATGTAAATATATAATGATGTTTTGTAATACATTGAGGCTTCTGGTGACATTCTCCTCAGATCGCTCTCACTTTTTGCTGTATTTTCCTACTAAAGGCAAAAAAAGCCCCATAGATCCATGAGAATACTATAGGAAACTCCTCTAAATAACATGTTGCCATATGACTAACAGGAAAAACATTGTGTGTGTGTGGGGGGGGAGGGGGTTGAGGTCAAGCCATAGGAATCATAAACAGACGTATACAAGTGATTTCCTTCAAGTATCACTATTTAATATTTTATTATTACCCAAAAATGTTCTAATTCCACTTTTGCTAATCTAATTTGACTTTTCATTACAATATATTTGTTAATCAGCTCATGTATGCGATAATGACTGGGCTACAACACAACAATTATTTGTAAATTACCACATGTAAGGTAATGATCAATGTTCAGAGAGTTGCCTGAAATAAAGAAAAACAGTAACTCAGAAAACCAACTAGTGGCAATGCTTGTAAAGGCAGCACCATCCTATGACACTAATATGGTGAAGCTTTCCACTCAGCGGAAGGTAAAGAGAATAATGCCCATAAGCATGACGAAGGAATTCATGGCTCCTCTACAGAACACCCACATGTGGCTTTTTAAGGCCAGACTGAAAGCTGCATATCAGGAGGTCCACAGAAAGCAGCCATATTTGTCCTATAAATCCATTAAGTGGCCTTAGACAAAGATTCTCCCTTAGCATCAGTTCCATAATCTATAATATAGAGTATAATAATTTTGAACAAGTTACAGATTTATTGCTAGGGTTACATTATTCTCATTATGATCGCTAAATCCATCTTGCAAATCTACCTCTGGGTAGGGTTGCCATACGTCCTGAAAAACCGGGATTGTCCCAATTTCAAAGTTGAAAAAATTGTCCCATCCAGTTCAATAAAAATCATTTATTTATTTATTTATTAGTCATATTTATATATGCCGCCCACTCAGGCCGAACCCGACTCAGGGCAGCATTACAACAAGTTTTAAAAACACATAAAAACTCTTTAAAAGACCCACATCCCACCCACTTTAAAAGACCCATATCCCACCCACCCATCCCACCCACTATAAAAAGAAGAAGAGAGAGTTCTTAATTCTTTACATAAGCCAGCAGGCAGGGACCGTGTTCCCATTTGGGCCCCACACCTGCCCTGCCAGCCAGGTCTTCAATCCTTTCCTGAAGAGCAGCAATTCTCTTTGAAGTCTTAGATCTGTTGGCAGGAGGTCCCAGAGGGTTGGTGCTGACATGGAGAAGGCCCTCCTTCGGGTGTTGGATAGATGTGCACCCCTAGCTGATGGCACAATTAGAGAGCCCCTCCGGTCTGCTCTGGTTGGACGGGCAGACACTCTTGGGACGATGCGGTCTCTAAGGTATCCTGGCCCACTGCCATATAGGGCTTTAAAGGTCAAAACCAGCACCTTGAATTGCACCCGGAGACAAACTGGTAACCAGTGCAGCTCCCGAAGTAGCGGTGAGGCATGGGCATATCGCCCACATCCCATCACCACCCGGGCTGCCGCATTCTGGACCAGCTGCAGCCTCCAAATGGTCGTCAATGGCAGCCCCATGTAGAGAGCATTACAATAATCTAGTCGGGAAGTGACCAGAGCATGGGTGACCATAAGCAAGGAGCCCCGGTCCAGGAGCGTGCGCAACTAGCGAATCACCCGAAGTTGGGCAAAAGCCCTCCTGGCCACAGCCGCTACCTGTTCTTCTAGCAGCAGCAGCGAGTCCAGAAGGACCCCCAAGTTGCGCACTGGGTCTGTCTGGGGCAAAACAGCCCCATCCAGTACCAAAGATGGTAACTCCCTGGATAACACAGGGCCCCTTATCCACAGCCACTCTGTCTTGCTGGGATTCAGCCGAAGCCCATTGGCCCCCATCCAGACCCCAATGGCCTCCAGGCATCCGGATAGGATTTCAACAGCATCACTGGGGTCCCCACGGGCCGAGATGTACAACTGAGTGTCATCCGCGTACTGATGGTACCGCACCCCGTGGGAACGAATGATCTCACCCAGTGGCTTCATGTAGATGTTAAATAGGAGAGGAGAGAGCACCGAACCCTGAGGCACCCCATACTTGAGAAGCCTAGGGCTGGACCTCTCACTCTCTAACCACACCGACTGGGTACGGCCCTCCAGAAAAGAGGAAAACCAGGACAACACGGTGCCCTGGATCCCCAGTCCTTTGAGCCGTTCCAGAAGAATACCGTGGTCGACGGTATCGAAGGCCGCTGAGAGGTCAAGAAGAGCAAGGACGGATGGATAACCCCATCCCGCTCCCGCCAGAGATCATCCATCAGTGCGACCAATGCCGTCTCCATAGCATACCCGGGCCTGAATCCTGATTGAAAAGGGTCTAGATAATCCGCTTCCTCCAGGACACTCTGCAGCTGGTGCGCCACCGCCTTCTCCAAAACCTTACCCAGAAAGGGCAGGTTGGAAACCGGCCTGTAGTTGTTAAGGACAGCTGGGTCAAGGGATATTTTCTTCAGGAGGGGGCGCACCAAAGCATGTTTTAGCGGTGCAGGAAATACCCCCTCCCGTAATGATGCATTTATTATCGCCCCGACCCAGCCACCTGTCACCACCTTGGAGGCTTTCACCAACCAGGTGGGACAGGGGTCCAAAGGACATGTAGTGGCACGCACAGCTGCAAGGAGCCTGTCCACTTCATCAGGGACAACAGGATCAAACCAATCCCAGATCGTACAGCAAGACTGTGCTCCGGTGCCCCCCGACCCTCCCCATCCATGCCGGGATTCAGCCCTGAACGAATCCAATCGATTTTCTCCACCAGATGGTCAGCAAAGTCCTCAGCCGAACCCTGCCAACCGGGCACCGATCTCCCCCTACCGAGGAGGGACCTGGTTACCCGGAACAGATCGGCTGGGCGGTTATCAGCGGAGGCAATAAGGGTGGTGAAGTATTGCCGCCTCACCACCCCCATCGCCACTAGGTAGGCCCTATCTCCCCCTACCGAGGAGGGACCTGGTTACCCGGAACAGGTCGGCTGGGCGGTTATCAGCGGAGGCAATAAGGGTGGTGAAGTATTGCTGCCTCACCACCCCCATCGCCACTAGGTAGGCCCTAATAGCAGCTCTAGCTAGTGTCCAATCGGAGTCATCCTGGGTCTTCAGCCAGCGGCGCTCTAGGCGTCTCTTTGCCCATTTGAGTTCTCGCAGTTCATCCGTGAACCACGGGGATGACCTAACCCCATGGGCGCGGAGAGGCCGCAGTGGCGCGATTTCATCCAAGGCTGCTGTTGCCGTCCTGTTCCACAGGTCAACAAGTGCCTCGGGTGAATCGTGTAGCCGATCCAGAGGAACATCCCCCAGTTCCCTCTGGAATCCATCTGGATCCATTAGTCGCCGAGGGCGGGCCATTTTAATAGGCCCTGCCTCCCTACGATGAAGCGTCACCCCCAGAAAGTCAAGAGTCACCAGATAGTGATCTGACCATGGCACAGGTGAGATGACTAAGTCCTGTAATCTCAGATCACTCTGCCACTGCTCCGACAAGAAAACTAAGTCTGGCATGTGACCACTGCCCCTGGCCGGACCCCGAACTACCTGAGTCAGGCCCATGGCTGCCATGGAAGCCATGAATTCACTTGCCACCTCAGAAGCCATCCCCAATGATGGCAAATTGAAGTCCCCCAGGACCATAAGCCTCGGGAACTCCAACGCCAGCATCAAGGCGGCTTCGAGGAGCTCAGGCAGGGCATCCCTTACCCTGCAAGGGGGCAGGTACAGGAGTAAGATCCCCAACTGACCCTTGGGGCCCAACCGTAGAAGCAGGGCCTCACAACCAGACACTTGTGGAGCAGTGGCCCTAGCAATTCCCAAAGACTCCCTGGCAACAATGGCGACACCACCGCCCCTCCCCTCACCTCTAGGCTGGTGCCAAATACCGAACCCGGCTGGATACATGTCCAAAAGAGGTACTCCACCCTCAGGTGTCAGCCAGGTTTCAGTGATGCATGCCAGGTCGGCCCGCCCCTCCTAAATAGAATCTTGGATCAGGGGGGCCTTATTACAGACCGATCTGGCATTCACCAACAGCAGCCTAAGGGCGGGGTCACTCTGGATCTGCTGCTCAGGGCCCAGAGATGTACCTGCAGGGCTGGAATGAGGGACCGCACTTAAACATCGGACCCGCATTCCCTGAGTGCGGCCCGCCCCACGGTACCCGCCATACCGCCCCATGCCCATCACAACACCTATATGGATCCCTGGAACCCCCCTAGATGAAGTCCCAGATTTTTACGCTCACATTAAAATACAGCAGTTGGTCTTTAAGGTGCTATAAGTTTTTTTTGGTCTTTTTGTTTCATTTACTCTGATATCTCCTCCCTTATTTCCTTCCTATGACCGCACACGTGTGCTCTCTCTCGGCCAGGCATTTGTTGTTGGCATGAAGCAGGCAGGAAGGCTGGTGGGGCAGATGGGATCAGCCTTGGGGGGGATCTGCCGCCAATGGCATAAAGTTGTCCATTCTTCCCCAGCCCACGGAGACCTTCCCGCCTCAGCACTGGCAATGGTGAGCACGCTCTTGCCAGAGGGGGACAACCTGTTACTTTGGTGGAGGAATCAGGGAGCTGCCACCTTATTTCACTCCCATCCCCGCTAGCAAAATAAACCCATGCCGGGATTGTGGTTGAGACACATGGCAGGGGTCGGTAGGTAGGTGGGTGGAAAGATGCATGGATGGTGCCCACAGAACAATCTTTCCATGTCATTCTGTAGGCTTCATGTTTCCCCTCCCTCTATTAAGAACAAGCTTAATTTGCTTTTTTTTTCCTGGTAGATAACCCACCCATTTTTGTCAGGTATCCTTCTGTCCTGGTTTTGTGGGAGAGAATTATGGCAACTCTACCTCTGGGTCAAACTCTCCATTCCCACCCGCCACCTGAAATTTCACATTAACTACATGCATCTTCAACTACATCTGCACCTGCATTTCTTTCTTTTCCTCCTTTAAATTCTACCTTGGTGGGACCCTACCTCCTCACTTTGTGAAGCAAATATCTATCAGTGCCATCTGCAGTGATGACATTAAATAAACAGATAGATAAACACAGGGCTTGCATTTGCAAAATGAGGTTTGAGCTATTTCTTCTTCTTCAAGAGGCAGCTGCTTATAGCAATGCAGCCTTGAGCGTGATACAAGTGAGACCAGGACAGCAATCTATCTGATTACCACAATCTAACATTTGGTAGATGACTCATTAGACAGACATCTGCCAGGTATACAATAGAGAGAACGGGTTTAACGCTGGGGAACCTTGAATCCAATCTCACTGACAATGCATTTCGGCAAGAACGTTTACTGAAGAGCTTTTATTCTCTCTATTTTTATAATGATCCGCCATCTCTTAATATAGAAATGCTTAGGCAAAAAGCAAAAAAAGAGAGAGAGAGAGAGCATCACAAGTCAGCCAGATGGCAGGCAGCGAAAAAAGGAAGTAAAACAGTTCATACAATAACAACAAAACACACCCAAGTCAAGGAAAGCCAGCCATGTGGATGGCAGAAAAAAGCAAAAGACAGGGACTAGTTCTTAGCCAGGATTCTTGGCAAACTATTCAAGGGTTTGGTTTTGTTTTTCTGAGAAGTGTTGTTCAAAAGATTCATCAGAAAAGTGAAGCAGAGGGAGAGAGAGAAAACAGTGTTTCAACTTTAACTTTTTATCTGTGCTCCATTCTTAGGTGTTGACACCAGAGAGGGAGACTAGAAACTGAACAGTTTGGGAAGAATATTAGAGCTGCCATCCTCTAAGATTTCCAGAATTGGAAGTGGGCGGACAATATTGCCAACCCATTATGTGGAGCATTTTGCTATATGCTAATGCTTTTGATATTCTAGCAACTTTTAGGTACCACTAGAAATACAACATATAGCCATGGTTGCTAGGGAACCTGCATAAAACTGCACAAGCTCACTGAACCTGATGACTGGAAGATCGGCAGATCAACAGTTTAAGACCGAAGTGCCGCACGACAGAGTGAGCTCCTGTCTGTTCCAGCTTCTGCCAACCTAGCCGTTCAAAAGCAAGAACTTACAAGTAGATAAATAGATACCACTTCAGTGGGTAAGGTAACAGCATTCAGTGTGCTTCGGCATGACACATGACCACAGAAACATTTGCAGATGCAGACACCGCTGGCTCTTTGGCTGTAAACCGAGATGAGCACCGAACTCTAGAGAAGGATATGACTGGCTTTCAAGCAAGTGCAACTTTTAACTTTACCTATGTTCAACTTAGAAAACATTTTGATAATTTAAACAGAGTGATGATATGTTTCACTTGAGCAAGGAAGATGTTGGCCAGATGATTTGAGTGAGTCATCTGAGTGTGTTGTCCAGATGCTGCTGACAGTGGGTGAGCAGTTTCTAAACCCCTGATCTTCCTGCCGGTTATTTATCTTTAAACCAAACTTGACGAAGACAAACCTTTAAATCAGTGGTGCCCAAACTACAGCCCATAGCCACTCCACCTGTAGTAAAAGATTTCTTGGTGAATTCAAATGTCAAAGAACCCCCTTTTATGTCTGTGGCTGATCTACTTAATATGCAGCTGTTGGATGCAATGCAACCTCTGGCTGCACAAGGGGTAGAAAATGCACAATACCCATATGATCTCCCTTTTGCTTTATTTCTCTCTTTTGCATGTGCATACACACAGACAGAGACAAAGAGATGCTTCAGTAATATTGCTCCTGCTACAACCTAGCTCTGCTGCTGGACCTCTGGTCCTTCTGTCCTTAATCTCTACTTGGTCTCATCCCAGCCTCTGTCACTTGCTTTTACTGCCCTCTATACTGAAGTTGCTATTAGTGTGTCATCTTTCCCTCCATGCACACATGCTCTCTTCATGTAGATACAGAGCATGGGAATTGGGCCTTGCCTGATGTATACCCCCATATTCCTCTTTCTGATTTCATGCCCTTGTTCTCTGATAGTTCATGCAGTTAACATTCTGCTTAATGCATATTGCTGAATTCATTGGAATGTCAATATTTTATATATGAAGATATGCAGCAGGGGCCACACACATCCAGACTTTATAAACTGTATTTCTGTATACATGCACATGTTGTATGCACACACACCTTGTGATTCTACAAAAGCTTTTTTCAATTTTCTAGTTCCTTCAGTCTCATGAGAAGGAAACTTTCTTAGAAACTAGAAGAGATTTCCAGCCCAACGAAACTTTTTAAAGTGGCCCTTGCATATATAATCTATACATGAGTCAACTCCTTCCAAATGTGTGAAGAAAGCATTCTATTTTTAAGCATGCATAAAATGCTGTGATGACAGCTCAGATCCTGTGCTTATCTGATTGAATGGCATGTGTTGGCAGAAAGTAGATTGAAATTAAACTATATTCCAGCATCTTGCCAGTCAGGAACTATTTTATTCAAGAGACCCAGATACAATCAGTTGAATTTAGTCTGTAGAAAGAACACCCTCCTTTTTGCCATTTCTCTTCCAAGCAACGTAGCTGCAGAAGTCTGTTGGAAGATGGGAGGACATTTGGATGCTAAGGAACAAAAGTCTTTGGGCACCCTGGGACAAGCTTTTGTCATAACTTCTTATTCTACTGAGCCAATCTTCCCTCTCTTGAGTGTTTGAAATGCCAAGTTGATTATAGACATTTCACACTCCCTTCTCTGCAAAGGGAAGAATGAGACTATGGAGAAACCAAGCTGATCAGGCTCACCAAGATAGCCCCCTGGACCCTGGTGTCCATCCACAATCTCTGGTTCTTCCACAGCCAAGAGGATGAGAGTCAGCCCTCTGAGGAAGAAGCTTAAAGGGGCTAAAATATGAAGATATTATGACTCACCCCTGATTGATAGCTCTGTTTTTGGAGTCATGAGCTGACAGCAAGTCTCCCCCCCCACAACCCCCCCCCCCCGCCCTGCAGGCTTGATTAAATTTTGCTTGCTTCACGGCTATGAATAGGCAGATCAAAGAGGCCATAAGCAAGGAGCACGGCAGCAAAGGAAGAAGAAATTTCAATTGCATTAGCTTTTCACTTACAAGGGAGCTTCACGGCTCCAGGCTGCAAATTGTATTGATCTTTGTCTTCTTTGGAGTCTATACTAATTCAGAGAGTCTATTCGAGGCGGGAGTGCAACTCTTTTGGGTTTTGTAGCCAAGCTTCTCCCACTAAGCATCCATAGTTTTCAATGCTCTACCCAGCAGGATGGGATGAACTGTACTCCAAATGAGATCTTTTAAAAACAATATAAAGTGAATGGGACACCATGACCTTGGAAAATCATGTCTTCTGGTGTAGAGCTAGAATCCATATGTATCCTTTCCAGACAATAAGAAAAATCATAGGATAAGTGAGGAGCCCATTTTGTCACTGATTCACTAGAAAATATTTTTCCTTTCCTTTCTTTTTCTCATCTAGGGGTAGACCAGGGAGGATTTAGAGGACAAATGAAGGGCATCAGCCCTACAGATCATGTTGGAATTGCAGATCACAATGGGAGTTTCATCCCAACAACATCTGGAGGAGAAAAGGTTCCTTGTCTCTAATTTATCTCTAATTTATAGTGAAACATTGGGTAACACTCTTCACAATATTCCAAGAATATGTGAAGAGCTATACCCGTGATGGTGAACCTTGGCACTCCAAATGTTCTTGGACTTCAATTCCCAGAAGCCCAAGCACTTTGTGAATCCACATGAATGGGTTTACTGCGATTCATCTGGCCCATTTCCTCGTCCATCAATTTCCCTCCCTATTGTCAGATACAGTAGGCTAAGGCTGGAGTTCTCAACCTTTTTCAACCAGGGACTGGGTCACGCTCCCTCAGTTAGCTTTGGGGGGGCCGGACAGCCATTTTACCCTTCCTCCACCATATGGCACTTCCTGGTGTGGTGGAGATAGTGGACTGCAGGTTGAAAATCTCTGTGCTAAGCTCAAAAGCCAAAAATAACCCCCCAAATATGCAGCTTCCCCAGTGGTTAAAACACTAAGCTGGAGACTGGAAGGGTGGGTTGCGGTACCCGAGATCTGCACTTGGGGACATGAACGGAGCCTCATTCGGGCGTCCCCTGAGCAGAGTTTCTTCAGCAAAAATCCTTTCAACCCAGAGTAATCTCTGACACAAAATTATTATTACACCCCCAAAAAATATGGAGGAATATTTACATACGCACATGGAGGGAAGGATATTCTCCCTCTTTTGCATCCACACTTATAAACCCATGAGCTTCCAGACACCACCCCTTCCATCCACCTACTGTTTGCTATTTTGCTGAAAGAAGAGAGGAATTTCTTTCCTTTCCGTTGCCTGGAGCAGGATTATATCGACATGGGATCTAGTAGACCGGAGAACTATAATGTTCCCAGGGATACTGATATCCTTCTGTCCATTTCATGCCACCATTCAATGCAGTTAGCACCAGGTAAGTGGGCAGGAAGGAAGCATCTCAACCTTTTTCAGCCAGGGGCCGGGTGATGCTCCCTCAGACAGCTTTGGGGTCTGGACAGCCATTTTACCCTTCCTCCATCACGTGGCACTTCCTAGTGTGGTGGCTCACAGGCTAAGCATTTCCCCCAAAATGAAAGTCCTTTGTAAAAGTCACTAAATGAAGCAAAAGATGTAATCTATATCTATAAATCTGTGTGTTAACCATTGGAATGTGACAAAGGATCCTGCACCTGGCCCTACTAGCCCGTACCGAGCATTTGTGCACTTGCCCAAACCGGGTTCACAGGTAACTGTCGGGTTGAGAAATGTGCCAGTGGGGCAGGAGACCCATGAACGCAAACAAAGAAAAAGGACTTCACTATCCAACGTTCCTTGCGCCGCGCCACAGCCAATCAGGCTGAGAGGCGCAAGCAAATAGAACGTTGGGAAACGCGCTGCAGCCTATCAAAAACAAGCTGCAGGAAAAAAGGCACACAAATGCAAACCACAAACTCAAAACTACAAGTCCCAGCGTCCTGTGCACCATGAGCGCACAGAACGCTGGGAAAGCCGGCAGACGGAAAATAAAAATAAAAAACACAACGGGAACGCAAGTCCGCTGCAGGCAGACGCAGCGCCTCACAGCCACGCAAACACCCGCACGGAAATGCAAGTCCACAGCAGGCGGACGCAGCGTCTCACAGCCACGCAAACACCCGCACGGGATCGCAAGTCCACCGCAGGTGGATGCAGCACATCACAGCCACGCAAACACCCGCCGACCTTCTTTCATGGAGCAACAGGGAGGAGAGGGACTACCTCTCCTCCACGCTACCCTGCCGAAGACAAGGCGAGACCACCACTGGCCTCAAGAAAAGATGAGCCGGGGTGGGGAAAAACACAAAAACAGGGGAGATTCAAAGGAGGGAAAAGGTACTGATGCCTTCACACCCCCCCCCCCCTTGAAAGCAAAACACTTCCTCCGGAAAGCAAAGCCAGCGAATGGCGCTCCGGCCACTGCCTTTACTTTACGAGTAAGTGTTTTGCTTTCAAGGGAGGGCGAAGGCATCAGTGCCTCTCCCCCCTTGAAAGCAAAACAATTCTTCCGCAAAGCAAAGGCAGCGAACGGCGCTCCGGACGCTGCCTTTACTTTACAAGTAAGTGTTTCGCTTTCAAGGGAGGGCGAAGGCATCAGTGCCTTCACCCCCCTTGAAAGTGAAACAATTCCTCTGGAAAGCAAAGGCAACGAACAGCGCTCTGGCCGCTGCCTTCGCCTACCGGAGGTACTCACCTGGCAGCAGCCTCCTCTCTCTCCCTCACACACTCAGACACACACATATACACACACCTAAACACCTAACAAAAATAAAACCATAATTAAAAACAACCATTACTTAAAACAAAAAACACACAAAACCACTTACAAAACTCCTAACAACAAAATGAAAAAACCACAAATTACACAAACAAACCAGAAAAAAATAAACAAAACCACAAATAAACAAACCAATTAAACCAAACAATAAACCAAAACAAAAAAGAACAAATAGAAACACCGCCCAGCCCACCACCACAAAAGCAAAACAAAGAAAAACCCCAAAATAAAGAAAATCAGACAACTCACCACCACCTCCTTCCTCCACGATGACCAGAACACAAATGAACAAACCAAGAGACTATGAACCGGAAGAAGCTCCACCCAGAGGCCAAGAGAGAAAAAAACAGTCAAAGTAAAAGATAACCACTAGCAGCCCCACCTGCAGGGCAGAAAAGTAAAAACAAGTCAAAAATACACAACAGCCCCAAACAAAAGGCCACAAAAGTAAAAAAAAAATCAAAACCATAACAATACATGACACTTTTACACAAATCACAAACATATGTAAAAAAAAATATTTCTAAAATCATGTGTGGAGTTTCAACTGAAATAAAAACCAAAAACATCAAAATACAGTTTAAAAACATTGAATGTAAAAAACATTTACTTTCACATGTTTAAAATTATTACCTACAGTACAACTGTTAAAAAAACATACTAAAACATTATTTGGTTAAATTTAAAAAAATAGAAAAAATTATATCATCCTTTGTTCTTTTTTTAATCCACAAATACAAACCACCCAAAAACTGATCACAGTTTACAACAGCCCGGAAAAAACAAGTTGTGTATAAATAAACATTTTAAAACTTTCAATTATACACTAATCTCTTTTGTACAAACATTAACAAAAAAAACACCTTCCAACACAATGTAAAACAGCCTGGCACCGCCGGGCAAACTATACTAGTACTTGATAATTTGCACAATCCTTCCAGCAAGTTCCAAAGGGCTATATCCATGCATAGAAACTACCATACACTCAAAGGAACTCAAGTGAAATCATAGAACCTTTTTTGTAAATGTAAACATCATTAGAAACTGCAGTTGCCGCTAAATAATTGCTAACCCCAGAAACTTGCCACATTCTTCATGTTTATCACATTTACAACTGTTTTGGTTCAACGCCCACTGAGGCCAAAGGGAATTTGTTGATTGGCTTTAATAAACCCTCGGTCCATTCTGACGTTTTCTATATGTAGGCGTCCTGTTAGGTTTATAGCAGGGGACAAGCTAAATTATTAAGTATCTTAAAACTTCAAATATTTTAATGACACATTGCAACAAAATTTCCTATTCACTGGATATCCTACCCCTCAATTACTGTCAATTATTGGACAGCAGACTGCACAACAAGAAAGGCAGACTTTGTAACAGGAGGGATTTAATTAACAATGGGCTCTCCCACTGCATCAGATCTGGGGGGAAAAGGAACATTTGACATTGCCTTGGATCTGAACCTTTTTAACCCAAATCTTTTTATCCAAATTGGAGTGATTTAAGGACTAGTTCTAGCAGCTGCTCCATTACTGAAAACAAATTCTACAACTGTTTCCTCTGCTCATACAGTCACTTCTAAAGCAATGGGTTTACTTGTTTATACATAGTATTTTATTGTGACAAGTCACTAGCTAGAAAGACCAAATAGTTATTGAATCCACACATACCCTATTTGCTGGTTTATAAGTCTCATTCCCACTCCCCCCTTAAAATACACTGGAAATATGGAGTGCTTCTTGTATTGTATATAGTGGCATATAGTGGACTATTTTGGTAATAATGGGGTGCATCTTATACTCCGATGCGTTTTATATGCTGGCAAATATGGTAAGTACAAGTTTTACATTGTTGTTTTAAAAAAAGAAAAGAAAACTGATGTTCTTTTTAAAATTAAGTTTTTAAAACTTTTATTCAAAAAAAATCTAGCATTTGATGGCATTGTATTATTATATGCCACAGGCATTTTACAGTTAAAGGCAGAATATAGACTGCCTGGACAAAGAAACAAACAATTCTACAGAGGGATGCTCCTAGAATGTATAGCAAAAAACAAACAAATCATGCTCTGTGCAAAAGTTAGCAAAGCAGAAATTATGCAATTTCAAGGAAGGAGAAGTATTCCTGACATCAATGGGCCATAACTGAAGCAGTAGAAGACAAATCAGAAAAACAATCATTCAAAAGTGATGGTATTCATCGATGAATGCAGTACTTTACTGAACCCAGTTAAGGTTATTTTTCTAATATTAATTTCAATTATTCTGTTTTAGAATGTAGCAACTCTGAAAGGGGTTCCCAAACTATGGGCCACGGGCCAGATCCGGCCCGTGGCACCATTTCATGTGCCCCCCTCCAAGGGCATTCAAGAAACATAATAGCTGCCCCTGTGAAGCAATTGGGACAAAAGTGCCACCCCCATTGTGCAGGCAGTGCAAAATGGCAATCTGGCCCTCAAAGCTGACTGATAGAGTGCTACCCAGGCCCTGGCTTGAAAAGGTTGGGAACCCCTGGTTTAAGATATTCTTTTGACCAGGCACAGACTTGCATGTGCACAAAACATAAAATCACATGCTGCCAATGGATGATATGGGTACAACTATGAGATTTGTGTGGTACTAATTCTCTACAGAAAAACAGAACGGAGTAATACTTCCTCCACATGCATTTTGCCATGTGAGACTGACGTTTCCCTGTTTGTTCTTTTATATATCCAAAGGCACATTTATTATTATTTTTATTTATTTTATTATTTAGATTTCTATACCGACCACTTGGCCAAGGCCAACTCAGGGCGGTTCACAATCACAATAAAAACATAATTTAAAACTGCATAAAAACTACCCTCCCCTTAAAATGGGTACAGGGACCGAGGGGGCCGGAATTACACTATACCAGCCACCCAATGGAAGTCACATCATGTCTGGCTAAAGAGTCACCCAAAATTCAAGCTTCCATTGTGGTGACAGAGGAGGTGGGAAAAGTTACAGGGGTCTGTTCATTGACTCCAATGGGAATGCTTAATCTAAACCACTCCTGCAGCTATGACATCACACCTTCAGCAGAGACGGGACAGAATCCCAAGAAGGAGCAGGATTCTGGAAATTAACTTGCCCATTGTGTCCTCCTGACACAAGACTCACAGTAACGCCAAGGCAAGGGTATAGGTACTACAGTAAATAAGAACATAAGAACAGCCTTGCTGGAGCAGGCCACAGCCCATCCAGTCCAGCATTCTGTCTCACACAGTGGCTCACCATTTGCTTCAGGGTATTCCCAAGCAGATGCCTTCACCTGCTTAGGATTCCCTGGAAATGGCATTGAGAGATATCCTGCCTATCTCTCCAACCCGGAGGTTGTCCTTACGTATCCATAATTATAGCCATTGATACCCTTGTCCTCCATGAACTTGTCTAATCCTTTCTTAAAGCTGTCAAGACTGACAGCTGTCACCACTTCTTCTGGCAGGGAGTTCCATAGACCTGTGATCCACTGGGTGAAAAAGTACTTTCTCTTATTTGTTTGAGAACTAGCACCCAAAAGTTTCATGGAGTATCCCCTAGTTCTAGTGTTGTGCAATAGGGAAAACAGTTTTTCCTTATCTACTTTGTCCATGCCGTGCATGATTTTATAAACTTCAATCAGGTCACCGCTTAGACGCTGTCATTCAAGAGTGAAGAGGCCCAACCGTTGCAGCCTCAGATGGTAAGGAAGGTGTTCCAGTCCCCTAATCATTCTGGTTGCCCTCCTCTGCACTTTTTCCAGCTCCATAATATCCTTCTGGAGGTATGGCAACCAGAACTGTACACAGTATTCCAGAATGGGCCTCACCATAGATTTATAAAGAGGCAAAATGACACTTGCTGACTTATTTTCTATACCCTTCCTAATGATCCCTAGCATTGAGTTTGCTTTTTTCACTACTGAGGCACACTGGGTCGACACCTTCATTGAGCTGTCCACCAGGACACCAAGGTCCCTTTCCTGGTTTGTTGCAAAGAGTTCAGACCCCATCAGTTTATAAATGTAATTGGGGTTTTTTTTTGCCCCAACGTGCATCACTCTGCACTTACTAGTGTTGAAGCTCATTTGCCACTGTTTTGCCCACTCCCTCAGTGTCACGAGATTCCTCTGGAGCTCCTCACAATCTCTCACAGTTTTCACTACCCTGTATAATTTAGTGTTGTCAGCAAATTTGGCTACCTTGCTATTTACTCCTACTTCTAGATCATTTATGAAGAGGTTGAAAAGCAGGGGTCCCAGTACTGAACCTTGGGGGACCCCACTCTTGACTTCCCTCCACTTGGAGAAGTGTCCATTTAGTGCTACCCTCTGTTTCCTGTCCCTTAGCCAGTTGCTGATCCAGGACAAGACCTGTCCCTTTATTCCATGACTGGTAAGTTTATTCAAGAGCCTTTGGTGCAGGACCTTGTCAAAAGCCTTCTGAAAGTCTACATAAACAATGTCAACTGGATCCCCCTTATCCACATGCTTGTTGACACTCAAAAATTCCAACAGATTATTGAGGCATGATTTGCCCTTGCAAAAGCCATGTTGGCTCTCCTTTAGCAGCGCCTTCTCTTCTATGTACCTATTAATTCTATCTTTTAGGATGGTTTCCATCACTTTACCTGGGACACATGTCAAACATGTCAAAAGTATGATTTTGGTGCTCTGCTGATACGGAAGGGTTAAGCCGGCAAACTATTCCACCCAATGTGATACAGGGAGGCTCGTGTGAGGCTTCCAAACCAGTGAGCAATTGATGTCTACAGACAGCAACAAATCGCACATTTGCACTTTTCTAATGGCACATCATTATGGATCTGCTTTCCCAACACCTCCTGATAGGAAAAAGCTATTTGTGAGAAACAAACATCTACTCTGAAGATGGATGCCCATGCTACTTTAGCAATCCACATAAAAGAGGAGAGGTTATGTCTAACAAAATCAGATGAAGAATGATGAACGCATTTGCCAGGCCGTTGATAATATCCCCCTACTAAGAAAGTCTCTCCCTGAACAAAAGTGAAAGCTATATTTTAAAAGTTTACCATGTGTTGCGGTTGCTTACTTTTTTACTAAAGCCTGCAGTGAAATATAATTAAATTGTTGAGGCAAAAGGGGAGAAAACAATCACCCAGTGTTTATTATGACCTAAAAGATTAATGCAGGCCACAAAATCTAAATGGAGTCCTTCAGCTTCATAACAATCCATAGCTGTAACAGGATATTGAATGGCAAGGTACTCAGAAATCAAGCAAGATAAATGTGATACATCATGAAAACAACTCCCACTGGCTGATCAGTAATCCTGAGGGCAGGATGCTATTAGCCAGATCAGATGAAATATCTGACAGCAGATTAAACGCTGCACAGGTTCAATGAGAAAAATGTTAAGAAACAAAATAGCCGATGGGAAATGTCTTCTCATAGAGCAGTAGTCGCCATCCTTTTGGGACATGGTGGCCACATTATAGAGTTCAATGCTTAATGAGGGCCACACTTTAAATCACAATGTATCAAAATTATTACACTATCAATTCAGTTCCAAGTAAACATTCAGAAGTCAATGAAGAAATGTCAAAGTTAAGGGGGTACCTGAGCCTGCTGGCTAAGGAAAACACCCCAAGGGCCCAAATGCTAGTATGGAGGATAAAGTCAAGAAAGGGCTGACAGAAGGAACAAGGTGGCTCTTGTGTTTTTTATAAGAAAAGGACAGGGAAAGACAACTGTAGATGGTGTTGCCTGAGGCAGGAGGGAAAGTGTGGGTCTGAGGAAAAATGCCTTGAGGGTGATAGCATTAAGAAAGCAGGTTGGAAGACTGCACAGAAAGAGTTGGGGAGGCTGCATGTGGGCTGCAGTTTGGGGACTTTTGTCTTGAGTATCTAGAGAAGTAGGGGACTGCGATGGCTTTGTGCAAGAGTTCTCAACCTTTTAAAGCTGGGGACCAGGTCACTCTCCCTCAGACAGATTTGAGGGCTGGACGGCTATTTTACCCTTCCTCCACCACATGGCACCTCCTGGTGTGGTGGAGGCGGTGGGGGACCACATGAAATGATGCCGTGGGCTGCATCTGCTTAGTGGTTAAGATGCTGAGCTTGATGACGGGAAGTTTGGCAGATCAGCAGTTCGATATCTGAGTGCTACATGACAGAGTGAGCTCCCATCTCTGTCCCAGTTCCTGCCAACCTAGCAGTTGGAAAGCAAGTGATTGCAAGTAGTTTCAAGTTTCAAGTTAATTTCTATACCGCTTTACTCAACGCAGCGGGTGACTCAAAGCAGTTTAAACAGTCACAATAAAGTAATACAGTAATACAAGTAAATATATAAATTAATACAATCAATAATACAATAATGAATCCAGAATCAAATAATCAATAAATACATAAAAATACAAAACCACATTGCATAAGAATACAAAATCCCTACATCACAACAAACGCCCATCTATAATCCGTCCAAGAACACCACCACCCCGCGAACCTACATCCCGGAGGGGGTGGGTGGGGTGGTAAATGTAGCAGTGGCATGATTTATCTCCCCGCCGAGTTGAGCAGGCAGGAGGGGTGCGGTAATGTGACATCATCATCTTCAGAGCCCCTTGGGCCACAGGAAGGCTCCCTTTATCCCCCTGCTGAGTGGAGGGGTGGGAGGGGTGCGGCAATGTAATGTCGTTGTCTTCGGAGTCTCCGGGGCCACAGGAGGCTTATTTTATTCCCCCACCGAGTGGAGGGGGCGGGAGGGGTGCAGCAACACGGTGGCAGCATCTTTGGAGCCTCCCGGGCCACAGGAAGGCTCCCTTTATCCACCCCACTGAGTGGAGAGGGCAGGAGGGGCGTGACAACACGGTGGCAGCATCTTTGGAGCCTCCCGGGCTACAGGAAGGCTCCCTTTATCCCCCCCACCGCCAAGTGGAGGGGCCGGTAGATAAATAGGCACTATTTTGGTAGGAAAAGTAACAACATTCTGTGTTCTCTGGTGTCTAGTCATACCTGCCACATGATCACAGCAATGTCTGCAGACACAGACAGCACTGGCTCTTTGCCTGTAAATGGAGATGGGAACCGGCCCCCTAGAGTCAGACAAGACTGGTTTTCGAGCAAGGGAGACCTTTACCTTTATCTAGTGAAGTACTCCTTTGGTGGAAAAACTTATGCAAACAGGGACACATTCTAGAGTGGTGCTTGTGTTACTTCAGACCAGTAATTAGAATACATTTTCTATAAGTATAACTGTATTGTATGCATTATTTGCCAAACAAAAATACTTCCAATTAATTATTTGAGAGTTATAATTCATTGTAACAAAATGAACTCAAGAGACATATATTGTACAAGGTGTTCATGCTCAAATCTGTTTTACTAGGCAGGACAAATGTAGCAGTATGAAATATTCTCACACGCACTGCCGAGGCAACCTCTACCAAGAAAGGAGAATAGAACTCAATAAGAACTGAACATGCCTTAAGGCAACAACTGAGTGACAACTAGAAAGGAAAAAGAAAATTTAGCAGGAGAATGATTAAGCCTGCAGAAAACTATTACATAATATATTCCTTGCTCCTGCAAAGTTAAGTAACCCAATGTTGTGTAGTGGCTAGTCTGCTGGAAAAGGATTCAGCAAACATGGGTTCAAGCCTCTTTGCAGGCGCACCCCCCCAATAACGGACACAGACAACATTGAAAGTGGATAACAGCATAGGGCCACATTTATTGATTCAATGCCCTAGTCCGAATTATAAATTTGTATTGGTAAAACGACCAATCATAATTCCTAAGGCAAGCAGGCCGAAGTAACACTGGTAAGGTACCACCCCAAAATTGCCAACGGCAATTGGTTACAATGTATCAATTTGTATCAATTTGTTTGTTGACAACAAACAAATTGTTGACCGTAGTCAATAACTAACTCATGACCCCACCCTCTGACGCGTATCCGTGAAATCACAGGGGTGATGCATGCTGGTTAGCAATCGTCATCACCCCATCGCCTGATTCGTCGTTGACCGGACAACGTTTAACTAATTTATTCCTGTCTAGTGTTGTCCAGTCAATTGCGAACCTGCCGGATACTTGTGGGTCATACTGTTTACCTTACCAGTGCTACCCGCCAATGTGACCAAAGTCAACATTAGGAACACAGAAAGACCCCTATATCAAACCATAGCAACAGTGTGGGATGGGCAAAAAAGCCAGGACCCGGAAGCCAATATGGGTCCCAGCCAAAAATTCCCACCCGGCCCCGAAGCGACCAAAATATCACACTGTTAACTAGGGAGGGGGTGGAGGGGAAAAGACTTCTCCGCTCCGTCGCTGAGGTAAAATGGCAGCTCGGCTGCCTCGTGGCCACCCCTTTTATAAGGGAGCTGGCCACGCCCCTAACTACCCGGATTCTCTGTCCTGTGGGGGGGGGCCCCGCAAAGGGCGCGGCGGCCATTTTGGCGCCGCGCTTGCATTGCAGGCGCACCCCCCCAATAACGGACACAGACAACATTGAAAGTGGATAACAGCATAGGGCCACATTTATTGATTCAATGCCCTAGTCCGAATTATAAATTTGTATTGGTAAAACGACCAATCATAATTCCTAAGGCAAGCAGGCCGAAGTAACACTGGTAAGGTACCACCCCAAAATTGCCAACGGCAATTGGTTACAATGTATCAATTTGTATCAATTTGTTTGTTGACAACAAACAAATTGTTGACCGTAGTCAATAACTAACTCATGACCCCACCCTCTGACGCGTATCCGTGAAATCACAGGGGTGATGCATGCTGGTTAGCAATCGTCATCACCCCATCGCCTGATTCGTCGTTGACCGGACAACGTTTAACTAATTTATTCCTGTCTAGTGTTGTCCAGTCAATTGCGAACCTGCCGGATACTTGTGGGTCATACTGTTTACCTTACCAGTGCTACCCGCCACACGGAGGGGCTTCAAAGAAGACCTGACGCCCCCACCCAGACCGTCAGCTCGGTCAACAGGCCTGCTCGCCAATCACCTAACAGGAGGTCCATACCTCCTCGCGACAGATGGACCCCATCCCCTGCGTACAAGTCATAATTTTGTAGACTGATATCGGGGTGATGACTGACCCGTCCCCAAGCCCTGTCAGCAAGAAACCGCGCCACCGCCCCGTTGACCGTGCGCCTAGCGCGGTCAAGGGCCAGGAGGTGAACGCCCCCTCTATGGAAAGGCGCGGGATAATGTCCACCAAACTAGGGTTGTGGCAGGCCAGACATAATGCAAGTAGGCGAGGTCCTCGCAAATCGCATGCTTGAGCGATAAGCCGGTGACCTGGCACAAATCATTGCCCCCAAGGTAGATGATGAGAATGTCAGGCGGGTCAGCACTCAGGCCAGAAAAGGGAAAGGCCGCAGCCCCCGCCATAACATCCCAGGCTTACCATGCCATGCGAGACTGGCGTGTTCACCCAGTCCCAGTCGGGGTCCACTCTGTCGCCGCAGCGTAACGCGCTGCCCTGTGCACATAGCTGTGGCCCACCAGCCATACTGTCACCGGTGTAATACGACACCCAGGGTCTGCAAGAAAATTGAGAAAAAAGGCGGTAAGGTGACTGGATTGGTACTCATGGCAGGAGTGGGCGCACATAAAACTGAAAACATTGCGAGCCCCACCTCCCCATGCTGCGTATGTCAGCCCCAGAGTACCCAAAAGCAGCTGCTGTAGCGGCTGCACCAATACGGAATGAATGTGTGCCATAACGGGCACCTGGTAGGCCCACCCTGGTGAGGGCTCTGGCTGTCACCTTCCAAAACTGAAATTTAGTAAGGGGAGACCCATCTTGGTGACAGAAAAACGGGCCGTGGTGCCTGCCACGCAGTGCCAGGAATTCCTGTAGGGCACCAACCGGACAGATGTCTGCCAAAGAACACCGTAGCAGTCTTACACCACTGCCTACGCCATGCTGATCTGTCTTAGAGGAACGTATCCTCAACTGGGCCCAGTCTTTGGCAATATAGACATCCTCGAGTTCCAGTGCCCTACACTTGCATCCGCCTTATACAGCATCTCAAGCTCGCTGTCGCGGAGCGCTCCAAAAAGGCCACCGTTGTAGCCGCATGAAGTGGGCTGCCTCATTGCAAAACAGAGGCCAGGCCAGCCCCGGGCCAATTGGGTAAAAACCCTGGGAAAATCTTGCATCCGCCTTACTCAGCATCTCAAGCTCGCCGACGCGGAGGGCTCCAAAAAGGCCACCGTTGTAGCCGCATAAAGTGGGCTGCCTCATTTCTTAAAACTGAGGCCAGGCCAGCCCCGGGCCACTTGGGTAAAAACCCTGGGAAAATCTTGCATCCGCCTTACTCAGCATCTCAAGCTCGCCGACGCGGAGGGCTCCAAAAAGGCCACCGTTGTAGCCGCATGAAGTGGGCTGCCTCATTTCGAAACAGAGGCCAGGCCAGCCCCGGGCCACTTGGGTAAAAACCCTGGGAAACTCTTGCATCCGCCTTACTCAGCATCTCAAGCTCGCCGACGCGGAGGACTCCAAAAAGGCCACCGTTGTAGCCGCATGAAGTGGGCTGCCTCATCTTATCAAAACAGAGGCCAGGCCAGCCCCGGGCCAACTGGGTCAAAAACCCCCTGGGTAAATGGGGTGGCGGTCGCCCGGGAAACGCCCGGGCACGCGCACCCACCCCTCCCAACATGTCTCACCCGGAAGTCATTGGTGCTGTCCACACGACCTCCCACCTTGGCCATAAAAGCCAACCCGACAGCTGAGATGCTATGGTGCGTGGTGCAAGGCCCTGGGGATACAGGTAAATCGTGAACCGCAGAACATGGGCTACTGGAAAAGGCCAGGTTCCTGGCAGTCAGAATCGGGTACATAATACTCTAAAGGAACTAAATGCGTGGTGATACGCCTTACTCATGCATGGCGCTAGTGACATGCCAATCGCCCGGTTCACCTCTCCTTGCCAACGGTCCATCTCACATCCGGGAGTGGCGAGGGAAATTCCTCCGCATCCGGGGGCCGAGGCACGGAACCGGGAGATCTGCAGGCGGGACAAAGCAGCAGCAATATCATTATCAACCCTTGGGACATGCCTGGCCCTGAAGGGAATGTTGAGGCACAGGTTGCATAACACAAACCAACTAACTAGCTCCATAACCCCGGGCGATTTGGAATCCTGTGCAGTGACGATGCGGAACAGCCGCGTTGCCATGCCCAAGTTGCACAACCGAGTTGGCCCACCTCTTGCCCCATAGCATCAAAGCACCCAGGATAGGGAAACATTCCAGATACGTGAGACCATGCAGGCAACCCTTTGCCTGCCCAGGATGGTGGCCACCCACCATAGGCCCACTTCCAATTGAAGTACATCCCAGAAACCCAGGAATCATGAGGCATCGGACCGCATCTGAAAGCAAGGGGGAGCCAGGAAATCAGACCCCAAAATGACACCCCGTTGAACTACCTCTGAATCTATGGCCAGACAAGCACGTATGCCCCGATACCCTGGGTAAATCTGAGCCTGTGATGGGGCCTGGATAATCCCGCCATGGCGTCGCACAAGCGCAGAGCAAATGCCCTGCCCGGTGCGACGCCCTGCCAGCGAAACTGGGGTGACCATGTAGCACCAGAAGTTACCTCAGTGATGCCATGCGCCCGGCCAGCAAGACCGAGACAAGGGCCACTAGCCTTGACACCTTATCCTGCTGCAACCTAGAATCCTGCGCTATCGTGTTACTCTCCACCCCAGGAATACTAGCTGTGGAGATGGGCCCTCGGTCTTTTCGGGCGCTAAAGGGACACCAAGTTCCTCCATTAGCGTCTGAAATGTGATGAGGAGACGTGGGTACGTGTCCCAGCCCCGTTCAGCCCCGAATAAAACCATCCAGGGAATGGGCTACAGACCGGGACCCTGACCTGCGGACAAAAGCGCAATCTAGGAAAATGGTGAAACGCTCGAATACCGAGCCCCAAAGGAATAGCCAAAAGGCATGGCATCATTGAACAATATGCTCCCCAGGACGGGGGTGCGGGACAATGCCAACGACCCTGCCCGCATAGACCCTTTCGTCAAAGCTGGCAGCAGCCACCTCCTCCCTCCCCGTAAGGGATAAAAGATTGGGGGCATCCTGAGGGGACCTATTACCCATGAAAGGGATCCGGAACCCCTGTCTAGAACCCTGAAGGATACCCGCATCCTCACCCTTCAGGCACCATGTGAGCCAACGCTCCAACATGTCCACCTTAAATGGGGAGGGAGCCCTTCGGTGAACTAGATCCATCTGCGGCAGTCTTGCCAGCCCCCTGCCTGCCCCACCCTCTGCCCCGCATCCTTCTAGGCCTGGGACAGGCAGAGGCCGCATGGGGCCCAACACAGGTGGGACACTCCTGTCTGTATTTGCAAGTCTTCCCCTTAGAGGAGCCATTGGACAAAAAGTCCAGCACAGCCGGCGGGCTGGAACCCCCCGCCCCGCCCCCTGGCAGGTGACCTGTGCTGGGGCCGCCCGCTGAACCGCATGCCCACAATGGTATATCTCCCCGGGTGCAGGGCGCGTGGGCGTCACGTACAAAAGCCACAGCCTCTGGCCTGGCTCATCCTGCCTAATCTCGGGGTGCGGGGAAATTCGCCTACGGCATCCCTCGTCACAAGCCAACCACGCTGGGCCCGGAAAGTAAATCATCGCCCGGTAGGCGTTGTCCAAATACTGGACCATCGGAATTGCCAAATCCGGCCATGCCCTAAGGTACACCGCCATGCATACGATGCAGGCCGGCAACCATTTGGCCCACATACTTGGTGGCTTGCGACAACGTGCCTGCCACTATCCTTCTCATTCTGCCCCTCCCTCTCTCCTTGGTGGGCACACTGTTTAGGAATGAGAAGATATCCACGTACTCCCCCCGCCAAATTTACTCTCTGGCGGCCTGTGCCAAGTGGTCACTCATCGGTATGGAATAGGGGCTTGGACCAACCCGGCCACCCAAAACATTCCCCTAAGGGTAGGGAACACCCCCCACCACGGGGCCCTGGGTGTTAGCTGTCATCGCCGGGTGAGGCGTCAGCGGGTGCACCGCCGCACCACCCGCGCGAGGCCAAAGCGATTGGAAAGCCCCCCCCCATATTGGGAATGTGTGTGGATGTACTCGCTTACACCGTATACTCACATGCTGCACCCCCGCGGGCCGCCCCCACCGGGGGTTCCGGCCCACTGGGGGCGTCGGAGCTCACGACCGACGTAGAGCTCATCCCCGGAGAACCTGCACCTGGCCGCTGGCTGGGGAGCTGCGAGGCAGTGGCCGAAACCGCGCCACGCGCCTGCAGCAGCTCAACCCTCCCCGTCGGCTGTTGTCCTCCTGAAGACAGCGCCTCAAAAGGAACCCCAAAGGAGGGGGGGGGCCCCCGCCTGACTTCCACGTTAACCTGGGGCGAAGGGCCGGCTGGCCCGCCTGGTCCATGCGTGGGTACAGGCCCCTGTACCCAGGACCCGAAAGCAGGTGGAGGAGCGGTGTCCACCGCTCGCGGGCCGCGGGCCGGAACCCCTTCCGCGCCCGCACTCTGGTTGCCCACTCCGGGCGAAGGGGCAATAGACCCCATTCCGCCGGCCCCGGCAGGGGCGAGCAAAGGCGGCAGCTGAGGAGGCAGCACCGCGGTCCTCCGACCTGGGTTGCGCCTCCTAACCGCGCGAGCTGCACTCGGAGCTGCCTTCTTCTTCGAAGGCATTTCCACCGAAGCAAAGGGAAGCCGGCAAGGCAGAATCGCTACCCAAAAGGCTTCCCGGTAGGCTCAAGAGCGACGGAGACACAGGGGAAAAGACTTCTCCGCTCCGTCGCTGAGGTAAAATGGCAGCTCGGCTGCCTCGTGGCCACCCCTTTTATAAGGGAGCTGGCCACGCCCCTAACTACCCGGATTCTCTGTCCTGTGGGGGGGGGCCCCGCAAAGGGCGCGGCGGCCATTTTGGCGCCGCGCTTGCATTCTGGGCACAGAAATTCACAGGCAGATGGCATATGTAAACCATTCCTTGAATATCTCAAATACCTGAAGTCCATGTTAGGCTTGCCGCAAGTCAAAAGCAACTTGGCAAAATGTAATAAAAGGTGCTGACTATTTGTGGACATTTGTTTGGTATTGTTCTGACAGCTACCTCTGTTTTTCATATGTAACCAATGTTTTACTTTTCAGTTGTTCATGATGGACAGCAGACATATTTGTAAATATTCAGAAATAAGCAACTGCCAGTACTCTACCTCTTAGTATCTGGCAAGAACAGTGCTGTAATTTATGTATTGGCTGCCATCACTTGCCACTGGAGTGAAAATCACAGATCAAAAATTACCCTGCTTCCCCACAGAATAGATATTATGTGTGGGACATCAATAAACAAACAATAAAGTCCTCTCTTCCATAGATACAGCCCAATCTTTGTTACTACAGGTAGTAATAAAAGATTGGGAAGTACTGTAGATACTTGTGTTTTACCTTGTTATGTTTATTAGGGACAGAATGATGTCTCGCTGTGCTGTGACCAGTCAGTTGGTTCTGCAGGAAACAAAATGCCCACAATAAAACTAAGACTAGGAGGAACTTACACGCAGCAGACATTGGAGTATTGTTCCTGCCAGGTCAATAGTAAAAACTGTTCAGCAACCCAGGGGATTGAAGTGAACTTTTCCCTATCTAATAAAACATCTCAGTATATTTCTTTTGATAGCCACTAAAATTCATCAGCAAAGGGTCAGCAGGAGAGTAGCTTAAAATGCATTCATTGTTACCAAGAGATCCATCAGTTTCCAGAATTCATTTTTATGCCATAGAAACATGATGACATCAGATCCATTAATCTTTTCAGCTTGATATCAACTGTCTCTTGAAGATATATGTCGACCTCGATTTTTCACTGTTACCAGTCATAGGACAGCTGACATAGGCAAGATAATCCTGTATTCAGCGATATTGAGAGAATGAATGGATTTTGATGAATATAATTTGTTCTCTCAGTGACAAATGGCAATGTGAAAAGAGGGTATGCATGCAAATACTGCTGTGTTAAATAAGGGCTTGAGATGATAGTACTCAGGAACTATCTGATAGGCAGTTTTACAACAAGCTAATTTTGTCAGAAGAGTTCAGTCATCAGCTTCCACCAAGTTATCATTACACCCTCATTGTGCATCTCCATTGAGTAAGATGGCATCACAGTACACAATTAAGCACATTTTCTAATTTAGTGGGCTACCTTTGGGCTCTTTATCCTGCCTTATATTCTCAATTAATCAACACAATAAAGATTAAACACATTGAAATACATTCAGAAGTCAATGTGGCTGGATTTATTAGCGCCGCGCAGCTGCGAGGGGTCCCGCCTTCCCTCCCTGCTCCACCGGGAGGATAAAGGGCCGGGGGCCGCCGGGGCCAGGCCGAAGACCGCCGCCCGGAGCGCCGCGCAGCTGCGAGGGGTCCCGCCTTCCCTCCCTGCTCCACCGGGAGGATAAAGGGCCGGGGGCCGCCGGGGCCAGGCCGAAGACCGCCGCCCGGAGCGCCGCGCAGCTGCGAGAGGTCCCGCCTTCCCTCCCTGCTCCACCGGGAGGATAAAGGGCCGGGGGCCGCCAGGGTCATTCAGTGGAACTGTTGAGCTGATGGCTCCATTACCTGTGGAATTTTGTCCTTTGCAATTTTGGTATTTTGATGTTGTATGCTTTGATTATTGATTATATTGTTGTTTAACGAACTGTATTGAATATATTGTAATGTATTGTGATATATTGTATTTTTTGTGGGATTGTTATGCTGTATTACTGTGTTGTATTCCTATTTTATAAACCGCATTGAGTCGGTCCTTGGGCTGAGAATTGCGGTATATAAATTTAAAAATAAATAAATAAATAAAAATAAATAAATTAGCATCCTGGGATTTTGAGTCTACATCAGAAGGGCCCTTGTATAAGACAGCAAATCTATCTATCTATCTTTCTATCTATCTACCTACCTACCTACCTACCTACCTACCTACCTACCTACCCCCTGCCTGCCCACCTGTCCGCCCAATATAAAGGTGGTCACATATGGACAGCAGTTCCCACCAACCTCAACCCACATCATCAACTCTGAAAACCACAAACAAATACATTAATAAATTAAAAACTAATGATAAATGAATCTACCACCCAACCTACTAAAATTCTGCACCTATGGAGTAGAATAGCACTGGGGCACATCTGGCTTATCAGAGGTTTGAAACAAGGACATTACAGGAATTATGCTCCACAATGTCTTCAGGACCAAAGATTTCTCACACTGTTGTAAGAGAAGGAAATTCTCCTGCTACTGAAAGCCAGAGCAGATAACGGGAAAGAGATCTTTCTTATGTTCATAATCCAATACCCCCATTGTGAGCTTTTAAATCAGCATCTTCATGATATGTTCTGTATCTATGACCTCTTATGTGTATTAGTAGGCCTCTTACTAAGGTTTTATGTGCTGGCCCTGGTGCAGCTTCTTCTGGGACTGCTATGCAAACTCTTCAGCTATTTCCAAGCAAACATGCCTACCATTCCACTACTTTTCCACTGGCTTTATTTGCTTCAGGCTCAAACGTGCATAGCCTCTCTACAGACCCAGGAATAATTAGACCAGGAGAAACTCAAGCTGACATGTCTTTTGCCAGAGGCTGGAAAAGCTTTACTTTTTGACTATAGCTCCTAGAACTCTCCAGCCAGCATGGCCAGGAGCCAGTAGTCTATAGTTCAAAAAGTAACCTGTCCAAACTCTGGCTTTTGTCAGCTTAAGAACGATAATCAACAATATGTGACTCAGATAAAGAACATGCCCAGAATAGGCTATTTACTGTACAACAAGGACTCAATGGTCAACTGATGTGCCTGCAAACAAGTCGAGGCTCCAAAACACTCACTCATCTTTCCACAATTAATATTTTACCTTATTTTCCCATTTTATTAAAACTAAAGGGTTTGTGTGTAGATTTTTTTTAAAATGCTATTTTATAAACTGAAGGAAAAGCTGCAATTTTGCACCCTTCAGTACAGAAGAACAACTAAAATGCCATCAGCTGTCAAGGTCCCTGGTGCTCTGTTTGCTTGGATCAAAATCAAAGCACAGCAGAGGGCATAGAAAACACATCACTGAAGCATTGTCTTAAAAGATGCTGTGTGGGTGCCGTAATATTTTGAAAGTATAATGCATATTATACTTTCAGTCTCCCCTATTCAACTATCTACTTTAATCTTTGACAAGCAGAAACACTGATGTAATCTGAAGCCTCATGGCGATTCTCCAGAAAGTTACTCCTCATAAAAATCACTGTTATACTGTAGTTTCAAAATTGCTACAAATTTCCATTAAAATATGGAACTGGTTCAACATAGCATTCAAGTAATCCTGATGCTGAAATGGAAAGGAACAAGAATGATGAAAATGAACTATGTTAAACACAAGGAGAAGAAATATCAGTTTGTTATAGTGATTCATAAGACTTTGCATGAGGCCTACATACTTAATAATAACTCAAGAGCTAATTAAAAATAGAGTGCTAATAAATTTCATAGTCATTTCTAAACTGTGCAGGATGCGATAACCTTATAGTGTGATCCCATTCATGTCGATTCAGAACTTCCACACAATAAAGTGACTCGCGGAACTGGACCAGTGGTATGGGTGTCATGCTGCGATGCGGAAGGCAGATGAAAGGTCACTGCATTATATTCTCAGGACAGTCTTCATAGCTGATCACCATGAGGACAGCCAATATTTGGATTCAGATACAACAGAACAACAAGAAATGGGGCTTACTCTTTAGTAATGGGGATAATCCCCAGTGACCTCAGTGGTACTTACTGCTAAGTAGAAATATATAGGATTGCTCTATTAAGAATTTATAATTTTCAGGCTACAGTTTATGAAGTAATAGTGCAAAGTAATCTTTAATGTACCTATATCCAAACACTACAGACAAGTGTTTTCCATAGTTTTATGACAGCATATATTTAACTCAAGCGGCCCAGGTACAGTCAAACAATCACACAAAACCACAAATAAGACATTTAATCCTATTCTTATGTCTGAGAAAGTGGATTTAATGGTAACCTACAAAAACAGATTAAAATTTAGCATATATGAGATTAAACAAAACAGAACAACAAAAAAGACCAAAAAAAGTGTTGTGGCACCTAGACTGACTCCTGTATTTAAATGTGAACTTTCATGGACTAAGTCCACTCCAAAGCAACACTGTGTTTTTGCCTTTTCTTTTTGTTTTTACTTTTGTTTGGTTTTGTTTCTTATCTGACATGCCTTCACAGACTAACACCTGAAAACTACAAAAACAACAACACCGAACCTGGTTCTTCATCCAAAATTACTCACAAGGTTAGAGGACTGAATTACATGGCTATCTTAAGCAAAACTGAACTAGCACTTACTTTCTCCAAAAGGCATATTGAGAGATCACTGCTTGTTTACTAATTTTTATTCTCTGTTCCATTGATTTCTGCTTGTCTAGGTCCAGTGATGCACTGCAAAAAAAAATTACTACCCCCACCCTGGGTGTAGCTAACTCTGTGAGTGTGGCTAACTCTGTGGGCCATGCCCACTTGGACAGCCACACGATGGCCTGGGGTGGGGAGGTGGGAATGGCTGGCCAAGTGGGTGTGGCCTGGGGGAATTTCCGCTACCGGTTCCCGGGATCTGGTGGGAATCTGGAGCAGTACACGACTGTCTAGGTCCCATTACACGGAGGTGGGGAAATTATGGCATTCCAGTTGTTACTGGAATTAATCTCCCAACCTTCTTGGCCATTGATCAAGATGCTGAGGTCATAGGAACTGCCCCAAAAACACAGTTGCCCTTCCCTCCTATAAAGGATTCCAGCTAACTACATTTTCGAACATATGCCATATTTGCAACCCAGCTGCTCATTCAAACTCTGGTATTTCTTCCACGGGAAGAAGGAGATCCCACTTAAACATAACAAGCAGAAGGAAACTGTTAGGTGGCTGAGAGGGGCTACTGGTAATGTCCTTCGAATAGATAACAAGCAGACTTTTCCAAAGTTGTCCTTAGCTACTTCAGTCTGGGAAGAAATGTCACAGATGAGAATTTCATAGCTTGGAAATTAACTGAGAAGAGACATTGAAGATTTCAGAATTGTGTGTGGCAGTAAGAATGGACTTCATGCGGTGAGTCTAAATTCCCTCCATTCCCTCAAATCCATAAATGACTGAATGAAGCTTCTGGCCAAGATAAAGCTACAGCCAGATGTTGGGCAATATATCTTACAACTACTGTTATAAGCAGGGGTCTTTATTGATCAGAGATTTGTCTTCAGGTTTCCTTCAGTTCATGAACAGAGTGAAAGATCATGTGATCAATCACATACAGCATACTTTTTTCACCTTTGGATTGTTGGTACGCTGCTTGAAATAAAACAAAGATTACACAGAAATTCACAGAGGCAAGCGAGGGCAGAAAAGATGGGTATCATGTACAACAACAACACATCCACCATCAATAACAGCACACTTATAAAAGACAACAATCCTTGCTGCAGTTCAATATAAGTTTTTCTTTAAAGCCATTGCCCAGCTGTCCTGTGGATGTTGGGAATAACATATGGAATCAATTTCAAACCAACAGGCACTTCACACTTTCTATACTGAACATTAAAATGCAAGGACAGGTGATACCTTTATTTGACCTCTTTTTAAAAAACTGAACAACCCACTAGCTTTAGTCATACACCTATCTTCCTCAGGCTGCCCACCAACATACTATGGACAGCGCATACACATGAGTGTCTCAAAAATCCCTAGCAATTTCATGTGCCCAGCTGGTTCTCAAAGACAAATTCAGAATGCGTGGCTGCTGATTGGCAGTCTTGTATATATGCATTGCCCATAATATTTTGGTCCACAGCCTGAGGAAGACAGAATTATGCAAAAACCCTGCTGCTTTCTCAGGTTTTTAAAAATGATCCAATAAAGTTTTCACTTGTCCTTGCCATTCAAGGACTCCACACCTCCATTTAGTTTTTCTTAAATTGAACTTGTACCCTATGCGATTCCTGGCAGTGCTGAAAATAATTCTAAGTAGAGAGTTAATCATTTTAGAGAGGAACAGGCAAAGAAGGATGAGGTTGGGATGAGCCCTATGGACCATACTTTAAAGCTCCACACAGTTAAAGTACTGGGAGCTATGCCTTTTCCATTCAGAAATAGATAGAATCGTTCTTCTTCTTCTTTATCTCCTCCTCCTCCTTAAATTTCATTGTGCTCTTTCTCAGTGTATCTGAATTTTGATTTCTTTCTTTTCACCCCATAGTACTTGTGTACCCTTTGGTTATTCACCTACTCCCCTTCCCTGATTTTCTGCTTTCACTTGGGTGTTCAAGTCCTTGTTCCCCATTTTCTAGTTAATCTGCTGTTTTTGCAATTGACGGTCAGCACCCTCTCTCCACTCCTGGGAGGCCACATCTGCTGCAAATGGGGGGAAACTGACAGACACGTTTCATTGCTTACCCTTCAATTAAGGAGACCTGCCAGCACTGATCTTATCTCTGGCCTCTCTAGTAACTGACACTGCAAAGGTGGGAATAAGGTCTATCCAGCAAAAAAAGTGCAGTAATTCAGCAAGTGGCATAAAACTACATTGGCAGTGATGGAATGATTGTTTATAAAGACATTTCCATTATGGTAACATCACCCCAGCCTCCCTCTTCTAGTGTATATTTCATAGCTAGCCTCCTCAGACCTCCATGTAGCATTTGATGAAAAACATCTGGAGACATGCGGATACAAGAAGTTATTAATTACACTTTTCCTGCCTTAGTAATTGAAAATCATTTGGGAAAAATGAAGTGACTTGTACCAAATTTATGAGAACAGGATATACAAGACATTAACATCACATGACTGTCACAAGAAGGTTGAATTGCTGAACATAAAAATATCACTTTGTGGGAAAATGTTTTTAATGGAGGCCACCTTAACTCAACAGTAGCAGCAGAGGTGTTATATAAGTGCACATTCAGTTCTGTAAATATTTCCTGTACAATTTAAAAGGAATGTATTTTTAAAGCAAACTTGATTACAAATCCAATTAAAATTCATTAGTGTCAGGCTACAAAGACAATGTCCAATACACAAATGTAATCTTAACAGCTAGCTGCCCCTAGGAATCCTTGTAAAGCAGAACAAAAGACAATTTGCCTTGTGATCAGTAAGGATCAGAATTATTTTCAGCACTGCTAGGAATCACATAATAGTTCCTGAGATGGCAACAACTGAACTTTTCCTAAAATGAAATGGGTTAGAATGGTTTGCATGTCTCCTGTTATGTAAGGCAAACCTTTGTTCAATTTTCACTTTTATCCTAACCTTCTAATGCCATTCTACATAATATATTTATATTGGGCAACTCTAGCAAAGTTTCAAGAGTCCTGCTTCTTCATTGATTGTGAGAGGCAGCCAAAATTATTTAGTTCATCACATAGCTGACTCACATCCCATCTTTAAAACATCTCTTACAACATAAAACATTTCAACCGTCAGCCCTCCATGTTCCAGACCTTTAGCAAAAGCTTTAGCAATTTGCTTCCCCACACACTTAACAGGTTGTTCTTTTTATTTGATAGAATTCGTTTTTAAACATGAGTCCACCAGAAGCTTCTTAGGTAAACATTTTCACTTCTGTAAATGTCTCCCATTTTCTGGCTCAATGGAACTGTTTTCAATTCTAACTTCAACTTTGGAAACTATAGTTTTCATCTTACTCTATAATCCTAACTGTATATAAAAAGTAGACCACTTGCAATTGCCCAAGGGCATTTAATGTCCCTTCCCCAAGCAACCTCAGTGCTACCATGTTTTTTTTAATAAAAAAAATTGTATATTCCCTAATTACCTGTTTTTGGTCCTAGAAAGAGCAGTGGCTTACTCTCTTGAAGGCCTTGGGTCAGCTAAGCCTACCTCCACCATTCCAAAATGATGAGGATGAGGAGAAAATGCACATCTAGGTCATTCTGTTTATATTTGGGGGACAAACATTCTAGCCCCCGGAGATCAACCACAACTGTTGAATGTTCACCTTGGACTTAGAAACCTCTTTTGTTGTTCCAGTGATGTCAAACCTTAGGTAAAGGTCACCCTTGTTCGAAAGCCAGTTGTATCTGACTCTAGGGCTCAGTGCTCATCTCTGTTTATAGCCATAGAGTCAATGCTGCCTGCATCTGTGGACACATGGCAGGCATACCCCAACACCGGAGTACACGGAATGCTGTGTACCTTCCTACCAAAGTGGTCCCTATTTACTGTATTTACTTGCAATTTCTTGCTTTCAAACTGCTAGGTTGGCAGGAGCTGGGACAGTACTCAGGAATCGACCTTCCAGTTGTCGAGTTCAGCATCTTAACCGCTTGAGCCACTGCAGTCCCTTGTCAAACATTAGATATCCCTATAACAAGTGCTGTTTTACAATGAAGTTACACAACAGTGTCAAGTCATCTTGTGCAGTCTTAGGATATCCCACAAAATCATCTTCCAGACAAAGGGCAAACACATAAAACAAAATTTGTCGGAACTCTGTGCTAAGAGAAGCATGTGTGAGAATGACTGTCAGGATTCTTTAAAAAGACAAAACAGTAACCAAATACAAGGACAAGTGGTGTAAGAAATGATGCAGAACAGAGTGAATTTCACTTTAACCAATGGATTGTGCTTGTTCTTGGGGAAATGAGACTGGAATTTGAGTTTCTCCTTTTCTTTCCTAAACGGCTAAGGCTAATGTCAGTGTAGCTGGCTGGATAGCTCAGTGGTTTAGTTATTTGGCTGAGAAGCCAGACATTGTGAGTTTGATTCCCTGCTGTGCCTCCAGGGAGAAAAGCCAGCTTGTGTGGCCTTCAGCAAGCTGCATAGTCGCAGGACACACCCAGAAAGGAATGGTAAACTACTTCTGTCATCATAAGTCAAATTTTACTTGAGGGTACACAATTATTATTAATTTAAGTGTGGATACTTTCATTATTTGACTGATATATCCTTATGAGAAAAACCTGTCACCTAGAGTATAATATTGAATGCAACAAATGATTGACTAGATTAGGATTTCAGGTTCCATAACTGCAACTTTTTACTCATTTTTTTTTAAAAAGACAAACTTCCTGGGTTTTCAAACTGTTTAAAAAGTTTTAAAACACATTACTGTATGTGGGTTTCCCTGCATTCCTTAGGTGCAGAAGATATAGGTCAGTTCTATATAAGTTCATGCTTAGAACAGAAACATAGTGGTTTCTTCTTCTTTCGTGTCCAGGTCAAACTATAAACTGCCAAAATGAAGCCAACCTCTTTGCTTTGTCGTTGGCCAAACTTAAATCCTCATTGATATATACATAGTGGATCAAGATGAATTACATTCCTCATGACTAAATTTCCCTATTGTTCTCAATGGGTCTATTATAAGCATTATTTAACTAGCTCCAACACAATATCTTTCGATTAATGTGTGCATTTTCATTTACAGAAGGATCTGTTGCAAATAATATTAAACTAAGGTTTAGTGTCTTCTGAATTAGCTTGGGTAAGCCTGGTCACTTGCCTTCTCTTTCCAGAACAGTTAGAAGGAAATATGAAGCTTTAGCTTTGATTTTCATTAAGTTATAGTTTTGTGTAACTTCCTGAACCTAAACTGTTGTTAATCTTAAATATGGTTACTTATAACAAATCAGCTTCATGAAACAGAATTTTTCTGGGCTTAAACATAATGCTAAACCATGAGTAATTAAAAAGCAAAAGGGGAAATTTCTTGCCTTGTTTTTCTTTGCCCCACAACATTAGAGGAGGGGATAGGGAAGCAAGCAAGTCTAACTTTCATCAAGACACATTTGAACAAAATGAAACGACAGCACAGTTATGTCCAAAGACAATAGCCAAAATCCTTTTATCAAGTTATGCTGGTATGAAACAAACATTGTAAGTTTTGGAGGTGAATTGCCTCAAGTTAAGAAATAACTACAGACTTTAGAAGTTGGGTACTGATTTGTGTGACTGAATGTGCAACTGATAGTGATTTCTTTGGGCAATCTGCCTCCAAATGTTACGCCATTTGCATAACTACACAAGAAGAACTTGGCTAATTGTTGGAGTGAAAGTTGGCAACAACGAGATATTGCAAGTTACTTGATGTGATATGTCTTAGGGTACTTTGCTTGGATACTTTGTGCTGCCTCAAAATTCAGTTTTGCAGCTCCCTCTGTACAACTGACAAGCACCCAGCACAGAGGAGACTTTATTTATACACTTTCTATTTTTTAAAAAAACTACAGCCTACTATTATGAAAATGTCAAGTTTACACCAATTATTTCTTTGTGTGGAGGAAAGAAAGGAAGGAAGGGAAATACCTCCAAAGGGTTGGCTCAAAATTAATTTTAATGGATGGTAATACAGTGACAGCTTTCCAAAGACAGCCAACACATATTCCATCATTTTATTGGGTATTATTTTTCTAAATCATTAGGTAGAGCAAAATGCATCTCCTAGTATCATTTTCCTTCTTCACTTGGAATATTAAAAATGCTGTCAAAGACTTTTAAAAAAAATACTGGCTCTTCTCATTTCTTTTCCACGTCACAGCTGGAAAACAGCACTAGAAATAGGCATTGATTTACATTTATTAGAGAGATACAAAAGCAGATATCTTATTAGCATTTCTACTGTTTGATGCCGCCCTGCCACCCAACCATCCATCTATCCATTATCAAGTTAGGGGGAAAAATCCAAGTTGTTGATCAAGTTAAAATTTATAGCATTAGCATGGTGGGGAGAGATCTGCCTTAAATTCTCAAAAGCACTGCCACATACAAAATTTCTTTTGACAAACTGTCTGTGCTAAATGCACATAATGACTATTTCATTCCATTCATAAATCAGTGACAATTTGCTTATCCTTTGAAAAATCTGCATGCTAAGCATGACATATATTCAGGGAGGATTACCGCAAATATAATAAAGCCGCCAAATCATATGTGACAGTTTTCTAGCATGCTATTTCTGATGCCCGTTTCAGTTAGATGTTCTTCAGTAATATTAATATTTTTAAAAGAAAAACCAAGCTGCTCAGTTTTTGCTATCCATCTGATCTCAGAAATCCTCTACCGTTAATAATAATAAGTTTAATTTATATTCTGCTTTTTTCTGCCTAGCGGGCGACTCAAAGTGGTTCATACAGGTAGCTACAACAAACTCAAAATATACAATACAAAACAAAATACAGTACACAATATAGTTCAAACAGCAAAAGGCAAAATCTTACAAAGTATTAATAACAACACAATTCATATACAGCAAAACAACCAATCAATAAATCAGTAAAGGCCCATGAATACTATTACAACTTCCTATCAAAAGCAAAGAGTCAATGAAGACAAAACAGTGGGACCGACCATCTGCGCATCCACTACCATCCCTATCCCTCAGGTCCCGGCAGGACGACGGGTCTCATTACAAGTTAAACATAGATAGCAGGCAAACCTATCCTATTTTGCTACATCAAAACTTTCTAATTGTGCCGTTTGTGTCTACAATGAAAAGTGGATGTATGAGACAGTTACACATTAACTTTCTGGTTTCCCTTGCAAAATCCAGAGGAAGGACTGACATAAAAGTTTCCCAAGCGCGGGCCGAATTTCTTCTGTGGCGCTATAGCAGTGTTTTCCAACCTTTGGCTTTTGGACTTCAATTCCCCAAAGCACTGATCAGCCAAAGTACTGACTTAGGCTTCTGGGAACTGAAGTCCAAAAACCAAAGGTTTGGAAACACTGTGCTAAAGATTTGTATGACAACTATCATACTCCTTTATGACTTCTCTGAAAGACCACAGCCCTTCTTAACCACATGCTAATGTTTTTTTAAAAGAATCTGTAGCTCGGAGTTAAAGGTTATGAGCTCCTATGAAATTAGGCTCTCTTCCATGAAATATAACAGGAGTTCTCAAACTTTTAAAGCTGAGGGCTGGGTCATGCTCCCTCAGACAGCTTTGGGGGCCTGATGGCCATTTTGCCCTTCTTCCACAACATGACACTTCCTGGTGTGGTGGAGGCAGTGGGGGGGCACATGAAACGGTGCCGCAGGCTGCATCTGGCGTGCAGGCCGCATATTGAGAATCCCAGAAATATAGGATGTGACTAGCTGGTCAAATTATTCCAGGATGGACCATTTCATTTTGGAAGAGCAGGATGGGGGCAATATTTGCATTCATACATAACGACTGGATAGTTTCAGCGTATGTCAAGCAGCCCTATTTAGCCATTCCTTCCCTTTAAAAGAAAGGAGAGGAAAGGGGGAAGAAAATAACATAAATGTTCCCTCCTTTCACCCTCTTGTCACTTCCTCTATGATTTGTTTAAGCTATTTTAAGACTGAGGGAAACTGAAAAAAATTCTCCTGATTTTTTCATGAAGAGGGAAGGGGAAAAGAAACTTTCAAAAAATTGGTAAATGGCATATTGCACCAGCTCTGCCCTAGAATTTTTTTTGAAAATATTTGCTTTTTTTTCTTCTTCTTCTCTCTCTCTCTCTCTCATTGAGGGATAAAATGTTTCACTCCCCAAGACTGTGAAGCAGCTTAAGCAAAGGTGCAGCTTAAGCTACCCACAAGGATTTGACTGCTCCTTAGAAAGTCAAATAGTAAAGATGAAGCTAAAGTACTTTGGACATCAAATGAGAAGAGAGGATTCACTTGAGAAAGCCTTGATGCTGGGAAAGGTGGAGGGCAAAAGAAGAAGGGGGCGGCCAAAAATAAAATGGCTAGACGGTATTGCAGACGCAATGGGCACAGAGCTTGGCGGGTTGAGGAGGATGGTGGAGGACAGAGGTGCATGGAGGGCAGAGGTCCATGGGGTCACAATCACAAAGGGTCGGAATTGACTGTGCGACTGAACAACAACCAAAAAATCATTTGATCCTAGCAATTGCGCACACACACACACACACACACACACACACACACACACAAAATCAGTACCCCTGACATGGACACGCAAAGGTGCAGGTAGGCAAAATTCTGGAATAGGATGGGTTCACAAAGATCCATACGTCATGTAGGCACTGGGAAAAGGAGTGAACCAGCCTATTCCCAAGGCAGATCAAACAGTGGGACAAATCCCCATCTGATCATCCCCAGTTTCTCTGTTATGCTAACAACTGTTTTAGTGCAGTTGGAACAAATGGGACGATGACTTTACACTTTTAAAAAAAGTGATGTAGTAGACATTTTGCTCTGTCCAGTCACTACCAAAAACTAAATACTGTAGCTTGATTATGTGTTAGTTTAAAAGAATACACAGGTTCCTGTTTTCACAGACTGCAGGGATCTGGCGGGGTGGTGGTGGTGGTGGTAGGGCTTTAAAAGCAATAGTGTACTGAACCCAGCTCTTACACAAAGCAGGTGGGAAAACTCTTACTTAAGACCATTAGCAGCTGACACTTGACATATCTACAAGCAGCTCTGTTACAGAACCCCTGCATCACTACTACAATGTCACAATTTTTGGCATCGTAGCAATGCAGCAGTCAGAACTCTTTATATTCCTTATTTAGTAGCAGAGCATCCAGGAGAATTGGGTCACCACTGATTAGTTAGATGAACATTTGGGGGGGGGGGGTATGATTTAAGATTGAACCATATGCAGCTGAATACCTACCTACTGTTTAGTTCCAATTATTGTCAAAGGCCATTATTTCTGAATGCACCATTAAATGTGACAGCACTCACCGATTTTATTTTTGTGGTGTTTGGAAAGGAATTTTCAAATTCACACAATAAAGATCAATTGCTTTTGGAGGGAAATGTTTAGCGACCCAGGGAAGCAGTTATGCTCACACACATCTGGATTGCTTAGCTCCACTGTTACCCTTCCTGCTGAGGCAGTACCTATTTATTTACTTACAATTTCTAGTTTTTAAACAGCTAGTTTGGCAGCTTAGCTCCACTGTACTGCAGATGCAAACAAATCTAAACAAGATATGATTGGCAAATTAGAAGCCACCCTAGAAAACTTCAGTCAATGATCCAGCAGCGCCTAAACCACTTTGTAAAATTGCTAAGCCTCATTGGTGAGAACAGATGAGTGGGAACAATCACTTGCAAGGACAATATAGGGTGGTGGTGGTGTAAAATGCCCCCCCCCCCTGTTCAGAATACAGCTTCAATAAGGGTAGCACAGAGTCATTATATTTGCAAAGCAGGACATGTTTACTTAGTAGATAAAACTTTGGCATTTTCGCCTCTATTTTTAAGTATATTTTTGTAAAAACCAAAAGGAGGAGCTGGGAATTAGCACTATCATTAGCACATTAGTAATCATAATGATGGTTTAATAGTTAAGATGCTGGGCTTGATGACTGCTAAGTTGGCAAGTCAGTGGTTCGATACCTGAGTGAGCTCCCGTCGTCTGTCCCAGCCAGTGATGCACTGAAAAAAAAATTATTACCTACTTACTCTATGGGCTGGCCAAATCTGTGGGTGGGGTCAAATCTGTGGGCGTGGCCAAACATCCTGCATTATGGACTATGGAGGTGGGCGTGGCCAACCAAGTGGGCATGGCCTGGGGGAATTTCCGCTACCAGCTCTGCAGAAGCTGACAGAACCTGCTGCAATGCATCACTGGTTCCCCTGCCGAACTAGCAGCTTAAAAACAAGAAATTGCAAGTAAATAAATAGGTACTGCTTCAGCAGGAGAGGTAACAGTGTCCTGTGCACTTCTGCATCTAGTAATGCCTGCCACATGACGACAGAAACATCTACAGCCAAAGAGTATGCAGCTCTTTGGCTCTAAACGGAGATGAGCACTGTCCCCTAGAGTCAGATAAAACAGGTTTTTGAGTAAGGGAGGCCTTTACCTTTACGAATGTGTAATGAATATATTATTCTTAAAGTGTGACATGCCACTCTGACTGAAATAATGGTTTGTTTTAGTATGTCCTTTAAAATGGGGGGGGGGGGGGGAGAGAATCCACCCAGCTCTAGGTGGAAGAATACTGAATATTGTGAGACATGAGCATGAACGAAATTCTTCAAGATGCTTTTCAGGGGAAATCTTTCAAAGAGTTATCTTTTTTCACAGCTTCCATGCATTTGCCATCATGAAATGTGTGCCTAAAAAAGCAGGGAGAAGGAAGAACACAAACAAAGACACTTTTGGGGAGGAACCATTAAAAATAGTGGCCATCTTTGACAGCTGTTGCCCATTTACTCTCACTAGAGCCACCATGGGGGGGGGGGGGCTCAGAACTCTCGTCCTGGGCCCAGAGATGATGGGGACCTGGCAGTGCTGGGAAACCACTGATGTGCACATGCGCAAAGAAACGATGCATGCACAGGAAACCACAGGGGCATGGCCAAAATTGGGGGGGGGCACGTACCGGGCCCATAAATTTGTGATGCTGGCCCTGACTGTCACACCATGTGAGACTCAGAGAGTGTTGTGTATTGAGGCACTATTGCAAGTTGCGTGGGTAGCGCCTTGCAAGGAAGATAATGGCGGTTTCCTGCTATCCAAATTAAGAGCCAACAAGGGTGCGAAATCCCCGTCACAGGGCGTGCTCATTATGCTAATCCAAGCCCTGTGATTGGTTACAGTTTTGGATCCTGTTCCCCATTGGTTAATTACATACATACCCTGTTATGATTGGTTGGTTATGGTTATCCAGCGGGTCGCTACTTTGTATCAAGGAGCCACCATCGGGGAGACACTATATAAGCCCCATGAGCAAACAAGAGTGGGGCCGGACCCGATCTATACTACCCATTCTGCACAGGTAGCCAGCATTGTGCTAAGCCTGGGTCTCCTCCACTATGCTACCACTTCTGGTGTAGCTAGTCCTTGCCTCCTACATGGCATTCCGGAGGGACTGATTACATGGGATTGTTTAGCCATGTTTGTGTCTGGAGCACCTTGTAAGCATAACCTAAAAGACTGTTGAATAAATACTTGTTGCTGTTCTGTTCATCAGTGTCTGGACTGTTGCTTATAAGGGCTGGATATAACAGAGAGGCTGGAGAAGAAGGAGGGCAAGTAAAAACACTATCATTTGATTCCTTTTACATTAATTGGATTGCTCCCCTCTATCACAGTAGAAGTATAAGATCAACTGTTCTGTGACAGACCATCGTCCTCAACCTTCTAGAAGTTGTCTCTTCTTCCAGTCCTTCGTCTTCAGAAGAATCAATTATTTTCAACACGTTAGAGAGCATCTTTGGTGAGTTTGCTATTTTAGTGTCTGTTTACCTTTACTAAGAGACTGCGGTGGCTTAGTGGTTAAGACGCTGAACTTGATGATTGCAGTTTGAGACCCGAGTGCTGCATGGTGGAGCGAGTGCCCACCACTGTCCCAGCACCTGCCAACCTAGCAGTTCGAAAGCAAGAAATTGCAAGTAGATAAATAGGGACCACTTTGGTGGCAAGGTAAACAGCATTCTGTGCTCCGGTGTTTAGTCATGTCTGTCATATGTCCACGGAAACATCTGCAGACAGACAGCACTGGCTCTTTGGCCGTAAACAGAGATGAGCACTGAATTCTAGAGTCGGATACAACTAGCTTTTGAGCAAGGGTGACCTTTACCTTTGCTCTCTTCTCAAAACATATTTTCAGGCCATTGTACTTAATAAGCTGATTGTATAGCTCATTGAGTTAGGCTGCAGAACCAGAGGTTGGGACTTCAATTCCACATTGTGCCCAAAGCCTGTGTTGCTTTGGGCAGGCTGCACAGAAAAAGGAAATGATAATCAACTTCTAAGTACCCTTTATCTAGAAACCCCTTAAAAGTATCACCATAACTCAAAATTGTTTGATGATGAAACACAATTATTATTCTTATGCTGTATAGCTAAAGGGGGGGGAGGGGACTAGTGAAATAAAAATGACAAAACCATTGCAAAAAGAGGCGTTGATTAATAACATATCTATTTTTTCTCTATTATTTTAATGCCAGTTTTCAAAGAACAGTATTATTAACTAGCATATTTTGCCTGGCCCTGCCGGGCAGTTTTTTTGTTTGTTTTGGTGGTAGTTTTTTTTTTTAGGGTACACACCACACTCAGCACAACCACACACACAACACACACACACAACACAAACACACACACAATACATACACACACAACCACACACACACACACAACACAAACACACACACAACTCAACCACACACACAACACAAACACACCCACAACACCCACACACACACATTACACACACACACACAACACCACAACACACCCACACACACACACACACACATGCACAAGCTGCGTGGGGAGAGGAGGGGCTACCCCTCCTCCCCCCAAAGCTTTGCCGAGGACACACACACACACACACCGGCCTCCTCGTAGCTTCAGGAGAGAGGAAGAGCCCCTCCCCCATGTGGCTTTGGCAAGGCAGCGTGGAGAGCCTCGATGCCGGCAGGGACGGAGGACAGGCCAGTAAGCTTGGGGGAGGCCAAGCAATGGAAGGCCCAGCCAGCATCAGGTAAGTGGGGTGGGGGACAGGGACTGGGGGGAAAGGGGGCGGGGGGCCGCATGGTCCTTGGGCCTGTCCCCCCCAAGTTCCTCTCCCCCACCTCACTTACCTGATGTTGGCTGGGCCTTCCATTGAGGCTCTCCACGCTGCCTCACCGAAGATGCGTGGAGTGGAGAGGGGCTCTTCCTCCCCCCCCCAAAGCTATAGGGAGGCTGTGTGTGTGGAGGCTCTCCACATTGTCTTGCCAAAGCCATGCAGGGGGAGAGGAGGGGCTCTTCCTCTCCTCCCCCCCCCCCCGGAGCTACGGGGAGGCCGGTGCTGGGCTCCGGGACTGCGTGGAGAGTATGTGCTCTCCCTGTTGCCTTGCCGAAGCTGCGCGGGGGAAGAGGAGGGGCTCTTCCTCTCCCCCCCCCCGAAGCTACGGGGAGGCCGGCGCCAGGCTCTGGGGCTGCGTGGAGAGTATGTGCTCTCCCCACTGCGTTGCTGAAGTCGTGCGGGGTAGAGGGTGGGATGGCTTCCCTTCAGGAGGCGAATTGTCTCCTGGAGAGAAGTTGTCGGCATGTTGGTGGTTTTTTTAAACGCGCGTGTTGGCTGCCCTGCCTCCTCCACGCTCGCACCCTTCAGCCTCATTGGCTGAGGAATGGTGCAGCGCAGAGGACACTCGGCCTTGTAGTTTTTTCTGGCCATGTTCGTGGGCCGGTTGCCCCACTCGCGGTTGGTGGACCCTTGCGGCAAATCTCGGACGGTCTAAAGGCAAGTGTAGGTGGCTCGTGGGATGTAGGGACGGGTGTGGGCATACATGCCAGACAGCAACGGTTAACGGGCCTCCTTATAGGTAAAGATAAATGACACATACATACATACATACATATCTTTATTCGACTGTCAGTCAGCACAAATAACACAAGGAAAGCTGTTTACATAAGAAATTTCATCACACTGAAGGGTGTGTGGGGACAAACTTTCTATAAGCACTGACTGAACAGAAGAAAAAATTGATCTTCAAGAAAAACATCTCACACTCATATTTCTTGCCATTGAGTATGAAATGCAGTCCTTTGGAAGGATAGAATTGATCATACACATTGATAATCTCTATAAATCACCACTGAATTGAACTTTGAAATTTCCTCATCAACCACTTATCCACTGACACAACCTAGCTAATAATGAAACATCTCATCAGCAAACTGAGATTCAAAAGGTATGACAGAAGCCCTCTCAAAGTAATGTTATTTTTTTTACATCTTTAGAAATATTCCATGGTGATATATGTCTTTCTTTTTTTCATTTCTAGATAAGAGAAACTCAAATTCGTTTCCTCCACTTTATTTGAGAAAAACAGTATTATTACTTTTTAATAGTCTCTGGCTCCTACTATCTGGCTTTTTCTGAGCACATTTTTCAAGATGAAACTATTCACCTGTTTGACCAGAAACTCAATACCTTCTGACACCTCCCTATTTGTTATATCACGAGTGAGCTTCAGTGAACAAGCACAGGAGTCAGGGAGAGGAGGAAAAGTGAGTAAATTATGAGTAACTCTATTATGAAAGTTTCACAACCATCACATAAGGAAATAGGAAAAACTTCTCAAACTAGGCTGCTCAGCAGTCTTCTTTCTTGAATCAATTGCTAGGGATCTAAATCCTCCTTGTCTCAAACTCACACACAACAATGAGGAACTGATTATATATATATTTTTACTCAAGGGGGACAGAGCTCTTTATCTCATTCCTGGCTATAGGCAAGGAAATTTACAATACTTTACAATTCCTTGTAGAGATCGCTCATCGAGTCAAGAGAACCTACACTGCTAAGAACAAGAGACGTAGCAAGTTACCCCCAATAGATATTATTTTTTATATTCTCCAAGCATCTTAAAATCATCCTCCAAGTTTTAAAGGACTCAAACAAGCCGAAAGTCTCCTTAGACACACATAACACTTTCCCAAGTTTTAATTCTTCTTGGCGTGTTTTTCTACTTGCAGGATAGGAAATGCTCTTTCAGGGTAGAAAACTGGTAGAAAGGATGTTCTGTTTGTTTTGAGCCACGCAGATCAGCTCCAGAATATATATATATTCTAAGTACCCACCAAGAAGAAGTAAAACTAAGGAAAGGTTATCTTTTCTTTAAGAAACAAACAAACTTACTTTTATTTAAGAAACAAACAAACAGAAGTGACAGCCAAGAAGATAGGCACGGTTTTTTATGCCACATTTCTTATCCCACAGTGAGGCTGAGAAAATGAATATGGTGTCCTCAGAAAGTGTCCATTTCTGCCCCCCTGCTCTGAAGTATACTCCCAGAAACTCAATAGCGTCCTCTTGAATAACCATACTATGGAAAGTGCTAAGTAGTAAAGATCTCCCCCAGGTACAGTTTGCAGGGACACCAGGAGGTCACTGGATGAGTTGAGAATACAGGGCAACAGCCTGCTCCTCTGCACATGCAGATCTAAAACCAATCAGAGGGATGGGAAAGTGAATTGTGCTAGGAGAAACCAATGATGGGATTATCTTCCTGGTTAGGATGATGAATAAGTTTCTTCATCAACAGCCTAATTCTTCAGGTTTCCTATTCATTCACTGGGTGAAAGGTCCCCCAACTTTCAATTCAGATCAGTCTTGGGGTCAGCACTAGACAGAATGGGGATTCAGGACAAGGAGTTTGGGACTCATTCTTTCAGAACAGGGGTAGCAACTTCAGTGGCTAAAATGATTTCACGTATGATACTGGGAAAGTGGTTATAATAATAATTTCGTGTCAGAAATTATTCTGGGTTAAAATGATTTTTGCTGGAGAAACTCCACTCAGGGGATGCCAGAATGAGGTTCCTTTCATGTCTCCAAGATCTTTCCCCACTGAAATGGTCCCTATTTATCTACTTGCAATTTCTTGCTTTTGAACTGCAAGGTTGGCAGGAGCTGGGACATAGACGGGCACTCATTCCGTCATGCAGTACCCAGGTCTTGAACTGCTGACTTGCTGGCCTTCCAGCTAGCAAGGCAAGCTTCTTAACCACTAAGCCACTGCAGTCCCTAACAGTGAAAGTGTGAAAGTGATTGACCGATGGTGATTAGCCACATATAAGGGGTATTTGAGTCCTCCTCTTGCCACTATTCATTTCTTCTCTTCCTTACTTGCAGCTCATACCCAGAACAGACTGAGGTAACCCTCTCAGACCGGTGGACTAGATACACCTTAGAAAATTTGGATGCAGGGAGATGTCGTGGGAGTCCTTGAGGCCCATCATTAAAGTGGACCTGCAGTATTACCTGCATCCTGATGCTCTCTTGCTCCAGTTCAGTGAGTATTACCTCCCAGGATGGATTTGATGATGTCAAGTGAGGAAGATTTAGTCCTTTTGGCTGCCTAACACTATGTTGATATAGTCAGATCTGCTAGAGAGGTGTGTGTGAATATATATATTCATCAGGAATGTAATGTAAATTACTGTATATTTGACATGAGTTTTTTATACAGATTTTAGAGTTTTTTCTCCAGCTTTACACTAATGTCAGATATTAACAACTCATGATCAGAGCCACAATCCCCTCCCATTCCTGTTTTGGTAGACAGAATACTGCTTCTCCATCTCCTGTTTCCAACTACATAGCCTATTTGATTTTTGTATTGTCTAGTCAGTGTCTCTATGAGACTTTCTGCCCCTAGGCCAAATGTTGGTTTTGCGTTGTCCCCTACTTTTGAGTTCCAGTTACCTATGGTTATACGTACTGTATGTCTTGTTTTGGTATGCACTCAGTTTCCTTCTGGATGCGTGCATAAAAGCTTTTGATTTCCTGCTCTTCAGAATCTGTAGTTGGGAGTAATGAACTGAATGCAAGCGCGGCGCCAAAATGGCCGCTGCGCTCTTTGCGGCCCCCCCCATCGGACGAAGGCATCCGGGTAGTTAGGGGCGTGGCCAGCTCCCTTATAAAAGGGGTGGCCATGAGGCAGCCGAGCTGCCATTTTGCGAAGCGACGGAGCGGAGAAGTTTTTCCCCTCTTGCCTCCGTCGCTTTTACCTTTACCGGGAAGCCTCTTGGCTGCTGAATTTTCTCGTTTTCGGCTTCCCATCGTTTGGCTGAGATGCCCTCGAAGAGGAAGGCGGCTGCGAGCGCGGCTCGTGCGGTTCGGAGGCGCAATCCGGGTCGGAGGACCGCGGTTGCGCCTCCCCAGCAGCCGCCTTTGCCTGCACTCACCGGGACCGGTGGGATGGGGTTAATCCCCCCTTAGCCGGAGACCGGGGGCCCGCGCACGGGCCCAGTAGGAGCTGCAGCCCTCGGCCCGCAAGCGGTGGACACCGCTCCTGGTGTTGCCCATTCCGCTGGGCCTTCCTCCATAGGGGCGCAGCTCGCTCAGGGGGCTTCCAGCCTTGGGGGGTGGTGTGGTCCCCTTCCCTGGCAGGTTGTTCCATCGGCCCTACCGGGCCCGGGTTTGGGGTCGTGGCCCTATTCGGGCCCCGGGGTACAGGGACCTGTACCCATGCCTGTAGTGGGTGGGCCGGCTGGCCCTTTGCCCCATGTCAGCGTGGAGGCTCTACTGGCCCGTGTTGCGGCCCTTGAGGCATCCCTGGCCCGGGCTAGCCACCCTGGGGCCCCTTTTGGGGTACAGTTCGATACGTCGTCTGCTGGGCAGCGGCATGCGACAGGACGGGTCGAGCTGCTTGAGGCGCGTGGCACGACCTCGGCCACTGCCTCGCAGCTCCCCAACCAACAGGCCGGTGCGGGTCAGGCCCCATCGACGAGCTCCACGGCGGTCGTGAGCTCCGACGCCCCCAGTGGGCCGGAACCCCCGGTGGGTGCGGCCCATGGGGGTGCAGCATGTGAGTATGCAGTCCAAGCTAGTGCACCTACACACGTGGCCACGTTGGGGGGGGCTTTTCAATGGCCTTGGCCTCGCGCGGGTGGTGCGGCGGTCCAGCCGATGACGCCCCACCCGGCGACGTCAACTACCACCCAGGGCCCCATGGTGGGGGGTGTTTCTTACCCTGTGGGGAATGTTTTGGGGGTGGCCGGGTTAGTCCAGCCCCCTTTCCAGATGCCCCCAGTTTCTGCTGTACCTGTGTCGGCCTCGCCGACGGCGGGGTATTCCTTACCACTGGGAGACCATTTGGCCCAGACCACCAAAGAGAAGATCTGGCGGGGGGAGTATGTGGATATCTTCTCCCTCCTCAACAGAGAGCCCACCAAGAAAGAGAGGGGGGGAGGATGAGAAGGATAAGGAGCAGGCACGTCGTCGCAAGCCACCATGTACGTGGGCCAACTGGTTGCCGGCCTACCTCATATATATGGCGGTATACCTTAGGGCCCGGCCGGGTTTGGCGATTCCGATGGTCCAGTATTTGGACAACATCTATAGGGCGATGGTTGACTTCCCGGGCCCGTCGTGGTTCGCTTATGATGAGGAATTCCGTATGCGGATTCCCCTGCACCCCGAGATGAGGTGGGATGAGCCCTGCCAGAGGCTTTGGCTTCTGTACTTGACTCCCACGTGCCCCGCGCCTGGGGAGAGATACCATTGTGGACATGCGGTCCAGCGTGCGGCCCCAGCACAGGTTCTGGCCCGCCTGCTGTGCTGGACTTTCTCGTACAATGGTTCCTGCAATAGGAAGAATTGCAAATACAGACATGAGTGTCCCGCCTGTGCTGGCCCCCATGCGGCCTCTGCATGTCCCAGGCCTGGAGGGATGCGGGGCAGAGGGAGGGGCGGACAGGGGGCTGGCAAGACTGCCTCAGGTGGAGCTGGTTCACCGAAAGGCTCCCTCCCCGATTAATGTGGACATGTGGAGCGTTGCCTTGCATTGTACCCGAGGGGGGCAGATGCAGTTTACCTGCTTTGGGGTTTTCGACTGGGGTTCCGTATTCCTTTCATGGGTGGTAGGTTCCCCCAAGACGCCCCCAACCTTTTGTGCCTCAGGGGAAGGGAGTAGGTGGCTGCTGCCAGCATTGCTGAGGAGGTTAATGCGGGCAGGGTCGCTGGCCCTGTCCCTGCACCCCCGTTTCGGGGAGCATGTTATTTCGATGATGCCATGCCTTTTGGCTGTTCCATTTCGGGCTCGGCATTCGAGCGTTTCACCACCTTCCTAGAATGGGCTTTTGTCCGCAGGTCAGGGTCCCGGTCTGTAGCCCATTCCCTGGATGATTTTATTCGGGGCTGAACGGGGCTGGGACACGTGCACACGTCTCCTCAACACATTTCAGACGCTAATGGAGGAACTTGGTGTCCCTTTAGCGCCCGAAAAGACCGAGGGCCCATCTACACAGCTAGTATTCCTGGGGGTGGAGATTGACACGGTAGCCCAGGCTTCTAGGTTGCAGCGGGATAAGGTGTCAAGGCTAGTGGCCCTTATCTTGGACTTTCTGGCCAAGCGCATGGCATCACTGAGGGAACTGCAGGTGCTACATGGTCACCTCAATTTCGCTTGCAGGGTCGTCGCACTGGGCAGGGCATTTGCTCGGCGCTTGTGCGACGCCATGGCAGGATTCTGCAGGCCCCACCATAGGGTTAGACTTACCCGGGGTATCAGGGCAGACGTGCTGTCTGGCCCCAGTTCCTGAGGGAGTTCAATGGGGTGTCATTTTGGAGGTCTGAGCCCCGGGCTTCCCCTCGCTTTCAGATACAGTCCAATGCCTCGGGATCCCTGGGTTATGGGATGTACTTCAATTGGAAGTGGGCCTATGGTGGGTGGCCACCAGCCTGGGCAGGCACGGGTCGCCTGCGTGGTCTCACGTATCTGGAATTTTCCCTATCCTGGGGGCTTTGATGCTATGGGGCAAGGAGTGGGCCAACTTGGTCGTCCATTTCTGGTGTGACAATGCGGCCGTTGTCCACATTGTCACCTCACAGACTTCCACATCGCCCAGGGTCATGGACCTAGTGCGCCAGTTTCTGTTGCACAGCCTGCGCCTCAACATCCTCTTCTGGGCCAGGCGTGTCCCGGAGGTCAATAATGATATTGCTGACGCTTTGTCCCGCCTGCAGATCTCCCGGTTCCGTGCCTTGGCCCTGGATGCGGAGGAATTTCCCTCGCCACTCCCGGACGAGATGTGGACCATTGGCAAGGAGAGGTGAACCGGGCGATTGGCTTGTCACTAGCACCACGCACGCATAAGGCGTATCACCACGCATTCATTTCTTCAGAGCATTCTGTCCCCAATTCCGGCTGCCAGGAACCTGGCCGATCCCAGTGATCTATGGACTGCGGTTCATGGCTTACCTGCATGCCCAGGGCCTTGCACCTCGCACCATGGCATCTAGGCTGTCGGCGTTGGCTTTTATGGCCAAGGTGGGAGGTCGTGTGGACAGTACCACTGACTTCCGTGTGAGACATGTTTTGGAGGGGTGGGTGCGGGAGCGTGGGCGTTGCCCGGACGACCGCCACCCGATTTCCCCAGGGGTTTTTACCCGATTGGCCCGGGGCTGGCCTGGCCTCTGTTTTGATAGATATGAGGCATCCCATTTCATGCGGCTACAACGGTGGCCTTTTTTGGAGCGCTCCGCATCAGCGAGCTTGAGATGCTGTCTAAGGCGGATGCAAGTCGTAGGGCACTGGAACTCGAAGATGTCTGCCTGGACAATATTGGGCTCAGTTGGGGATACGCTCCTCTAAAACGAATCAGCACCGCATAGGCAGTGGAGTAGACTGCTACGATGTTCTTTGGCAGACATCTGTCCGGTTGGTGCCCTACAGGATCTCCTTGCACTGTGTGGCACGCACCATGGCCCGTTTTTCTGTCACCAAGGTGGGTCTTCCCTTACTAAATTTCAATTTTGGAGGGTGCCGGGAAGGCACTAGACAGTGTTGGCCTCTCTGGTGCTCGCTGCGGCACCCATTCGTTCATGATAGGGGCGGCTTCTACTGCAGCTGTTTTTGGGTACTCCGGGGCTGAAATACGCCGCATGGGAGGGTGGGGATCATAATGTTTTCAGTTTTGTGTTCGCCCTCTTCAACCGTGAGTACCGGTTTAGTCACTGCACTGTTTCTCCCCCCCCCCTTTTTTTCCTTGACAGACCCTGGGTGTCTTTTTACACCGGTGACAGTATGGCTGGTGGGCCATAGCCACGTGCACAGGGCAGCGCGTTACGCTGCATGGGGCAGCGCGTTACGCTGCACAGGGCAGCGTGTTACGCTGCACAGGGCAGCGTGTTACGCTGCACAGGGCAGCGCGTTACGCTGCGGCGACAGAGTGGGGACCCCGACTGGGACTGGGTGCATCCGCACGTCTCAGGTGGTATGGTAAGCACGGCATGTTATGGCGGGAACTGTTGCCATTCCTTTTCTACATCAGGGATGCTGACTCGCCCGATGTCCTGGTTATGTACCTTGGGTGCGATGGCTTGGGACGGGTCACTGGCCTATCGCGGAAGCTTGCGGTTTGCAGTGACCTGCCCTACTTACATTAGGTGTGGCCTGCCACGTCCCTCAATTGGTCGGACATGATACCGCGGTACGCTTACAGGGGGCGTTCGGCCTCGAGGCTCTTGAATGAGCCGACGCTCCGTGAATGGGGCTATTGCCCGGTTCCTTTTCGACAAGGGCGGGGGACGCGTCATTAGCCTCCCCGCCATCAGTCTGCAAAATTACGAGCTTTACTTAGGGGATGGGGCCCATCTGTCGCAGGGAGGTATGGACCTCTGGTTAGTGGACTGGCGAGCAGGCCTGTCGACCGAGCTGACGGTCTTGGGGGGGGGGGGTGGTGAGCCTTTTGGGAAGCCTCCCCGTGTGGCTGGTATCACTGGTAAGGTAAACATTTATGACCCACAGGTATCCGGCAGGTTCGCAATTGACTGGACAACACTAGACAGGCATAAGTTGGTTAAACGTTGTCCGGTCAACGACGAACCAGGCGACGGGGTGATGGCTACAGCTAGACAGCATGCATCACCCCGTGATTTCACTGATACGCATCAGAGGGTAGGGTCATTAGTTAGATATTGACTACGGTCAACAATTTGTTTGTTGTCAACAAACAAATTGATACAAATAGATACATTGTAACAATTGCCGTTGGCAATTTTGGGTGGTACCTTACCAGTGTTACTTCGGCCTGCTTGCCTTAAGAATTATGATTGGTCAATTACCAATAGAAATTTATAATTCGGACTAGGGCATGAATCAATAAATGTGGCCCAATGCCGTTATCCACTTTTACCAGTGTCTGAGTCCTTTATTGGGGGGTGCGCCTGCAATGATGGTTATGCTGATAGGTTTCCCATGGAGTCTGACTTATTTTTTTGGTCAAACTCTGCATTATAGCCCCTAACTGTTCGTGCTACATTTTCCCTCAGTATTAAAGACACTCACTCCATTCCTTCTGTTTTTGTCATTTCCAGAGAGAAACACTTTGTAGCTGTCTGACTGAAAATATCCTGTTCCAGTCCACTTCAGTTCACTGACACTAAGCACTGCAATGTTTATATGCTCCATTTCCTGCTTTACAGTTTCCAGTTTACCTTGGCTCATACTTCTCACAGTCCATGTTCCAGATGTATGTGTTGTGCAGCATAACATTAATTAAACAACATCAATTAATTAAACAAAATTATTTGAATCTGACCTATCCCAGAACTGAAAAATATACTGGGACAACACTAGAGATGAACAATTGTCACGTGAAAATAAATTGAAATTCAAAATATAGAATTCAAAATAGAAAATTTGTGTGAGCAAAACAAAATTCCTGCCTGTCTCTGCATCAAAGAGGGTAATTAAAAAACACAAGAATTTCAACCAGTCTCAAATCGTATTTCCAATATTATACTGTATGGAATTTGTGTCTCTGCTGTCACGTGTGTGGGTGAAGTGACATTTTGGATCAGGCTCCCATGCTGTTGTTATGATAGGCACGGTGTCATTTGACAGTGGCTATGATATTATGGTCATTTCAGAACACCGGAGAAATTAACTCTCATTTAAGCATTTGAAAGGTCAAATACTAAATGAGCACACAATTATACTTGCTGCAGACACTTGAAGGGTTCTTCTACCATATTCATTTAGCTTGCTGTGATAACAAACAATGTCAAATGTATAGGAGCTGTTCAGATGAGATTTTAAAGGGAAGTTCTTAAAAATTTAGACCTTTGTCATTGACAGGACATCAGCTGATTAAACTTAATTTATTGCATCCTGCCCCACCGTGTTGGATCCCCCCCCCCGCATTCCTGCAGTGGCCTTCTAGGAACAGAAAACACATATGTTAATATGACAGATTTAATGCAAGTGAGAAGAATTCATTCCTTCGCTTTGGCTACACTTTTTGGCTAAGATTTCCATTTAACTTCCAACCACAGCAATCTTCTCATTTGCTAATAGTTGTGCAGGGTTATTTTTGTTTGTTTTGCTCAACAAGGTGTGATGATACATAACACATTGAAGAAACTACAATATTATTCTTTATTTGTTGCATTCACAATAATTTGTGATGGTGAGTGAAGAGACCACTCTATGACATTACCAGCCTTTCCCATGCCATTGTAAGAGCCTACCCCTACATCTCTAAGAACAAGATACTGCTGACGTGGCTCCCCTCTCTCAGAGCCTGGCTGCAGGCCCATGCTGGCCATTTGGGGCATAGGGACAAGTCCCGTTGCACCCCAGTAACTGGTGCCCCCCAGAGCTGCCCCCTCCCTCCCTGTCCAGCGCCCTTTTAGCATAGCCCCTACCTGGCTCTCAATCTTCTTTCCATGGAGTGAGCAAGACTCGGCTGTATGAGAAATGTACACCATCCAATTGAATCCTGTGCCTGGCACTTGACTACAAATCCTGCCACCTGACTTATATACCAACAGTAGTGGTGAAGAAGGAGCTTAACTACTGCTGTGCCCTGTAAAGCTACAGTAAAACCCCGATTTACAAATGCCTCGAGTTACATAAAATTTGACTTACAAAATAATTTTATGCTAAAACCATGTACCGATTTACACAATTTCCTATGGGTTTCTTCGAGTTACATAAAGATTCTTTTTCCTATGGGTTTACTTTGAGTTATGTAAAAATAATTTTCTCTATGGATTTGTTTCGAGTTACAAAAAAATTCAATTTAAGCAAAAGCCTACGGAACGGACTTTTTTTCATAAGTAGGGGTTTTACTGTATTACACAAATAGGAATTGATGTTTCATAAACTCTAGCAGTGTCTCCCAAACTTTGGTTTTTGGACTTCAATTCCCAGAAGCCTAAAGCACTGATCAGTCAATGTACTGGCATTGGCTTCTGGGAACTGGAGTTCCCCTGTGGGGCGTGTGCCCCACACTGGGAACCACTGCGCTAGAGAGGTGGTTTTGTTTGTGGCAGATTCCCTTGGCACAAAGGAGGAGGGGAGGTCAGTGCTTTTTCTGCAGCCCTGCAGCCCTAACCATTTTGAAATTAAAATTGCTCTTTCATAAAACCACAAGAAGACACCCAAGAGTACTTTCGATTCTTCTCCGTCTCCTCTTTTCTGCTAATCTATGGGCCTCACTGTAGCTGTCAAATGCAGCACTCGAGCTGCATCTCTCAGATTTGTTTTCCCTCTCATTTTCTTTCCCACTGGGCCACTTCACAGCTATGCCTCTGCTTTCTGCACCTCAGGTGGCAGATTAACTATAATGGCCACTTCTTTTTTCTTTTTATATTTATTGATCATTTATGCCTCAGCCACGCATTGAAATACCGAACACTTTTGCATTATGGAGTCATTAAATCAGGAGTTCAGCATCAGTCCTATGTCCACAACCCATCCGATACTGAAGAAGAGGTAAGTGCCACAGAAGTCACTTCCAGATCAGTGTGTTTATTATATAATGTACAGTATCTGCAGCCTGAAACATTGAAATAATGAGCCTTCCTTGGGTTTTTGGAATGCTCCATCTTCTCCCTTGAAGGAAGCTTCCCATACATACAGTACCTTTTTTTAAAAAGAAAGAGTGAATTGCCCTGCCGTGATGTCCTTTGATTAAAAACCTTACACATACAAGGACAACTCCACAATGTTCATGATGGAATTAAAGATTTACTGCCAAGCCCCAGGCCAAAGACATATTACAGAACCAAATTCAAGTGAATACAAGATAAAAGAAATGTCAGAACAACTTTTCACATCTATCCCTTTCCAAATTAAACACTAACAACCAACAAATGTGTTAATTTGTACAATCACTCACAGTGACTTTAAATTACACATTTCGGATGTAAACATGAATTAAAACAGCATGCATTTTGCATTATCTACATTTGATATGAAAAACTGCACATTCATTTCATGGCGGAAACAACTTCTGACACACAGTTTGGCCAACTAGGATGGATCCTAGCTCTTGATAAGATCAGTACACGATTTGATTTATACTGACAACTTCTTTAAGGGAGGGGGGATTTTGTACCTTTTTACTTGTGTCTCTAACTGTTCTCTGCTTGAGCAGTTATAATAAAACAATCCCCCATTGTCTTTCACATGGTTTCTAGCTGTCAGATCTTGCCTTTGGACGTGCACGTTCCTTCACATGTCTGAGTTGTAACAAGTACCTTGATTCCTAGCCTTGCTCATTTCAAACAGCCATGCACAACTGCTCTAGTATGAGATCCGACCTTGTGTTTCTGAAAGGGCCCTTGAAGAAATTAACAGGGTTCTCCACCCACCCACCCCTTGTTTTTCTTGGATGCCTAACTCTGTCAGCTGTATTGTTTGGTGAAGAGGACCTTGGTGGTATTTTGACCTCCAGCAGGTGTGACCTTTTGAGGGCTGTCAAAAAAGAAGACCCCCTAACAGTCAAGATTGGTGGTTCAAGACAGGATTGACTGTGTGAGCTTGCTTTGCCCTTTAATCTGTGGTGAAACAGATGTAGAAGAGATGAACATTAGCTTCAGGTATAGGTCAAATGCTTGCCTTAAGACAGTAATGGTAGGAAAAGTCAAGGTTCTAGCTTGTTTTCCCCACAGCAAATCAGAGAAAGAAGTCTTAAAACAGAGGCTGGATTCTTTCTCTGGAAACAAAAAGAAAACCCATCTCATTTTGCCTTTCCTGCTGCAACTATAAACCATAAACTACAGCCTCCTCCTTGACAAACGAGAATTCTACTGACACAAGGATGCTGGGGGGAAAATACTGAGCTGTATGGAACAATGACTGGACTCTGTATAAGGCTGTTCCCGAGGGAGGGAACATCCATTAATTCAATAGCAAAGATAATCGTCATATAATGGTCCCCCTTGGACCACAGATTCAGTGGAATGTCAAAGAGAAGTATAACCATGACTCAGAAACCATGGGGATTACACACTGTGGTTTCCAGTAACAAACACAACACAACACAACACAACACAACACAACACAACACAACACACACACACACACACACACACACACACACACACACACACACACACACACACACACACACACACACACACACAAGCATGGCACAGCATAAGACAAGCTCAAAGATGAATGGTAAAGGTCAGCATCCCTCACAGATATTTTCTTGAAGACTGGTACCTGATCCAATTAGGGCTCTGCTTGTAAAGCCCTGCGGACAGAAACAGAAAACATGCTTGCTGCTGCCTCCTTTGCTGAAAGTCTCCCAGGAGGGAGCTACAGTTAGCTGGTTGATGGGAGGGCCGGGAAAGTCTGTTTACTGTCTGGCATGAGATATGAACCACTTGTCTGAAAAGCACCGGCACATCTTCTTCTGACAGTTAAAGACTGTTAAAAGATTTGTTACTCATGCTCTTTATAAACATCTGTACTCTGCCAATAGTAGGGGACCAATTACAACCTCTATAAAAAACACAATGTTTATATAATACAGCATGTTTCCTGATGCATTTTTTATTTTTGGCATATTTTGAGAGGTGTGCAAGTAGGTGAGAGAACAGGTCATTTAAATCCATGCATTCTACAGAGCAACAATCTTGCAATTTATAAACTGAAGAAGCAGGATATGGGGGCATTATAAAAAGAAATGAGAGAAGAATAGATGCATATGATAATCTATATAACTAAATCAAGGTGTCATGCTGTATGTTACCAACACACCGCACAAGACCTGCACCTCCTGCCCGGATAACACCGGTTCCGCCTACCTCACACTCCAGGTGTGTCCGGCATGGGATACCGGCAGCATGATCCGGGTGCCTTCACCCCAAAAGGGGGCCATGAAGGGGGTGCCCCAGCTCCCGGGGACGTGGAGTCGACCCACAAGGCACCGGGAAATGTGTCAGGCCGGATATCAGACTTTGTGACCACCCACCGGAAGCCAGAGCCACCAAGGAGCCGGATAACGCCACCACGCCAAGACGGACCACCCCGAGGAGGAGAGGAGATGGAATCCACCAGCAGAGCCACTGAGGACAGACCACATTGCCATGTCGGAGGAGGAGAGGAGATGGGAGCCAAAGCTGAGGACCCTCAGCCAAGGAAGATGCAGGCCCACCGCACTGACGCCCAGGGCAGTGAGTGCCGGAGTAGCAGCAGGTAGGCATTCCAAAGAATGTTGGGGGGTCTGGCAGGGGGCATCGGGGATGGCAGGGGCAATGGGGGAGGCAAGGGCACCACAGGCAGCCATCACGCAGAGGAAAGGTAAGGCTGCACTACCCAGTGAAGCGGGTACCCCAGCTAGTTTATACTAAAATTGGCCAACATCCTTTCCCATCATGCATAGAGCATAACACTCTGCCTTTCGGCAGGTTTCGACAATCAGGGCCCTTTCTTTGAAAAATCAGAGATTACTCCTGTTGTTCTCATTGAGAATGATGCTTCTGTCTAAAGCTTCTAGATCAGTGATGGCTAACTTTGGCACTCCAGGTGTTCTTGGACTTCAATTCCCAGAAGCCCAAGTCAGTACTCCTGCTGATCAGGGGTTCTGGGAATTTAAGTTCAAGAACTCCTGGAGTGCCAAGGTTACCCATCACTGTTCTACATTATAGCAAGTCTCTTGATATTGAAAAAGACACTTTTGTCTTGGATACACAAAAATATCACACATACACCTTCTTCTTCATCCCCCAAACATGTTCACTAAATCATAACAGAGGCTGTATATTCACCCTGTTTATTCTCCTTCTGGTATCTAAAGGAATGCAGTTGAGATAGGAAGATAAAAATGCACCTGAAAGATTAATAAGCTACTTGAAATATTTGTATTTCTTCTTCAGAAGCTGGGAATACAATTTACTGACCTATGCAAATTTCACAAATATGTACTTTCAGGCTGAAATCTTAGCTGTGCCGATTCAAGGATTTGTCTTATTTAGTACATATCTAGTAATGATCTGTCCTGAAGGACCACAAACAGTGCAAATCAGCATTCTTTGGCTGTAAAGCTATAATGGATTGTTGTAAACTAATAGTGTCTAAAACCTCCAATTTTACAGACGACTCATCTTCAAAATGTATTTTGCATTAATTCTTCTACACACAATATACTGTCTTCTTCCTCAGTTGTGAACTTGTTCATATGATAACCAGCAACTAGATTTCTACTATGAATGTAAAACTTACTGTCAGCCCTCTCTTAAACTGTCCCCAGCTACATGCAAATGAAGAAATTAGTTTCACTATGACTGCATGCAAAGATAAAGGCTTTTATGATTGCCTTCGTTATTATTTTTTTCAACCTTCTAACTTGCCGCTCAAGCAAACTGCTCTTCGTTCTAACATTTGTTTCTGGTTTCAGACTGGTAGAAATCTAATTTCCTTCTCCCCAAGAGCAAATGTCAGCACAAGGAGGCTCTGAAATCTATTGCTTGGCACCTGCAGCGAGAAACTAAATTGCAAGTAATATTTCAAAGTGATTCTTGGGATGTATGCACTTAAATTTGGTTAAGAGACCAGAGGTATGTGTTTCTTCTCCCTTGCATAATACCACTAAAATTTAACTTAAATGAACGATTGGCATAAGGTGTGTGTGTGTGTGTGTGTGTGTGTGTGGATGTTAGTATTTCTGTGATTGGAAACATGCAAGCTAAATTTCAAGATTCTTAACAACTTTACAGCTCTATTTTCTCTCTTCAAATAGCAATCTTATGGTTTTAACACGTTTCTAAAAACTACTTTTTTCGCTTCTGCAGATTTTTCACTAGACTTTTCAATGAGCTTTCTCAAAATAAGAATATGGAGTGGGGAAAAAAGAAGGGAAATACAGTGGACCCTCATACAACAATCGCTCCGTATAGCAATGAAATCACATAACAATTAGGTGTTTTTTTTGGGGGGGGGGGATGGCATCCTGCAAACCAATTTTCCCTATGAAAAAATCATACAACAATTTTTCAATGGGAAAAACCACTTAGCAAAAAAAAAAATCGTTGTACGATACATCCCATAGGGGGAATCGCTATATGTAGCATGCATTATATAGCAATTGTTTCATACAACAACAAGCCCTATGGAACGGATTAAAATTGTTGTATGAGGTACCATTGTATAAGAATGAAAGCGCGGCGCCAAAATGGCCGCCGCGCTCTTTGCGGCCCCCCCCCACCCGGACTCAGACACCCGGGTAGTTAGGGGGCGTGGCCACTCCTCTATAATGGTACAGTGCTTAGACAATGATGGCAGGGCCGGGGTTGTTTTCCCCGGCCCATCATGGTTAGCCTAGGTCAGGACCTTACGCTTGGGGCGGCCCCTCACCCTGAGATGCCAGCGACGACTCCTGTTAGCAAGTCTGGTTGCTGTATGTGACTCTTACGTGGCAACGCTTATGCTGCGTGTGGAGAGTCCACTTTTGGGCAACCACCTGTACCTTGATCTAGAGCTCTCAGATTGAGTTAGCTGCTACCACCTTCAACGGGGGACATGTTTTGCAGGGCACTGGCACTAGATTATGGGTTGCTCGCTCAGGAGTGGGCTCTGGTGAGGCTTCGCTCCTCAAGGGCCGATCAGCCGGGAGAGGGTACTAGCCTGGCGCTGCCATCTGTATGGTTCTTCCCCACAGGGTTTGTGGCAGCACGTGGTTCACGCCCCGGCCTGTTGTCTGCTACCAGGCCGGGTCTACCCTGACCGAACTAGAATTGGTACCCGTTCCTCCTGGTTGGGTGCCGCATCAGCTGCGGCTACGTTGGGTGCCCTGAGCCTGACATATGTTGCATGGGCAGGTGTGGATTTGCCCAATTTTCTCTGTCTATTCGTCCCTTCACTGAATGAGTGCCTTGTCTGCCCTCTATTCTCCTTCCTTATTTTACAGACCCTGTGTGTTCCCGCAGACAGGTTGTGGTGTGGCTTGTGGGCCACAACTCTGTGCACTGGGGCGGCACAGTATGCCGCTTCGTTAGAATGGGACCCCATCTCGGACGATGCGTAACCGCGCGTATACAATGGTGTGGTATGATGTGCATGGCATAGATGTGGCGGTAACTGTTGACATTCCTGATGTCCATTGGGGATGCAGGGCCGCCACATGTTTTAATGCTGCACCTCGGAGGCGGTGATCTTGCACGGATTGCTGGCCCAGACTTAGAGACTTCTGAGTGCAGTGACCTGGTGTTTCTTTGTCATTTATGGGCGTCTACACGATGCCTATGGTCATACATCATGCCGATGCAATATCATGGGCGACACTTTGTCCCAGCGATCGGACCGTGCCCGAAGGTCAGTGAACAGGGCGGTTGCCTGGTTTCTTATCTAGAATGCCTCGGGGACAGCCATTTGTAGTCTAGGGATAGGGTTACAGGAATTTGACCTGTCTTCTGGAGATGGGGTTCACCTGTCAATGAGTGGAGGCACCTCTCTTTTGAATGGCATGCGAGAGGGCTAGGTGACCGAATTGTCGGTCAAGGTGAGCGGCCCCTGCTGCGCTGTGGCAATGTGGCCAAGTGGAAGGTGCCTCTCAGAGAGTCGCATGTGGTGCAGGGCCGCATCAACTTCGCCTGCAGAGTGGTGATACCAGGCAGTGCGTTCGCCTAGTGTCTGGGTCACGCTATGGCGGGTCTCGCTAAACGAAGCCGCAGAGTACAGCTGATTAGGGGTTTGCGAGCGGAACCTGTTGGTTTGGCTCACATTACCACAGGACTTCCAGGCTGTTGCCTCGGGAGGTCTGAGCTTCTGGTCAGCCCCAGTTACAAGTACAGTCGGATGTCTCCGGCTCCCTGGGGTGGGGGGAATTTATTTAAGGACAAGGCCTATGGTCATTGGCCCCGGGGATGGCAGGGCATGGATCGTTTATGCGATCTTATGTTTCTACATGAAAAGAAAAATCTTCCCAATTCTGGGTACCCCTTTTTGCTCTGGGGGACAGGTGGCCTGATTCTGTGCCCCACTTTTGGTGTGGAAATGCTGCGATGGTGCACATTGTCAATATCCGAACGTCTAAATCCCCCAGAGTCATGGCCTCAGCTCGCATATTGTTCTTGGGTCCATGCGCTTTAAGGCGTTTCTTGGGCTAAACAGGTGCCAGTCATTTATAATGATATTGCTTATGCTTTCCCCCGCCTGCAGATCGCCCGGTTCCACGGCTGGACTCCGGACGCTTGTGAGCTACCCTCTCCACTCCTGGCTGTGATATGGTCATTTGGCAAGGAGACGTGAACCGGGCGAATGGCATATATTGGTAACTCGCACGCGCACTGCGCATCAGCATCCAATCCTTCACTTTAGAGCCTTTTGTTGGACAAGGCAATTGCCCGATGTGTGGCCAACATTGGTTGACTGGGTTTTTAGAATATAAAGTCTGCCCTTATGATCTGGTTTGGCTACACGCACCATAGCCACCAGGCTTTAAGCATTGATACTCATGGCCAAAGCACGGGGCTTTCCTGACTATGCGAGGGTCTTCTGAATACTCCATGTATTAGGGGGTGGTCACGTGTACATGGCTGCCGCCTGACACACGTCGCCCTATTCTCACAGATATTCTGACCCACCTTGCACGAGGTTGGCATAGACTATATTGCAGTAGGTAGGAGGAGTCTCTTTTCATGCAGCTACCGCTGTAGCCTTTTTCTGGAGCTCGACAACTCAGCAAGCTGGTCCCATGGTCAAAGGGGGACGTGTTTTGTAGGGCACTGGAACTCAAAGATGTCTATATCAAACAAGAGCAGGCTCAGTTGGGGATTCGTCCCTCGAAGGCCAATCAGCATGGAGTGGGCAGTGGTGTATACTGCTATGACGTACATTTGCTGACATCGTTCCGGTTGGTGCCCTACATGCAATTGGCAGTGCCTGCTGCGCGCCCTAGCCTGTTTTTCTGCCACCAGGATGGGTCTACCCTTACCAAATTTAAGTGCTGGAGGGTGACCGGTACCACGCTTCACAGTGTGGGGCCCGTTATGGCACCCATTTAATTGGGGATAGGTGTTGCATTGACTGCGGCTGCGTTGGGTACTCTGAGGCGGATATAGCGGGGCACGCGGAGGTGTGCGCGAATTTTTTCCTATATGTACGTCCCCTCACTGTACGAGTACCTAGTTATATCCTTAACCTCTTCTCCTCTTTTACAGATCCTGTGTGTCTCCGCACACCGGTGGCAGTGGGGCTGGTGGGTCGCAGCTATGTACACTGGGCAGCAGTATATGCTGCGGCGACAGAGTGTGGACCCCAGCTCGGGCTGCGTGCATCCGCACGTATGCAGTGGTATGGTATGTGCGGCACGAGAGGGCTGGAACTGTTGCCATTCCTGATGTCCATCAGGGATGCTGGACCGCCTGATGTTCTTATGCTGCACCTCGGCGGCGATGATCTCACACGGATCACTGACCTTTCCTTAAGATGTCGAGGTGCAGTGACCTGGCGTTTTACATCATTTATGGCCGTGCACGCGGTCGCTATGGTCTAACATCATGCCGAGACACCAATTTAGAGGAGACATGGATCTCTGGGCTTTGGACCGTCTCGGAGGTCAGTGGGCAGGGCTTTGCCCGGTTCCTTGCTGAGAACGGCTTGGTCTCAGCCAGTAGATATCTGAGGATAGGCTTACAGAAATTTTGACCTGTAGGCAGGATATGGGGTCCACCTGTCGGCTAGAGGTATGTACCTCTTTCTGGATGAGGTGCAAGCAGGCCTGGTGACTGAGCTGACGGTCTGGGGGGGCGGGCGGTGAGTCATCATGGACGCCTCCCCGTGTGGCGGGTAGCACTGGTAAGGTAAAGATTTATGACCCATAGGTATCCGGCAGGTTCGCAATTGACTGGCCAACACGTAGACAGGTACAGGGGAAATAGGTTTGGCCGGTCAAGGGCGAACCAGGCAAGGGGTGATGTCAGGAGCTTCACAGCCTGCATCACCTTGATATTTAATGGATACACATCATAGGGTGGGGTCAGTAGATAGTTTATTGACTCCGGTCAACAATTTGTTTGTGTCAACAAATAAATTGCTACAAATAGTTACATGTAGCCAATTGCCATTGGCATTTTGGGAGGAACCTTACCAGTGTTACTGCGGCCTGCTTGCCTTAAAGAATTACAATTGGATGATTACACCAATTGAAAGTTATAATTCGGACTAGGGCATTATTCAATAAAAGTGGCCCAATGCCTTTATCCATATACCGGTGTCTGAGTCTTTCTTTGGGGGGTGCGCCTGCAATGAAAGCGTGGCACCAAAATGGCCGCCGCGCTCTTTGCGGGCCCTCCCCCACCCGGACTCAGACATCCGGGTGGTTAGGGGGCGTGGCCACTCCTTTATAAAAGGGGTGGCCGCGAGGCAGCCGAGCTGCCATTTTAGAACGCAATGGAGCAGAGAAGTTTTTCCCTCCACCCCCTCCCTAGTGAACAGTGTGAATTTTTGGTCGCTTCGGGGCTGGGTGGGAATTTTTGGCTTGAACCTACAATTGGCTCTTTGGTTCTCGCTTTTTTGCCCATCCCACACTGTTGCTAGTGTTTGAAAAAAGGGGTAAGTTGACTTTGGTCACTTTTGGCGGGTAGCACTGGTAAGGTAAAGATTTATGACCCATAGGTATCCGGCATGTTCGCAATTGACTGGCCAACACGTAGACAGGTACAGGGGAAATAGGTTTGGCCGGTCAAGGGCGAACCAGGCAAGGGGTGATGTCAGGAGCTTCACAGCCTGCATCACCTTGATATTTAACGGATACACGTCATAGGGTGGGGTCAGTAGATAGTTTATTGACTCCGGTCAACAATTTGTTTGTGTCAACAAACAAATTGATACAAATAGTTACATGTAGCCAATTGCCATTGGCATTTTGGGAGGAACCTTACCAGTGTTACTGCGGCCTGCTTGCCTTAAAGAATTACAATTGGATGATTACACCAATTGAAAGTTATAATTCGGACTAGGGCATTATTCAATAAAAGTGGCCCAATGCCTTTATCCATATACCGGTGTCTGAGTCTTTCTTTGGGGGGTGCGCCTGCAAAGTCTTGTTCCCATTTCAGAACAATAGCAGCTATGATCATTTGTTTTTAAGTTGTTGTTGTTGTTGTTGTTGTTGTTAACAATACTGTACATACAACCATATATAAAATAATAAAACAATAAAAAAGAGAAAACCCCTTTGCACACATAATTTCCATATTATCTATCTTTATAACATTAATGTGCACCCAACACCTTGGAACCACACATTTCCTTCCCCTTTCTCCCCACTCCCTATTTCCAAAAACCCATAGTTTCTTTGTATGGTCCATTCCCTTCAAATCCTGTAGAACATATCAGATAAAGTCTTCCCATATATTAAAAAATCATTTTTCCCCCTCAGGCACTCCTTTTTTAACTCTCAGATTGCAGGTCAACTTATCATTTAGGGCTATTACCCACATTTCTTTGTCCCATTCTTTTATATCTATGGAGATGTTTATTTTCCAATTCTTTGCAATTAACAGTCTAATTGCTGTTACTGTTATTACTAATTGTTTTTATTTATCAATTTTAATATTATTTGGATCCATTAGTAATGCTATTTTTGGATTCATGCAAATTTTTGTTGATAATATCTAATTGATTTCATCAAATATTTTTCCAAATAGTGTTTATCTCTCTACAATGCCACCAATAAATGCAAATAGGTCCCAGCTTCAACTTTACATCTCCAACATTTTTAAAAATAAGTATTATCAATTTCATTCATCCAGATTGGTGTCATATACCATCTCCATAGTAATTTGTGACAATGTTCTTTAATTCTAATTGATCAATTTTTCATAATTCTCCCTGTCCATAGATTATTCCACATTGATCCATCTATTTTGACTCCAATATCTGATTCCCATATTTCTCTTAATGTATTCTGGGTTGTTCCTTCTTTATTCTCCCTGTCCATAGATTATTCCACATTGATCCATCTATTTTAACTCCAATATCTGATTCCCATATTTCTCTTAATATATTCTGGGTTGTTCCTTCTTTGTATAATCTACTTAATAATCCTTTCTGTTTAGTATTTTCCTGCCTTAATTGCCCAACTATGTCTTCCAATCTCATTAATTCTTTTCCCTGAATGTAATTTTTCTCCAATCCCTATCCCATCTTTCCAATTGGATTTTCTCGAACCAATTTAGTTCCATGGTTTGATATAATCTTTTTCTTATATTTCTATTTTTACATTTTTCCATCCAGTCATTGATGGTCTTCAGTCCTTCCATTTCTAAAGCTTCTAATGCTTTATTCTTATCTTTGATATAATAATTGTTTATATCTTTTAACTCCAACAGATGGGATACATCTGAACATAATTGATTTCTTACAGTTTTCCATGTTTCTATCATGCTTTTAAAAATGGATTTATTATTTTATTTTTGTCATTTCCCCTTAAATTGTTCATTAATAATAGTAATTTCTTATTACTCTTATCTTCCATCTCAATTTCTTCCCAGATTTGTTTTTCATTTACGAGTATTCTTACGATTCTTTTGATTTGAAAAGCTCTATAGTATTTTTTGAATTAGGGTATTCCTAATCTACCTTTCTTTTGGTGCATATACCATAATTTTTTTATTCAATCTTGTATTTTTTATAATCAAAAATATAATTGTTAATCATTCCTTGCCATTTCTTTAATTCTTGATCAGTATATTTTATTGGAATCATTTTAAAGTATTTCTGTTGTGCCTTAACAGACAAGGGATTGTGTAGTCATCTTTGTAATATTGCCTGCAAGGCTTTACAATAAAATGCTGTTCTTTGTTCTGTTCGTCATTTTAAAGTATTTCTGTTGTGCCTTAACAGCCTTAACAGTGGTAACACGAATTTTTTTAAAAATAAGATAGAGTATTCTACAGTCTTTTACAGAGTTTATTTGGTGTATTTCATGAGGTCACAGGTTAGTTTACCTGAAGGTTTAGGCATATTCACTGTGATGCTGGTCTTTTCTCTTCTCTTTCTTTGAACTGACCAATCATTTTAGGGAAGAGGAGATGGTGGTGGAGGAGTCCAGTATTCAGGAAATGTAACACCAAAACTGCTTAGTTGCACATTCTTTGCAGCCTGACTATAAAGATTAATGTTCAAAATTTAGCTGAGCCCAGTCTCCCATTTTCAAATCAGTGATAGTTTACAAGGTAAAATTTTAAAGGTTTGTTAATATTGACTAAATTCCTTAATCATGCTGTTACTAAATAAAACATAGAAACAGCTATTCCAAAATTTAGCAGATTTACGGGGCAACTGTGCATATATTTGTAAGAAATGTTATTGCTGCAGAGTTATAAACTGTTATTACTGCCACGTAATATGATTTCAGCAGTTTGCTTGCTGGTGTGAAAATTAACGCAACCACAAAAAGGATGAGTTTGATCATTTCTCATAGACACATTTCAAAAAGTTATGTTTAATTAACTTACACTGACAAATAAATACGCAGATTGTTTATGATTAAATAAAATGCTCTGCACCTAAGGTCAACGACTCAATTATTAAAAGCTAAAATACAGCTGAATGGTTTATAGTAAAGCATTTTTAATAGTACTGTAGTTAATAATTTCATGCCAGCAAGATTCCGACTTATGACAACCTTTTCAAAGCTCTCCTGGATAGAGAGTAGTCAGAAGAAGCATGACATTTACTTCTACTGGGGGGCACCGTGGGATTGCACAACTACAGAATAAAAAATAAGAGTAAAATGGGATTTCTGTATTTAACTACAAGGAAGTAAGTCTCACCAAATCAATGAAACAAATTTCAGAGCAGAAATGTATTGAATTGCATAGCATAGCCAATTGTGAGAAATGCTGGGAGGGCCATTGTATTAATATCGCTGGGGCTGCAGTTCACCCTCCTCTTAATAGCACTTCACAGTTTCTGCAACCAAGATTCTCTGGGAGAACTCCTTATGCAGAAGATGATCACTTGTTTTCAGCGAGAGCTGTTCGCATACATTCACGTGAGCTCTTGTGCAAATATTAATTTTGCAATTGTTGGCCTGTCGTGTCCGGCCCTTTGTAATGAATAGTCCAGCAAATGATGAACAGAACAAAGAACAGCATTTTATTGTAAAGCCTTGCAGGCAATATTACAAAGATGACTACACAATCCCAAAGTACTCGATCCCTTCGAAGTATACCGTATTGGTTTAACTAAGTTACACCTGTGTGTGAGCGTATGGAGGAGACCCCTAGGCTAGCCTGGCGAGGTCTAACCTGCAGAGAATAAGGAATGTAGATTCGGTCTGGCCACACCCTTATTTACCTGTGACGCTTCATATAATGTCCCGGTGGCGGTTACTCCATGATACAATGTAGCAACCCACCAGATAACCTTAATTAACCAATCATAACATGATACCCCAGTTTCAACCAATCAGGATCAGGATCCATAGTTGTACCCAATCATAGAACTCTAATTAATATAAGGAGCATGCCCAGAAGGGGAGAATACACACCAAATCTTGCTCTTAATTCCGATGGCAGGAAATCGCCATTTTGTCTTGCAAAGCATTGCTGGAGCAACTTGCAATATACTTGAATACACAACATTCCTTCCCCCTTAGTTTTCTTGTACTAACCTCCAAATATGAAACTATAATTTGAATCCACAGTGGCGAACTAACACTCAGGTTTCATATCCTCTTAGTTCCAGCCAGATCTGCCTAAAATGCTCTGTTTACGCCACTATATATTTGCGGCGGCGCACCCTATGCATTTCACAACAGTGGGGACTTAGAGTGGGTATGTCCTAATGTAAACCAATCTACCGCTGAGGCCAGTTTCTGACTTTCTAGTGATGATTCATTTGCTCTGGTGCTAAGCTGTGTTGGGGGTAACAAAGCACTGTTCCCCATGTTCTTGGCCAACTCATTTAGAGGCGAACCCGCAACTTCTACTGTGGAACCAGACTGATTAACAGTCACTGCTGTAGCAACCTCAAAAGGAATTGCTTCTGGAGCAACTTCCAGACAAGTCGTTACAGTGGAGCCTAATATAACATTACTTTGGCAGCATGTAGAAACCTCCTTTTGCACTAACTCCAGTGAACCTGGTGACTTCAGCAATTCCCCCCTCCACCCTTGGGAAATGTGAGCACTCTGGCAGCCCCTCCTTTCCTTTAGGGGTTTGTGAGCCAGAACCCTGGCATTCCTTTAAATCCCAGGGATTGTGAGCACTCCTGTGGACTCCCTCCAACCCCGGAAGACAGTGAGCCCTTATCCACCCAAGGGGAACCTTGAAACCCTCCTTCCCCTTTAGGTGCGAATGTGCCCCCCCCCCTGTTTTTTCTTTGAATCCAGGTTTCCAGAGTGTGTTCGACCCCTGGCCACCAAAAATAGGTACACACAACCTCTTGAGAGTGGCCGATATCACTAGACCCCATGATTATGTGTTGTAGTAACTTGTCCCTTAACCTACTAGGAACCACCATTTTGCTGAGTCTGTACAAACACCCTCCCAAGACCAAAAGTTTCTCGCAGTCCCGGTAGAAAATTCCGGCTTCTACGTTGTATGGCAGAGGCGGCCACCCAGTGTCCACCCACACAATGATATCTGACAAGATAGGGTCACTACTCAACACAGAGGGAAAGTTCAGAGATAGTTTGAGTGAAGTGATTGCTAAATCATCCCAAAAGTCTGGGTTTGTTGGCTCCAACGCTGCAACATTCAAGAGTTCTGTAGAATAATACAGTTCCAGACAGTCAATCTGTTTGTCAAAGTCACTATCTTTGTGCGCAACATGTGAGTAACGAGAATATGTAGAAACAGAGTCTTCTTTGGGTATGGTAATTCCTGGGGATCCCTTGGCCACCCTCTCCCCCGGATGCAGCAAAACATGGGGCTCATCCTCAATGCGAAGGACCGGCTCACTCCCGCCCAAGTGAACTCCTGTGAAATAAATGCCCAGGGTACCAAACCACTGAGACCCCAGAATGTTTGCCTTACCCGCCTTTGTAACCACGAGGGGAAGACTCACATAGATGTTATTGTAGTGGACTTCAAAATTACCAATGCCCCGCACCAGGACATTACCCACTTGCAAATCCACCAGTTTCCCTGGCAGACCTACCAGCTTCATTCGCAGGGGCGGTGGAATCTGCTGAGACTCACACTCAACCAAGACAGAGAGGAAGGATCCTAAATCCACTTCAAGGTGAAAGGGAATTCCTTTGAGGTGGACTGCTATGAAAAACCCGTCTTTGAGTTCTCGACTATCATTGCTGCATCCATGGCTGGTGAAGAATTTGGAAATGTAGTACTTCTTTTTCAAAAAACCCTCCGGGTGTTGTCCGCACACTGTGGAAATGTGGCCCTTTCTATTACACCAGTGGCACTGAGCACTCTGGAAAGGACATTCGGTGCGGAGGTGCCATCTCCCACAGCCCATGCACGGCACAACCGACTCTTGCATTGGCACTGTGAGTCTAGAAGTGAACTGGAGAGTCCCTGGAGGACTTGGCCAGTGGCTTTCGAGGACTTGGCCACAGTCGTGGTTGGACCCGGTGGTTCTCTACCTTCAAGAGCCACTTTTTGTTGAAAGTAGTCACGCAGAGTGTCCAGCAATGCAGACAGGGAAATCTTCTGCAACATGTCTGGTGGCAACAACCTTGAGACAACATCGAGAGTCTCTAACTCGTAATGGGCTAAGAAGGTCGTCTTCCTCAAAGATGGGTCGAGTCTTCTTATGGTGAAGTAGTTTTCTAGCTGCACCTAGTAGTATGGCCATAATCTTGGCTTGAAAATGTCGAAGGGTTGCAGCCACACTGGGATATGGTCAGCTGTCTGGTCTTTCTTTGATCCCATCCTCGTCACCAATTGTCGTGTCCGGCCCTTTGTAACAAATAGTCCAGCAATGGATGAACAGAACAACGAACAGCATTTTATTGTAAAGTCTTGCAGGCAATATTACAAAGTTATCCAGACAATTTATGACTACACAATCCCGAAGTTCTCGGTCTCTCCGAAGTATACCGTCCCGGTGGCGGTTACTCCATGATACGATGTAGCAACCCACCGGATAACCTTAATTAATCAATCATAACATGATACCCCAGTTTCAACCAATCAGGATCAGGATCCAAAGTTGCACCCAATCATAGAACTCTAATTAACATAAGGAGCGCGCCCAGAAGGGGAGAATACGCGCCAAATCTTGCTCTTAATTCCGATGGCAGGAAATTGCCATTTTGTCTTGCAAAGCATTGCTGGAGCAACTTGCAATATACCTGAATACACAACATGGCCAGAATCTTACTGGTGTTCACAAAAGGTTTATGCAACATGTTATGTGACTACATTGCATTAAAACTAATGTTCAGTGGCTGTTTTGGCTGAGGGACTCTAGATAGTTAAATTAAAGATGGAAACTTGAACTGAGGGGAAAAAACACTGTCTCTTTCTCTCTCTCAATCTGCATTTGAAAAGGAAACTGCACCCTGTTTTTGCCCTAATATTAGCCCATTGTCCTCACTTTCCCTGAATTTTCTGATGTTTTCATGGGTAAAAATGAGGACAAGCTACATATAGCATGGAGCCCCAGCATGTGTCAAACTGTCTTTTATTATTTTTGAAGAAGTATAGTAGCAGTGTTCATTTGTGCAAGCATATCAGAGAGTAAACAACACAACAAAAAGTTGTCTTTTATTACTGTATTACTGTGCACTAGCAATGTAATTGGCTGTGTTGCATATTTCCTCTCTCCCCATTTTATCCTAAAAATAACCCTGTAAAAATGGTTAGTTTTTTTAAAAAAAGATGGCCTAAGGACAAAAGTCAGCTTTTTGACCAAACAGTAATTTGAACTTGGATTTTTCTGCTACAAGCTAAACCAGGAGTTCACAACCTACAACCCATGGACAGGACATGACCTGCAGCACCATTTCATATAGCCCTTGTTGTTGCCGCCACTGGAAGTGGATGTGTTTACGACAGCTGTAAATGCACCTGCAGCTATCATAAATGGATAAACGCTGTCATAAAACACATCCATGGCTGTTGTAAACATGTTTATGACAACAACGGCTGCGTTTTACGGCAGCGTTTAGAATCGGGGGAACCACCAGTCCGGCCCACTGGGCTGTCTGAGGGGGCATGGTCCAGCCCATGGTGTGAAAAGGTTGAGAAACTCTGATCTAAGCATTATATTATAACGGCGATCTCCATCTAGTGTTTATTATATAAATATGCCATGGCCTAATCATATTACAGTACTAGCAAAAGAAGCCAAAAGTAACATAGTTAATTTGCATTATATAAAATTTAAGATGAGGCTACAATTTAGCTGTGGACTGTGGTGGCTTAGTGGTTAAGAACTTGAGGACTGGAAGGTTTGCAGGTCAGCAGTTTGAGACTCAAGTGCTGCACAACGGAATGAGCTCCCATCTATGTCCCAGGCATACCTGTCATGTTTTGGATTTGAAAATAAAGGAAATTTTGGCCACACCCCTCTGTGGGTGTGGCCAAATCTGTGGGTGAGGCCAAATATAGCCATGTGACTTGCTGAGCTCTAGTCATGCCTGCCACATGGCCATGAAAATGTCTGCAAACACAGACAGCACTGGCTCTTTGGGTATAAATGGAGATGAGCACTGCACCCTAGAGTTGGATACGACTGGCAGATTTTACTTTCTTAGGATCAAAGATCTCTGCAGATGGTGATTGCAGCCATGAAATAAAAAGGCGACTGATGCTTGGAAAACAAGCTATGAGAAACCTGGGGAACATACTTAAAAGTAGAGGCATCACCTTGCAAACAAAATTGCATAGTCAAAGCAATGGTATTCCCGGTGGTAATGTATGGGTGTGAGAGCTGGACCATAAGGAAAGCTGAGCGCAGAAAAATAGATGCCTTTGAAATGTGGTGTTAGAAATAGGTTGATCCTAGAAGAGATCAACCATGACTGCTCATTAAAGGTCAAATAGTAAAGATGATGCTAAAGTACTTTGGACATCAAATGAGAAGAGAGGATTCACTTGAGAAGGCCTTGGTGCTGGGAAAGATGGAGGACAAAAGAAGGGGGTGGCCAAAAATAAGATGGTTAGATGGCATTGTAGCTGCAATGGGCACAAAGCTGTGTGGGCCAAAGAACCCTTTCCCCATCTTCTTGGGGAACTTTTGTTTTGTTTTCTTTCTTGTTTACTCAGTGGCTTAAGTGACTAAGATGCTGACTGGGAGGCAGGAGGTCAGCAGTTCAATTCCCGAGAATGGGACCTCTCGGCATTTTTATAGAGATAGATACATATGATTGTCACCCAAAAGAGTACATATTGCTTTAAGAATTACGGAGAGCTCCTCAGTAGAAATTATCAGACTTTTCGAGTAACCAAAAACACATGTCCCTCATTTTCCCTTTGTGTATATATAGAGCTTTTCCTAGCTAGTAGTCAACGCGTGCACACACGGAGAGAAACGCCAGCAGAGGTGCGATACGCGCGGGTTACTGATTGATAGGTATGTAATTATTTCCTACTAGAGCGATAAGTTTACATAGATGCATTTGTTAGATCGTCAGATTTTACGTGCATTTTTGGTATGTTTATTAGTTACAGGTTTGTGGATTATACATCATTTATGTTTATATTACTGTAGACACTTGAGGAAGATATTCGAAATGTCCGTATACCGGAAGGGCATCGGATTTTTGTCTACTATCGCCTATTGATGCTCGCCATCTGGGAACCCTTCTATGGAGTAGGGCAGCCGCCCTCCACCCCCCCGTGCCAGTTTCATAAGCCCAGCTAGTGACTCTATATCCACGGACTTTCATAGACTATATCTGATTGACACCTTGTTGTGACACCGCCTTATAATCACGTCTGGACTTTACATGGGATTTCTGATAGCTTGGCATAACGGGGATTATGGTTTACATTATGGGTTCTCAGTATGTTTTGTATGTTTGAGGTTCACTGCTTAGTTACTGTGGGTTTATGGGTGTGTTGGTATGAATCGCGTTGTAGGTTTTATATCTGTTATAATTGTGTTGTTATCGCGTTGAGCTCACACACCAAAACCTTCTGCCTGAAATACCTCAGCATAGGACGAGTATGTGAATAATTCCTTTGATTAAAAACACATTCCTGATTTTATCTTTCATACTATTGGGAGTGTTATATTTCCTGTGCTTGTTGATACACCCCAGCCACCCCACCTCACTGTCAATTCCCGAGAACTGCAGGACGGAATGAGGTCCCGTCTTTGTCCCAGCTCCTGCCATCCTAGCAGTTCGAAAGCAAGAAATTGCAAGTAGATAAATAGGGACCACTTTGGTGGGAAGGTAACAGCGTTCTGTGCGCTCTGGTGTCTAGTCATGCCTGCCACATGACCACGGAAACGTCTGCAGACACAGACAATGCTAGCTCTTCGGCTTTGAAACAGAGATGAGCACTGAACCCTAGAGTTGGATATGACTGGCTTTCGAGCAAGGGAAACCTTTACCTTTACCTTACTCATTTTTAATTATTATTCTTTCCTGGGAAGCAAAGAAAATGCAGAATAGTAAACCAGCCCCCTAGGGTTACCAACTGCTTGTAAGCAGCTTGGCTTTAATGAACTAGCCCTGCACATGGCTAGGCACCACCCCCCCAATTAGGGTGGAGGAGCAAGGGATTAATTCCCCCAAATTAACCAATGTATTTGTTCCTCACTGCAACCAATTGTAGCACCAACACCTGAGAATGTCGGATCCAGCTTAAGGAAGGGAATTAGTAAAGTAAAAAGCAACCTCTGTAGTTTCCAAGCCTCCCAGCAGCTGAGGAGTTTATCTCCCTCCAGATGGTTTGTTAGAAGGTGGGGTGCTCTCCCTCTCTCTCTTAGAGTGATCAAGCAACATCCCCCACGCCCCCCTCCCAAGTTAACTCTAGAACAGAAACGGAAGCCTCCAGCCAGGAGTCAGGGCAGAAACAGCTCAATAAACCATGAGAGTGAGAGAGAAGTCTCTCACTGATTTGCCCTTGCATATATGAAATATCGCTCACCTCTAGAGTAGACTCCCATCCCATGGTGGCTCCGAACAGCAGCAGCAGCAAAAACGAAGCCTCCATGACCATGTGGCAAGGAAGGGAAATGAAAGAGAAACTAACTACAGAATGCCCCCACCACCTTTTCTCTCTCCCCTTCCACAAGCAAAAAGCCACACAGCGACCTCTGGTGGCCGGAAAAACATACTGCAGCTTCACCTGTGAGGGCTCCAGTCAGGATTTTTTTTAAAAAAAATAAGGGATATTACGGGAAAATTAATAAAACGGGGGTGGGGGGTGGGAAGAGGGATAAAATAAGGGGTTTTCCCAGGAAAAACAGGATACTTGGCAGGTATGGTCCCAGGTCCTGCCAACCTAGCAGTTCAAAAACAAAAATTTGCAAGTAGATAAATAGGAACTGCTACAGTGGAAAGTTAAACAGTGTTCTGTGCACTCCAGTGTCTAGTCATGCCTGCCACGTGTCCACAGAAATGTCTGCAATGCAGACAGTACTAGCTCTTTGGCTATAAACAGAGATGAGCACTGAACCCTTGAGTCAGATATGACTGGCTTTCAAGCAAGGGCGACTTTTATCTTTACACTTTAGCTAGTGTGGACTATTTTGGAACATTTTGGAACTATTTTGGTGCTAGAAGTAGTTTACCATTCCTTCAGTAAAAGGTAAAGATCTCCCTTGCTCGAAAGCCAGTCGTATCAGACTCTAGGGTTCAGTGCTCATCTCTGTTTCATAGCAGAAGAGCCAGCACTATCTGCATCTGAAGACATTTCCATGGACATGTGACAGGCATGCCTAGACACCGGAGTGCACTGAATGCTGTTTACCTTCCCACCAAAGTGGTCCCTATTTATCTACTTGCAATTTCTTGTTTTCGAACTGCTAGGTTGGCAGAAGCTGGAACAGAGACAGGAGCTCATTCCGTCATGCAGTACTTGCAGTACCAGTCAGCATCTTAACCACTGAGCCACTGCAGTCCTTGCCATTCCTTCAGCCATGTACTATATCAACAGTGCTGTGTGAACAGAAAACTTAAAAGCCATTAGCTCTTTTGCATACGTATCTATATCATACTATTACAAAAGTTATCATTTTAAGAAGAATATTAATAGGTTCCCCCTCAGAACTGCTATTTGAGTCACTTCCTTCCAAGAGTGAGACAACAAGCACCTTCCTCCTTTAGTCTCTTGGCAATTTGTGTAAAATATATTTCTTTCCCTTTGACAAGCAAATCATGCATGTAGCAAACAGAAGTGGGTTAGCCAATTGTTAAAAACTAGACAAACAGCACATCTAACAGTTCAAACTTGTAAATCAAATATCAGCTATTCTTATTTTGGGCAATGAAGGTAACTTGTGAAGTTCTGTGACTCGGGTAATGTTGAACAAATAAACAGGCCAATTTGCCGACAAAATGGGTATCGTTGAAGGAAAATGCCAGAACTACTGAAAGTATCAATAAACTTCTTATCATCTTTCTGGCTGAGAAGAATACAGTATTGTAACTTCTCATCTGTTTGACCTTGAGTCCTGCCCTGGAAAAAGGCAGTAGAGAAGTGTGGGTGCAGTTATGAGAGAAGTGAATGTTTACATGAATATTTATATCCCTGGTCCTGAAGATCACTCAGAAATAGTATGATAACTAGCAGGGGTGCCTGGCTTCGCTGAGTGCCAGTGTTGCCTGGGAAACCCACTGGCCAGGAGTGGGCCTGTGATGTGATCTTGGTGATGACATCACAACCCCCCCCTTGAGTGACCTAGCACTAGGACAGACACAAACCCTCCTGCCAAATATACCTCCCTTTGCAGATCAATTTATGGGGCAACCCCCATGGGCTTCAGGACCCCGACAGTGACCTGCTCACGTGTGCAAGGTACGTGTGTGCCAAATTTCACAGAGTTTGGTCAAGGGGTGTGGCAGCCCAATCCGGATACGGTACCCACACCTCTGCTTTATCGGTAGATTAGGTTTGGATGGGTGGATGGAATTGCAGGTAGAATGCTCAGATATATTGGCTTTCCTAATATCATCTATGAGCACTTGGACAAAGAGACCTCCCCATTTCACCATTTAAACTGTAGCTGAGTCAGATTTTACCTGGGATATAATAAATGCCCTAAAGCTGTTGCATGGCAATACAGTATAGTTAATGTTAAACAATGTCTTAATTTCGTACACCTTGTTATTTATTTAGCTCTTTAATCTACTCATTACTATGATAAACACTTTGTATCATTAAATAAGCTTTGTTTGCATAATAGAATGCTGTGTGGAACATGCTTTCTTCTGATTCATAGCCTTATAGTGCTTTTTCTTTTGAACTGTAGGGGCTACATTTCTCGTTATCACTTATTATCATGAAAATGAAGTTTCACTGGTGTTTCATCTTGCTGTCATAAGCAAATGTTAAAATTACATACCCAGAAAAGAACACGGCAAGCTCTTTTCATATAAGCCAGATATCTATACTTCTTTATTATTACAGGATAGTCTGAAACCTTTCCGAGGAGGAAGAACCACATGCTCTGTATGTGAACAGCTTCCTGCCTACTGCACTGTAAGGAAAATATGAATATGTATGTCCAGATGGGGACCAGAGTACAATCAAAAGAAAAATCAAAAAGCCATGTTGTGTAACCAGAGCCACCTATACTTCCCCAAAAGCATATATGGGAGCTGTAAAAAGAAGAGGGTAAACTTTTTTGGGGGATAAAATTATGTAAACATTGCTAATGACAATTGTATTAATATTTAAGGCTGGGTATAGCCCAGTATTTCCCAGTCTTTGGTTCTTGGACTTCAATTCCCAGAAGTCTGTCAGTACATTGGCTGATCAGTGCTTTTGGGAATTGACAGGCTTCTGGGAATTGAAGTCCAAGAACCAAAGGTTAGGGAACACTTGTATAACCTGTAGAGGGGGGGGGGATGAAAGCTATGAATATCAGTTTTGGTATAACATATATTTTGCAAGCAAGGCACTGAAGAGAACCTTCCTCAAACAGATGAAAGCAATGGATGAAAGACTGATGTTCTGCAGCGGGAGGTTACAGAAGGCATGGCTGCGAAATCTACAGGGTTTCCCATGCTCAGTTTCCAGGATTACAGGAAAGAGAAGGGTGGTGCTATCCTCTCAGCAGCTGCCCCCATAGAAATGCCAGAAATATTCAGAATTTTCCTAATTGTGGAGAGGCTGATATAAACACTTGTACACATGCAGGTGGCCACTGAATGTCGGTTTTACATCAGCTGCAATGTCCCTCTTAGCAGCTTTGGTGCACTGACAGTGGTGTATCTTACGCATGCCTAAAAGGTAAAAGTCTCCCTTGCTCAAAAGCCAGTCATATCTGACTCTAGGGTGCGGTGCTTATCTTCATGCCTACTTTGATTTAAAAAAAAACCACAGGACTGTAGTCTAAACTCAAGAGCAACGACAAAACTAAAGAGCCATGTATTAATTATAAAAGGCATTGACTTGACTGTTGTTTTTAACCTGTGAACATGTAAAGAAATACCAAGTCAAGGATCCCAGGAAGGAGGTAAGTGTTTCCTTTGCCTTCCCTTGGACACCTCTCTCATATTGCAGTTCCTCAGGCTTTTTTGTTGTTCAGTCGCATAGTCGAGTCCGACCCTTTGCGATCCCATGGACCATCGCACACCAAGCACTCCTATCCTCCACCATCCTCTTCAACCCACCCAACTATGTGTCCATTGTGTCAACAATACCATCAAGCCATCTCATTCTCTGTCGCCTCCTTCTTCTTTTGCCCTCGACCTTCTCAAGTGAGTCCTCTCTTCTCATTTGATGTCCAAAGTGCTTCATTTTCATCTTCATTATTTGACCTTCCAAGGAGCAGTCAGAGTTGATTTCTTTTAAGACCGACCTATTTGTTCTCCTCACTGTCCAGGGTCCTCTTAAAATTCTCCTCCAACACATTTCAAAGGCATCTATTCTTCTGCGCTCAGCTTTTCTTATGGTCCAGCTCTCACACCCATACATTACTACCAGAAATACCATTGCTTTGACTATGTGAACTTTTGTTTGCAAGGTGATGTCTCTATTTTTAATTGTGTTCCCCAGGTTTCTCATAGCTTGCCACCTGGAGGTTGTTCTTAGGTATCCATAATTATAGCCATTGATACCCTTGTCCTCCATGAACTTGTCTAATCCATTCTTGAAGCTGTCAAGACTGTCAGCTGTCACCACTTCTTCTGGCAGGGAGTTCCATAGACTAGTGATCCTCTGGGTGAAAAAGTACTTTCTCTTATTTGTTTGAGAACTAGCACCCAAAAGTTTCATGGAGTGTCCCCTAGTTCAAGTGTTGTGCGATAGGGAAAACAGTTTTTCCTTATCTACTTTGTCCACACCGTGCATGATTTACAAACTTCAATCAGGTCACCTCTTAGACGTCGTCGTTCAAGAGTCAAGAGGCCCAACTGTTGCAGTCTCAGATGGTAAGGAAGGTGTTCCAGTCCCCTAATCATTCTGGTTGCCCTCCTCTGCACTTTTTCCAACTCCATAATATCCTTCTGGAGGTATGGCGACCAGAACTGTACACAGTATTCCAGACAGGGCCTCACCATAGATTTATAAAGAGACAAAATGACACTTGCTGACTTATTTTCTATACCCTTCCTAATGATCCCTAGCATTGAGTTTGCTTTTTTCACTGCTGAGGCACACCGGGTTGACACCTTCATTGAGTTGTCCACCAGGACACCAAGGTCCCTTTCCTGGTTTGTCGCAGAGAGTTCAGACCCCATCAGTTTATAAATGTAATTGGGGTTCTTTGCCCCAACATGCATCACTCTGCACTTACTAATGTTGAAGCTCATTTGCCACTGTTTTGCGCACTCCCCCAGTGTCAAGAGATTCCTCTAGAGCTCCTCTCAATCTCTCACAGTTTTCACTACCCTGTATAATTTAGTGTCGTCAGCAAATTTGGCTGCCTTGCTATTTACTCCTACTTCTAGATCATTTATGAAGAGGTTGAAAAGCAGGGGTCCCAGTACTGAACCTTGGGGGACCCCACTCTTTACTCCCCTCCACTTGGAGAAGTGTCCATTTAGTGCTATCCTCTGTTTCCTGTCCCTTAGCCAGTTGCTGATCCAGGACAAGACCTGTCCCTTTATTCCATGACTGGTAAGTTTATTCAAGAGCCTTTGGTGTGGGACCTTGTCAAAAGCCTTCTGAAAGTCCAGATAAACAATGTCAACTGGATCCCCTTTATCCACATGCTTGTTGACACTCTCAAAAAATTCCAACAGATTAGTGAGGCATGATTTGCCCTTGCAAAAGCCATGTTGGTTTTCCATTAGCAGCGCCTTCTCTTCTATGTGCCTATTAATTCTATCTTTTAGGATGGTTTCCATCACTTTACCTGGGACACATGTGTTGTGTTCTATTACTGTACCTTTTACAATGTACCCATTCACGTGTATCCAATGTAACCATGCTTGTGTAACATTATAACCAGCAGCTGCTTAACTGTAGCCCTTACAATAGGACGCGAGCTAATGACCACCGGGTGGCAATAGCGAGCGTCAAGCTCTCCTGGCCCAGACTCACCAGCAAACAACAGCGCGGGAAGATTCCCGCCATCACCTACACCTGGATAAGAAGGGCGTGACCGTCCATGACGTCACGCGGACAGTAACCAATAGACTGTCGAGGAGCCACATTCAAAATGTATAGCCACTGTATATATTGAGCTATCCATCCGCCATTACCTCATGTTCCCCCGGATCATCATGCAATAAACCTGTGTTAAGCCAACTCTTCGGCTGTTTATTGTCTTTGGTCCCATATACTAAATTGGCGACGAAGGTGGGATAATGGCTGCCCACGGGACCAAGACATGCGCCGGTTTCGAAATCAGGAGACCGGCAGACTGGGACATCTTCGAGATGGACTTCCAGGGAGCCCTGGTGGAATCCGAAGTCACGGATGAGGCAAAGAAAAGGGCCATATTCACCAGGATGCTGGGGCCAGACACCAAGAGGGTCTTGGTGGACCTGATCGCGCCGAGGAGGGCGAGTGAATTCAAGGTGAAAGAGCTCATGCACATGCTGCGCGAGTACTTCTGGCCCTCGACGGCGATGTTCCCCGCTCGGAGCGCGTTTTGGAGACGGTCGCCGATTTCGCAGCGGCTCTGCGACTGGCGGCCGGCCCATGCAAATGGGAGAACGCAGAAATCACACTAAGAGACTGCGTGCTGTGCGGCCTGAGCGATGCCGAAACTCAGCGCACATTGATGAACCGGGACCCACCCCCCACATTGCAGGAGGTCCTGAAGGAGGCACAAGCCGCGGAAGCTACGAAGGCCGGGGTCCAGGAGCTCCAGGACTGGCGGCCAAAGACGGGCAAGGCAGAGACTTCGGTGCACGTTTCGGTGCACGCGGCCCGGCGAGTTTCGAAGTCGTCCGCGGAGAGCAGCGACGACGAGGACGTCCGGAAGGTCCGGAAGGAAGGCCGGCGTTGCGACGGCTGCGGAGCGAACCACGACCGCGCCAAATGCCCCTTCGGAAAGGCCGAGTGTCACAACTGCGGCCGCCGCGGGCACATCGCCAAGGTCTGCAGGAAAAGGCGCGAGGCCCGGAAGAGCTTGAGAGACCGCGCGACGAGACCCAAGGACGGCACCCAGGCCACGAGGAAGCGAGACGGCGTGGGCCGCATCGCCGACGACAGCGAGGACGACGCACCGGTGTTCAGCGTGTCCGCGGGACACCCCCGTTACTTTGTTGAGGTACTAGTACAAGGGGCCCCCATTAGGATGGAAATCGACTCGGGTTCCTCATATTCCATCATTCCCCAGAAGGAGTTTCTGAAAATTGCCCCCCACGTGCGGCCCAAACTCAAAGCTTTGAGGTCCACGCTACGGGACGTGCAAGGGAACTGCATTCCAGTGTTGGGGGTTGGGAAATTTCAGGTCCAATTTAAGAAACACGGCGCGACTCTCCCCCTAGTTGTCCTTAAAGGAGGGAATTGCAGCCTCCTCGGGACTCAATGGTTCCAGCCCCTGGGTTTGTTCATTGGGGGGGTGCACGCCGTTGCCGTGGGGACTGACCCGATTCAGGAGGTGTGCGACGCGCACCCCGAAGTCTTCAAAAAGGGACTTGGGAAATTCAAGGGACCCCCAGTAGCCTTCGACCTAGACCCGGAGGTCCGCCCAATAAGACTCAAACCGCGCCGGGTGCCATTCGCGCTCAAGGACAAAATAGAGGCGGAACTGGACAAATTGGTGGGCCAGGGGATTCTTGTTCCTGTTGATTCTGCGGAGTGGGAAACTCCAATTGTAACAGCACTAAAGGCCAATGGGGAGGTGCGCATATGCGCTGATTACAAGTGCACCATCAACAAGGCCATTCGCCCTAATGCGTATCCGGTGCCGGTAGTCAGCCATTTGCTGGCCAGGTTACATGGGGGAAAGTGTTTCGCTAAACTCGACTTAGCACAAGCCTACCAGCAGCTCTCGGTGACCCCAGCCGCAGCGGCTGCACAAACCATAGTCACCCATAAGGGGGCGTTCCAGGTGACGCGCCTTCAGTTTGGCGTAAACTCGGCGCCTGGGATTTTCCAGTCACTCGTGGAACGCCTCCTGAAGGGGCTCGAGGGGGTGTTGACTTATTTTGATGACGTATTGATAACGGGGGGGAGTCGGGCCGAATTGGCAAAGAGGTTGGGCGAGGTTCTAGCGGTATTCGAAAAGGCGGGGTTGAGACTGCGAAAAGACAAATGCATCTTCTTCGCGACCGAGGTCGAATTCCTAGGGTTCCGTGTCACTCCTGAGGGAATAAGGCCGTCCACATCTAAGGTAGCCGCCATCAAGAAAGCCCCTCACCCCACCTCCAAGCCCGAGTTGCAGTCGTTCCTAGGGCTGCTGAATTTTTACCACTCCTTCCTTCCCCGGAAAGCAGCCGTGGCCGAACCGTTGCACAGATTGCTTAAAAAGGACGAGGCATGGAAGTGGGGCGACGAGCAGGAGAGGGCATTTACTGAGCTAAAGCAGCTTCTAGCGTCTGATGCCATCCTCACCCATTTCAACCCCAAGCGCCCAGTGGTCCTGATATGTGACGCATCCCCGGTGGGGGTGGGGGCGGTGCTGTGCCATGTGCTGGAAAACGGGAGGGAGGCCCCGATAGCGTTCTACTCCAGGTCCCTGTCCCAAGCGGAGAGAAACTACGCCCAGACTGACAGGGAAGCATTAGCGATAATTGCGGGAACAAAAAAGTTCCATGACTTCCTGTACGGCCGCCCCTTCACAATCGTAACTGATCACAAGCCCCTGCTAGGCATTTTTACCGCAGATAAGCCCACGCCACAGATCCTGTCCCCAAGGATGCTTAGGTGGGCCATTTTTCTCAACGCGTATCAGCACGCGTTAGTGTACAGGCCCGGGAGGGAGATCAGCCATGCGGACGCTCTATCGAGGTCCCCCCTTCCCCAGGGTAACAGCCACGTGGGCGGGGAGGAGCCAGACCACCAGGTGCTGATGATAGAGGTCCTCGACTCGCCCCCAATACTGCCCGCCGACATCGCCAAGGTGACCGGCAAGAACAACATTTTAGCAAAGGTTAGCTCCTGGGTGCAGAAAGGGTGGCCAGCGTCCTCCCCGGCAGCAGAGTTCGACCCATTTTTTCGAAAGAAGCTAGAGTTGTCCCTTGAGAGGGGGTGCCTTCTGTGGGGCCAGCGAGTAGTGATCCCGGCGTCCTTACGACCGTGGGTACTCAAACTCCTGCACGTCAGTCACCCTGGAATTGTGCGCTCCAAAGCCCTGGCACGGAGCTATTTCTGGTGGCCCCAGCTAGACGCCGACATCGAGCACATGGTCGGCACTTGTGAGCCCTGCCAAAGCTCCAGACCAGAAGAAGCCCGCCTGCCTCACAGGGAGTGGGACGCGGCGAAGGGGCCGTGGTCCCGGATTCATGTAGACTTTGCTGGCCCGTTCCGTGGGACGCTGTTTCTCCTTGTGGTGGATGCTTTCTCCAAGTGGTTGGAGGTCATTCCGGTTACAAGCACGTCCACGTCCACAACCATAAAGCACTTGCGGAGGGTTTTTTCCACATTCGGTTTACCCGACACTCTCGTAAGCGACAACGCAAGTTGTTTCACGTCCTCAGAGTTCAGGGCATTCACAGAAATCAACGCCATTCGGCACATCACCTCCTCTCCTTTTCACCCTGCCACAAATGGCCAAGTAGAGCGCCTTGTGCGCACCACCAAGGACGCGCTGTGGCGCATGGGGCCCAGGGACCTAAACCATCAAGTGTGCCAGTTCCTGCTAGGTTACAGAGTGACTCCCCTAGCGTCAGGGTACTCCCCCGCGGAGCTGCTTATGCGCAGGAAACTGACCACCATACTAACTAGAATAGACCCCACAAGAGTAGAGGACAAGGGGAAGAACATCGGGATAGAGGACACAAAGAGTTTCGACGTGGGTGCCCCCGTGTATTGCAGGAACTACGCCAGCGCGGGTCCGGCCTGGGTACCGGGCGTCATCTTAGAGCAGACCGGTCCCGTCTCGTACCGTGTCGAGACCGGCACAGGTCTACTCTGGAGGCGGCACGCAGACCAGCTCCGGCGCAGGGTCCCCGGCGAGCAGGGCACGGACCGCGGGAAACAGGATTCAGCGTTAGGGTTCTCCCCCACCCGTTCAGCCCAAGGGGGAGGAAAGGGGGGCCATGGGTCCCCACCAAGAGGGGAGGAAAGGGAATCTGTCCTCGTAGATATCCTGCGGGATCGGTCAGCAGAGAGAAGGGAAGCCGATCTCATAGATATCCCGCGGGATCTCCCCACTAATACGGATACCCCAACAGAGTTAGATTTTGATTTTCAGAACCGGGGAAGTTTTGCGGAGTGGTCCCCCACCCGTCCAAGCGAGAAGAGGGGTTTTTCGTTAGCCCCGAGTGTCTCCGGTCTGCCCACAATGGAGTTTTTCCCTTCCCCCAAAACCGCCAAACCACGGCAAGCCGCTAACAAGTCTCCCTCTCCCGTTGCAGGACAAGGGACCAGGGAACGAGGAAGCAGTAGCGCCCCTGGGGCAGGTCAGCCCACATCGCGGCCCAAACGCGTTTGCAATAAGCCATCTTGGCTGAGGGACTTCGTCCCATCCTAGGGGGGAGGGATGTTGTGTTCTATTACTGTACCTTTTACAATGTACCCATTCACGTGTATCCAATGTAACCATGCTTGTGTAACATTATAACCAGCAGCTGCTTAACTGTAGCCCTTACAATAGGACGCGAGCTAATGACCACCGGGTGGCAATAGCGAGCGTCAAGCTCTCCTGGCCCAGACTCACCAGCAAACAACAGCGCGGGAAGATTCCCGCCATCACCTACACCTGGACAAGAAGGGCGTGACCGTCCATGACGTCACGCGGACAGTAACCAATAGACTGTCGAGGAGCCACATTCAAAATGTATAGCCACTGTATATATTGAGCTACCCATCCGCCATTACCTCATGTTCCCCCGGATCATCATGCAATAAACCTGTGTTAAGCCAACTCTTCGGCTGTTTATTGTCTTTGGTCCCATATACTAAACATGTCAAACTGACAGGTCGGTAATTTCCTGGATCACCCTGGGATCCTTTTTTGAAAATTGGTGTTACATTCGCTACCTTCCAGTCATCAGGCACAAAGCCTGATTTGAGGGAAAGATTATATATTTTGGCTAGGAGATCAGCAATTTCGTCTTTAAGTTCCCTGAGAACTCGTGGATGGATGCCATCTGGTCCTCGTGATTTGTTAGTGTTTAGCTTAACAAGACATGCAAGGACCTCCTCCCTGGTTATTTCTATCTTGCTTAATTCTTCGGTTTCCCTCCCTACGAAGATAGGCTCTGTTTTGGGCATGTGGTCTCTGTCTTCTTCAGTAAATACTGAATACATTGAGTCTCTCTGCAATCTCTTTTTCCTCTTTAATAACCCCTTGTCTTCCATTGTCATCTAATGGTCCAATGGCCTTCCTAGTTGGGTTCTTACTTCTAATGTACTTAAATAAGTCTTTGTTATTTTTCTAAGTATTTTTAGCTATACGCTCCTCAAAGTCTTGCTTTGCTTTCCTGATTGTTGCCTTGCATTTGTTCTGCCAGAATTTATGTTTCTGCCTGCTGTCCTCATTCGGACAAGCCTTCCATCTTCTACATGAGCTTTTCTTGCTTGAGATAAGGCCAGGTTCAAACATTTTATAAATCATTTCTAAAAAAAATATGTATAGTATCAGATTATTTTCATTTTTTTCAAAATTATCCCCCCCCCCCCCCCGGAAAAAATGGCGTTTTTTTCCAAGCTTAAAAATTTCTGGAAATTTTACATCTCTGGGTATTTTCATCTCTTTAATTACTTGCCACATTTTATTGTGGTCCACACAGTCAAAGGCCTTGGTATAGTCAATGAAACAGAAGTAGACTTGTTTCTGATATTCCATTGTTTTCTCCATGATCCAACATATGTTGGCAATGTGGTCTCTAGTTCCTCTACCTCTTCAGAACCCAGCCTGCACTTCTGGTAATTCTCTATCTGCATGCTGCTGAAGCCTCTAGTTTCTGCAGACCAATGAGAGAGTCCACGTTATTTCCCCATAACATCCAGCCCTGTTTTTCTAGGATGATTTGACCAAATTAGGTTGATCAGATTCTAGAGACATTAATAGTTTCTAGATGCATTATATGCACTTTTCAGAGAGGGGCTGACTCATAAACAGCTTCATCATTATGACATTTATTTTCTAATCATGGAGAGTCATCTATCCCTTCTTCCAGGGTATACTCATACTGGACCAGCACACATTTTGTCTGCCTCTGGTGCCAATGTTGTCCAATAATAGTAGAGTTCAATAACCCAGGAGTAAACACACAGTGAAAATGAACCCTGCTGGGGATGTTTGATCTGGATTTTGCTACTTGGCCTTCAAAGCCAAACACCACTGAATGCTTTCCTGCTGTGTCTTTGTACTTTTTGTTTACTCAGTATAGACTTGGGGGAGAATTTTACTAGGCAATCTTGACTATATACCATCATAGCACAGCACAGGTGCTAGTGCAGCTCTTTGAAATGCAAATGAGCTATATTTTTACATCTGTATTTTGCAGTCTGAATATGTCAGCCCCAAAGTATTCCTTTGTAACAGTGTTAGCTAGAGCATTAATTAAACAGCTTATTCCTATTCTGTGTGCCACTCATGCTTATTCACTACTTATTATGAGCCATTTTTTCCATTTGCAAGTAACAACTGGGTTTCATTTAAACAAAACTTCTAAAGAACACACACAGTCCTTTACAGATCAACAATGCAGCACTTATCATGAACATTATCTGTTAAATTAAGTAAAAACCTGAGCTACTGTTAGCAATTTACCATCAAACCCTCCAAAAGTTTCTTATGGGCAAACATCAATACCGAAACCCATGCAACTTCAATTAACCTGCTGTGGGGAACTGACACTAGGCAAATAAAACCATTAATTTATCCCAAATATCATCCCACAGAATTCAAAGGAAGGGAAAAACTTCTATTTTGCTAGCACCCTGTAAATTGTATCCTATGTTTAAGATAAATCAAGGTACCAAATGGACTGTTGGCTCTTATCATGTTTACAATGCACTCGATCAAGAGTTCTCAACGTTTTTAAACCATGGGCAGGACCACGCCCCCTCAGACAGCTGAGCTGGCTGGACACGTCGTTCCCCCGCTGTAAACACTGCCATAAAATGCATCCACGACTGTTGTAAACGCATTTATGACAGCCACGGGTGCATTTATGGCACATTTTCAGCTGTTTTCTCTGCTTCTGGCAGCGGCAGGAGCAAGGGTGGTGCATTTTCAGCTGTTTTGCGACTTTTGGTGCTTCCGGTGGTGGCAGGCCACATGAAATGGCACCGCAGGCTGGGGCTGGCCCATGGGCCATAGGTTGCAAACCCCTGCACTAGATGGATGCAGAGAGCTCATTTGATGTAGTAGCGAGAGTGGTTGAATACTATTTATCAAACCTGGGTTCACATCTCTTCTCAGTCACTAAAATACTTTGGGGCCAATAAGGGTTCTCATTGAAAATTCTGTTAGGCCCCATAAACTGGAAGTGACTTGATGTTAAACAACACGAGGATATGTCTCTTAGTGTATATTCTAGGACTTTCCAAGTTAGTTTGGGAGGTATTAAATAAAAAATAGGGCACAAACATTAGAGATGTTCAGAATGCTTCTCTAAATTGGATGAAAGTCAGGGTTACAGAAAAACCTCCATTATTTTACTCCTCCTTTCTACTAAGCCACTAATCTTATAGTTCAAGTGGGCATAAAGAAAGTAGTGAAGAAAAGAGCCTTGTGTTGCCCTGGCATCTTGCTATGGATATGAGGTCAGCCCCAAGAAATAAGTTAGCGGCTGAGAGCGAGCTGAAAAATGAGATGAAGAGGACCAAGTAGGTTTTGTCAATGGGAACAGGGTTAAAGGTTCAATAGAGAGGCAATCAGAACACCATTAGAGTGCCCACAATACCCTGGTGCAGGTTAAAATAGACTAAGTTGGAGTCACGAGAGAGAAAAAAGATTTACATTTTTCTCTTATTGACCGGTGTAGCTTCCACATAACAATGATCACAGTGTACTCCTAGTTCAAGCAATCTACCTTGGACAAGGACTGCAGCTGGTTAGAAAGTTGTACTGTGAGAACAAGGTGGGGACACAATTCTTTCCTTGAAGCCAACTGGCATTGCTTGGGAAGGGAATCAGGTAATTAATTGCCTTTGTGTGCAATCTGGCAACAGGTAAATAGAAAGAGTAGCATGCATTTATTTCACAGAGTTCCCTATGTTTGGGCTGGGCACATAAAAGAGTCTTCTCTATACTCTTCATTCTTATCTGTTTAGGCAGTCTCAACAAGGAGGGAAAAACCTCAGGACAAATTTTCAAGCCTGCAAAGACTCCTTGCCTCTGGATAAAGGCACAAATAAGATGGGGTTTTTTCCCAAAGAAAAAGAAGTGCTCTTCCCCCACTCCCTATTTAGTGTTTGGGAATCAAGACAATGGAAACGGCTGTAGGCTAGCCTAGCACATCTTTATTGCATGGAGTACAGTATGAACATGTGGTAATGGCAGACAAACAGCTCCTTTTATGCGGTGGCTATACAATTGAATATGGCTCTTCGACAGGGCATTGGCTACTGTCCAAGTGATGTCATCCTTAGTCACACCTTTCTTGTCCAGGTGAGGTGAGCGCGGGAATCTTTCCCGTGCAGCTGAAGGCATTTGAGGAATGTGTACCATGTGAGCTGGGTGCTCGCTACTGCCCCTGGTGGCCACTAGCTCGCGTCCTCAAACAGAAGGTTACAGTGTTACTATAAGAGATTGTTACATCCACTCATCCATGTGGTTACAAATATATTCAATGCACAACACCCTATGACTTGTAATTTGTGCAAACTGTCTCAAAACAAAGCTAGTGTCCTCCCTGGGAAACAAAATCTATGTGCAGTAGCAACAGAATGACTTGCTTTTTAAAAAGTTGAGAAAAAAACCTACTGATGTTTCTAATCCCTGAAAGTCCATCCAACAAAGAAGCAACCATTATCATATTACAGTTTTGTTGAAGCACTGTTTGCATTATTAAAACACTTGTGCTATCTTTTTTTGGGGGGGAGGTACTCCACATTCTCGTCAAGAGTGTCACAAAATACCTTGCTTCTTATTAGACTGGAGAAAATAATTTTGTAGCTCCTTGTCCTCATGACTGAAAATAAGAAACCCCTGGTTTAGGATAGGAAAGAGATGAAAAGACTAGAAGACAGCAGGAATGACCTCTGTGGGTTTTGTTACTGTTGTTTTTTCCATTTTTCTACTTGTCTCCCTTTTCAGCAATTACTTCCAAAGGGAAGATTCCTTGCAAAACGAGCAGAGTTAGCCATACCCCGGAATAAATCTCCTGAAGGTGGAAAATAGCTTATTAAAAAAGGCATACAACAAATCTGTATTCATCTTCAGATGTAGGCTTCACAGACTTCATTGAATTGTATCCTCTGGTAAGTGACCACAGCACTGCAACATAAATGCACAAGTGTTTACTCAGCCAAATTAATCACCAATTCCAGTGCTGCATAAGGTCGTCTGTGGCTTCGAGAAACAGGTTATTTCAGAGCCCAGATGGTCTAAATTCCCCTGCGTGGAGAGACTGATGGGGCTGTGGATCTATCAATTCCCCTCCATGCGCCTGTCACACTGCTTTTTCCTACCTTCTGGGTCACAGTTCTGATCTGACCAGGTGGAGCTGCCAGAGAAAGCTCCACAATGTCTCGAAGATGCCAGAAAGAGCCTTTGTTTGTCAAGGTTAAGGTTTCTCTGAGCCTTTATAAGGACATCTGTAGTTCTACCAATAGATGCTTATCCAATCCATCCTGTGTCCGCTCTTTTTTTGATTGCAGAAGATCTAGGATCATACTTTTTAAAATTCTCTGTAAAGCTCCATGTTTGCCCTCTATGATCCAGGGCACAGAAATAAACAAGGGCTCAAGAGGCTGGGTTCAAATGCTGCCTCAGCCATGAAAATCTATTGGCAGGGGACAGGCTGGTAGCACTGGTAATGGTCACTCTTGCTCGAAAGCCAGAAGCATCTGACTCTAGGGGGTGGTCCTCATATCTGTTTATAGCTAAAGAGCCAGCACTGTGTGTATCTGCAGACGTTTCCGTGGACATGTGGCAGGCGTGACAAGACACAGAACACTGTTTACCTTCCCATCAAAGTGGTACCTATTTATCTACGTGCAATTTCTTGCTTTCAAACTGCTAGGTTAGCAGGAACTGGAACAGAGATGAGAGCTCATTCCATTGTGCAGTGCTCAGGTCTCAAACTGCTGACCTGCCAACCTTTCAGTCGTCAAGTTCAACATCTTAACCATGAAGCCACTGCAGTCCCTGGTGGCTTAGTGGTTAAGAACAAGCACTGGTAAAAGGTATCCATGCTCGAAAGCCAGTCATATCCGACTGTAGGGTTCAGTGCTCATTTCTGTTTATAGCGAAAGAGGCAGTGCTGTTTGCATCTGTAGACATTTCTGTTAACACGTGGCAGACATGACTAGACACTGGAGTGCACGGAATGCTGTTTACCTTCCCAATGAAGTGGCCCCTATTTATCTACTTGCAATTTCTTGCTTTTGAAATGATAGGTTGGCAGGAGCTGGGACAGAGATGGGAGCTCCCTCTGTCATGCAGTACGCGAGAATAAAACTCTGACCTTCCTGTCATGAGTTCAGCGTGTTAACCACTTGAGCCACTACAGTCAAACCACTCTTTAAATATTTAATTTATCTTGAAAACCCTATTAGGGTCACTGACCTTATACACACAACATGGCACTACAGTGTGGATGTAGTTCTTGTCATTAATCATGATCATCATCCCAGTTAACAGAAACATATTGTGCTACACCAAATGCAATGCTCATACTGAGAACCAAAGAAAATTGCATTGTAAATTAGAGATTTGAACTATAAAACATAGCAATGTCTCTCAGTGGACACACACATGCATTTGGATGGCCCACAGGCTCACATAGCCTGTACTTGTATCTAAAGTATTATTCTAGCAATTATCTTGAGCTAAAAATAAAATTCCTCTTCCACTGAAGATGCCAGAAGCCGCCTGATTGATATCAGTCAAAATGGAAACATAACATTTTTCTTGTCCTGGAAGGACACATTTTTAAACAAACAGGAAGAAGAAAGGGATTATACAACTTCTAGGAAAGTGGTATCACTTTTGCATAATAGCACTGCTCAGCACTTCATTTTATGGGAGATAAATTAAATTATAAATGCATGAGTGAATAATTCAAGTTCCATTCAAGAAAGAGGCAGTTGAAAGTAAGACGCAATATGGAGATGCAATCATAACCTATTCAAAGAGCACTTCTCCTGACACGTGAAGTCACAGATAGTATCATGCTGGGATGAGCTTTCAACTTGATAGGGAAGCTTCTCGGGGCGCCTAAAGTGCAATCATCCTAGCTCTTAGGGACATGGCAGAAATGAAAGGCTCTCACAGTACGAGTTGCTTACAGTCTGGATGAAATTTATGCATATCTGGTTTAAAGACAAATTAGAACAAATTGGAGCTCCTACAAGCACATTTCTACCTTTAGTTGCGACATATTTTTATTTCACATTTAGCTGTTTACAGGCAGTCCAAAAGTATTTTACAAATACAAAGCAGTCAGCCCTCATCACAATAGAACACATGACACGTGTGAATTATTTTGCTTTTTGCTCTAGTAGAGTTACAATTACAAATTACGTTTGTAGATCTGGGGGCTTAAGCACGGGTAAGGGAGATAAGATACAGTAAAACCTTGCATAAAGAGTGCCTCGCTTAGAGACGAACTCACTTAAAGAGCAGAATTTTCTCTGAATGGTCGCCTCGCTTAAAAACTAAAACCAAACAAAAACTTGCTTAACAACTAAATCGGGGTTCACAATCCTCTCCCCCCAGCCAGAAGTCACAATTGGTCACTTACAATGGTGTTTTGCTTAAAGAGCAAACTCACTTAAAGAACAATCCTGTGGAATGCATTATGCTCTTAAAGCAAGGTACCACTGTACTTCTGGGCTATCTGTAAAAGAGAAAGACACATCACTAATATACTGATTCCCTCAGAAAAGAAGAAGAGGAAAGTCATTTAACTTTATGTTGCATACAATGTTCATTCCTTAAGCAGAATGAATATTGTTCTAATTGGCAATGAAAGGTTAGGCAAGTGGGAAGCAAAGAACAGCTCAACAGCCAGCAGTGAAATTAAATAGTATTCTTTTCAGATTCAGCACACCTAGATTCAATCATTGAATTTTCTTCTTCTTCTGACGTTATCACAGATATTCTGGTTTTGGAAACAGCAACGCCAAACAATAATACTGTGTTGCTTCCGAATCATGCTTATGGTCACCCATGCTCTGGTCACTTCCCGACTAGATTATTGTAATGCGCTCTACATGGGGCTGCCCTTGACGACCATTCGGAGGCTGCAGCTGGTCCAGAATGCGGCAGCCCAGGTGGTGATGGGATGTGGGCGATATGCCCATGCCTCACCGCTACTTCGGGAGATGCACTGGTTACCAGTTTGTCTCCGGGTGCAATTCAAGGTGCTGGTTTTGACCTTTAAAGCCCTATATGGCAGTGGGCCAGGATACCTTAGAGACCGCATCATCCCAAGAGTGTCTGCCCGTCCAACCAGAGCGGACCGGAGGAGCTCTCTAATAGTGCCATCAACTAGGGGTGCACATCTGTCCAGCACCCGAAGGAGGGCCTTCTCCGTGTCCGCACCAACTCTCTGGAACCTCCTGCCAACAAATCTAAGACTTCAAAGAGAATTGCTGCCCTTCAGGAAAGGATTGAAGACCTGGCTGGTAGGGCAGGTATGGGGCCCGAATGGGAACACGGTCCCCGCCTGCTGGCTTATGTAAACAATTAAGAACTCTCTCTTCTTCTTTTTATAGTGGGTGGGATGAGTGGGTGGGATATGGGTCTTTTAAAGTGGGTGGGATATGGGTCTTTTAAAGTGTTTTTATGCGTTTTTAGAATTTGTTGTAATGCCGCCCTGAGTCGGGTTCTGCCTGAGTGGGCGGCATATATATAAATATGACTATTAAATTAAATTAAATTAAATTACATTAAATCAGTCTCCCATTCTTCACCCATGCAGCTTCTTCTCCCATGCGTTTTTCTCCGTTAATTTTACGCTAAATGAAGAACAATCTGTAATTTTAAATTCCATTATGTGACTGAAACATTGTAGTTTTCTTCATTTTATTATTTTATGATTTCTTGTCTCTTGTCTTTTTGCTTTAGTACTTCTTTACTGGTCACCTTTGTCTAGGAAATTCTGTGCGCTCTACAATAAACCCACATTTGAAATGCTTTAATCTTTTTTCCTAAGTTGCCTGTGTTAAATTAATGAATCCACGCCACACATTAGAACCAAGAATGTTTGTAACCACCATAAATGCTGAACACTTGCCCCATCTTTTGGTCTCTGTTTATGGCATATCCATTGATTTTGATAGTACAAGTTGCTAAAGTTTCAGCAGGCAATCTGATCATGTTTTGTGCTTGTTTTCCATACTAACATGGAGATGAGAAGGGTTAGTATTTAATAAACATAATAATTGCCTGTATTTGCATCTAAACAGCCAGTCAGCAGGCCAAATGTTTCTTCTCTCCAAAAGTAACTCCTTTCCACTCTGTACATACACTGAGCTGTGTGTGTTGGTGGTGTAGTAGCTCAGTCTGTCTGTCCGTCTGTCTCTGTGTGTGGTTCAGTTGTTCAGCATAGATCAGTCACTTTTTGACTCAAAATGTGTTAGTCTCAGAAAGTTAATAACTCAGTCAGTACCCTCTTGCAACCATAATTTGCTTGAGATAGTTTTCAGCCTATTTTTTGCAACCAGGACCAAGTGAAATGCTGTATTGTATTTTTTGCCCACCTATCTGACAACTGTATTTGAACACAAGCTTTGTAAGTAAACATTTCTTTTTCCCCTCTCTCAAATCTGTGCCTGTGTCGTGTCTGGCTCTTGTAAAGAACAGTCCAGCACAATAAACAAAGGTTTATTGTAAAGTCTTTCTGGTTACTCTTACAAGGAATATCTGGACCTCAGATGGCTACACAAGTTGCATGTAATTGGTCTCTCTGAATTCTACTGTAGAAGCAATGTACTGAGCTACACCTTGCGAGTGAGCATATAGAGAAGACCCCAGGTTAGCCCAGCGTGGTCTAACCTGCAGCGATAATGGAAGCGCGGCGCCAAAATGGCCGCCGCGCTCTTTGCGGGCCCCCCCCCACCGGACGAAACCATCCGGGTAGTTAGGGGCGTGGCCAGCACCCTAATAAAAGGGGCTGGCCACGAGGCAGCCGTGCTGCCATTTTGGCGAACCGACGGAGCGGAGAAGTTTTTCTTTCCTCCTTACCTCCGTCGCTCGTGTCCTCTTGGGGGAAGCCTTTTCGGGCAGCTTTCTCTTGTTTTAGGCTTCCTAGCTACCTTAGCCATGCCCTCGAAGAAGAAGGCACCTTTAGCAGACCCCACCGGGAACGGTGGGATGGGATCGGTAGCTCCTTGGCCTGATGCGCGGAGCATACCTGCTGCCCCGGACGGGGCCTCGGCCCTTGGCCCCTGCCATGGTCTGTGCGGCGGGGCCCTCTTGCCCGGGTGCGCTATTCCCTATGGGGGGTGCGAGCCACAGAGGGTGGTTGGGTTCCCTGCCTTTGCAGGGCGTTCCCACGGCTCCCCAGGGGCTGAGCATGGGCTCTTGGCCTTATCTGGCCCCGGGGGCTCAGGGACCTGGACAGGTACCCGTGAATTATGGGCCGGTTGCCCAATTGCCCCCTGTTGGGGCCGGGGCCTATGTCGATGTGGAGGCCCTCCTGGCCCGGGTGGCGGCCCTTGAATCGTCCTTGGCAAGGGCCAACCTAACAGGGGTGTCTCTAGGTTTTCAGGTGCCCCCTTTGGCCGCCGAACAGCGGCCGGCGATGGGTCGGGTTGAGCCGCCTGAGGCGCGCGGGCCGGTGGTGGCCACTGCCTCGCAGCTCCCCACCCCACAGGTGCAGCAGTCTGGTGCTGGTCTGGCCCCGTCGACAAGCTCAGCTTCGGTCGTGAGCTCCGACGCCCCCAGCGGGCCGGAACCCCCGGTGGGGGCGGCCCGCGGGGGTGCAGCGGGTGAGTATGCAGTCCAAGCTAATGCACCCACACAACTGACTTCCTTGGGGGGGCTGTTCAATGGCCTTGGCCTCGCTCGGGTGGCCCGGCGGCCCAATGGCCCCCGGCCCACCCAGCGACTTTGCCCGTGACACAGGGCCTGGGGCGGGGTGGTGCCCCTAATGTGCTGGGAAATGTGTTGGGGATCCCCGGGCTGGCTCAGGCTCATTTTCCTTTGCCCATAGTTCCCTCAGTGCCGGTGTCGGCTTTGCCAACAGCAGGGTATTCCTTGCCCTTGGGGGACCATTTGGCCCAGTCTACCAAGGAAAAGATTTGGAGGGGCGAGTATGTAGATATCTTCTCCCTGCTAAATGGGGAGCCAACCAAGGAAGAGAGGGAAGGGCTGGACGAGAAGGATAAGGAGCAGGCACGTCGTCGTAAGCCGCCACGCACGTGGGCAAATTGGTTGCCAGCGTACCTGATTTACATGGCCGTTTACCTCAGGGCTAGGCCGGATTTGGCTATCCCTATGGTCCAGTATCTGGACAATATTTACCGGGCTATGGTTGACTTCCCGGGTCCGTCATGGCTGGCTTACGACGAAGAATTCAGCATGAGGATTCCACTGCACCCAGAGATGAGGTGGGATGAGCCCTGCCAGAAGCTGTGGCTTCTGTATATGACCCCCATGCGCCCGGCGCCTGGGGAGAGATACCATTGTGGACATGCGGTCCAACGAGCGACCCCGGTACAGGTACCCCGCCAAGTGGCGGGGCAGGGGGTTCCAGCCCGCCTGCTGTGCTAGACCTTCTCGTCCAATGGCTCTTGCAACAGGAAAAATTGCAAGTACAAGCATGAGTGCCCCTCTTGTTCTGGCCCCCATGCTGCCTCCGCCTGCCCCAGGCCGGGAGGATACGGGGGCAGGGGTAGGGGCGGACAAGGGGCAGGTAAGACTGCCATGGAGGGAGCGGGTTCACCAAAAGGCCCCCTCCCCGATTAATGTCGACATGCTGGAGAGTTGGCTCGCATTGTACCCGAGGAGAGCAGACGCTGTGTACCTCCTTCAGGGTTTTCAACTGGGTTTTCGTATTCCTTTCACGGGGGATAGGTCACCGCAGGATGCACCTAACCTTTCGTCACTTAGGGGAAGGGAGGAGGTGGCTGCCGCCAGCATTAATAAGGAGATTGCTGCAGGCAGGGTCGCTGGCCCTTTCCCCGCACCCCCGTTCCACAACCTTACAGTGTCTCCGCTAGGACTAGTGCCCAAGAAGTCCCCGGGCGAGTTCCGCCTGATTCACCATTTGTCCTACCCAGCCGGCCACTCGGTCAATGATGCTATCCCTGATGACCTTTGTTCTGTCGGGTATACACCCTTTGACCAGGCATTGCGCATGGTGCGCTCATGTGGCCCGGGTGCACTGTTGGCTAAGTGTGACATTAAGTCGGCGTTTCGCCTTTTGCACGTGCACCCGGGTGACTTCGAGTTGCTGGGTTTCAAATTCCGGGGTGAATATTATTTTGACAAAGCCATGCCATTCGGCTGCTCCATATCCTGCTCGGCTTTCGAGCGTTTCAGTACCTTCCTGCAGTGGGCATTTGTCCGTAGGTCAGGGTCTCGGTCTGTAGCCCATTACCTGGATGACTTTTTATTCGGGGGTGAACGGGGCTGGGACACGTGCACACGTCTCCTCAACACATTTCAGACACTAATGGAGGAACTCGGTGTCCCTTTAGCGCCCGAAAAGACCGAAGGCCCGTCTAATAAGTTAATATTCCTGGGGGTGGAAATTGACACGGTAGCGCAGGCGTCTAGGTTGCCCGCAGACAAGGTGTCAAGGATAGTGGCCCTTATATCGGACTTGCTGGCTAAGCGCAAGGCATCTCTTCGGGGATTGTAGGTGCCACATGGACATCTCAATTTCACTTGCAGGGAGGTCGCACCTGGCAGGGCATTTGCTCGGCGCTTGTGCGATGCCATGGCAGGCTTATCCAGGCCCCATCATAGGGCGAGATTGACACGGGGCATCAGGGCAGATCTGCACGTATGGCTCCAGTTCCTGAGGGAGTTCAATGGGGTCTCATTTTGGAGGTCTGACCTCCTGGCTTCGCCCCAATTTCAAATTCAGTCTGATGCCTCGGGATCCCTTGGTTATGGGATGTACTTCAATGGGAAGTGGGCATATGATGGATGGCCACCAGCCTGGTCAGGCATGGGTCGCCTGAGGGATCTCACATATTTGGAATTTTTTCCCATACTGGGGGCCTTGATGCTATGGGGTGAGGAGTGGGCCAACTCTGTGGTGCATTTCTGGTGTGACAATGCGGCTGTTGTCCACATTGTCAACTCACAGACCTTTAAATCTCCCAGGGTCATGGATCTTGTGCGCCAGTTTGTATTGCGCAGCCTGCGCCTCAATGCACTGTTCAGAGCCAGGCATGTCCCGGGGGTGAATAATGATATTGCTGACGCTTTGTCCCGCCTGCAGATCTCCCGGTTCCGTGCCTTGGCTCCGGATGCGGAGGAATTTCCCTCGCCACTACCGCAGGAGATATGGACCATTGGCAAGGAGAGGTGAACCGGGCGATAGGCATGTCACTGGCGCCACGCACGCGTAAGGCGTATCACCACGCGTTGGTTGCATTTCGGACCTTTTGTTCCCAATCTCGCCTGCCAGATACCTGGCCGATCCCAGTGGCCCACATCCTCCGTTTCATGGTTTACCTGCACGCCCAGGGCCTGGCACCCCGCACCATGGCATCTAGGCTATCAGCACTGGCTTTTATGGCCAAGGTGGGAGGTCACGCGGACAGTACCGCTAATTTCCGTGTGAGACATGTTTTGGAGGGGGGGGTGCGGGAACGTGGGCGTTGCCTGGACGACCGTCACCCAATTTCCCCTGGGGTACTTACCCAACTGGCACGAGGCTGGCATGACCTATGTTTCGATAGGTATGAGGCAGCCCTGTTTCGTGCGGCTACAACGGTGGCCTTTTTTGGAGCGCTCCGCATCAGCGAGCTTATGATGCTGTCTAAGGCGGATGCAAGTCGTAGGGCACTGGAACTCGAAGATGTCTATGTTGCTATGATTGGGCTCAGTTGAGGATACGCTCCTCTAAAACAGATCAGCACGGCGTAGGCAGTTGAGTAATACTGCTACGATGTTCCTTGGAAGACATCTGTCCGGTTGGTGCCCTACAGGAGTTTCTTGCACTGTGTGGCACGCACCATGCCCCGTTTTTCTGTCACCAGGGTGGGTCTCCCCTCACTCAGCCATTCCTGCAGGATGGGGGCGGTTTCTACTGCAGCTACTTTTGGGTACTCTGGGGCTGAAATACGCCGCATGGGAAGGTGGGGATCACATTGTTTTCAGTTTTGTGTTCACCCTCTTCAACCGTGAGTGCCAGTTTAGTCACTGCAATGTTTCTCACCCCCCCTTTTTTCCTTGACAGACCCTGGGTGTCGTTTTACACCGGTGACAGTAGGGCTAGTGGGCCGTTGCCACGTGCACAGGGCAGCGCGTTACGCTGCACAGGGCAGCGCGTTACGCTGCACAGGGCAGCGCGTTACGCTGCGGCGACAGAGTGGGACCCCGACTGGGACTGGGTGCATCCGCACATCTCAGGTGGTGTGGTAAGCGCGGCATATTATGGCGGGAACTGTTGCCATTCCTTTTCTACATCAGGGATGCTGACTCGCCTGATGTCCTGGTTATTCACCTTGGGGGCAATGGTTTCGGACAGGTCACTGGCCTATCGCGGAAGCTTGCGATTTGCAGTCACCTGGCCTACTCGCATTATGTGTGGCCTGCCACACCCCTCATTGGTCGGACATGATACCGCAGTACGCTTACAGGGGAGCGTTTGGCCTCCAGGCGCTTGACCGGGCTCGTCGCTCCAGGGCTATTGCCCGGTTCCTTTTTGATATGGGTTGGGGATGCGTCATTCGCCTCCCCATCATCAGTCTGCAAAATTATGAGCTTTATTCAGGGGAGGGGGCCCATCTGTCGTGAGGGGGTATGGACCTCCTGCTGAGTGATTGGCGAGCAGGCCTGTCGACCGAGCTGACGGTCTTGGGGGGGGCGTCGAGCCTTTATTGAAGCCTCTCCGGGTGGCGGGTAGCACTGGTAAGGTAAACATTTATGACCCACAGGTATCCGGCAGGTTCGCAATTGACTGGACAACACTAGATAGGCATAAGTTGTTTAAACGTTGTCCGGTCAACGACGAACCAGGCGAGGGGGTGATGGTTACCACTAGACAGCTGGAATCACCCCCTGATTTTGCGGATACACGTCAGAGGGTGGGGTCATTAGTTAGATATTGACTACGGTCAACAATTTGTTTGTTGTCAACAAACAAATTGATACAAATAGATACATTGTAACAATTGCCGTTGGCAATTTTGGGTGGTACCTTACCAGTGTTACTTCGGCCTGCTTGCCTTAAGAATTATGATTGGTCGTTTTACCAATAGAAATTTATAATTCGGACTAGGGCTTGAATCAATAAATGTGGCCCATGCCATTATCCACTTTCATTTGTGTCTGAGTCCATCATTGGGGGGGTGCGCCTGCAATGGAAGCGCGGCGCCAAAATGGCCGCCGCGCTCTTTGCGGCCCCCCCCCCACCGGACGAAACCATCCGGGTAGTTAGGGGCGTGGCCAGCACCCTAATAAAAGGGGATGGCCACGAGGCAGCCGTGCTGCCATTTTGGCGAACCGACGGAGCGGAGAAGTTTTTCCCCTCCACCCCCTCCCTAGTTAACAGTGTGATTTCTTGGTCGCTTCGGGGCCGGGTGGGAATTTTTGGCTGGGACTCGCAATTGGCCTTTGAGTCCTGGCTTTTTCGCCCATCCCACACTGTTGCTATGGTTTGATATAGGGGTTTGTCTGTGCTACTGTTGACTTTGGTCACATTGGCGGGTAGCACTGGTAAGGTAAACATTTATGACCCACAGGTATCCGGCAGGTTCGCAATTGACTGGACAACACTAGATAGGCATAAGTTGTTTAAACGTTGTCCGGTCAACGACGAACCAGGCGAGGGGGTGATGGTTACCACTAGACAGCTGGAATCACCCCCTGATTTTGCGGATACACGTCAGAGGGTGGGGTCATTAGTTAGATATTGACTACGGTCAACAATTTGTTTGTTGTCAACAAACAAATTGATACAAATAGATACATTGTAACAATTGCCGTTGGCAATTTTGGGTGGTACCTTACCAGTGTTACTTCGGCCTGCTTGCCTTAAGAATTATGATTGGTCGTTTTACCAATAGAAATTTATAATTCGGACTAGGGCTTGAATCAATAAATGTGGCCCATGCCGTTATCCACTTTCATTTGTGTCTGAGTCCATCATTGGGGGGGGGGGGGCGCCTGCAATGAGAAGCATAGATCCGGCCCTGGCAGCACCCTTGTTTACCCGTGGGGCTTATATAGTGTCTCCCTGGTGGTGACTCTTTGATACAATGTAGTAACCTGCCAGTCAACCTTAACTAACCAATCATAACAAGATATACCAGTTTTAACCAATCACTAACAGGATCCAAAGTTGCACCCAGTCATTAAACTCTAATTAACATAAAGAGTGCACCCAAAAAGGGAAGAGTATGCGCCAAATCTAGTGGCAAATGTTGATGGCGGGAAATCGCCATTTTGTCTTTGCAAGGCGTTGCTAGTGCAACTTGCAACTAACCTGAATACACAACATTTCTCCCCCCCCCTTAGGTTCCTTGTACGGACCCCCATGTTGAAACTAGGATTTTTCATTCCCATCTTGTGAGCTTACTAGTTCTGAAACTCTCAGGTCACATAGCCTCTTGGCACCGGCCAGGCCTGTGTCTAACTCCCTGTTCTCATTGCTAGAGTTCTTCCACGGTGCGGACAATAACTTTTGAAAACGTGGGGGCTTAGAGTGTGTGTTACTTCTGAGTTCCTTGTGATGATTTGCTTGCTCCTGGGTCCAACTGTGTTGATTGCAACAAAACACCATCTCCTATGTTTTCTGCTAATTCACTAATAGGTGAACCTGAACCTAATACAATGGAACCAGACTTATTAGCAGTCACAGCTGTGGCACCTTTGCAAGGAATTGCTTCTGGGGCAACCCCTCCTTTCCCTAAAGGGATTGTGAGCCCGAACCCAGGTGAACCTTTTCTTCCCAATTGACTCTCAGGGAACATGAGCACTCCTGCGGCCCCCCTCCAACCCCTGGGGAACGGTGAGCCCTTATCCACCCAAGGGGAACTCGAAGACCTCTCTTCCCCTTTGTGTGCGAGAACAACCCCATGTTTAAGGATCCAGGCTTCCATAGTGTATTCAAGCACAGGCCACCAAAATAGCTACATACAATGCCTAGATCCCATTAATATGTACTGCAACAACTTGTCCCATAACCCACATGGAACCACCGTTTTGCAAAGTCTGTACAAGCACCCACCAAAGACAGAAAGTTTATCATGGTAGAAAATTCCAGCTTTTGCATTGTATAGAGGTGGTGACCACCCAATGTCCACCCACACAATGATATCAGACAACAAGGGGTCACTTTTTGAGGCAGTGAAAAAATTCAAAGACAGTTTGAGTGAGATGATTGGTAAATCGTTCCAAAAGTCAGGGTTTGCAGAGTCCAAAGCTGCAACAGGCAACAGTTCTAGAGATTCAAACAGTTTTGGACAGTCAGTCTGTTTAGCAAAGTCACTGTCTTGGTTCGCAACCTGCGCGTGGCGGAAAAACGAGGAACCAAATTCTTCTTTTGCCATAGTGCTCCCTGGGTACCCCGTGGACAAACCCTCCCCCAGAGGCAAAAAAACTTGGGGCTTGTCCTCAATGCAAAGGACCGGCTCACTCCCACCCAAGTGAATACCCAAAAAGTAAATGCCTAGGGGACCAAACCACTGGGACCCTAAAATGTTTGCCTCACCCGCCTTTGTAACCATGAGGGGAAGACTTGCAAAGATGTTATTGTAGTGGACTTCAAAATTGCCAATGCCCCGCACCGGAACATTGCACCCACGCAAATCCACCAACTTGCATGGTAGGCCTTTCAGCTTCGGCGGCGGCGGAATCCGCTGAAACTCACTCTCAGACACGATGGAGAGAAAGGATCCCGAATCCACTTCGAAGCGAAAGGGAACTCCTTCAATGTAGACTTCTATGCAGAACCCGTCTTTGAGGTCTCGTCTTTCGTTGTCGACTCCATGGCTGGTGAAAACTTTGGCAATGTAGAACTTCTTTTCTGATGAACCCTTGGAGCGTTGCTTGCACACCGTGGAGATGTGGCCCTTTTTACCACACCAGTGACACTGTGCACTCCAGTAAGGGCATTCGATGCAGAGGTGTCGTGTTCCGCACCCTTGGCACGGCGCAACAGATCCTTGTGTTGCTGCTCGCATGCCCTGGAGAGAACTGGAGAGTCCCTGGAGGAAATGGCCATAAGCTAGTGAAGACTCAGCCACGGTCGTGGCTGGACCTGGCAAATCTTTACCTTCTAGAGCTGCCTTTCTGTGAAAGTGGTTGTGCAGCGTTTTCAGCAATGCTGGCAGCAACATCTGCTGCAACATCTCAGGTGGCAACAATTTTGATACAAGGTCGAGAGTCTCCAACCCACAGTGGGCCAAGAAGGTTTCCTTCCACAAGGACAAGTCAAGTTTTCTTATGGTGAAGTAGCTCTCGAGCTGTACCTCATAGTAAGGCCATAAGTGTGGCTTGCAAGTGTCGAATGGTTACAACCACAATGGGATATGGTCAGCAGTCTGGTCTTTCTCTAATCCCATCCCTGTCGCCAATTGTCGTGTCCGTCCCTTGTAAAGATTAGTCCAGCAACGATGAACAGAACAACGGTTTATTGTAAAGTCTTTCTGGTTACTCTTACAAGGAATATCCGGACCTCAGATGGCTACACAAGTCCCATGTAATCGGTCTCTCTGAATTCCTTCGTAGAGGCAATGTACTGAGCTACACCTTGCAAGTGAGCATATAGAAAAGATCCCAGGTTAGACCGGTATGGTCTAACCTGCAGTGATAATGAGAAGCATAGATCTGACCACAGCCCCACCCTTGTTTACCCGTGGGGCTTATATAGTGTCTCCCTGGTGGTGACTCTTTGATACTATGTAGTAACCTGCCAGTCAACCTTAACTAACCAATCGTAACAAGATATACCAGTTGACCCAATCATTGAACTCTAATTAACATAAAGAGCACACCCAAGAAGGGAAGAGTACGCGCCAAATTTAGCAGCTAATGTTGATGGCGGGAAATCACCCTTTTGTCTTTGCAAGGCATTGCTAGCGCAACTTGCAATTAACCTGAGTATTTGTTTAGTAGCTGAACTAAGAGAAAAGAAAAGCAAGGTTGAGCAGATCTCGCATGGCATAGTATTGAGCTCTTATTCTTGGGCACAGGCCAGGTGCGCCATTCTGCAAAGATTATCCAACAAAATTGTCCTTTTGTGGGTTGCACACTATAGTGTTTCTGTACTCCTGTAAAACTTAATGCTCACTGAAGGAAAGGCTGGGTATAAAGATGACTTTAAAATACATAAAATCAGATAATAGAATGCCACAGTCCTCAACTATACTCTATGACTTTAGCTTTATTTTATTGTAACCAAACATAAGCAACATGTCTGCTTAATCTCTAATCATGCAAACATTTCTCATGCTTACTAGGTCATAGGGTATAGTGCTGAGAGTCATACTCTGGCTTTCTTTTCCCTAACTCACCAAGAACTTTCCAGAATAAGCAATCATAGATATACAATATGTCAGGACTCAGATAACTCAAGGAACCAGAACATCCTACTCATGCCCTATGTGGGCTCTGACCTTTTTGTCTTAAACTAATTGCATGTTAAATTGTTTCTCCAAAGTATACACCTTGTTGTTCTGTAATACAAATTACCTCACAGATTTGCTTTTTCAAATGCAATATTTCAAAAATGTTTCCTCATGAGGGGACACCAGCATTGAAAAAACGTTATTTTCCCCCATGCCAAAAAAATAGCTTCAACTCTCAAACTGACAATGAGAGCCAAACTATACGTTAAAGAAAGCCCATCATTAAAAGCCAAAACCCCATTACATGTACCCAGAGGCATAATTTAGTTAATTTTATAACTCAGCAATCCTACATGGACAGATGCTCTCTCATAACCATGGCCCACTCATTGGCAACCTTATGGATTGACAATTGTTATGCTCTCTACATGGGGCTGCCCTTGTGTATGATACAGAGGTTACAATGGGTCCAGAACACAGCAGCAGGCTGGTGACAGGCCTTGGGAGGCCTGCACTGGTTACCTGTTGCCTCCCGTGTCAGATAGAAGGTGTTAGTGTTATTACATAGGTTTTGGACCTTGTTATCTGTCAGTGCATCTCTCCCTCAGAACAACTCCCCATATAACCCATTCATCACAGTCTACGCAGCTCTAGGTGCTGGCCCCAAGGATGGCTAGAGAGTATATAACTAGAAATAGAGCCTTCTCAGTGGTGGCACCAATGCTGTAGAACATACTACCAGTGGAGCTGCGCCAGATTCCAGGATATCTTTTTAAAAAAAAACAAGTAAAAACTTTCCTGTTCAAGGAAGCCTTTGAGAATGTTATCCCCTTAGAAATAAATTAACCAGTCAGTTAATCCTCTGTGCCCAAAGACGGCAGTTATTTTATTTTAGGATGTATTTATTTGGTTGGTTTATTTTTAATTTGTTGTGTGTTTTATTGTGTTATTTTGATATTTGTATGTACATGGCTCAGAGTGGGAAATTTTCCAAATGGGCAGTATAAAAATGCAATAAATAAAATAAAATAAATAAATTTACATCTGTGTTTACTAGCAGATGACCAATTACAAAACAGAGCCAGCTAATCTGCGAACTACAGGAAGTATTTTAAAAGTCTGATTTGATGATCAGTTGCTTTAAGGCAGGGATTCTCAATCTATGGCCCATGGGCCAGATGTGGCCCACGGCACCATTTCATGTGCCCCACCAACACCTCCACCACACTGGGAAGTGCCATGTGGTGGAGGAAGGGCAAAATGGCCATCTGGCCCCCAAAGCTGTCTGAGGGAGTGTGACCCGGCTCCCGGCTTTAAAACGTTGAGAACTCCTGCTTTAAGGAATTCCCTGTTCTAATGACAGGCTCTTTTTCTGTGTATAGGTTGGCTATAAAGCTCTTAGCATCTCTTAATGTTTTCCTCCAGCAGACTCAGCTGAGAGGTTGCCAGCCTACCTTAGGTGACACCTACTCTTCATGCTCATTTTATGCAATGCAATGCTCTTATGTGACACCTACTCTTCATGCTCACTTTATGCAATGCAATGCTCTGTCTATAATTATCTGCCACAAGCAGCATTCATGTAGTAACAGTGTTCCCTAGAGATATGCATAGAATTAAAATTTGAATAGCCTTTAGCAGAAGCTTCCTCTTTCATGTTTCCATATTTTTTTAAAAAGAAAAGAAGACTGGGAGTTTTGAATGGTGGTCGCTGGCATTTAGTAAGAAAATTACCTCATAAGTTATGTCATTATAGTTTGCTCAAGGCAAACACAAGAGGATATTAAGGGCTTAAGGCTCCATGAATTATTTATTCATCCATATGCAAACTGACCTTTATGTGTCCATATTAGCTGTAGATCCATTTAATTTCTCAGTGTCAAAATGACAGAGGATACCTAAACTTTGATGCCCCTTGGCTATCAAGTATGAAACCAAGGCTTTTGGAATTATTACACCACAGAGTTCATGTTATATTGCTTCATCTTTACAATTAACACTCTGCCATCCATCTCAAGGGATAAGCACAGTTTACAACTTTATTGAACATCAGTATTAATTAGAATTAATTAATGCCACATTAAGAAATAACAACAAATCATAGAGAATGAACCATGGACAGCCTTGGGCTCATAGGTTTTTTCCCTTCCATCCCCGCCTCCTAACGATGAGTGAGGAGAGGAGATTATGAGCTTCCACAGTTTTAAAGTCCACATACCACAATAAAATGACAATTTCTCCATGGGGCGTTCCGTGTGCTCCAGTGTCTTTTGGTTGTTTTTCTCCCATCTCCCTTGACACATCTGCATCTTCTGCCATCTCGGCACTCTGCTTTATATTCTCTTCACTAACTGCCAGGGACTAAACACCATAGTGGCTCAAGAGCAAGTGGTTAAAATGCTGAACTCGCTGACTGGAAGGTCAGAGTTCAATTCCTGGGTACTGCATGACGGAGTGAGCTCCTATCTCTGTCCCAAATCCTGCCAACCTAGCAGTTTGAAAGCAAGAAACTGCAAGTAGATAAACAGGGACCACTTCGGTGGGAAAGTAAACAGTGTTCCATGCACTCCGGTGTTGAGGCATACCTGCCACATGTCCACGGAAACTTCTGCAGACACAGACAGCACTGGCCCTTTGGCTATAAACAGAGATGAGCACTGAGCCCTAGAGTCAGATACGACTGGCTTTTGAGCAAGGGCAACCTTTACCTTTAGTTAAACACTGTAGGGGACTGTGGTGGCTTAGTGGTTAAGATGTTGAACTTGATGACTGGAAGTTCGGCAGGTCAGCATCTTGAGACTCGAGTGCTGCATGACGGAGTGAGCTCCCATCTCTTTCCCAGCTCCTGCTAACCAAGCAGTTCAAAAGCAAGAAATTGCAAGTAGATAAATAAGTGAGAAGGTAAACAGTCTTCTGTGCATTCTGGCATCTAGTCATGCCTGACACATGTCCACAGAGACGTCTGCAGATGGAGACAGCACCGGCTCTTTGGCTATAAACAGATGTGAGCACTGAACCCTAGAGCCAGATATGACTAGCTTTCAAGCAAGGGCAACCTTGAAACACTGTATAGAGCGAGGTATTTTCCATAGGCAGCACAATCAATTTCCTTGGAGAGCCAGTGAAAAACGCCTGGCTTTGAGAGATCTCCAAGTCAGGTAGTGAAAGCAGCAACTACCCATAGGAAGCAAAAGCTTTCACACAAAATTTTTTTGGGGGGGGTTAAGAAGGTGGTAGGAGGTTGTGATTAATGGCAGACTGTAACAGAATGAAGTATATCCTGCACTTTTGTTGTTGTTCAGTTGCACAGTCGATTCTGACCCTTTGCGACCCCATGGACCATTTCCCTCCAGGCACCTCTGTCCTCCACCATTCTCCTCAGCCCAGCAAGCTCTGTGCCCATTGTGTCCACAATACCATCTATCCATCTCATCTTTGGACGCCCCCTTCTTCTCTTTCCCTCCACCTTTCCCAGCATCAAGGCCTTCTCAAGTGAGTCCTCCCTTCTCATTTGATGTCCAAAGTACTTTAGCTTCATCTTCACTATTTGTCCCTCCAATGAACAGTCAGGATTGATTTCTTCCAGTATTGACCTATTTGTTCTCTTTGCTGTCCAAGGGACTCTCAGGACTCTCCTCCAACACCACATCTCAAAGGCATCTATTCTTCTGCGCTCAGCCTTCCTAATGGCCCAGCTCTCACACCCATACATTACCACTGGGAATACCATTGCTTTGACTATGCGAATTTTTGTTTTCAAGGTGATGTCTCTGCTTTTCACTATATTCCCCAGGTTTCTCATTGCTTGTCTCCCCATAATCAGTCGTCTTTTTATTTCATGGCTACAGTCGCCATCTGCAGTGATCTTAGATCCCAGGAAAGTAAAATCTGTCACTGCTTCTACTTCTTCCCCAAATATTTTCCAGGGACTGATCGGACCTGTTGCCATTATCTTGGATTTCTTGATATTAAGTCTCAAGCCAGCTTTAGCACTCTCCTCCTTCAATCCAATCAAGAGGTTCTTTAGGTCTTCCTCACTTTCTGCCATTAGGGTGGTATTGTCTGCATATCTCAAATAGTTGATGTTTCTCCCAGCAATTTTGATCCCATATTGTGATTCCTCCATTCCTGCACTGCGCATTATGTGCTCTGTGTATAGATTGAATAAGCAGGGTGATAAAATGCAGCCTTGTCTTACTCCTTTTCCTATTCCAAACCACTCTGTCATTCCGTGTTCTGTCCTAACTGTTGCTTCTTGGTTCGTGTACAGATTTCTCATGAGGCATATGAGGTATTCTGGTATTCCCATCTCTTTAATTACTTGCCACATTTTGTTGTGGTCCACACAGTCAAAAGCCTTGGTGTAGTCAATAAAACAAAAGTAGACTTGTTTCTGGTATTCTTTTGTTTTCTCCATGATCCAACATATGTTGGCAATGTGGCCTCTAGTCCCCCTGCCTCTTCTGAAACCGGCCTGCACCTCTGGTAGTTCTCTCTCCACATGTTGTTGAAGTCTATCCTGTATTATCTTGAGCATCACCTTGCTGGCATGTGGGATGAGCGTAATTGTTCGGTAATTTGAGCATTCTTTGGCATTGCCTTTTTTGGGGATTGGAACGTACACTATTCTTTTCCAATCCTGTGGCCACTGTTTTGTTTTCCAAATTTGCTGGCATATTGAATGCAGTAGTTTGATTCCATCATCTTTTAGGGCTTTGAAAAATTCAACTGGGATGCCATCATTTTCACTAGCTTTATTGTTTGCAGTGCTTTTTAGGGCCTTTCTGACTTCACTCTCCAGAATGTCTGGTTCAAGTTCAAATTTCTCATTATTGTTATTATCAAGAGTGTTGAGGTCCTTTTTGTAGAGTTCTTCTGTGTACTCTTGGCATCTTTTTTTGATCTCTTCTGCTTCAGCTAACTCTTTTCCATCTTTGTCCCTTATCACATTCATTTTTGCTTTAAATGTTCCCTTGATTTCCCCAATTTTTTTTTGAAAAGATCTCTAGTCCTGCCTCTTTTGTTGTTTTCCTCCATTTCTTTGCACTGTTCGTTCAGGTATTTTTCCTTATCTCTCCTTGCTTTTCTTTGAAATTCTGTATTCAGGTGGTTGTATTTTTTTCTTTCTCCTTGGACTTTTGCATTCCTTCTTTCCTCTGCTATTTTAAGAGCCTCATCAGACAACCACTTTGCTTTCTTACGCTTCTTTTCTTTTGGTATGGTTTCTCTTGCTGCCTCCTGCATGATGTCCCGCGTCTCTGCACTTTAGCCTCTTTCAAAATGTTGATTTCATATCAAGGGGAGAGAGAAAATATGTAAATATTCTTGCCTCATGAGTTGCCTCCTGGCTTTAGTGAAATGAAACCTAATGTGTGTTTGGCATGTCTTGCTATAAGATCATTGGTTGGAATCCTAAGGGGGACGGCCAAAGGTGGACCCTGTGGGAGAGATATAACCCAGATACCCACGTACACACACATGCCAACACAGAGACACTCTCTGGAATGCTGTGCTTTTAAGAAGCTGCCAAAATGTAGACACTTGGGAGAAAGGGGGTGGCAATGGGCTATCCCTTAGAAAGCCAGGTTGCTTCATTTCCTTGCTTTGAAAATGCTTCCTGATCATTTGATGGACTGTATCCTGTATCTTGCTATGGTTTCAATATATTTGTAAAGTACCTGATGGACTGAAGTGGTTATTTGGCTCGACACTACCTTATCTACACGTATCTGATGCCTAGGTTGCCCAGCCAAGGAGCTGCAACTCAGAAGAACAATAGGGCCTACTTGAGGGTAAGGCACCGTATTCAAACTACCGCATCTGTAAAGAACAGAGCTAGCGCGATAGCTGGTGTGCGATGGTCCATGGGGTCGCAAAGGGTCGGACTCGACTATGCGACTGAACAACAACAAAAGCGCAACAGACACTTCAGTAAGCAGGGCCTATGGCACACACCACCACTCTCGTCTTCTAGCACGTCACTTCTGCTATTTCCTGCAGTATTTGCTACCCATTCTAAACAACCGAGCTAGATCTACTTCCCCTGACATGTTTGGGCTTGAATCCTGTATCATATTATCTGGTGAACCCAACTTTGCTGCCATAGCACTCCCTAGACCGGAGCTCGGCTTCTACTCTCAGCGTTCCAGAAACAGTGAAATTATTTTCTCCTAATAGGTAAAGGTAAAGGTCGCCCTTGCTTGAAAGCCAGTCGTATCCGACTCTAGGGTTCAGTGCTCATCTCTGTTTATAGCCAAAGAGCCAGCACTGTCTGCATCTGCAGACGTTTCCATGGACATGTGGCAGGCATGCCTCGACACTGGAGAGCATTCTCCTAATAGTTTTAGCTAATAGCTCTAACCAAATTGATCTAAGTTATTTTTCTAATTTTTTGTTTGCTTGTTTCTGGAACAGCATTGAAATCCGGGGACAGAAACGCTGGAATTGATTTCTCAATAAAAGAAACTAATCACATAGTGAAATGTTCATTTCATTTTCTTATCAGAAAACAAAACAAAAATCATAAAGCACCAATGAAAATAAGACACCACAGGAGTGATTACTGCATACATAACACAGAAACGAAGAAAGAATAAAAACCGCATGGCCAAAATATTTCCACCGAAGCACAACTGTTATTTCATATGCCAGCTGGGATCATAAAGAGATTTTATTAATGCATGCTTTTTTTGTTTCATTTCTGTTGCATTTGCCTTTATGTGGAAATAAATGAAAAACAGATTTAAGGACTCATTTACACAGCCTGAAGTAAATGCACAAATTCAGCTGTATACAGTTGCCTGGAGAGCAGAAGTCTCATTCATTAATTGTGTCAATTGCATTCATAAGACAGACTTTGGCCCTCAAAACAGACTGAAAGAACATCACTGCTCTGGCCTTCCAATAAAAAAAAAAACACAAAGCTATTATTTTGCCATCTGCTGCATTTGTAGGCTGACAAAATGAGCAGATACCTAGACTCAAACCATGTTGATTCAAACTGTGACAAATAATACAATTTTATTAAATACTAATATTCTTTTCAGGATAAATGATTATTCTAAGACAGGGGCCATGTGGTTCAGCAGGCTGGTCAGATGGTTCCTCCCACCAGAAGCGGAAGTAAAATGCACCTTGCAATCTGTTTTGCAACAGGATGAGATAGATTTTATGCTGCCACTTTCTCTGCTTAACCCAGGGGTGCCCAAACTATGGCCCACAGGCCAGATCCAGCCCTGACCCAATACATTCGGCCCACGCCGCCCTCATTGCTCCTGGAAGTGGAAGTAAAACACGCCCTTATGGGTGCATTTCACTTCTGCTTCCAGGAGCGATGAGAGAAGTGTGGGTTGGATGAATTGGTGTTGGGGTGGTGGATCTGGCCCACAGGCTATAGTTTGGGCACCCCTGCTCTAAGATAAAGCTCACTGATTGCATATGGACACATTTGCCTTTTCATCACCACTCCTTCTAAGAGTATCCCCTTCAGATAGGAAAATTTGCCATATTGTGCAAATAATCTTCACAATTTGTGACTGCCACAATCAGAAGCACATGGAGTGCCATTCCTTCACCTTCAGGCTTCTCACGTTAGTTCCCTCCAGAAACAGATTTACTCTTGCAACTACCTCCCACTTTACATATAATAGTACAGGCAAAACATGTATGAGCTAAACAGCTTTTCCAGAGAATTAAAGTGCAAAATTCTATTTCAGTGTCTATTTCCCTTAGCTACCCATGAATTAGATTTCCAAAAAGCATTCCTCTCTGAATGCACAGCTCTAGGAAAACCTTCTCCAGTCTTGCATCCAAAGAGTTGGATTCTATATACTCTAACTATTTTACCACTTTTTGTTCATGATCTTTTATAAAGATCTTCTGTGCACTGACAGCACTGATTAAGCAGGCAATTAATTAACATTTAGCAGCACTTCTCTGTGGAATTTTTAAAAATGGTTTAATTTTCTCTCAGGCTGCTGTTAATCCCATGGACCATGCCCAAAGAGGATCACAGCAGACATGAAAAATCAAAATAAAGTTATTAACAAGGCCTGACCAAGGCATTTTGCTCCACTGGGATAATAGGAGATGACCCTTTCCTAAACTGTGGTGCGCTGTAAGTATCCAAAGTAAACCAGGCAATTTTGGCACAGAGATGGAAAATCTGTGAAACATTTCCTCCCTTTCATAGCAGGAAATGAATACATCAAACAACAATTTGCTGTCCCTTCATGACTTTCCAAATCACCTGTCCCATTCCATTTAGTGATATAGCCACCCATGCTCAATTAAAAACTAACATGAATGCAATTATATCAGACAGTAAACAAAACAAAAACATTGTAGCCCTTTGAAGACCAACTGCTGTATTTTAATGTTAGCTTTCACGGGTCAAGTCCACATCGGCAGACATAGGAGTGAAACTTCATGGCATCAATTTATATACATCAGGTACAGAGTGATTGATTAGCATAATAGATAAGTATACAGTAAAACCCTGACTTACATATGACTCGAGTTACATAAAATTTGACTTACATAATGATTTTGTGCTAAAACCATGTCCCAATTTACATGATTTCCTATGGGTTTGCTTCGAGTTACAGAAACATTATATTCCCCTATGAGTTTGTTTCGATTTACATAAAATTTTCTTTTTTCCTATAGGTTTGCTTTGAGTTATGTAAAAACGTAATTTTTCCTATGGGTTTGCTTCAAGTTAGATAAAAAACTGATTTAAGCAAAAAGCCTACGGAACTGACTTATTTTCGTAAGTAGGGGTTTTACTGTACAAATAAATTTGGCTTTTTACAACCGGCAGTATGATATAGCAAGTAATAGCAAACCCACGGATTGATACATCTACCTCCATGCCTCCAGCTTCCATCCAGAACACACAACAAAATCCAGTCTTCAACCAAGCTCTCAGTGCTGTCAGTGCTCATCACTGTTTCATAGCTGAAAAGCCAGCACTGTCTGCAGATGTTTCTGTGATCATGTGGCAGGCATGACTAGACACCGGAGCACACAGAACGCTGTTTACCTTCCCACCAAAGTGGTCCCTATTTATATACTTACAATTTCTTGCTTTCAAACTGCTAGGCTGGCAGGCAATTTCATTTATGTCTAAGCAATTACATGTGAAAGAGATTAAACTGGCAAATTATGAAGCAAAAAAAGCATTAGTGATTTCCTTTTAACCTACTGTACACTTAATTGATTAGTTTCAAATAAAATTGGGTATCAGCAAATTCTCTCTGAATAGTGGCTTCTGGGGCTATTGAAAGAAACGTAAGGCAATTGGCAATTTAATAAGAAGAAACTGAAGACAATAATCCAATTCTAATCCTATGTCAATGCCTCAAAGTTAAAACACCAGCCACCATGACTGAATAAAGCAAGGCTGAACAAGAGCTGATGGAGCAGCCACTTTATATATATATATATATATATATATATATATATATATATATATATATATATATATATATATATATATATATATATATATATATATATATATATATATATATATATATATATATATATATATATATATATATATATATATATATATATATATACACACACACACACACACACACACACACACACACACACACACACACACATTAACATGCCTTCTCCACTCATTTACAAGGTAGAGGACTATTTTTACATCGAAAGAGTATGGCTCAGAATAAATTTAATCTCTCCCCTTCTTATGCCTGATTTTCCTGCATGATAGTACTTCAGGCAAGCCCCCACCTCCATTTCACCTCAGCTTGTTTCAATGCTGATAGGCAACCCAAGCTTGCTTGGGGTGGGAGGCTGAGGCAACATATTGGCTGATATCCAGCAGCAAGTGTCAACTAGAGTAGGCCTACTGAATCAGGGGTGACTCAACATCAATGAAACAATTGATTCAATGGGCCTACTCTAGTTACAATTTACTACTGGTTTCATCCAATATATGAAGAAAAAGAGAATCAACAGGGAGGGTACAGTCTATCAAAGCCCATCTTTGTTAAAATGAGAATTTCCTACCACCACCATTGTTGTAAACATGAATATGGTAGATGTCTGAATAGTCAAGAATGGTTGCCTCTTGACTCCTGATTTAGTCCACCACTGACCACCTAATCTCTCATATCTCATATAACACCAGCAGCTCAGCTAAAGCCTGAACTAATAGCTGGATCATACAACTTTTCAATGCAGTGGATGGCTCTGCATGGCTTGTGAACTTAGAGTAGGGATGCCCAAACATAGTGACTGTCCCCTTGAACCACGTGACTGGTCCGCTGCCCAAAAAGTTTGGGCACCCCTGACTTAGAATGAGTTGCAAACAACAGCCAACCATCTCAATTTATTTACCAGGACATAAACGCTGTTAAATTCAGTGCCATTTCAGCACAGTGGAATCAGACCCAAGTCATGCTGACTCAAAAGCCATTATTTATAAATAAATAATCTGCATCATTAATTTATTGACAGCAATTTATCCTGTCATAGGCATGCACTACACACAATAAACATAATACTATGAAATGAAATAAAACTCTAGTCAGCACCTCTGGGAGAAATATATTCAGAAGTGCTGAAAGATTAATAAATCAGGCTGTAGATATAAATCTTGGTCTCTCTCTCTCTCCCTCCCACTCTCACTTTTTAAAGTGGCATGGCTGCTTACCTCCCATGAACACAGCCCATATAAATAACTACCTTGCTCCCTTGCACTCAATGTGCAAACTGTTTTCACACTAAAAACAAGTCCCACAGTTGTTATACAGACATGGTGAACTTTTTTAAGAACAGAAAGTAAACCAGAACTCGCAGCAGAAATCATCACAATTAATTTGTATTTAACAGTCCAATATTAACTGGATGGACTTAAAATGTCCAAGTGTTCAGCATTGCACCCCTCAACCGGTAAATAAAGAGCTGAGACACAGTAAAGGTAAATGTATAGGTTTCCCTTGCTCGAAAGCCAGCCGTATCTGACTCTAGGGTTCAGTGCTCATCTCTGTTTCAAAGAGCCAGCACTGTCTGCTTCTGCAGATGTTTCTGTGGTCATGTGTGTTTGGGATGCAAGTCTTCGCCTCATGTCCCAACTGGTTGCAAGGCATATTGTGCCTGTGATGCTTTAAGACTTTATTGCTGAGGCACTCAGGTGTTGGGGTTTTTCTAGAGAGCTCTGTGGCCAGTGTATTTATGCCAGAACAAAGCCACAGACCTTCAGCTACAATGCTCAACCTGAGCTACCATTCTCATCTTGTCAGAGCTCTGATGCCCAGCTACTGCTTCAATGCTTCGTTTTCTGCCAACAGTCTGGAGTATGAATTCTGTGAGTCCAAGAGCCTACTACAAGAACTGAATCTCCACTTTGCTCTGAGGAAAGGCACCTGCCTGACTTGTCTGTTTACTGCAAGGAAAGACTACTCAGGGATAAGCTGTGAAGCTGTCTGACTTTACTTGTGGCACAGCTTGTTTTTAGACTGCTACTGAGCTGTGTAGAGGCTTGTACATATTTAGAACAACTGTACCTTCTCAGTGGAGCTAACTGAGAAAAGCAAGAGACTGAATCTCTTTTCTGTTATTGCACTGTATATATTTCTGCACCACTTGCTTCCAAGTAAACCAGTTTGAGTTATCACGTGCACCAAGACCTGTCTGCCTGTTTGTTGCACAAGAAAAAGAAACATCCCCTCAGCTGCAAATCTTCTAGTCTGCCACTGCACACTACTCTGCTGTATGCAGCTAACCCCGCAAACACCATCAATGTGGCAGGCATGACTAGACTCCGGAGCACATGGAGTGCTGTTTACCTTTGCACTGAGGTGGTCCCTATTTATCTATTAGCAATTTCTTGCTTTCAAACTGCTAGGTTGGCAGGAGCTGGGACAAAGACAGGAGCTTATTCTGTCCTGCAATACTTGGGAATCAAACTGCTCACCTCTTGCCTTCCAGTCAGCATCTTAGCCACTTGAGACACAGTAGGATGGCTTAAAAGTTAGGCCACAGCTTTACTAAAACTCCCCCACACCTGTGGTGGGCCTAAAATAGTGCATAAAACATAGAGCCATACCTGTCAAGTTTTGGATTTGGAAATAAGGGAAATTTCCCGGCAAATATAGGATACTTGACAGTTATGCTTATCCTGTGCTGTCCTCCAATGGTGGCAATAGGGCATTGCAGTCTAATTAATAAGGGATGACGGCAGGAAAGAGGGTAAAATAAGGGGTTTTCCCGGCCAATAAGGGATACTTGACAGCTATGCATAGAGCAGAGCAGGTTGACTATCCTTGTGTCTCTCCAGCCTGTACAGAGCAAGTCTCCTGCCCTATGGCTGTCCTGTGTATTGTTAGTCTTGCACCGGCCATCTCAAATTGGGCCCATTGTCATCCCAATTCTCATTAACTGAGGATAGTCATTTCCACCCAAGACACATGATATGCAGTACCTATTCAGGGAACCCAATCATCAAATGGCACTCTGTGGGTTCAAGTATTCAGCATTCTAAATGAAGTACAGTAAAACCTCTACTCACAAAAAAAAGTCCATTCCGTAGGCTTTTGCTTAAATTGTTTTTTTATGAAACTCGAAGCAAATCCATAGGAAAAAAATATTTTTATACATAACCCAAAGCAAACCCATAGGAAAAATGAAATTTTTATGTAAGTCAAAGCAAACCCATAGGGAAATGATTTTTTACGTAACTTGAAGCAAACCCATAGGAAAAATAATCTTTATGTAACTTAAAGCAAACCAATGGGAAACCATGTAAATCAGGACATGGTTTTAGCACAAAATCATTATGTCAGTTGAATTTTATGTAACTCAAGGCATATGTAAGTCAGGGTTTTACTGTACTATTACAGAATCGACTTATACCACTCTATAGCTCAGTAGCATGCATTGGTTCCTAGGACCCAATGTTCCAACCATGCCTGTAAGTAGATGGAAAACTACAACATATTTGGTAACATAAGCAATGAGAATCAGTTACAAGATTATAAGGAATGTGCAAACCCCTCCCTTGTGGTTTACTCTTATTGAAAAGGATACACATGTTTTGTAATAAGTAGGATTTTCCCAGTTATTAATTGTATATTTGATAATAAAGTGCAGTGCCTTAGAAAGGCAATTTCTATCTTCTTTGCAGACTGGTGCATAAATACATTTGCTTTTATTTATTTATTAATCATTGCTATTTATATATTCAGGGGATTTACGAGCTCCCTTCAATATATAATTCCCCAGATGATGATTATAAAATGTAAAATGAGAAAACCAAATATGGCAAACTCAATAAAAGAACAATTAAAAAATTATGGAAGCAGCACCATAATGGTCGCTTCTCCCTAAGGTGTTCCGATAACTTTGTCATGAGGGAATTAATTTAAGTGATAGGTTAATCTTTATCTCCCATGACCTACTGTCACGTTTTAAATGTGCATGTGCTTCCTTTTGCCCTCCAGTGCAGTCTTAGTAAGCAGTAATTGCCACTCCACTTATATCCCCCTCCCCAGCATTAGAGCCACTGTGTGTGAATTATATAAGGCAGTGGTGGGCAGCTTCCGGTATGCGCCGGTTCATGTGGGGGGTAGTAGAAGTTCCCCATGGCCATGCCCATTTCCCGGGGCCTCCTCCTGCACACCAACAAACAATCTATGGGGCAAGGTGTGAAGGTGAATGTTCCTACTTCGAAAATTTTAATTACAAGAAACTGCCATTTACGCATGCTTGAACAAGGCTTACATTTGTCTTCCTCTTTCCACAGTAACATTTAAAGTGTGTATCTTTTCTTCACTGAAGTAAGAAAAAAGTGCACTTGTTTAACAGCTGACTGTTAAGTAAGGAAGCATTTGTTAGCACTCAAACACTTGAAATGTGTTAAGTGGTTGGAAAGTGGTGCAACTTGAGCTCTGGTTAAAAGTGCATGCAGATAGAGAATGCCTGACAAATGGAATTTAGACATACAAGTTTAACAAGAGTACACTAATGCAGTTCAGTGTCAAAACAGAGAGGATATACAGTAGTCTGAGAAAGGCAGGTTTTATTTTAAACTATGCTTCAGATAATGTGGTGAGGATTTTTTTTAAATGAAGATCTGATTGCTCATTAACACGATTACTTCCTTTCCCTTTAAAAAAAAATGCATGATATTCCACCAAACGTGTTCTGGGTTCTTAGCCGGGTGTGATGTTTCACTATTTATATAATCCCACCTACCAATGTGTGAGGTGCATGACAAAGGACAGTAAACTTGCATTTCTTTGTTTAAAGAAAACTGTTTAGATCTGACATAACCCACAGTTTAAGTTCAAAAGGGAAAAAACTTTTATACCCCAGGCTTATCCAAACAAGAAAGGGATGACTTTTACTTAAATCCAAACAGAATTACCCACACAGAGAAGACTAAATCATGCATTCCAATGCCCTTTCCAACTTAATCATAATATTCTCTTGTAGAGCCATTTTGTTATTTGGGTCGAGAGGGACTATGTCCCATTCACTCTGCCTTGAGTAATGGGCACAAGCCCCTTATGAAAAAGGAAAGGAAAAGCATGGTACCCCCACCCCCTTCAAAAGAGAGTGAATTTTCATTCCTTCAAAATGTAAAATAACTTGAGTCAGGAGGTGTGGCTGTTTATTTTTCCAACACTTTCCAGGAAATTCATTTACTGTATACTTTTTTCTTCTGCTGCCGCTGAATCTGAATATTGACAATCATCATGGCAATCAGCCATGAAGACTGTTCTGAGAATATAATGCAGTAGCCTTCCATTTGCCTTCTGCATCGCAGCGTGGCACCCATGCCACTGATCCAGTTCTGTGAGTCACTTTCTGGTCCTGAGCCCTTTTGGCACCAAAGTCCTCATCAGCCCCAGGCCAGTATTGATGAAGCTGCTGCCTTCCATCAAGATGGATTCAAGTGGGATTTGATCCACTTGGGGACCATCACCCTTCCCTGTGTACTTCAGCACCCAAATCCATTAGTCCTCAGGGTTGTCAGGTTAGTTAACAACTGCCTGACACTCGGCGCTAAGTCGCTGGCAGTATGGACTATATTATCATAGCAGGATAACGTGGGCAGACATGGTTATAGACCAGTGGTGGCTAACCTTGGCACTCCAGCTGTTCTTGGACTTCAGTTCCCAGAAGCCCAAGTCAGCATTTTTGCTCATCAGGGCTTCTGGGAGTTGAAATTCAAGAACACCTGGAGTGCCAAGGATAGCCACCACAGTTATAGACTTTAGTGTCCTCTAAATTCTGATGCCCCAGGGCCAAATGCACAATTACTCTTGGCTAATAAATAAATAAATAAATAAATATCACTAAATCCAGTAAATTACTAATTAAATTATGAAATCCAGTAAAATTACTAAATCCAGTAAACACCTAAAGAGACCTAAAAACAGTGTTGGGCTTCAAATTATTTTACTACCACACTCTGGCCATGGCCAACTCATGGACATGGCCAGGTAACTGGGTGGACATGGTTAAACTGCTGTATTTTAATGTGAGCTTTTGTGGATCGAGTCCACTTTGTCAGACCATTATCAATTACACTTCAATGCTCTAATTTTCCTTTAAAGAATAACTGCAGCAGAGTAACTGCTGGCTCAGCTTCACCCCACTCCAGGCGCCCGGACCCAGTAGCAAGGTTGTTGGAGTCATGTCCGGAGTGGGGTGAGAGGAAGAGGTGGGTGGGGTAGGGTGGGGCATTGGGTGGGGCCAGTCAGTTTTACTACCGGTTCTCCTGAACCCGTCTGAACCTGTTGGAGCCCACCACTGCCTAAAAACCTAAAAAGCCTCTTGATGAGGGTGAAAGAGGAGAGTGCAAAAGCTGGTCTGAAACTCAACATCAAAAAAAACCCAAGATCATGGCATTTGGACCCATCACTCCTTGGCAAATAGAAGGGGAGGATCTAAGATCACTGCAGATGGTGACTGCAGCCATGAAATAAAAAGATGCTTACTTCTTGGGAGGCAAGCTATGAGAAACCTAGGCGGCATAATCAAAAGTAGAGACATCACCCTGCCAACAAAGGTCCGCATAGTTAAAGAAATGGTTTTCCCAGTAGTAATGTATGGCTGTGAGAGGTAGGCCATATGGAAGGCAGAGCACAGAAAAATAGACACTTTGAACTGTGTTGCTGGAGGAGACTCTTGAGAGTTCCCTGGACTGCAAGGAGATCAAATCAGTCAATCCTGAAGAAAATCAACCCTGACTGCTCCTTGGAAGGACAAATATGAAGCTGAAGCTCAAGTATTTTGGCCACAAAATGAGAAGAGTGGACTCACTTGAGAAGGCCTTGATGCTAGGAAAGATCAAAGGCAAAAAGAGAAAGGGACAGCAGAGGATGAGGTGGATGGAAGGAATCAATGCAATGGGCATAGATCTGGCCAGGCTGCAGAGAATGACAGATGACAGAGGAGCCTGGCATGCGGTGGTCCATGGGATTGCAAAGGGTTGGACTCAACTGTGTGACTGAACAACAGCAGCAGCAGCAGCAACAGCAACAACAAATCCATGTAAATGTTAAAGAACATAGGAAACAAAAAACTAGAAAGATGTCATACAACAAAAGCCAACAAGTCCAGTAACAACATCACCTTTTGAAATAGACTTGAAAGGAAGGAGTAGAACCATTGCAAAGTGATCTTTCACATGCCCATCTCCACCGGATGGCCATAGTTGATAGTACTGAACAGGAGCGAGAGGCCCAGTAAAACCAACAGAGATGGACTCTGCCATCTTGATTGAAACTATTCCATAGACTATCAGTCAAAAGGGTATTTTCCGTACCCCACACACTCCATGTTCTGCAACAATGGACTGTTGTTTCTTACAAGAAAGCATTAATATCATGCCAAAGTTTTTCACATGGTTAACATCTTATACTTCTTACAAGAACCTTACCAAGCAACCCACAGTCATTACCTGCAGACGAACATTACGTTTCAGCTTCCACCCTAATACTGTTTTTAATTGCACTCATTTGCTTCATCCCTTATCAGTCAAAAGTGCAGTTCCTTGGAGGAAATGTTCATCTCGTGACACTACCTTCTACAAAGAATGACGTAGGAATCCTCACAGTTGCAGAATATACCTATTTATAACACACACACAAATCATAAAGGCCTACAGTCCATGAAAATGTAAGTCAAATAATTATTGGCATTGGGGTGGGGGGTTGCTGATGCTGTAAGGTTCCTTGTTGGTTTTCCTGCAACTGATTATGTGACCACCTGTGGAATCATCAGAAAGGTTTTATAATAAAAATTTAACCAGATTATATAATAAAAATAATGTGATATAACAGTTGGTTATAAAACTTTGCATTTCCTCTATTTGTCAACTATTTTAGAACGATCGTGCAGTATCCCATACTGAGTCCTCCCAAGGCTTCTCAATACAGTGGACCCTCGATTAACAACGCGTTCGAATAGCGTCATTTTTGATTAACGACACTACGACGATCCGAATGTGATTATTCGAATAATGACAAAAACATCATTATTCGAATAACGACGGTATTTTTACCGTCATTATTCGAATAATGATGGTTTTTCGTTGCTATTTGAATAACAACGTTATTCGAATAGTGACGCTACTTGAGGAACCAAGTAACGTCATTATTCAAGGGTCCACTGTACAAGGAACCTTTCATTTCCCTTTGGCCCTGCTGTTTTTTTGCAGGTACTGGAGGAAGCTTGTTCCTTATCTTGCCTCCAGGAGGAGCCATTGAATTACTGACCTCCTGTTGAAGAGTCTTAGCCAACGGGAAAGAGGCTTAGTAGTTTATAGATCAGGATTTAAATACTTAGGGCTCCTTAAGCCTCATCCCAGTAGAATCTCCCAACTCTTGTTTTTCACCTTAGAAAAATTCAACACCTGCTCTGTTTTTTTTTTTTTTTTGCAATTTGAAAGAAACTTCTCAATATAGGCTCTTCTTGTTGTTGTTGTGCCGTATCTGAATATTGGCAATCCTCATGGCAATGAAAATATAATGCTGTGGCCTTTCATCTGCCTTCTGCATTGGAACATGACACCAGTACTACTGATTCAGTTCCTCAAGTCACTTTCTGGTCCTAAGCCCTTTTGGCACACAAAGTCCTCATTGGCCCAAGGGAATGGTGGGATTTTAAAAAAGTACTACCTATTCTGTAGGCGTAGTATGGTGGGTGTGGCCAGGGGGAAAGCTCTGTGTTGCACCTGAATTAGGACTACTTTATTTCAAAACTTGGATGGGTGGGGCATACCCATCAAGTGTGACTCCAGAAAATATGGGAACTGCTCTAGCCCGGGTGCGCATGTGCAGCAACAACTCATTTGCACATATGCAGAACCCCTTTGTGCATGTGCAGAACCCCTTTGCACATGCGCACATGTGCAGTAACCCCCTTTCCTGGCTGGCCAAAATACGGGATGGCCGTGGGAACGATCGTTAAAGCGGGGTGAAGTACTGTACGGGATTTCCCGGCCAATCCAGGATACTTGACAGGTATGGGGCGGGGCCAGCCACAATATCTGCTACTGGTTCTGGCAAACTGGGGTGAGCCTGCTGATACCCACCACTGGCCCCAGGACAGTAGTGGGCATCAGCAGGTTCACCCCAGTTCGCCCCAGGCCAGTATGATTTAATCCACTTGGGGACCATGACCCTTCCCTGTGTACTTCAGTGCCCAAGCCATTAGTCCTCAGGGTTGTCAGGTTAGTTAACTGCTGCCTGACACTTGGCATAGGCCTGTGATGGCAAACCTTGGCACTCCAGCTGTTCTTGGACTTCAGTTCCTAGAAGCCCAAGTCTCTGTGAATCTACATGAATGGGTTTACTGTGCGTACATGCAGTAAACCCATTCATGTGGAATCACAGAGACTTGGGTTTCTGGGAATTGAAGTTCAAGAACAGCTGCATATGTGCAATAAACCCATTCATGTGGATTCACAGAGATTTCAGCTTCTGTGAATTGAAGTCCAAGAACAGCTGGAGTGCCAAGGTTCACAAACACTGTCATAGGCTCTTGGAAGAAGGAAGCCCAGGTGCTGCTAGCGGAGGGGGATGAGAAGAAACAGCTGGCCAGAGGGAAGATGGTATTAAAAATGTAGAGGTATTTAGAGTGTGGAGTTGAAATGCCAGGATTTCTGGGTCTGTGACCCTCAGTGAGGAGCCAGTTGAGGAGGTAGGAGAAGAGACCAGGGAAAAGTGGTGCCTACAACCCTACCTTTGGGAAAGCCATCAGCCCAGTGGTGGGCTCCAAAAAATTTTACTACCACACTGTGGGTGTGATATGCTGAGTGTGGCTAGGGGAAAGCCCTGAGTTGCATCCAAGTTAGGGGTACTTTATTTCAAAACTTGAATGGGCAGGGCCAGCCAGAATTTCTGCTACCAGTTCTGGCGAACTGGTGCGAACCTGCTGATGCTCACCACTGCATCAGCCCCATTAATTCTGTGGCTGCTGACATGACTAATGGGTTCAGCTGCCTCCACCTCCCTCAGTAGAGCTGCCTTCAATACAAAGAAATCAGATGCAATCCATAGAAAACGGTAGACATGGTGTTAACATATCACTCAACTATAGAATCAGATCAATAGGCATGGAAATTTTAAGTATTGACTGTGCTAAACATACACTATTGTTCTGTCAGTTATTTTTAACTATTCATGATGGAGGAAAGAGTAATACATTCTAGGTAATTACTACATATCTATTAGACTTAATCAAATCTTTCTTAAAATGTTTGTTTGTTCTATATTCATTTAGTCAATGCATGTATTTCCCTGCAATATATTGGGCTAATTGCCAACTATGCTATGTTGGCAAAATCAATAATTACACAGCTTTGCAAGAATGCTGTCAATAACTCACATTCTTCCAACTTATTAACTCAGATTTAACCCAGTACAGTAAAACCTCGCATAAAGAGCGCCTCGCTTAAAGAGTAGAATTTTCTCTGAATTGTCACCTAACTTAACAATGAAAAACCAAACCAAAACTCACTTAACAACTAAATTGAGATTTATTTATTTATTTATTTATTAGTCAAATTTGTATATGCCGCCCGCTCAGGTAGACCTGACTCAGGGCGGCATCACAACAATTTGCAATCTCCCCCGCCATAAATCACAATTGGTCACTTAAAGTGTTTCGCTTTAAGAGCAAACTCACTTAAAGAGCAATCCCGTGGAACACATTATGCTCTTTAAGCAAGGTACCACTGCATATCAAAACTGCATTAGCAAACAGGCAAGGGCACTCCAGGCAATGTTCCATTAAGAGAATATTCATCCAATAGAAGTTTGGTCTCATACAAATTTGTAACATAAAAAGGAGATAATTAGTGCACAGCACTGTGATTCTTTGACATCTGCCCACTGGCTGTAAATGGGAAAACTAAGTGGGTAGTTCAGTGAGTTAGATATCTGGCTAGGGAGCCAGAGACTGGGAATTTCCTTCCACCCTAGGAGTGGTCCCTAGGAGAAGAGCCAAGCTGCTAGCCATGGGCAAGCTGCACAGTCTCAGGACAATCCTTGGAAGAAGGCAATGACAAAGTATTTTAGAGCACTCTCTGCTTAAAAAACCCTGGAAAGGATCACCATAAGTGAAAATAGATTTGGTGTCATGCAGTTATTGTTATTATGGGGTTGGGGAGACTGCTTTTGTGAATTCATAGTACTGTACCAAGGTTGAAAGGAAGAGGTGGGGAAATAATCCTCACCAGTTGTTTCTTCTCCTATTGAACCTTCTCTTTTTTGATGCTGCTTCAGAAGTACCCTAATCCTGTCCCCAAGGACCCATTCAAGATTTATAAAGGGCTGCAGGGTGAAAGGGAAATTGGCAAACATCGCCATCCTGCCGTTGCTCTGACATAGGTACTATACTGAGTGCACTTTAAATGCAACTCTGGCTTTAAGTCCATAAGAATGAATCACATGGGATGAAATGCCGAAGGGCAGAGTGAACAGTGACAAAGAATAGATTTAAAGTGAATTGTATGATCCTCAATCAGCATGCTTTGACTTGTGTTCATTTCAATGAACAAGGGAGAGTTGTATGCACTACATAGCGGTGTTTCCCTTTTGCCAACATTTCAACGGTGGAGCATCAGCCCACTAGCTCAGACTTTTCAACAGGTCATAGTTTCACTACAGCAGCATTAAAAGGCTTCAGAAGAGCAGTTTCAATCTGGAATCCTTTCAGGTAGCCTCCAGGGTGGTGAAGATGTACTACAACAAAGTAACAAAGTACAATCTATATATATAAAATTGAGGGTTAACCATTGGAACTTGATATAGGCTCCTTAGCCAGGCCCCACTAGCCTGCACCCTCCATTCGGGAACACGTCCAAACTGGGTACGCAGGTAAACGCAGGATTGAGAATTGCGCCAGTGGGGCAACAGCCCCACAAACGCAAAAAAAGGGAAACAACTTCATTTCCCAACGTTCCTTGTGCCGCGCCGCACTAGAGCCAATCAGCCTCAGAGGCTCTGCTGCGGTGAGGCGCAAGGAACATTCGGAAACGCGCCGCGGCCAATCAAAACAAAACAGTTTTAAAAAAAACCTAGCACAAACAAAGCATAAACCCATTACTACAAGCCCCAGCGTCCTGGGTGCCATGAGCATGCAGAACGCTGAGGAAGTCGGCACCCACTGCCTCACAGCCACGCAAACACCAACCACCCTTCTTTTCCTCACCAACAGCGCCTGAAGGTCCCGATTGGATCTTTGGAGCTTCCCCTTTAATATCAGTGGGTGGGGGGTTGCGATCCCCCCCTCTGCTGCCTCCCCTAGAGTTGGGAGGTTTGTGGGGACAAAAGGGGTATGTCCCCCCCACACATCTGGAACCAGGAGACCAGGGAAAGGGGATCGATTTCCCCCCCAAATCCCCCATCTTTAAAGAGAAGAAACCAAGTGGTTTCTTCTCTTTAAACACGGAGTTTTCTTTAGGAGGGGGGGGGGACCGATCCCCTCTCCCTGGTCTCCTGGGTCAAGAAGGGTTGGGGGGACATACCCCTTTTGTCCCCACAAACCTCCCAAAACCCGGGAAGCCAGCGGAGAGGGGGATCGACACCCCCCACTCACTGATATTAAAGGGGAAACCCGATCTACTTTCACGACTCCACACAATCAAAGCACCATAACACAATAAAGCCCGCGGAAATAAACCAACCCCCCCCCCAAACCACCACCACAACAAAAACTATAAAAATAAATAAATAAATATCAAAAAATACCTTTAAACACAATCAAAAACATCCAAAAATACACAAAAACAACAAAAACAATACAAAGTAAACAAAAACAATCAAAAACAAAACAGTCAAAAACAAAACAAAACCCAAACACCACCCCCCACACACAAAATAAAGAAAACAAGCCAAATCAACAGCACACGTCCTACCTGCATGATGACTGGAAACGAAATGAATAAAGAAAGAGACTACTTACTGGAAGAAGCTCCACCCAGAGGCCAGGAGAGAAAAAACAGTACCAGCACCACCTGCTGGCCACAATAGTAAAAACAATTCAAAAACACACAACAGCCCCAAGCAAAACAGTAAAAACAAATCAAAACAATAACAAAAAAATCACAATTTTACACAAAAGGTCACAATAATGTTGTTGTTCAGTCGCACAGTCGATTCTGACGCTTTGCGACCCTATGGACCATTGTTCTCCAGGCGCCTCTGTCCTCCACCTTCCCCCTCAGCACTCCCAGTTCTGTGCCCACTGTGTCTACAATACCATCTAGCCATCTTATCCTTGGCCTCCCCCTTCTTCTTTTACCCTCCACCTTTCCCAACATCAAGGCCTTCTCAAGTGAATCCTCCCTTCTCATTTGATGTCCAAAGTACTTTTTTTCGTCTTTACTATTTGACCTTCCAATGAGCAGTCAGGGTTGATTTCTTCAAAGATTGACCTATTTGTTCTCCTCGCTGTCCAGGGTACTCTGAAAACTCTCCTCCAACACCACATTTCAAAAACACAATTTAACACAAATCACACACATATGTCAATAACATAAAATAAAAAATTAATTAAAATCCTGTGCTGAGTTTTAACTCAAATAAAAACACAAAACAACTAAACACATTTTAAAAACATTGAATGTAAAAAACATTTACTTTCACATTATTAAAATTATTACCTACGGTACAACTATTAAAAAACAAAAAACTAAAACTAAAACATTATTCAGTTACATAAAACAGCCAACCAAGCTAAAAAAAAATTGTATAAATAAACATTTAAAAAATTACAGACTATGCAATTTTTAACAAACATTTACACAATTTAACCTTCCAACACAATTTAAAACAGCCCTGCAACGCCGGGCAACCTCTGCTAGTCACTTATAAAGAACAGCACAAGCTAGGACAATGCAACATAGTTATTCTTCTGTGTCTAGGCCAGACGTGAAACTGCCAACGTGAAGGCACCTTTTCGTGAGTTCATTCTGCTGTTCTTTTCACCTGATCTAGTGTGAGAAAGATTAGCTGGCACAACAAGGTTGCTGTTGCCTGGGGTATGCCCCACTGTGGTTCAGAAATACCACAATCATTGAGGAAGATCTTTCTGTGTACCCCTGCAACACAAAAACCTGATGAATGGAGAACACATGATATAAAAGAATGCAGACATACTGTAGTTTTGCGAGTTTTAGGGCAATTGTAGGAGGAAGATAATCTAGTATAATGTAAAGGCTGTTTATACAAAGAAATAAGTATCACATCCATGAATACCAAGTATTCCTTCTAAAATGGATGAAAAATATCCATTTTAAAATTCAATATCCAAGCAAACAAAAATGGATGACTTTCTGTCAACTCAAATCACAGCAACAAGCAAGCCAGGGGAAACAAAATGATCTTTAATCCTTCTTAAATGCTGCTTTAAAGATTTCCCATTGGAATAAGATAGTAACTGAAAGTATGTTTCTTGGTATACAGAGCAGACTCGTCTCTCCTTAACTTGAAGCATGAATAATACCATGAGTAAATTTAGAGAGTGTGAAGGACGACAAGAAGGGTGGTCACGTAGATATCCTGAGCTGCTGAATATAAATTAATTAATTACTAGTAAATACTAGTAAATTACTAGTAACTACACTTATTTATTGTAGGATGGACTTCCCTTCCTCTATTTTCACTATTTCAAAACAAAACATTTGTACTAATAAATATTTCTCTGATGCCCAGAAGGAAGAGCTTATAAAGTAGTGCTGAACACAAACTACAGAAGTGAGACTTGATGGTTTCATGGCTTCCACTTTACATGCAATGGAGCACAGTATGAAAATTGTGGAACATTCTGAGAACACTGTCTTGGCTAATAAACTCATTTTGAGCAAAGAAAAGGAAAGTTCAGCTACCACCTACTAAACTCAAAAAGGTATACTCTCGTTTAGGGATTCTCAATCTGCAGCCCGCGAGCCAGATGCGGCCCTCAGTGCCATTTCATGTGGCCCACACCATCTCCACCACACCAGGAAGTGCCATGTGGTGGAGGAAGGGCAAAATGGCCATCCAGCCCTCAAAGCTATCTGAGGGAGCATGATCCGGCCCCCGGCTTTAAAAGGTTGAGAACTCCTGTTTTAGCTAGAAACCTAGCCGCCTGCCAACATAAATCCAGCGGTGGTAAATCTCAGCAAACTGCTATTGGTTAAAAAGTCAACAGTTGTATTTACTGTTGCACCTCAGTCACAGGACTTGATATGTGTCAAGAAATGAAAGCACCAGCTTTTTAAATAATGGTAATGTGCCACCACTGCACTTAACATGTTCAGCTGGATTCTATTGACCCCATGAAATAATATTTCAGATTCTAAGAACACTTTTGACACTGCAGGGCATGAGGAAGGCTATAGGTTTAGAGTAGAATAGAGGATTAAAATGAAACACATACACACACAAAAGAATGAAGCACAGACATCAGTTTGAAGCACTGTACAGCATTATCTATTGGCAGTTAACCTCACTGTCATACCAGAAACATTTTTCACAGGGACATTTTTGATAATTGATACCAAACTATTTTATAACTAAACCTCCTGTTAAATCTTCTGTCTTCTAGCTAAGAAAGAGAAATACAACTTCCTCAGAAAAGATTACAGATTTTCTTCCACACCACTAGAGCCACAGTCCTTTGGTCTACATCCATATAATGCTGAGGTAGTCAAGAAAAATTGACAGCAGCTCGAGTCTTCGAGGGGGCCTTCATAATTGTGACCCTAATACCATACTGCACAAGTCAGATCACATTCAGTACATAGTGATCCATCCATCCAAGACTAATGGTTTGAATTCTAGGTAGGTGGTAACTCTTGGTACAACTGACAATATTATTCTTGTGTTATTCTCACCTAACTCAGCCATAGTTAGAAGATATAATCCTTCATAGATGGCTATTCTTAAAAGGTAGCGATGATTGCATTCTATTCCATGCTTAGATCTTTGATTTGTGGAGAGCCTCCAGGTTCTGTTTTATTGAGTTTGTTGTTCATCACTTCCATAAGTCACTGGAAGAAGTCATTTGGGCTGTGCTGCCATCAAAATGCAGATTATATACTCTCATTTCTGAGTGTTTGTGCTATAGCAGAGGACAAAGAAAATGGCTGTTGAAACACAGTTATGTGCTGTCAAGTTGGAACGAACTTATAGTGACCCAGGTAAGTGAGATATTTAAGGAGTAATTCCAGTTCCACTCCCTAAGTGAGCTTCCATGGCTAAATGGGGGATTTAAACCCTGGTCTGTCAAAGGTGTTGGACAAGGGTGCATTCAATCTCTTTATCTGCTTAACTGATATGCAGATCACCTCAAGGAGAAACATGGATTAGACACACATGAAGGAGGAGTGAAAATTGGCAAAAGAAAATTTAATAATTTGTGTGGACGTGCTGGTTGAATGTTGGGGACTTTAAATAAGTGTTTCTCCTTGTAATGTTTGATGGACTTCACTACCGCCCCCGCCCCCCAAGACTTTGCCTGTGGCCAGAGTGGAAAGGCCATTGTAGTATTGTATCGTCGTATTGTTGTGCAGTATATTATGATATGTGCTTTTGTAGGTTGAATATGGTATAATTATTGTCTATATTGTATTATTGTGTTTACTGTATAATTATTGTGTGAGCTGCCCTGAGTCGGGTTTCCTGATTGGGCAGCATACAAGTGTGAGAATTAAATTAAATTAAATTATTGTTCTGTTGTGTGGTAATGAGTGTTTAAAAGTGATCAGCTCTGATAAAACCAGAGCATGGCTTAGCAAAACAATGCTAAAAATTCAAACTTACCTAAATGAAGTCCACAAGCGTATAGTACAGTGAAACTTCTACATATGATTTTTCCCCGTTCCACAAGGTTATTTGTATCTCAAAAAAATTGTGTGTCGAAAACACATTGCATTATCAGAAAAGGCCACTAGATGTCACCGTATTTTTTTTTGTATGTCAATTTTTCCCTATAAAAAATTTGTATATCAATTTTTTTGTAAGTTGAACCATTTGTATATTGGGGTTCCACTGTTCTTGGACTGCTGATTAAGAAGAGTTTATTTTATGAGAACCTACATTTCTAAAAGTCCATTGTCTAAGTAATAAATTCCAAAGCAATCAATGAAAATCACTGTTTGCTCAAATAGGATCTTGAATTTAATGATTACAGAAAATGCAATGCTTGCTATTTCTCTGGTAAAGCAGCTTTTTTAAGTCAAGTGCTGCACAGAGCTAGCAATTTCCCAAAATTAAAACATTATCCTCATCCTATATTTAGTTATTCAATTTGTATAGCAGCCCCAATCGATGTGCGACTCTGGGCAGCGTACATAAAATCCCGGAACGTTTAAACTATAGAAACCATTAAAATTTAGTGTAAATGTATAAACTAAAGACAGGTAGAGGTGAAAGAAAGAAAGATGTCTATATGAACCAAGAGCAGCTTACTTGTATATTTTGTTCTGCTCTGGGGAATAACTTATAAGGCAGTTTTACGGTCACTATACCAGCTGGAAATGCATTCTGTAGTAATGCAAGGTTGTTAAATATATGTTGGAATTTCTGGTGGTCTTCAAGCACTTCACGCTTAAGCCATTCAGCCTCTGCAGTTCATCAGAACTATCTTCACTATTACAGAAAATGTTCTACCCCACAAGATTTTACTTCATAGACAAAAGTAACTTGAACAAGGCTTGTCGGACAACTTTTTTCCTAATATTCAGTTGTGTTTCAGATTACCCAGAGGTAGGCAAATGATTTATGAAAAACAGGTAACTGTTAAATCTAAGACCAGCTTGAGGCCTGTCATAAAGATGACACAAAACACGATAAGTGCTTACAACCTTATTGCTACCGGGCAACAACATTTCGTAAACAGCTTATATTTGAATTGATATTGCCCACAGTAAGATCATCTGAGAAAAACTAAGGGCTTTTTCCCCTCAGATAAAGTACATTTTAAACACATAAAGCTGGGCATAAAATGACCAGGAACACTTCCATAGTGCTAATGAGGTAGTTTCTGCAGGTAAAACCTGGGAATGTTTATGCCTTAAGAAAGGGGTTCTCAACCTTTTAAAGTCGAGGGCCGGGTCACTCTCCCTCAGACAGCTTTGGGGGCTGGATGGCCATTTTGCCCTGCTTGCCACACATGGCACTTCTTGGTGCGATGGAGGTGGTGGTGGGCCACATGAAATTGTGTCATGGGCCGCATCTGGCCCATGAGCCATAGGTTGAGAACACCTGCCTTAAGAGAAGAACATGGTTATGATTGAACTGCTGGATGGCTGCGGTTTAGCTGATTGGGAGTTTGATTCTCCAATGTGCTTCCTTAACAGGGGATAGACTCAATGATCCATAGGGTCCCTTCCAGCCTGTAGTTCTAGCATTATTACTGTTATCCAAATGCAACTGATTTAATTTGTGAGTGAATAAACGACTGCTTGCTATTTAAAGTGGATTTGTTAATGATAACAGATGTGTGCTTTTTCTTTTAAAAAAAATTATCCATGCAATCCTCAAAAAGAAGAACTCAATTATAGCAAACATTAGAAGGGTGATTGCTTATTGTACTGCCTCATGCAGAAGATGCCAAAATCAATCCCCATCACCTCCAAGGGTCAAAATACTTGACACTGAAGCATGGAATGAAAAAGGATACTTCTGGATCAGATCTAAGTTCTATGAAGTCTTGCATGAAGAGGATCTTTTAATGGCACAGTCAGTGGAATCAGGCCACCATTTATTTTACAGCACTATTTCTCGAGTTGTCACACAGCCAAGAGAGGATTTGAATTCACACTGAAATGTGCTTCAGATGTGAACTTTTATTTTCATTTTTACACAAGAACAATTTTGCATTCAAAAATTTAGAAAGATTATGAGTAGACTGTCATTTAGGGGGACAATCTAGTTCCACCCACCCACCAAAAATACAACACAAGAATGCAGTCAGTCTTATCTTTCTAGAACAGGGACTCACACCCTGTGGTCCATGGGCCGGATGTGGACTACAGCACCATTTCATGTGGGTCACCACCACCTCCACCACACCAGGAAGTGCCATGTGGTGGAGGAAAGGCAAAATGGCCATCCAGCCCCTCGAAGCTGTCTGAGGGAGCGTGACCCAGCCCTTGGATTAAAAAGGTTGAGAACTCCTGTTCTAGAAAATGTGATCTATGTAAGGCTCCTATATTGTAATACATGGGTACCTTTTCATCCTATTTCTTCCTGGAGAGTGCTCTGGTGGCACTGTTGTTGTTCAGTCGCACAGTCGGTTCCGACCCTTTGAGACCCCATGGACCATTGTTCTCCAGGCGCCTCTGTCCTCCACCATCCCCCTCAGCCCTCCCAGCTCTGTGCCCATTGTGTCTATAATACCATCTAGCCATCTCATCCTTGGCCTCCCCCTTCTTCTTTTGCCTTCCACCTTTCCCAACATCAATGCCTTCTCAAGTGAATCCTCCCTTCTCATTTGATGTCCAAAGTATTTTAGCTTCATCTTTACTATTTGACCTTCCAGTGAGCAATCAGGGTTAATTTCTTCTAAGATTGACCTATTTGTTCTACTCGCTGTCCAGGGCACTCTCAAAACCCTCCTCCAACACCACATTTCAAAGGCATCTATTCTTCTGCGTCCAGCCTTCCTAATTGTCCAGCTCTCACATCCGTACATTACTACTGGGAAAACCATTGCTTTGACTATTCTAATTTTTGTTTTCAGTGTGATGTCTCTGCTTTTCACTATGTTCCCCAGGTTTCTCATTGCTTGTCTCCCAAGAATCAGTCGCCTTTTTATTTCATGGCTACAATCCCCATCTGCAGTGATCTTTGATCCCAAGAAAGTAAAATCTGTCACTGCTTCTACTTCTTCCCCATCTATTTTCCAGGAACTGATTGGGCCTGTTGCCATTATCTTGGTTTTCTTGATATTTAGTCTCAAGCCAGCTTTTGCACTCTCCTCCTTCAGCCCAATCAAGAGATTCTTTAGGTCTTCCTCACTTTCTGCCATTAGGGTGGTATCGTCTGCATATCTCAGATTGTTGATGTTTCTCCCAGCGATTTTAATCCCATATTGTGATTCCTCCATCCCTGCACTGCGCATTATGTGCTCTGTGTATAGGTTGAATAGGCATGGTGACAAAATGCAGCCTTGTCTTACTCCTTTTCCTATTCCAAACCACTCTGTCATTCCATGTTCTGTCCTAACTGTTGTTTCTTGGTTCATGTACAGATTTCTCAGGAGGCATATGAGGTGCTCTGGTATTCCCATCTCTTTAATTACTTGCCACATCTTGTTGTGGTCCACACAGTCAAATGCCTTAGTGTAGTCAATAAAACAAAAGTAAACTTGTTTCTGGTATTCCTTTGTTTTCTCCATGATCCAGCGTATGTTGGCGATGTGGTCTCTAGTCCCCCTGCCTCTTCTGAAACCTGCCTGCACCTCTGGTAATTCTCTTTCCACATGCTGCTGAAGTCTATCCTGTATTATCTTGAGCATCACTTTACTGGCGTGTGGGATGAGCGTGATTGTTCGATAATTTGAACATTCTTTGGCATTGCCCTTTTTTGGGATTGGGATGTATACTGATCTTTTCCAATCCTGTGGCCATTGTTTTGTTTTCCAAATCTGCTGGCATATTGAATGCAGTAATTTGACGCCGTCGTCTTTTAGCGCTTTGAAAAATTCAACTGGGATACCATCATCTCCACTAGCTTTGTTGTTTGCGGTGCTCTTTAGGGCCTTTATGACTTCGCTCTCCAGGATGTCTGGCTCAAGTTCTATTTCTTCATCAACGTGATTGTCAGGGGTGTTGAGGTCCTTTTTGTAGAATTCCTCTGTGTACTCTTTCCATCTTTTCTTAATCTCTTCTGCATCAGCTAGCTCCTTTCCTTCTTTGTCCCTTATCATGGTCATTTTTGCTTTAAATGTTCCCTTAATTTCCCCTATTTTTTTGAAAAGGTCTCTGGTTCTGCCTCTTTTGTTGTTTTCCTCCATTTCTCTGCACTGTTCTTTTAGGTAGTTTTCCTTATCTCTCCTTGCTTTTCTTTGAAATTCTGTGTTCAAATGATTGTAGTTTTTCCTTTCTCCTTTGACTTTTGCTTTCCTTCTTTCCTCTGCTATTTTAAGAGCCTCATCAGACAACCACTTTACTTTCTTACTCTTCTTTTCTTTTGGTATGGTTTTCTTTGCTGCTTCCTGCATGATGTCCCTCATCTCTGTCCATAATTCTTCTGGCACTCTATCTATTGAGTCTAAGCCATTGAATCTGTTCATCACCTCCACCGTGTATTCTTTAGGGATGCTGTCTAGGTGATATCTTTCTGGTCTCCGTGTTTTCCTTATTTTCTTTAGTCTAAGCCTGAATTTTGCGATCAATAGGTTGTGATCTGAGCCACAGTCTGCTCCAGGTCTTGTTTTTGCTGACTGTATGGAGGTTCTCCATCTTTGGCTGCAGAGTATGTAGTCAATCTGGTTTCGGTGTTGGCCATCTGGTGATGTCCATGTGTAGAGTCGCCTCTTGTGTTGCTGGAAGAGAGTGTTTGCTATGACCAGTGCGTTCTCTTGGCAGAACTCTATCAATCTTTGCCCTGCTTCATTCTGTACTCCAAGACCAAATGTGCCTGTTATTCCCTCCACTTTTTGATTTCCTACTTTGGCATTCCAGTCTCCTAATATAATTTGGACATCATTTCTTGGTGTCTGTTCTATGAGGTGTTGTAAGTCCTCATAGAACTGGTCCATTGTGGCTTCATCTGCGCCAGTGGTTGGTGCGTATATTTGGATCACAGTGACATTGAAAGGTTTGCCTTGAAATCTGACTGACATCATTCTGTCATTTTTGAGGTTGTATCCCATTACTGCTTTCCTCACTCTTTTGTTGACAATTATGGCTACTCCATTTCTTCTAAGGTTTTCTTGCCCGCAGTAATAGATATGATGGTTTCCAGAGCTGAATTCACCCATCCCTGTCCATTTTAGCTCACTGATGCCCAAGATGTCAATGCTTATTCTTTCCATCTCATTTTTAACCACTTCCAGTTTTCCTTGGTTCATTGATCTCACATTCCATGTCCCTATGCAGTATTGCTCCTTACAACATTGCATTTCCCCTCCCCCCCTCCTGTCCCTCCCCTTTCTCCCCTCTGTGGTGTTAAGCATCCTGTATCACCTAGCCTGCCCTTTTGTTTTGCCTTTTGTTTTGGTCAATAGGGTTCTCTTGGCAAGCTTTGTGGCGTGGTTTGCCGGTGTCTACGCCATTTTTCTCTCCTCATACATTTTATCACAGTTTTTAAAAGTTTAAACACATTTAAGACAACATATTATCATGCATATTATCACACTTTAAAACACAGTCTCTATGTCAGTTTCTATGTTTAGTCAGTATAAAGTCTCTATGTCAGTTGCTATATTAGGTCTTCTACCTTTACATCTCTACTACTTATCCTTTGCCTGGGGCTCTGGCTCTCCTCCTCCTCCTCACCCCCCATCCCCCTTGGGGGTGGCTGCCCGTCGGCGGTGGCGGCAGGCCCCTTTGCCGCTCACCCGGCTCTCCTCCTCCTTCTCTCCCCCCGGCTAGGGTGGTTGCCCGTCGGCGGCGGCAGCGGCGGCGGCAGGCCCCTTTGCCGTGCGCCCGGCTCTCCTCCTCCTCTTCACCCCCGGCTGGGGTGGCTGCCCAGCGGCGGCTGCGGCAGCAGGCCCCTTTACCACTTGCCCGGCTCTCCTCCTCCTTCTGGGGTGGTTTCCCGCCGCCGGCGGCGGCAGGCCCCTTTGCCGCTCGCCCGGCTCTCCTCCTCCTCTTCACCCCCAGCTGGGGTGGCTGCCCGGCGGCGGCGGCAGGCCCCTTTGCCGCGCGCCCGGCTCTCCTCCTCCTTCTGGGGTGGTTTCCCGGCGGCGGCAGCGGCAGGCCCCTTTGCCGCGCGCCCGGCTCTCCTCCTCCTCTTCACCCCTGGCTGGGGTGGCTGCCCGGCGGCGGCGGCGGCGGCAGGCCCCTTTGCCGCACGCCCGGCTCTCCTCCTCCTCTTCACCCCCGGCTGGGGTGGCTGCTGTATTGCTGCCAAAACTGCTGACAAGAATTTGATCCTGACCCGCTGTGTGTTTGTGTGGCTCAAAGTTGACTCAGCCTCCCATCCTCCTGAGATCAGTAAAATGAGTACCCAGCATGTTGGAATCATAATGCTAATTATCCTGTGAACTCCCCACAGTGTCTTCTAAGTATTATAGAACAGTATATAAGTATAATTGCTATTGCTATTACTATGTCAAAATTTAAAACAAACAAGTTAAAGGCAGATAGAATTTTCCAGAATACTTCCTAAAACAGGGGTCCCAACCTATGGCCAATAGGCCAGACCTGGCCCATAGCAACATTTTATGTGGCCCACTCCGCCTCCGCTGCACCCAGAAGTAGATGCATTTATGTCAGCTGTAACATGCAACTGCGCATGTGTAACTACACCCACAACTTTTGTAAACACAATGTGCCCACTTCCATTTCCAGGGTGTGTGGTCTGGCCCGCTCAGCTGTCCAGGGGGCGTGGTCAGGCCCGCAGGTGCAATTCAAGACACTGGTAATGACCTTTAAAGCCCTTCATGGTAGTGGACCAGGATACTTAAGAGACTGAGTCACCCCAAGATCATCTGCCCATCCTACAAGATCAGACCGGAGGGCTCCCAAGTGGTTCCATCTGCCAGAGAGGCTCGTCTGTCTGACACTAGAAGGATGGCCCTCTCCATATCTGCTTTGGCCTTGTGAAATCTCTTGCTGACCGTGTTGCACCTCCAGGCACAGCTGCCAGCCTTCAGAAAGGGCCTTAAAACCTGGTTAGCGCACACACACACACCGACTTATATAAGGCCGTCCGGGTTTTTCAATTTTATATAGAGAGAGTTTTAATCTTGTTGGAATGTTTTTTAAAGTTTTAATTGTTTAGTCCTATATGATGAGAACATTTTGTATTTTAAAATTTTTGATACTGTTGTGAGCCGCCTGGAGTCGCTTTGGCAAGGGAAGCGGCATTACAAATACAGTACTAAATAAATAAACAAATAAACAAATAAGTTTGCGATCCCCTGTCCTAGAATTTAGATGTTAAGATTCATAACTCACAGATTCACAATAAACTGATTGGACTTGTCTGTTTATTTATCTATCTGCCTGCCTGTCCTATTCTGACTATTTTCAGAGACTAATATGTATATACAGTATAGCCATCTCAGTAGATTCCTCATAGGAATACAACCTGTAAGACTGGGTGCCTTTTTTTGTATTTTCTTATGCAGCTTCTCTTTTGTTCATGCCTAATTAGCTCAAAATTAAATCTCTCAGTAATTTAATTTGTATAAAGAAGAAACAAAAGTGCTAGGAAAGGAGTACGTTCTGATAAATAACTGCTTACAAAAGCAAATGCACCCTATAAGCCTGGACGTGTAATTAAATGGCTAATTAGCAGGTCATTTAAAAGGCACTTTAAAAATGGCGTATGTAGATGCCTATGGCAGTATTATCCACTGAGTGGCTCACTAGGGAAATGGGCCTATTTTTCCCATAAAATAAATAATTGACTAGCTTAGATAATGGATGACTGCCATTACCCACACATTGATTTTGTTTATATTGCTTTCACACATATTAATCTACCAGGTTGTATAAAGTTTTATCATCTTCTGAAGTCTGCATGAAATGATGACTAACTCACTGGTAAAGGTCAACACTATAAATGTTTCAGTCACAGAAACTAGGCAGGACTCAGTAAAAAAGAAACAGGTTTTAGAGGAGGGGGGAGAGATGTATATTTATATGCATGTGTATCTACAGGGTGGTCCGTAAGTCCCTACCCATCCATATAGAGAGTAGGGCTCTGTTGGGGGAGGGAGAAAGTGCTCCCATTGGGCTGCTGGACAGAGAGGCAGGGTGAATCATGGGGAGACAGCGTGTGTGCCCACAGAAAGACCAGGTAGGAATTTACGGGCCATCCATACGTATAAAGCAGTTGGAAAGCAAGAAATTGCAAGTAAATACATAGGTACTGCTTGGCTGGGAAAGGTAACAGTATTCTGTGTGCTCCAGCATCTAGTCATGCCTTACACATGTCCAAGGAAATGTCTGCAGATGCAGACAGCATTGGCTCTTTGACTGTAAATATAGATAAGCACCACCCGCTAAAGTTGGATATGACTGGCTTTTGAGCAAGGGAGACTTTAACTTTTTTACACTTACATATATGCATATATAGTATAAAATTCCAACTTCCATTCTTTTGAAAGACTCAATGCAATTTTAATATATAAAAAGTGGATATAGCATGACCAAGGCACAACCAAAGCAATTTTAAAAGACGGACATGGTAAAAGAAGGAAGAAAATAGACAAAATTGATAAGAGGTTAATTACTCCAAAACAAAAATAACGTTTTTGTTAACAAACCAAAATGGCATACATTTATTTTACTGAGATGTACAAATCCAACTTTCATACTATATTTAAAACAGGAGAATTAGTCTACAAAGGATTGAATCTTAATTTGAGGGGAATATTTTAGCTATTTTGTCTACGTTACATCATTTCACTTTCTCCAAGCTGAAACAATGTCTAATAAAGCTTATTTCTTAGAAGGTTGATTGTTTATTAGATTAAGCTATCATACCAAAATGGCCAGAATATTTCAAATGTCCCACCAATTAATATTGCAAACAGTAACTGGATTGTCATTATATGCTAGGGTAGTTGACTTTTCCATGTTATATACTCTACTTCAGGAAAATGAACAGTGGATACTGTACCTTTAACTTCCTCCTGATTGATAATCATTTTTATTATGACAATTGTTCACCAATAGTGTGATTCTACTTGCTGCTTCCTTCTGAGAGCTAAACATGTCTAGTTATGCCTTTTGTTCATGTAGACAATTTGCTGTGGTATCTTTGGAATGGAAATTCTGGTTTTCTTAAATCTTTCCATACCTTGGGCATGACTAATTTTTGGTGAGCCATATCTATTTATGGAAGGTGTTTCCCAGAGGGAAACACTGAGTTGTGCATACCATGTAGTGCAGTGTTCCCCAACCTTTGATTTTTGGACTTCAACTCCCAGAAGCCCAAGTCAATCTCTTTTTAGTGGGAAGTCATATTTGGGTGGGGGGGGGCTTTGTTGATTTAGTAGTTAAGATGCTGAACCTGATGACTGGAAGGTCAGCAGGTTGGCAGTTTGAGACCCAAGTGCTGCACGATGGAGTGAGCTCCCACCTCTGCCCCACCTCCTGCCAACCCAACAGTTCGAAAGCAAGAAATTGCAAGTCGATAAATAGGTACTGCTTTGGTGGGAAGGTAACAACGTTCTGTGTGGCTCTTTGGCTGTAAACGGAGAAGAGCACTGCACCCTAGAGTTGGCTTTGATTGGTTTTTGAGCAAGGACGGCCTTTACCTTCTTCTTTTTTTTCAGCTAGCAGGGGTGGTTTAAATATGCTCCAGTTGGTTTGCCATCACTTTTGTCCACTTCCTGCCCAGTGCAATTACTTGATCAGAAAGCAAAGAGGTGCCTGCAGGAGTGCCAATCCTCCTAAATCAAGCAACTGTTGTCTGAAAATGGTATTTTAAGGCTTTCAATGTAGACTACCTGAGTGCCATGTTACTTCCGGAAAAGGAAATTTGAAAAAAAAAGTGGTGGAAATGGCAAATTAGTATATTGTTAAGATAATTTTCTGCAGCGAAAAAAGTCTTCTGTCCCTGCCCCCATGGATTCCCACATACTATTTGATGTCTGGACACAGCTACATTGATGTAATCCATGGAAACCTGATTTGAAAAAATGCAGGGGGGGGGGGGAGAATCCAAGTGTATTTGGCCAATATGTAGTCACACCCAATGTAACCCTGTTTGGTGGGGAGTTGGCATATGGCCTGAATTTCTGTGTAGTTATAACTTCAACAGTATCTTTCTCCTATAAACATTAAATTACTCTCTTTGGTTCCAGCAATTAATGTGATAAGATTTTCATTGGATAATCAAGGACAAATTAAAGCTTTGGGTGTAGCAATGAGTGTCTTCTGGCTTTAGATTTTTCATGAGGTGTTAGTGGAAATTAATATTGTCTCTTAAATACATGACTAGATGCCAGGAGTGATTTTCTAACCATATGTAACAAGATTTATGTACTTGACATGCCAAAAAGTAATTACTTTGAAAGGAATTGTTGCTATTCTGTTGTGCGTCAAAAGGTTTCAGCAAGTCTTCTGAGAAGCTCTGGTGCCTGAGTGGACACTCTACAGTGGAAACTCTGGAGGCATTCAGGGCTGCGGTACAGTTTGTATAGTTCATTAACACAGAAATGCATAGTGAATTTTTTGAACCAAAGGGAGTTAGGTAGGTGAGAATGCACTAGTTTTCTTGCTGACTAACCAGCCTGACATATTTCTGTCTGACTTGCCCAGTATTTCAGTTGCATCTTTCTCTTTTGTTAAAAAATGGACTAAACGTTACGGAAAGTTTATTTCGCTGCCAATAAAATCAGCAACAACGAAGAAGGAGTAAGAACTTCCAACAGTATGCATACAACCTTTGTGTTATAATACTTGGCAACAGTTTTCGTAATATATCATGTTCAGAATATTTGAGTTTATTTAGCTTTATGTACTGAACAAATTACTCTCTCTGCCTCCCTTCATCATGCAACTATTTATCCTTATACAGAAGTACCCCATATAACAAATGCAATGTATAACGAAAACCTTGTATAAGGAAGTGTTTTTGTGCTATTGACGATATCCCACACAACGAATTTTTTCCGTTATACAGGATATACCCTGTATTACGAACATTTTTTCCATTATACAGGGTCTACCCCGTATAACGGGGAGAAATTCATTATGCGGGGTATTGCCAAAATGATTCACATAATGAAAAAATTTGTATAACGAAGAGCTCCATGGAACAGAGCTTTTTCATTATATGGGGTACTACTGTACTCTATAATAATTTTCCCACTGTATAAGACAACAGATATACACTGTATATACAAATGAGTTGTATTAAGCTATGTTTTACCTATATCTGAGCAGTGCGTATTTGTATTGTATTGCATTGCATTGCAGGATAATCATGGTGAACCTTGGCTGAGTTGCCAGCATAAAATTTGTGTAGTTGAGTAGCCAATATAATATTTTCTTTTTACTTTCATTTTATAATTTTTATTAATTTTCATAAGAAATCAAAGAAAATAGAATAAACACAACAAAAAAACAATAAAACACAATACATTTAAAAAAAAGAAACAATACAATTACTTATACTAAAAACATGCAACATTACATAAACAACACCGTGCACCCCTTTTATATCAATCCCCCCTTTTTAAACCCATTCATCTTTATCCAATATATCCTCTTTTCATATGCAATATTTATACTATTTACCACTTATAAATGTGGATTTATATTTCAGTAATTTTCTTTTATTTATCTATAACCCTAATTTTGTGTGAGCGAGCACAAATCAATTTAATAAACAATACAAAGTAATAATAACATCACCCAGTGATATATACAAGCTCCAAGGATCGCGGTTTGTTACAATTCTAATCTTTCCAAAAACTCATATAATGTAGTCTTGGTTTATCTCCTTTACCTTCTACTAATACATATTCTACAAAAGGTCTCCATATTTCCTAAAACTTATTCTCTTTAATTATACTTTAAATATAATATTTTCTAAACCCCTGATATGTGTTCTCTTTTTTCTAGTTTATAGGCTGCAATAGTTCCAGTAAGCCTAGGCTACTGCGACTTTAACAGTGTTATAGCAAAGGAAAAGCACAGCAACCCACTCAACAATGACAAAGGGACTTTGCCAGTTAATTAGTTTCTAATTAACTAATGAAATAGTGTTGAGAACTTCATTACTCTCCAATCCTGGAAATGGAGATGAGGGGAAATTCTACATATCTGATGCTGGCAGAACGGGATATAGCAGTATATTGGTTGGCAAGTTTGGAGAGAACTGTGGTGACTGCTATCAAGGCTTTGGTGGCCCTAAGGACCTTTATGGAAGTCAGGAGTATGTTTCACTCCATAGTGATCTACATTTATTTAGCAGGCATTGCCAACCTCTGCTACTGATTCCCCCCCTCCCCCCAGAAGCTGCCAGGTCAGGCACTAGGTCAGGCAAAAGGAACTGCAGAATGAACTCACCAAAAGGTCCCTTCATTTTTGCAGTTTCACATCTGGCCTAGGCACAGAAGTCTCATTACTGTATATGTATAACAAACACACAAGAAATGAAGAAACAAACTCTTGTGCAAGCTTCAAGATTTCCATGTGTGTTTTGGTAGATTTTGACCCACTACTTCAGGCACATGGAATACAGAATAAATATGTAGACGTCTGAGCACATAAAGAAATCACATTTGAGGCTATTGACGCATTGAAAAGAATTATATTCCTTGAAGAAGAATTTCTGTATGAAAAGCTGATTTATCTAGGAAACAGCTTTGGAATCATTCTGAGAGACGTTACCTCCTTTAATTGATTTATTCTACATATTTGGATTTATAAGAATTGAGACTGTATTGAAACTAAATCTTTCAATTATTATTTTTGAGCAATTAAATACTCAACAAGATTGGATTGGATTATACCATTTTATTTTAGAATCATTATAGTGACTTTGTAATTTTGCCTCCGGTGCTTTACCGTCTGGCCATTCGTTCTCCTTCAGACTGCTATATCTGGCATGCAGAGGAGGACTATTGGCAGAAGATGGCATATATCACACTGAAAGTCAGATGAAACCTTGATATTGTGAGTGACATTGCAGAGAACTGTAATGGTGCTGCTAGCGTAGATATGGGGAAACAGTCAGAACCTAGTTTAAAAAGAGGGCCTTATTCTTGTCTCTGAATCCATGTTGTATGAACTGCTATTTGTCAATAGCTGTTCATAGTCAGGTGGCTACCTGTACATGTCACATTTTTTTTTATTGAATTAGCATCTGAGTTTGACTACAGTACTTAGAATCAGATACTTAGCAGACCCAAAAGCTATGTTGGCTGGAGGACACTGGAGTTGTTGTCCGAAACATAAATTTTACAAGCTCTCCCAAAAGTTTACATTGAGGAAACTTTGGGAATGAGTTGGCCTTTTGCATCAGATGGACTGGGTATTGTCAAAGAAACAACTTTGGATCCAAGTGAATGTTTTTAAATGTTTATTTTACTGACCAAAGTCAAGCCCACCTAGACTAAACACCTAGAAAAAGTGTTTCTTTTTCATAGACAAGCTGCTCAGATTCTGTGAAGCAATGTACACAGAACAACATATAACACTTCCTGATTTTCATTTACAAGTTGTTGTTTTTCAGTAAATATGAAGCTACATTATATTGCTCTCCTGAAATGTTTTTCCTTCAGTGTTCTTTTGGATGCAACTTTTATTTTCAAAGAACTCAGCTCCAGCCTCCTGTTTCACTAACTTCAGAATATTCTTAACCACCTTTTTTTAGTGACAAGGACCCAATTCAGGCATCATGATGGGGGTTAATCTAAATGTATATGAAGAGTGAAAGGGCTCTTCATATACAGCTGAAACTCGGAAAATTAGAATATCGTGCAAATGTTCATTCATTTCACTTAAAAGCTGAAACAAATATGAGATAGACTCACTAAATGCAAAGTGAGAGATGTCATGCCTTAATTCATTATAATTATGATCATGGCATTCAGCGTACATGAGATTATGTGATGATTATGGGGTACATGAGATTGGGTGGTTGGGGTTTTCATAAACTGTAAGCCACAAGCATCAATTTTATAACAAAGTAAGGCTTGAACTATCTCGCTTTGCATGTAATAAGTCTATCTCATATATTTGTTTTACCTTTTAAGTTGCATTACTGAACTGAATGAACATTTGCACGATATTCTAATTTTCAGAGTTTCACCTGTACATTCAGATTTCTCTGTGTGAAGAGAGGAACAGCCTGAAGAGAAGACAATCTCAATGTGGTTTAGGGCTTTGATAAAACAGGGTTCTTGATCAAGTGGGGAGGCTTCACATTAAATTTGCTTCCTTCGTTTTGATGTTTGCAGATTGATAAGCAGTAGCCAGCAGTCAGGGGGCCAAACATATCTTTATTGGAATGTAGTCAATCTGAACATGAGGTCAATGGCAGAGCAACGCTCCTTTTATACAACAGGTAACGGTTCAAACCTGGTGCGGAGCCACATGATTGGTCAGTACAGTTAAACAGCCAGGTGAAAAACACTTGATAGGATAATAAGTAAACAACAGCTACAGCTACGGCGGGATCGCAGTCCCGCGATATTTACACAAGAGGAGTATTTACACAAGGGGAAAAGGGAGGGGGAAATGGAGGATCGCTAGATCCGATTTCACTCACATTTCACTTGCATTACATATTTGCTTTCAATCACATTTTACTTGAGTTACATACACAACATCCATACAGTCCCACTTCTTTAGATGAAGAATGACATTCCTGTCTCACACAACCAGACAGATTCTTTTGTGAACCCAAAAGAAGCTAATTTCTATACCCAAAAGGCAGACTCCTTTAAATTAGACAGAAACAAAAAATAAATAAAGAAAAGACCATCTTGGTAAGATTGCTTAGTCAACACTCTGTCAAAATCTACCTCAGTGGGGCTTTTATTAGGCTCAGTTTGCTGTATTCATTTAGCAGATTTAATCCTGAAAATGGCACTCTCTGGCTAAAGCAGGCTAGTATTATCATTCACTGTACATTTCCTTCACAAATCTAACACATTGTTGTTCACAATCTTTGGATAAGACTACATAGGTCATGACAAATCCAAAGCAAATATAAAAGCTGCACCTTTTAAATATGTCTCCCACATTCAGTGAAGAATATATGTCCCTCATAAAAGCTAATAAAAGCTAAGCACAGAATGGTTGCAAAGGGAATGGCTCTTATCTAAGGCTTTTTCTTTCAGTACAAAATACTTTGCACTTCCTACATAAGCTTTAAAGGGTTTGTAAACATAAGGTAGCATGGCACTAATCTGCAGTCTTCATGCCTGACATTTCAAAAGAGAAGTGGGAGTAAAGATCATGAATTCCACATGTGTGGACATTTTGGTGCAGAATGAACTTTGAAAGTATATATACTCACCTTGTGTGCATATCTGTGATTTGCCTCATAGTATATGGAAGTACTTTGGAAATAAATTGGTGCACAGAGATTATGAAGGCTTAAAAGCCATAATGGACTGACCACTGTGGGCTAGCATCTGGTGCTAGTCTATATTCAGTAAAGCTAGATTATAACATGAAGACAAGGGGCCACAAGTAGTATTTGATGTAAGTGAATGATTGGGACTGAGGCTGGATCATACCAAACATTAATGAGCAAACCTGTGGGAATCCTGTCATTTATTCTGCTGTGATAATGCTACATTAGAGCCACTAGAAACTTGAAGACTTGATGAGGCTTTATCACTTCCTCTTTTTCTTTTGTTTAAGTGTTCTCAGAAAAATCAACGGAAGTGGAGCATTTGTTCTGTATACTATGCCCTCAAAGGTGTACCACTGCCTTCTGGTCTGTTCCATTTAAAAAAATGGTTCATCTTGAAAATTTCTGCCAAGGCAACCAAAGCAGATTTCTGACAAATGAAACTGCCCTTTGGAAGGTAGGAGACCTACTGTGCCAAGATTCAAAGAACTACTTCAGGAGTGCCCAAAGGCAGCCTAAAGGGATCTTTGACTTTTGTTTTTAACAGCAGAACCCTTTACCAAGCTCAAAGTTTAGTTCCTGGTAAAAGGAACTAAGTGTGTTGCTTTTGGATTCAGGATATCAGAATCCAGAATATATGTGTGTGAATCCCATGCAATGTTAACTTTCAACTTTTTATAAGTGAAGGGAAAGATCAATATTGTATATCTTTTCTTCAAATCACTGCCATTTTAAAGACAGAGCTATTCTGTTGCAGACACGCATATTAGTTTTCCCCCAATCAAATACACATGTTAAAATTATGCAGATATTTTATTCAAAATTGAAAGATAGGCAGCTGTCAAAATCCTTCTTTACTAATGGGTGATCCCTCAGCTTTAATGAGAACGCTAAAAATGACATTTTAACTATAATCTCATCTGGTTACATTTCACAAAAACATAATTCTGAGCTTCTTATATTTCCACAAAAAACACTTCCAGTGTTTCTGAGCATGAGGCTCTGCATAGACAAATACTGTAATCCATTCTTTCCCTGAAATGGTAAGACAGCACTATCTGTCTCAGGTGAACCACTTTAAAGATAAACAGCTAGCAGTAAATATCGCATTACGACAAGAGACCATGATAAACAAAGTTTGTTCTGAAGTGGATTTGTTTGCTAAAATAAGAGTATGCTAACATAAATGTATGAGCAAATATAAGATCAATACATACATTGTCAGTAACATTATAGCATGGCAGGCCATTTCTCTACAAATGAGCTTTTATGTGGTTAAAAGTAAGATGTCCAAGAGAAGCAAAGTTCTCTGTAATGCTAAAAACTGATAGAGAAAGAAAGTGAGATAAAACAAGGAACTGTATGCATCTCATCTGAGATGAGAAATATGAAGTTCCTTACAAGCTATAGTGGCCCTAAAGCCCTTTTCAATGCATGTGAGATGTTCAGGAAGAGATTTCAATAGTAACATTCCTCCAGTGAGAGTCAATGGCTGAACGGGTATTTGTATCTTAGTCTCTTGTGCCCCAGGGCAAGACTCTATCCATCACACAGCTCAGCTTCTGACTACAGGACTATGTACCTGGAATTTCTATGGCATGTTATGTGTGTGTCGTGATTCCATCTGGGATGACATCATTTTTTATAATTATTACATCATACTTAAGCTCTATCTACTCACTCTAGAGTCTAGACCAGTGGTTCCTAACGTGGGGCACACACCCCATAGGGGGACTTCAACTCAGTACGTTGTCTGATCAGTGCTTTGGGGAATTGATTTAGGCTTCTGGGGGTTGAATTCCAAAAACCAAAGATTGGGAAACATGGGCCTAGACCCTAGGAACAGGATGTAATTGCTGGTGATGAATATAGGTGGATCTGGACCAATAGAGACCTAAAGCATCATCCCAAGCATAGAATCTTCAATGCCTAATCGTACATTAGTAACGTTTTGTTGTTGTTCAGTCGCAAAGTTGAGTCCGACCTTTGCAACCCCATGTACCATTGCATGCTAGAAACCCCTATCCTCCACTATCCTCCTCAACCTGTAGCCCAGCTCTGTAATTGTCTTTTAATTAAAAATGAAAACAAAACAAACTGATGGGATGTTCATTTCCTTTTCTCACAGTGAAACGGACATCTAAATATTTCTTAGCGTACATTCAGCTTGATCTGTCATGCAGAAAAAAGCCCCCTGTTTTGATAATTTTACCAGTGATATCTCAGGGGCCAGGGGCAGGAGGCATTAATCACTTCTTTTGTTAACACTCAACAATGCAGGAAGGTCTTTTTCACTGCATTAATATTTTCCAGGAAACATAAAACAGAATCCAGCTTGATCAAATGCGGATAATACAAATGAACAGAACACAAAGAGCAAACTAATGAGAGGAAAATTAATCTCTTGGGGTTCATTACAGAAAAATAAAGCCGACCTTATTTAAACTAACTGATCAAGAAGCAGCAGATTTCATTAATCTCAACAAAACACATTCTGATACCTTCTCTAGCAGCAGAAGTTTCCACTGTAAGTTAAATTATTTTTTACTAGATTGTTATAGAGTGGGTGAATCCAAAATCAAATATATATACCTGGCTTGGTCAATGCACTTGAATTGGCCACGCTGAGGACATACACTAATCAAATTATTGCTATCTCTAGGCCAGATGAATCTTTGTTTCGCTGTAGATGAGCATGAGAAGAGTGTCAGGAACATGGAAGAAGAGTAGGTGATTTATATGTTGTCTGTGCATGCATCTTGTAGAGTTTCTGAAAGATAAACTCCCATATCTCCAAAACAGTGAAACATAAGTCCAAACATGCATGAATCTTGCTTGTCTTATAGCAGCAAGGTGTATAGGTTTCCACTCTGATATTATAAATGTGAGATATTGTTGCGGCCAGTACACTGGCCAAGTCGGTCAGCCAGCAGCAGCTGCACAAGAGGTAGGAGAGAGTTTCTTACTTTTCAGTCCAGAAGGCATAAGCAAAGCCATTATCTTGGATAGCCAAGGTCAGGAGCTGTTCTGTAGCAAGCTGTAGATATGAGGATGTCATTGTAAGGCAGGAGTGAGCTGCCCTCACACATACACACCCTTCCCGAGCCATGCCATCACTATGCGCTCCTTTTGTTCCCAGACGATCAAGGTGACAGGGGGAGGGGAAAGGAACATGGAGATGGTTCTTGAAGACACCATAACTATCAACAGGAGGTAGAGAGAGTGGGAAAGACAGGCAGGGAGAGATAAAGTTGATGGAGGCTTGTAATAACCCCCACAGCTGCTGGTGATTGGAAAACATCTGAACTGGGCTGGAAATAGGAGGAGCAGAGGTTCTGGAGGGATATAACGAAATATATATGCCCTGGTGTGCCTAGCTAAGCTTCTGCTGTTCTGTTCTTTTTCCTCCCAAATTGAAGCGGCCCCACAACCTATTGTGTATGCAAGTAACTCTCCCAATTCCGCACGCAACTCAGCTGCCACAGTAGCGCAGCTGAGGAAGTTCAGCCCATGCAACTCCAACTAACCAATCAGCAGCTAGCGTGGGAAACCACCCAGTTTCAGGTGTACCTTAGTAGCTACGCAGTACGCTCCCAATTACATCACTGCCACCACAGCCAATGAGTATCCATGGCGGAGAATTCAAATACAGTATATAAGGAGCTGCGTCTCCTAAATGTGCCCATGTACAGATTGACCATGCTGAAATAAAGAAGTGTTTGGCCTGCCTGCAGGCTCCGTGTGCAATCAATCTGCCTACATCAAATTGGCGACAAAGGTGGGATAATGGCTTCTCACAGAGTAACCCTCGCACCGTTCGACACCTTGAAGCCCGAGTCATGGGACCTGTACAATGAGCAGTTCCTGTACGCCATGGATGCCGAGGGCATTGAAGACAAAGCTCAGTGATGAGCCTGCCTACTGGCTCAGTGCGGGTTGCTGACCCTAGAGCTGGCAAGGAACCTCCTGATGCTGAGGGCCCTAAAGTTGGTCCCCCTCAGTGAGATCCTGAACGCGCTGCAGGCACACTTCCAGCCGAAGGTGTCCGTGTTCCTGGCATGACTGGCCTTTCACAGGCGTGATCTATGGCCAGGAGAGAGCGTGGTGGAGTATGTCGCCACGCTGAGGCTGGCGGCCATCTCTTGCCGCTGGGGCACCTTCCTGAGTGAAGCGCTGCGAGACCGCCTCGTCCTTGGCATGCGGGACGAGGAGGCAAAATGGAGACTGTTGGCCCAGGACAAGGACATCACCATTGAGCAGGTCCTCAGGGCTGTCCAGGCTGCAGAGGCGGTCAAGGATGGGGTGCAGGCATGTCGGACGAGAACCGGCACCTCAGGGAATCTGTCTTCTGCCGTGTAGGCCCACAGCTGCTCATCTCGCAGGGAGCGAGAACCGAGAGCTGCGGCAGCTGCCGCCACGTCCTCATCTGACCTCAGTGAGAGTGAAAGCAAAACTGAGGTCCAGAAGGTGAGGAAAAGTCCCTCCGAGAGGAGACACACCGCCGAAGCAAGCAGATGCTGTGAGGGGTCAGGGGGCACACACGAGCGGAGAAAGTGCCCCTTCAAGAAAGCACAACTACGGGCATTTGGGCCACATCGCCAAGGTGTGCAGACAATGCAGAGACCGAGACCCTGACCGGACCAGCCGCCGGAAGGACCAGAACGTCGGGAAGGTGCACGTGGGAGACACAGTGGTGAGACGTGTGTCGGACCGGCGCACCCATTTCTTTGTTAAGGTACTGTTTCAGGGGGTCCAGGTGAAGATGGAGGTGGACTCAGGGACTGCCTACTCCATAAACTCGCAGACCGAGTTTCTGTGTATACCCTCTAAAGACCGCCCCAAGCTTAAAGCCCTCAAAACAAACTTGTGGGATGTTCAGGGAAGTTACATCCCAGTCCTGGGGGTGGGGGACTTCACCATCAGTTTTAAGAACTTCACTAGGAAGTTGTCCTTAGTGGTCCTTAAGGGGGGGTCCAGTTGCCTCCTGGGGACCCAGTGGTTTGAACCACTGGGAATTGCATTGACTGGAATCAACGCCATCCGAGGCGACCCCATCCAAGACGTGTGCAATGCACACCAGGCAGTTTTCAGAAAAGGACTTGAGGAATACAAGGGGCCTCCTGTGGACTTTGATATGGACCTTTCCACCTGCCCCGTGCACCTCAAGCCACGCAGAGTGCCTTTCGCACTAAAGGACAAAATAGAGGCGGAGTTGGACAAACTGGTGGGTCAGGGGATCTTGGTTCCAGTGGACTCCGTGGAGTGGGAAACTCAGATTGTAACGGCCATGAAATCTATCAGGGAGGTTAGGATTTGTGCTGATTACAAGTGTACTATCAATAAGGCAATCCACCCCAATGCCTACCCAGTGCCGGTAGTTAGCCACTTGCTGGCCAAGTTACATGGGGGGAGATGTTCTGCGAAGCTGGACCTAGCACAGGCTTACCAGCAGTTAACAGTCACACCTGTGGCCATAGCTGCCCAGTCGATAGTGACGCACAAGGGTGCCTTTAAAGTAACACGCCTCCAGTTCAGCGTGAATTCAGCTCCCGGTATATTTCAGTCGCTTGTGGAACACCTACTTAAGGGACTCCCTGGGGTATTGCCATACTTCGACGATGTATTGATAACTGCCGGGGATGAGCCAGAGTTAGCACAGAGGTTAAACCGGGTTCTGTCTGTATTCGAGAGGGCTGGGTTACGCCTGAGAAGGGACAAGTGCGTCTTTTATGCAAATGAGGTACAGTTCCTGGGGTTTCGGATCACCCCTGATGGGGTAAAGCCCTCAAAGTCAAAAGTTGCAGCCGTTCAGGACACCCCCACATCAGCTACTAAGTCAGAGCTGCAGTCGTTCTTGGGGCTCCCAAATTTCTACCACTCCTTCCTCCCACGGAAGGCATCTGTGGCAGAGCCGCTGCACCACCTACTGAAAAATGATGCAGTCCGGCGGTGGGGGGAGGCTGAAGATCAAGCGTTCAGTGAGTTAAAGTGGCTCCTCTCTTCCGAGGCAATATTAACTCACTTCGACCCCCAAAAGCCCCTAGTGCTAGTGTGTGATGCCTCACTGGTGGGGGTCGGAGCTGTCCTACGCCACATGTTTGAGAATGGGAGGGAGGTACCAATTGCATTTTATTCGAGATCCCTCTCGAAAGCAGAGCGTAATTACACCCAGACAGACAGGGAGGCCCTTGCGATCATCGCAGGGACAAAGAAATTCCATGACTTCCTGTACGGGAGGGAGTTCACCATTGTCACAGATCACAAGCCCCTCCTAGGTATCTTTGTCATGACCAAGCCCACCCCACAGATCTTGTCCCCTAGAATGTTAAGGTGGGTGATCTTCCTAAACGCATACCAGTTCTCACTGGTGCATCGCCCAGGGAAAGACATCGACTTTCCAGGTCTCCCCTACCAGAGCTGGGAGAACCCGAGTGTGAGGTTGACCAAGGGCACCAGGTGCTGCTCATTGAGTCTCTCGAATCGCCCCCAATTGTGCCTGCGGATATCGCCAAGGCAACCGCCAATGACAGGGTTTTGTCCCAAGCGCTGGCTTGGGTAAGGAAAGGCTGGCCCTTAATGCCTCCTTCTGAAGAACTCGCATCGTTCTTCAGGAAGCGTTCTGAGCTTTCGCTTGAGAGAGGATGTCTCCTCTGGGGCCAGAGAGTAGTAATTCCCGAAGCCCTGTGAGCCAAGATGCTCCGTCTGCTCCACACGAGCTACCCGGGAATCGTGAAGTCAAAAGCCCTAGCAAGGAGCTACTTCTGGTGGCCCAATATAGATGATGATATAGAGAAATTGGTGGGCCGGTGTGAGAGTTGCCAGCAATCATGGCCCGAGGAGCATAGGCTACCCCCCAGGGAATGGGACACAGCACATGGCCCGTGGTCCAGACTCCACGTGGACTTTGCGGGGCCCTTTAGGGGCACAATGCTCCTACTCATGGTCGACGCATTCTCAAAATGGCTCAAGGTCATTCCAATACGTAACACGTCCTCTGCAGCCACAATCTGAGAAGGATGTTCGTTTGTTTCGGCATTCCCGACGTGCTAATTTCAGATAACGCATCCATTTTCACATCTGCAGAATTCCAAGCATTCCTCGAGTGGAATGCGGTCAGGCACGTCACCTCTGCCCCTTTTCACCCGGCCACGAATGGCCAAGTAGAGTGCATAGTCTGCACCACAAAAGAGGCCCTAAGGAGGATGGGTCCAGGGGACCTGGAGCTACAGCTCTGTCAATTCCTCATAACCTACAGGGTCACCCCACTAGCATCGGGGCAATCCCCCTCGGAACTCCTAATGCGGAGGAGAATTCCAACGTTGTGCGACTGCCTGGATCCTTCTAGGGTGGAGGATAGCGGTACAAACGTTTCAGTAGAGCGGGAAATGGTGTTTGGGGCAGGCAACCTGGTATACTGCAGGAACTATGTGAGCTCAGGACCAGCATGGGTACCTGGGGAGGTGGTCGAACAAACCGGGCCAGTTTCGAACAAAGTGATAACAGAGTCAGGGTTGCTGTGGCGCCGACACGCTGACCAGCTTAGGAGAAGGGTCACGGAAGCCACCCAGGGAACTGATCCAGAGGAACCCACTGAAAGGAGTGACAGAGAGGGTTCAACATTAGGGTTGCCCCCCACCCGCTTAACCCAAGGGGGGATACAGGATTGAGCATTACAGGCTGCACGGAATCACCGGAGTCAGCCTTTCAGCCCAAGGAAGCAGAGCCCCAGTTTGAATTCTTGTTTCCGGATGAGGGGAGTTTTCGCGAGTGTTCCCCCACTCATCCCAGTGAGCAGCGGGGCTTTGAGTCCTCCAAATGGTCCCCTCATCCCCCCCCCCCCCCGAGCCAGGGATACCCTTTCCTTTCCCCTGCCAGGATTTGATGGGTCCCTTCAGTTTTCTCAAGGGAATAGCCCAAATGCTGCAGGCGTCCCAGGGAACGCATCTGAACCAGCAAGCTGGCCACAGCGAAATCGCAGCCCCCCACAATGGTTAAGGGACTTCGTCCCATCCTAGGTGGGAGGGATATTGTGTATGCAAGTAACTCTCCCAATTCCGCACGCAACTCAGCTGCCACAGTAGCGCAGCTGAGGAAACTCAGCCCATGCAACTCCAATTAACCATTCAGCAGCTAGTGTGGGAAAGTGCCTGGTTTCAGGTGTACCTTAGTAGCTATGCAGTACGCCCCCAATGACATCACTGCCACCACAGCCAATGAGTATCCATGGCGGGGAATTCAAATACAGTATATAAGGAGCTGCGTCTCCTACATGTGCCCATGTACAGATTGACCATGCTGAAATAAAGAAGTGTTTGGCCCGCCTGCCAGCTCCGTGTACAATCAATCTGCCTACATCAAACAACCCCTCAGGCTTGGGGGGGATTGCATGGGTGAAGCAGGGGAGGGCTGAGGCCCTCTGGCCTATTAGCTAGGTTTTTTTTTTATTTTGGCACTTTTCTGCTACTGAAGGCTCTGCATGACTTTAATTACATAATAAAAGGTTTTCAAAGCACCAAAGACTGGCTGTTTCCTATCGGCTCTCTGCCTGGGAAGTGGAGGAGAAAGACTGGGGGACAGGCAACCAGCCTGAAACGCTACCACACTTTAAACCCATTCTTAGAGTCATCAGGGTCACAGGCAAAAAGTTCAGATTTTCCAAGATCAGAGGTTCAGGTAACACAGGTGTCAGGGTCCAAGATGGATTGCTCTGACAAGAGCTTGCCAGCATGTCCTTTCTTTTAAGGAGACTCAGGGCTCACAGCTGATGGTCATCTCTGGAGGCGTGCTCTAGCCCTTCTTCGTCTCAGCTGTAGGTTTTGTCTTAAGAGAGCATTGCTCCTTTTGGACGTACTGGATTCTGCTTGGCCCTCCAGAGTGCTAAAACCTGGTTCTCCTGTCAAGCCTGGCTGGCTTGGCCATGAGGAGCCAGCTCTGAACTGGCAACAGGCTGATGGGCCGGCCAACTGTCCTCCTCCTCGCACCCAAGTTCCCAGGCCACAACAGATATGCAAGAATAACTAGAAGATTGTATATCAATGTAGTTGTCCTTTCTTCAACATTAAGTTCTAAGCCTTTTCCAGGCAATGATTTAACTTCTCAGATTTGTTCTCTGGGAACACAAAATTGTGAAGTTTGCGTTGAAAAACTAAAACTTGATAGCTGAGTCTTTAGGAAATCTAATTCTGTGTGACATACCAAAATCTACCCCAGAACAGTAATACCATGAACAAATAGATCTTCTTTACTGTTTGGAATAGATATGCAGACTATAGCAACCAACTTGTATTAAGCTTACACAATTATCTGGTTAAATTAACTAACAGATTACCCACTCCCACAGGATTAGAATCCCCAAAATTTCCTCTGTACATATTTGGACCTGACTTATGATTTACCATTCATTTCTCCTGGGGCCGGCATGGGACTGTGCAGCTTTCCTATGGCAACACAGGCTGGCTCTTTTCCTGGGAGGAAAATCCTGGGGGGATTGAACTCCTAGCCTCTTGCTCCATAGCCAGACACCTAAACTGCCAAACCATCTTGCCATCATTTGCATATTTTTAAAAATGATGATCGTAATGGAGTCCTTTCATGCAGGAACTGATACCAGGCAAGGCTGAATGGACCCCATTATGCTCTTTTCTAAGTGGAGTGAATTCAAATTAAAAACTATGGCTTGGTATGAAAGAACTGTGATAAGAAGAAGAAATGTATGTAGAAGTGTTTATGTGGTGATACCTCGTGTAGACTCCTTCGGCCCGGGGAAGGGTGCAACTGCCTTGAGTCGTCTTTGGACGAGTAAGGCGATATACAAATATAACTCATCATCATCATCATCATCCATCATCCCCTTGTCAATAATTTTGCAGAAAACAAATCTGGGGTACCAAACTGTCAAAAATCCAAGGGAAATTTCTCACCTGTTATACATGGATGACCTGAAGCTGTATGGGAAATCAGAAACCCAGAAACTGAAATACAGTCACTGACCAACACAGCCCGAATTTTCAGTACTGACATTAGCATGGAGTTTTGATTGACTAAATGTGCCACAGTGGCAATGAAAAAAGGAAAAATCACAGAAAGTGAAGGAATTGAAATGCCAAATGGGCAAGCCATTAAGTGTTATCAGTCTGCAGCCTATAGATATTTGGGTATATTGCAATTGGATAACATCAAGCATGGGCAAATGAAAAGTGTGGTCAGTAAAGAATACACTCAAAGGGTCAGAAAAGTTCTGAAAAGCAAACTGAATGGAGGCAATACCATCAAAGCCATTAACATCTGGGCCGTACCTGTTATCAGGTATACTGCTGGCATTATAAATTGGACTCAGGCGGAGCTAGATAGTTTGGATAGGAAAACAAGAAAACTTATGACCATCCATTATGCATTACGCCCACACAGTGATGTGGATAGGATGTACTTACCTAGAAAATCAGGAGGTAGAGGTCTCTTGCAAGTGAAACAGACAGTTGAAGAAGAGAAGCATGTGTTAGCAGATTACGTAATAAACAGTGGAGAGCCAGCTTTAATGGAGGTCAAGAACAAGGAGTTGCTTAAAGTGAAGCAAACAAAGAGTCAATATAGGAAAACAACGATGCAAACACGGGCTGACAGCTGGTACAACAAGGCATTGCACGGGAAGTTCCTTGAAAAGATCGAAGGAAAAGTAGATGAGGAAAAGACCTGGTCATGGCTTACTAACGGAACACTGAAAAAAGAGACAGAAGGCCTGATCCTGGCAGCTCAAGAACAAGCCATCAGAACAAATGCAATTAAGGCTAGAATAGAAAAATCAGGTGATGACCCCAAATGCAGACTCTGTAGAGAAGCAGATGAAACTATAGACCATATACTGAGCTGCTGCAAGAAAATTGCTCAGACTGATTATAAACAGCGCCATAATACAGTTGCTCAAATGATCCATTGGAATTTGTGTCACAAATACCATTTGTCCACAGCAAAGAACTGGTGGGATCATAAGCCCGAAAAGGTGATTGAGAATGAACATAAAAGTACTCTGGGATTTTAAAATACAGACTGACAGGGTTTTGGAGCATAATACCCCAGATATTACAATTGTGGAGGGGGAAAATGTATGGATCATCGACATTACCATACAGAATCAGCGAGAAACAGCTTGAAAAAAATACTCAATATCAGGATCTGAAAATAGAACTGCAGAGACTCTGGCAAAAAAAGGTACAGGTGGTCCCAGTGGTAATCGGCACACTGGGTGCTGTGCCTAAAGACCTAGGCAGGCACTTAGAAACAATTGGAGTTGACAAAATCACCATCAGTCAGCTGCAGAAGGCCACCCTGCTCGGATCTGCTTGCATAATTCGCCGATACATCACTTAGTCCTAAACGCTTGGGAAGTGTTCGACTAGTGTTTATGATACAAAATCCAGCATTGTTATCTTGCTGGCTGTGTGTTTGATGATGATGATGATGATGATGATGATGATGATGATGATGATGATAATAATAATAATAATAATAATAATAATAATAATAATAATAATAATAATAATAATAATAATAATAATAATAATAATGTTTTCACTTGTAGTAGATGCTGCTTGAGCAAAACACATTTCATTATTTTTAAATATATATATTTTAAATATAAGTTCTTGCAGGCCATCAACATATTTGGATTTGCATGTTGTTCCTCTCGATAAAGGGGTTTTTAAAGCAGACCCAAGGACATTTTGTACAGCCAATCCCCATGATGCATGTTCTACATTGTAATCTAAAGAAATATATGAGCATCTCTTGAGTAAATGCCTAAATATCTGCCATGTACATTAGAGTCCAAGGCTTCTGAAAATTCAGTTACAGCTGTGAAACAAGTGAAGTTTGTAAACAAGAAATTGACAATGCTATGTTCTTCATTACTAGTTACTAAAATATCTCCAAAAATACTAAAGTTTGCGGCTTCTATTGCAGACCTTGGCTTTCTACATAAAATACTGTTTGTCATAAATACGGTCTGCCAGCAACACTAATTGAAGTCGATCTTTTTTTTTAAAAAAATATACTTCTTTACAATGTTACTTTTTGGATCAGATTGAGACAAATGGATTGCTATCAAAAGAATGTAAGAAAAAACTGACAGACAAAGAAGTCTCTCAGGAATGTCTATTCACTCTCTTTTGATCTTTTATATTAATTACACACCTCAAGAACTAAGCAGTTCAGAATTTCTCAATCTTCAATCCATGATGTTAAGATTTCCATTCTTTTATACAAAGAGGATACTAAAGAATTTTTACTATATTAATTTGACTGCAAAGATTTTTGCCCAAGCTAAATAGGTTTTGTACAAAAGAATATCTGACTATTAACTATGATAAAGGCCATATAATAGACTTTCGGAAGAAAAAGAAAATGCACCCATGGAAAGTGGACAATATACCTGCTGAACAGATATATAACTTAAGACATATGATTTTTTGCCTCACTGTCCAACTTTTGTGGAGAAAATATTTGAGCATCATCATCATCTTAGAAATACAGAGCTGGAAGGTTCACTACCAAGGAGGCTCAGTGAGGAACTGAACTCGCAAACTCAGCCAGGTACCCGAACCACTGAGCTACACAGCAGCTCTTTTAGAACAGGGGTCAGCAAACTTGGCTCTCCAGATGTTCTTGGACTTCAATTACCAGAAGCCCTGATCAGGAGGTGTACTGACTTGGGCTTCTGGTAATTGAAGTCCAAGAACACCTAGAGAGTCAAGTTTGCTGACCCCTGTTTTAGAACAAAAGAAGGAAATTTGACTGTTGTTGAAGTTAAGGTGCTTGTGATGGTAGATTGACAATTAACACATGGGCAGAAATATGGGGAAACATAATTTCTTCTATTCTTGAGGTGGCTCAGAATCTTCTTATCAGATCACTGCTAACTGTCCCCTAAGGTACATCTACATTATCTCTAAGTGCACAGGGAAATTAACTTTTATTAGAATGCACTGCCATATTGCTCTCACTTTGTACTAGTAGAAGCTTTCTCATTTGAGTGATTCCATTCTCACAAAGAAGTGCTTCCATTTAGAACTCTATTTTGGGCAAGATGCATGAGGTTCATTTTACATGCTTATGGAAGTGATATGGAATGATTGCCCACTTTACCTCCAATAAAAATTTAAAATAATTTGAATCCATGGTTGAAAAAAATGTCCCCAGAGTTGGTGCTACTTTCAGAGTGTTACTTTCAGAGCCTTGCATTTGTCAATTTTCAAACAAGTTTGATATAACTTTATCATCTATTCCTCAACTAATTAATTCCTTGGGACTCAAATAAAATCCTCTTGGTATCCTCTTCACAACTAGCCTTATCATCAAAATGACTACCGATTCATTCATTCAATACCCTGCCCATTTAAAAATGTTACTTGGGGCTGTAATGAGGTAAAGAAATCCTCTACTAATAGGCTACTCTTTCTCTAATAAATTTAAGCTATCCTGCTAAACAGTGCCCTATTAAATGATAGGCATATAAGGAAAAATCAGTTTGTTTTTCCAGTGTCATAATGAAAATTATGGGTTCTCCAGCCTGTTTAATATAATATTTTGGATCTGGCTAGAAAACACTGGTCTCCATCCTCAGAAAAAATAAGTAAATAAACCAAAAACTGGGCCAATGAGTGTGTTAATATGTGTTCACTTCTGACTTTCATTGATCCTACTAAGATTTTTAAAGTATGTGAGATATTTGATGAATGGTTTTACCATCAATAATTCCCAGTGATTTCCCAACACCAAGTAGGGATTTGAATTCACAACCTCCTACACCCAAACTGACTCCCACAGAAAAATTCTAAATTATTCTGAAAATTTCTGAAAGTCCTCCCAAATGGAACTCATAGATTATGCTGAAGAATCTTTATTTCAGATTATACCAAGTAAGAATTCTTATCTATTGGTTCATTTGCAAATTGAAACATTTACCTATTCACTACTTTTTTTATTAACAATGTAAAGAAATGACTTCAGAATGATGTAAAAGCTTGAATAGAAAAAACAGGTACTATAGATAAAGCACATAATGCTCAATGCAGGGATGGAGGAATCACAAGTTGGGATCAAAATTGCTGGGAGAAACATCAACAATTTGGGATACACAGATGATACTACCCTAATGGCAGAAAGTGAGGGAGACCTAAAGAAGCTCCTGATTAGGTTGAAAGAAGAGAGTGCAAAAGCTGTCTTGAGACTCAACATCAAGAAAAACAAAATAATGGCAACAGGCCCTATCAGGCCCTGGAAAATATATGGGGAAGAAGAAGAAGCAGTGACAGATTTTAATTTCTTAGGATCCAAGATGGCTGCAGATGGTGATTGCAGCCATAAAATAAAAAGACGACTGATTCTGGGGAGACAAGCTATGAGAAACCTGGGGAACATAGTTAAAAGTAGAGACATCACATTGCAAACAAAAGTCCACATAGTCAAAGCAATAGTATTCCTGGTGGTAATGTATGGTTGTGAGAGCTGGACCATTAGGAAAGCTGAGCGCAGAAGAACAGATGCCTTTGAGATGTGGTGTTGGAGGAGAGTTTTGAGAATCCCCTGGACAGTGAGGAGAACAAATAGGTCAATCTTAAAAGAAATCAACCCTGACTGCTCCTTAGAAGGTCAAATTGTAAAGATGAGCTTGAGAAAGTCTTGATGTTGGGAAAGGTGGAGGGCAAAAGAAGATGGGGTGGCCCAAAATGAGATGGCTATATGGTATTGTACATGCAATGGGCACAGAGCTGGGTGGGTTGAGGAGGATGGTGGAGGACAGAGGTGTCTGGAGGGCAATGGTCCATAGGGTCGCAAAGGGTCAGAATCGACTGTGCGACTGAACAACAAAATAGACAAACTGAGATCTCAAAATATGACTTCAATTTGAGAGAAACTGATAAATTGGTTCAACTTATTTCAAGGAACTACTTTAAAATAGCTACGCAGTGATGTGTCATAAGCTGGTAGCTCAAAATCAAATACAGTACTTGCTGGATAGAGGCAAAAGGCAATATAAGCAAGTGATCAGAAACAGTTTCAAATGTCAACTTCAGATGGATCTATTATTATGTCATATTTAACTATAACAATCACACTTATATACCATCCCATAGCGCTTAGTGCACTCTCTGGGCAGTTCACAAGTTAATTAGCATTTTGCCCCCAACATGCTGGGTACTCATTTTACTGACCTTGGAAGGATGGAAAGCTGAGTCAACCCTGATGCCTGGTCAGGATTGAACTCACAACCTTTTGGTTGAAGGACAGCAGTTTAACTACTGCGCCACCAGGGCTCAACCATGAAAAATGCCAGAAAACAAAGACCATAGCTACATATAAACTAATAAATAGCACAGCATACAAAAGCCCTTTAAGTACAGCTAGAATAAAATAATTTCAGTGGAGGGAAAACTCAGTATAGGAGCAGAATATTATAACATATTATAAAATGCCTGCTTGAATAACTGCAGTAAGCTTATGGTGTGGAGGCCTGGCAGATATAATAGGTAAGCTGATTTAAAAGAGTCTAATTATGCACTTGTTCCGATAGCTAGTACTATCATGTAAAGACCATGAAAGATTTCTTCATACAAAACAAAACATAAAGGGGAAAATATTTTCAGTGCAGGCCAGGTTACAGTTATTTCAGTTTTTGCTCCTTTTTGCTCCTTCAGAAGTGTTTTATACAGTTAGTTAGCAAAACAGTATCTCTAAGAAACAATAAGAAATATCTCCGTGTTGTTCAGCAGTCTGTCTGTCTGGACATCTGCTACGGTAATGGAGTAGACCGTACAGCCACCCACTCAATGTCAAGTGTCAGGTGGTAGTTACCTAACCTGACTCCCTAAAGGGGCCAATGGCTACGGACAGATGAGCCCCTTTAGATGGAGTGATGGTCCCCCTCAGTGGAGGAAATGCCACTGGAAACCATCATTTGGTCCCAAGGACAAAATGAGCAGAGGAGGAACTCTGATTTCCAACAGTCATGGGAGTGGAAGTGGCTATGTCAGATGGACTGGCTGTGAAGGTGCACTTTGATAATATCCTCAAGGCTGCGGCAGTCCATTGCACTTTTCATTTCATGTGTACTGCAGGAGATGGCTCTGTGATCATAGTGTGTGGGTCGTTTTTGCACAACTTCATGTCATTCACCAATTACACCCACTCCTGGACCGGGACTCCTTGCACACATGCTCTGGTCACCTCCAGACTGGATTAATGTAATGCGCTCTACATGGGGCTGCCCTTGGTGACCATTCGGAGGCTGCAGCTGGTTCAGAATGCAGCTGCCTGTGTAGTGATGGGGTGAGGGCGTTATGCCCATGCCTCACCCCTGCTACGGGAGCTGCATTGCTTGCCAGTGTGCCTCCGGGTGCAATTCAAGGTGCTGGTAATTACCTTTAAAGCCCTACATGGTAGTGGGCCAGGTTACTTAAGAGACCGCATCACCCCAAGGATATCTGCCCACCCCACCAGAGCGGACCGGAGGGGCTCTTTAAAAATAGCAACTGCTAGAGAGGCGAGCCTCTCTAGCACTGGAAGAAGAGCCTTTTCGGAATCCGCTCTGTCCCTTTGGAACCTCCTGCCAGTTGAACTGCATCTCCAGACGGAGCTGCTGCCCTTCAGGAAAGAGCTGAAAACCTGACTGGCAGGGCAGGTACGGGGGAGGTGGAAAGGGAGCACACCCACCCACCCGGCTCATTTAGAGCAGGATCACTCATGCTCTTAAAAGTTTTAAACTAGATTTTTATTTGGGGCAGGTGGCTGGTAGTTTTTCAGTGTTTTTAGGAATTTTAAGGGTTTCTGTAGTTTAAACGTTGGGGATTTATGTACGCCACCCAGAGTCGCACGTCAATTGGGGCGGCTATACAAATTGAATAAATAAATAAATTTAATTGCAAGCTGGGATCCACCTTAAACAAATTCACACCAGTGACATTCTTCCTGCTTCAGGAAAAAATGCATTCTCGGATACGAGTTGCTGTCATCGATGATGACAGCAGTAACATTGAGATTATTTAAAAATCAGGTCAAAAGACACAATGGTGCTTTCTGGTTTGAAAGGATTTTTGCTGGAGGAAATTTGCTCAGGGGATGCCTGAATAAAGCTCCTTTCACGTCCCCAAGATCTTTTCACACCGAAGTGGTTCCTGTTTATCTACTTGCAATTTCTTGCATTTAAATTGCTAGGTTGGCAGGAGCTGAGATGGGCGCTCATTCCATCATGCAGTATTCGGGTCTTAAGAACATAAGAACATAAGAACAGCCTTGCTGGAACAAGCCACAGTCCATCCAGTCCAGCATTCTGTCTCACACAGTGGCTCACCATTTCCTTCAGGGTATTCCCAAGGGTCTTGAACTGCCGACTTGCCGACCTTCCAGCTAACAAAGTGAGCTTCTTAACCACTGAGCCACCGCAGTCCCAACACTGAGATCAAACCAACAGTTTCTTAAGTAAGACCATTTCTAAACAATTATTTTTTTCCTGAGTGTACAGGTTTAATGTTCCTTCAAAGAGTGAGGGGGAAACAGTTTTAACAATTTTTCTTTACACCCAACTTTACCAACGTCAGGGAGAAAGCAATAATTCTGTACTTGGGCAAATGGACAAAATATTACCCTGAAAGGAAGGGGATAAATAGGCAACAGCTACAATAAAACACTAAAGGCAGAGAGCAGCCATTGGTCCAGGAAATGAGAGAAATCTTTCCAGAAGAAATGACATTTAAGCAAGCAGGATAATAATAATAATAATAATAATAATAATAATAATAATAATAATAATAATAATAATAATAATAATAATAATAATAATAATAATAATAATAATAATTTCATGTCAAAGATTACTCTGGGTTGAAAGGATTTTTTTGCTGGAGAAACTCCACTCAGGGGATGCCTGAATGAGGCTCCTTTCATGTCCCAAGTGTAGCCCTCGGGTATTGAAACCCAACCTTCCAGTCTCCAGCTCAGTATCTTAACCACTAAGCCACTGGGCATCATAAGTGTTCAAATGGAGTGTTCCCCTTCATTAATTACACTAATTATTTTATGCTTTCCAAGTGTCTGTTCTGTTGTTCTTTCCTCTACAATTAAAATTGACACCTCCTCCCCCTGCCTCCAAAAATGGCTTCTATGCTTTTGAAATCTCACAGCAGGTTATAATTCTAGTTTGCAACATATGGGCGGGGCCAGCCAGAATTTCTGCTACCAGTTCGGGCGAACTAGGGTGAACCTGCTGAATCCCACCACTGTGGCAACCTCCCATTTTTCTTATTGCCAGATAGATTTCTTTATGTTGAAGGTTTGTCACAGGTCTAGTTCCCCATAGGACATTCATAGTGTTGTTGTTTAATGTCCCCCCAAGGCACATGTTAATAGGTCACAATTAACAAAGCACCATTCAGCCAATAAGTGGAGGCAAAATGCAAAATGGAGAGAGCTTAATCTTCTCAGTCATTGCTTTTTTAATACAGAAAGCAACTTGTCTGAAGAGGAGAGATTCTTGTTTATGTGTAGGGTTTTCCACAGACTTTCCAAAATTCCCAGAAATTTGGGATTCTTGGTCACGTGGAGCACCTTCTTAGGAGGAAGAATCTCAGCTATTCAAATGTATCACTTTCCACGTGAGAAAAGTGGTAAGGTTTCCCTTACTTGAAAGCCATTCGTATCCGACTCTAGGGTGCAGTGCTCATCTCTGTTTCAAAGCCGAAGAGCCAGCGCTGTCTGCTGTTGCAGACGTTTCCGTGGTCATGTAGCAGGCATGACTAGACACCGGAGCACACAGATGCTGTTACCTTCCCACCAAAGTGGTCCCTATTTATCTACTTGCAATTTCTTGCTTTCGAACTGCTAGGTTGGCAGGAGCTGGGACAGAGACGGGCGCTCATTCTGTCCTTCAGTACTCGGGAATCGAACTGCCGACCTTCTGCCTCCCAGTCAGCATCTTAGCCACTTGAGCCAATAGCATTGAAAACTATGCATTGGCCTACTTTGTCATTTGAAACTAAAGTCACTAAAGAATGAAGTTGTCCCCTGCGAGAACTACAATTTATTCCCTTTAAACTAGTTAACTTACATATACATTCTGGATTTTTAGCCAAATGTCAACCAATGCCACATTGCAATACATATTAGGCTTTTGAGCAGCTGTTGCAAAGGATATTTGGCCTATAAAGAGATGTCAATATTGGTCACATTTGTATTGAGACACTTGAAGTCTAAAACCTAAATTTCTTGCTCGTTCAGATTACATGAAAATCTAGAAAAGAATTCCCAATGTCTCCTAAAAATCACTTCTCCCTTAATTCACCTCACCCATTGGAGGAATTTAGAGTGGAGAGAGAAGACCTCTCTTCAATTTGTTCCTTAGATGCACTACCACACTGCACACTTAGAGTGAAATATTCACAGATTTCGGGGTTTATTGCCTTTTCTTAAGGGCTACCAAGTTATCTCAAAGACTGGGAGAATATCCCAGATGGTGGGATATCACTGTAATAAATAAATCTCACTCCTCTTTTTCTGCCTACGCCTGAGCTGCCCAAACTATGGCCCACAGTGCCATTCCATTCAGCCTGCACTGCCCTCATCGCTCCCAGAAGAGGAAGCAAAATGCACCCATGCATGCGCAAAACACTGGCGTAAATGACCCACAGCTGTTGTAAACACACGGGTGCATTTACAGCAGAATTGTGTGCATGCACAGATACATTTTGTTTCCACTTCTGGTGGGAGGAAACCCTTCTCTACGACATGACTGGTCCGTGGCCCAAAAAGTTTAGGCATCTCTGGCCTACACAGTGTCTATAAATGTTTCACTGAGTCGAGCACACAGTGGAGGAGATCATATGTTATTCTATGGTTGGTTCTGAAAAGATTCCAAGTTCTTTCCATTTTTAAAAGAAAAGAAATTGGTCCTAATTCTAAAACAGCCTGCAATGGGATTTCTCATAAAATGGTTTAGAACCCACTTGAAGGACTGTACACTGGCTGACTGTCTCAATGAGGGGGATAACTGGTTGGGAGTTTGATTCCTCACTGCACACACTCACCCTCCAGAAGAAAAGCCCGCCTGTGTACCTTCGGCAAGGTGTACACTCTGAAGGTATCCTCTAGAAGAAGATAAACTACTTCTGAGTACCACTTATCTAGAAACACACACACACCCCACAACAAAAGTCACCAAAAGTCAGAAGTGATTTGACAATGGCAACAACAAAAATAAGAGTGATCACGACAATAATGATGAGAAGCCAGAAATTGGATTTTTTTTAGAAACTAAAGAAATAAATAAATAGTTCAATAGTTCAAAAGAGACCTTTAGGATGAAAATGCAAGCGCGGCGCCAAAATGGCCGCCACGCTCTTTGCGGGCCCCCCCATCGGACGAAGGCATCCGGGTAGTTAGGGGGCGTGGCCAGCTCCCTTATAAAAGGGGTGGCCACGAGGCAGCCGCGCTGCCATTTTACGAAGCGACGGAGCGGAGAAGTTTTTCCCTCTTACCTCCGTCGCTTTTACCCTTACCGGGAAGCCTTTTGGCTGCTGAGTTTTCTCGTTTTCGGCTTTCCATCGAGTGGCTGAGATGCCCTCGAAGAAGAAGGCGGCTGCGAGCGCGGCTCGTGCGGTTCGGAGGCGCAATCCGGGTCGGAGGACCGCGGCTGCGCCTCCCCAACAGCCGCCTTTGCCTACATCCACCGGGACCGGTGGAATGGGGTCCATTCCCCCTTGGCCAGATAATGGGGGCCCACGCACAGGTCCAGCGGGGGCTGCGGCCCTCGGCCCGCAAGCGGTGGGCACCACTCCTGGTGTTGCTCATTCTGCTGGGCCTTCCTCCGTAGGGGCGCAGCTCGCTCCGGGGCCTTCCAACATTGGGGGGTGGTCTGGTCCCCTTCCCTGGCGGGTTGCTACATCGGCCCTGCCGGGCCCGGGTGCGGGGTCGTGGCCCTATTCGGGCCCTGGGGTACAGGGACCTGTACTCATGCCTGTAGTAGGCGGGCCGGCTGGCCCTTTGCCCCAGGTCAGCGTGGAAGCCTTACTGGCCTGCGTTGCGGCCCGGGCTAGCCACGCTGGGGCTCCCTTTGGGCTTCATTTTGACGCGTCGTCTGCTGGGCAGCGGCAGGCGGCGGGGCGGGTCGAGCTGCTTGAGGCGCGTGGCACGACCTCGGCCACTGCCTCGCAGCTCCCCAACCAACAGACCGGTGCGTGTCAGGCCCCATCGACGAGCTCTACGGCGGTCGTGAGCTCCGACGCCCCCAGTGGGCCGGAACCCCCGGTGGGGGCGGCCTATGGGGGTGCAGCGTGTGAGTATGCGGTTCAAACCAGTGCACCTACACACGTGGCCACGTTGGGGGGGGGGCGTTTCAATGGCCTTGGCCTCGCGCGGGTGGTGCGGCGGTACAGCCGCTGACGCCCCACCCGGCGGCGACAACTAACACTCAGGGCCCCGTGGTGGGGGGTGTATCCTACCCTGTGGGGAATATTTTGGGGGTGGCTGGGTTAGTACAGGCCCCTTTTCAGATGCCCGCAGTTCCTGCTGTGCCTGTGTCGGCCTTGCCGACGGCAGGGTATTCCTTACCACTTGGTGACCATTTGGCACAGACCACCAAAGAGAAGATCTGGCGGGGGGAGTACGTGGATATCTTCTCATTCCTCAACAGAGAGCCCACCAAGGAAGAGAGGGAGGGGCAGGATGAGAAGGATAAGGAGCAGGCACGTCGTCGCAAGCCACCACGCACGTGGGCCAACTGGTTGCCGGCCTACCTCATATACATGGCGGTGTACCTCAGGGCCCGGCCGGATTTGGCAATTCCGATGGTCCAGTATTTGGACAACATCTATAGGGCAATGGTTGACTTTCCGGGCCCATCGTGGTTGGCTTATGATGAGGAATTCCGTATGCGGATTCCCCTGCACCCCGAGATGAGGTGGGATGAGCCATGTCAGAGGCTCTGGCTTTTGTACATGACGCCCATGCGCCCCGCGCCCGGGGAGAGATACCATTGTGGACATGCGGTCCAGCGAGTGGCCCCAGCACAGGTTCCCCGCCAGGTGGCGGGGCAGGGGGTTCCAGCCCGCCTGCTGTGCTGGACCTTCTCGTCTAATGGTTCCTGCAATAGGAAGAACTGCAAATACAGACATGAGTGTCCCGCCTGTGCTCGCCCCCATGCGGCCTCTGCCTGTCCCAGGCCTGGAGGGACGCGGGGCAGAGGGAGGGGCGGACGGGGGGCTGGCAAGACTGCCGCAGATGGAGCTAGTTCACCGAAAGGCTCCCTCCCCAATTAATGTGGACATGTTGGAGCATTGGCTCACATTGTACCCGAAGGGAGAGGATGCGGATTATCTCCTTCAGGGCTTTAGGCAGGGGTTCCGTATCCCTTTCATGGGGGATAGGTCCCCCCAGGATGCCCCCAATCTGTTATCCCTTAGGGGGAGGGAGGAGGTGGCTGCTGCCAGCATTAATAAGGAGGTCGTTGCGGGCAGGGTCGCTGGCCCTTTCCCTTCACCCCCGTTTCCCAATCTTAAGGTATCGCCCTTGGGCTTAGTGCCTAAAAAGTCACCAGGCGAGTTTCGCCTCATTCATCACTTGTCCTACCCAGCCGGCCGCTCGGTCAATGATGCTATCCCTGATGACCTTTGCTCAGTCAGGTATACATCTTTTGACCACGCGCTGCGCATGGTGCGCTCATGTGGCCCGGGTGCGCTGCTGGCTAAGTGCGACATTAAGTCGGCTTTTCGCCTCTTGCCGGTGCACCCGGGCGACTTCGAGTTGCGGGGTTTTAAATTCCGGGGTGAATATTACTTTGATAAGGCCATGCCTTTTGGCTGTTCCATATCATGCTCGGCCTTCGAGCGTTTCAGCACATTCCTAGAGTGGGCTTTCGTCCGCAGGTCAGGGTCCCGGTCTGTAGCCCATTACCTGGATGACTTTTTATTCGGGGGTGAACGGGGCTGGGACACGTGTACACGTCTCCTCAACACATTTCAGACGCTAATGGAGGAACTCGGTGTCCCTTTAGCGCCCGAAAAGACCGAGGGCCCATCTACCCAGCTAGTCTTCCTGGGGGTGGAGATTGACACGGTAGCGCAGGCTTCTAGGTTACCGCGGGATAAGGTGTCCAGAATAGTGGCCCACATCTCGGACTTGCTGGCCAAGCGCAAGGCATCACTGAGGGAACTGCAGGTGCCCCATGGTCACCTCAATTTCGCTTGCAGGGTGGTCGCACCGGGCAGGGCATTTGCTAGGCGCCTGTGCGACGCCATGACAGGATTATCCAGGCCCCACCATAGGGTCAGGCTTACCCGGGGTATCAGAGCAGACATGCTTGTCTGGCTACAGTTCCTGAGGGAGTTCAATGAGGTCTCATTTTGGAGGTCTGACCTCCTGGCTTCCCCCGCTTTCAGATTCAGTCTGATGCCTCAGGATCCCTGGGTTATGGGATGTACTTCAATGGGAAGTGGGCCTATGGTGGGTTGCCACCGGCCTGGGCAGGCACGGATCGCCTGCGGGATCTCACATATCTCGAATTTTTCCCTATCCTGGGTGCTTTGATGCTATGGGGCGAGGAGTGGGCCAACTCGGTTGTGCATTTCTGGTGTGACAATGCGGCTGTTTTCCACATTGTCAATGCACAGACTTCTAAATCGCCCAGGGTTATGGATCTAGTGCGCCAGTTTGTGTTGCGCAGCCTGTGCCTCAACGT